>CM056052.1:105053097-105653097 GCA_029574335.1 Rana kukunoris
GGGAGCCGGGCTGAGACCACCAATCAATTCACATGTAGCCGAGGACCGGGATCCAGAACCCTTGGCTGCAGTGGTGTGAATGGCTTGTCAGCGCAGTGCCAATCACGTTGAGCCACCACAGCCTCCCTGATTTATATATTATTATTTGTATTGTTCCACTGTGTTACACATTCAGGGGCATCCCAAGCGGTAGTTCTCCATGATTTCACATTACTTGGACCAGCACATTTGTGTACTTTTTACTGCTTGTGAATTTGTACTCCTTTTTTGTCACTTGCCATTGTTTTAGTATTAATATTATCTTTTGTGTGCTACATTTTGACGGTTTACGTATTGACACTATACTTATGTACGCTATCACTCTGTTCTAAAAAACACCACCCTCCCCCCCCCCTCCCCACGTTCACCAGCCCAGGGATTTATTCCCGTACCACCCTTGGATTTCACCCACTTTTCACAGCGCAGACACCACCCCCTTTGTTTTTCCATTGAATGAGTTCAGGGGCAGTTGAAAAAAGCGCCCAACTGCCTCTGAACGTACGTTTAGCAGCGTCCATGGGGCCCAAGGCAAAAAGAAAACAGGCATGTATTGTGAACAAACTGGTGTAAAAACACTCCAATAGCAGGTCAAGTGTTCATTAGCATATTCTTCCATGACAATTACTACTTGTATGGGCACTTCCAGCTATAAAAAAAAAAAAAAAAAAAAAGAAGTGTTTTAATGTGGTTCTTCAGCTGCCACTTCTTACACAGCAATAAAATGTGACACTTGTCATCTTGATGCCACTTTACAAGCACCAATTCTCCTTTGAATGGAGTAAGGTACTCATAAAACATTAGATGATCTGCCATCAAGACCATATAAATCAGATGGTTCTACAATCAGGATGTCAATGGGTTGTAAAACAAACACATAACATATTCAGGATGAGGTTAACAAGATAAGCTGGGTAAGAATTACATGGACAATCCAAGCTTACACCTATTTTCCCATTTCCACGTCAGTGCTGATCTATAGGTTTTAACTAAACATACCTGAACTCCATAAAAAGGCAAGTCATTGATTCACTAAAGTGTCAGCTTATGAGTGAAGGGATTAAAGAGCAATTGCCACACAAAGCGCAACAGCCAGATCACGCAGTGGGTGGGGGCAGGTATATCCCACCAGAGCACATCATGGGGTATACAGCATGAGCCCTCCTATCTGGCAGATGGATGCATTTGCCTAATCCCATGTTTAAACCAAAATGTCATAGTGTAATGGTACCAATGAGGTGTGTAAAATGAAGAGTTGCCGTTCAGACATAGAACTTTTTCCAAAGAGACAGTAACTTTTATAGGATTTCCTCCAATGAACTATAGCCAAAGTGCCACTTGCCAAAGTATCCTTTTTCTGGAGAACAGCAATGACTAAATGGCTACCATACCATCTGTTAACTATGAGATTTTGCATGTTATAAACACAAAAAGCCCCTGTAGCATCTGCTGCATGTAAAGCAGTTAAACCCCACAGGGGAAAAAAAAAAGAAAAAACGAGTTCCAGATCAAACAGGGTTAAGATGCCTATCTCCTAACACATGACTGTCACACATCCTCAATCAGAACAGGATCCTTTATTTCCCAGTAGCGTTTTTTAGTTTTTCAGTTCATTAGGTGTACTCTGCCCACTGTTGCTTTCATACACTCCAGTGAGAGTGGAGATTATACAGTTAATCAATCCTAATAAACTGAGGCTAAGCCTGATGTTATATTAAATGTGATCTGAGCCATAAGTGAATTTTGATGAGTAACCAGTAAGAGATCACATTTCACAAAGCGTCCCTATCTGCCGTGGCAGTCGGAATACTTTGCAGTATCAGATATAAAACAATCACCAAGTACCTACTCAGACAAGTTCTGATGGTCACCTTTAAAATCACATGAGGTCTTAAAGTTTCATTTAAATTAAAGCTTCCAGAAGGAATCTTGAATCAATTTTTATCATTTAAACCCAATGTAGATTTCTCTCTTATCATTATTCTACTGATCATATTATTAACTTTAATCAATGGGTCATATCCTTGAATGTCCACGATCCTCAGATAATTTATTTCTAAACACCTAGAGAATAAACTAAAAAACAAAAAGCAAAATTATCAAAATGAATAGATTTTTAATAATTAATAATGCTTACAACACATGAACAGATGTAAGCCCAATCTGACGAGATGGCGTAATTTATTTTAAATAGGAATCAGAGAGGCAACATGGCCCCGAGTTGCTAAGAAACCACTTCCCTGTTGAAAAAGGGCTACTACTTGAATGTATGCTTCAACAACCTGAGAAAATAATGGGGACTGCTCGCTCAAAAAAATCCCTGGGGGCCATGACAAGACCCCAATTTATGGATAAAAAAAGAGGCAACAGCCTCAGACTAACTGGACAGGGATTCTTTTGACGGATCTGGTTTTACTTGTTTGTAAACAAGTAGATCACACTAAACAAAAATTGGCAAACAAATAAATAAAAATTAAAAAAATAAAATAAAGAGGACCACTAAAAGAAAATAAATAAAAAATTTAAATTAAATATTGATGATCCGAGCTGGGTCCTTTAGCACTGGAGAGTAAGCGATCCATTTGCTCTTATAAATAAAAGCAATTATGTTAAGCAATCTGCAATCACACAATCCACATTATTTGCCAAGCTCTATAGAAGGAAATAAAGGATGAAGAAAAAGACGCACAGACACAGAGGATGAGGTAAGAGAGTGAGACTGCCAGTGGAAAAACCTCACACAACAACTCTATGGGTACCTTTTCTCTCCTGGCTTTGTTCTGTTGCTTCCTCTGCTGCAGTTTCCATGGCTGGCTTCATCCCATGCACCAAAAATGCCTGTTTAATTCAGCCCTCCAACAAACACTTTCCTGTCTTACTTAGCTGTAGATTTGCTTCTCTGTCTCCTATTTACAGCAGCAGTGATTGAGTGCCTCCGTTTTGCACTCCACTAGATTACAACCCTTTTCCAAGATGCAACCTTGTCAGCTCCAATTCTGCTCTGCCTCCTGGTCCTCCAAGATTTCTGCCAGAAAACAAGTAATACGTCATGCAGGATCCCTTGCTAGAAAATGGCCATTCGGAGCTTGGTTGTACCCAGACTTGCTGAGGAACTGAATCCAGTAAGAGGGAGAAATCTGCTGACACTCCCCCCCCCCCCCTCTTTTCTCATGCTCAACCCCTCTCCTATTCCCTCCAAAGCCTCCCTCATAAAATGCTAATCGCTCCTCATAATTTAAGGATGCACATGTGACACCACCACAGGGATGTTTGGGAAGCAGAAGAGTTCCAGTGTCACATGGCATTCAGAAGTGGGGCCCTTCTATGTCATTATTTGCCTTTCTGAGAAAGGTCTACAGCATTATCACACAGACTTTTCCCCAAGGGCCATTTTCTCACTTTGCCATGTGATTGATGCCATATGCATTATACTTTGTACACACTATGGCTTTGTGCTAGCTAAAAAGCAGCGCTGACTACTGAAAATCATGGGAACATACTGTTAGCTTGTAGAATTTTAGGGATAACATGGCACAGACCTCTATCTATGACACAAGAAAGGAGATAAACTAAATAGTGACATTTTGAAATGTTAAAGGCTGGAACCAGCTGGAGAAGTTACAATCCAGCTGGAGATTTGTAAACTTCCTGCGCTTTTTAGGATCATCTTTATGGCTAAATACAGAATATATATTTTATGGAAATGCATGTCAATTGTGTAGTTAACCTGGTAAATATTTGTCTTAGCCTTTCCATTCCCTAAGCTTTAAAAACATAGCAGTACTTTCATATTATGCTACATCACTGGCTTTAGAACGGGATCTCCAAACTTTTCAGTATGAGGGCCACATCACATATTTCACTAGTTTTATGAACAAATAAAATTCAAATGCATCAGTAGGTTTTATTTAAAAAATATATATAATTTTGTAAACAGTATGATATAATTTAGTGAGAAAAATTCCAAAGTTTGAGTCCCAAATTACATGGGAGTCCCCCATCCCATCCCTCTTATGCTAAAGCCCCCATCCAAGCCCCCCTTACATTGAAGTCCCCCTAACCTTAGGGTCCCTATCAGAGTCCCCACTTCATCAGAGTCTCCATCAGAGTGACAAAAAAGAAAAAAAAATGTGCAGTGGACCATATTTTGGAGGTGGGCTGTAGTCTGGAGAACCTCGTTTTAGAGCATGTTCACACGAGATGCATTAGAAACTATGCTGGCAGCTATTTCCAGAGCAGCCCCAAACACATAGACAAGGCAAAATTCATTGGGGTTTATGGGATTTACTAAAACTGGAGAGTGCAAAATCGAATGCAACTATGCATTATAGCCAATCAGCTTCTAACTTCACCTTGTTCAATTAAGCTGCGACATAAAACCTGGAAGCCAATTGGTTTCAATACAGAGCTGTACCAGGATTTTGCAAACCAATCCCACT
Organism: Rana kukunoris; assembly: GCA_029574335.1. Taxonomy (NCBI): domain Eukaryota; kingdom Metazoa; phylum Chordata; class Amphibia; order Anura; family Ranidae; genus Rana; species Rana kukunoris. The sequence goes on from CM056052.1 coordinate 105,057,573, forward strand.
GTTTCCAACAGTTCTCACCACAACTTTGCTTTTGTGGTTAAAAAAAAAAAAAAAAAGAAGCAAAACCATCGCATCCTGACGCTTTAGAAAAGTTTAATGAAAAAAATATAAATAATGCAATGCAGAGAAATTGGCACATAGGTAGCGCACACTGGCAACCCTACATCTAAAGCACATTGCTATTGTAAATGAGCCCTTTATCAGCTGAACTCCATTTAAAGCAATAAAAAAATTAAATAAAAATGAATGCAGTTGTGTAATATAAATTGCATGAGTATTTATATCTGCTATGACACCACCCTTTTACAGTAGCTTACTTAGGGTCCTTTCACACGGAGCGGACCTTTTTGTGTCCGCTCCGTGTGTGTCCGTCGGCTCAGCGGGGATCCTCCGTAATGCCCGCTGAGCTGTCGGCGGACAGGGCAGTCGCCGCACACTGTGCAGAGACCGCCCTGTCTTTCCTCCACTCTCCCCTATGGGGAATCGGATGAATACGGACTGTATTCCTTCAGACGGAAGAAAAATAGGGTTTTCTTCCGTCCGAAAAAACGGATCTTTGCGGACGTTAGCGGATGCATCATCCGCTAACGGACACGATCCCATAGGGATGCATTACAAGTCCGTAAACGTAAAAAATGGATGAACGGTCCGTACGTGTGAAAGGGCCCTTAGAAAGGCAGAGGCAGCACCAGGAGCCAATCAGGCTCTGGTGCATGCACATGTGCTGAGAGGGAGCAGGAGGACAGGAAGTGATAGCTGAATAAGAAGAGGACGACTTATCTGTGTGTTGCTGCTCCTAGATTGCCAAATTAGAAGGCTTGGTGTAAGGAGATCACATCATTGCATTCCTGAATTTGAACAGAAAGAGTGGCATCAACCTCCTGGCTGTGCTGTCTGACAGAGGTCTATAACCGCACAACAGACTGGACACAATTACAAATCCTTTGGTAGATAAATCAGGTCACATGTGAGAATTCCAAATTTATTTTTAGCTGCTGCCTGGGAGGTCAGATTTAAAGGGTCACTAAAGGAATTTTTTTTTTTTAAGCTAAATAGCTTCCTTTACCCTAATGCAGTCCTGGTTTCATGTCCTCATTGTTCATTTTTGCTATGTTGTTGCTGTAATCCTTCTCTGTTCTGCACACTTTCTGGTTGTCTGCTTCCTTATGAAAAAAAGTACTGGGAGCTTCTCTCTGTGGTCTCTAATCAAGGAGGTGTGATTACTGCGTGTCTAAAACCCCTCAGCACCAATCGGTTTCATTTTAAAAACAAAGACTGCCCTGTATTGGCTCTGTCCTTCACAAAAGCATGAAACTAGATGAAGAAAAAAAAACCTGAAACTGCAGGCACATTATACGATTGATTTTTATCTATTTTTAATCATTTTTAAAAGGAATCAGTTAACTATTATGTCTCTATACCCTGTAAACAGTCATTTCAAAAATATTTCCCTTTACAACTCCTTTAAGGCTGGTCATAATAGGATAAATTTTGTCTAATTTCCATTGAATCAGCCAAAATTTACACACACGCTGGCCCTACAAACAGCAACCAGCTTGATAACAATCAATTTAAATATGAAGTGGGATAGGTGGAAAATGTTTAATATTTAGCAGCACCATAGAATTACAGCCAAATAGTGGAGGTCCCTCCGTTTACACTGAGCATGGATAGGTGAAATTAATTGATTTCAGTCGTTTAAACCCAAAAACAAAAAATGTATCATCGTAGCCCAAGTGTGCTTGGATGTGGTGGTTGCATTAGTTACCTTTTTTTCAAGCTTTTCCCTATATTCTTCCTTGAAGATCCTGCCATTAACACTTCCTGTCCCAAGAGACCACCACCCACTAGTTGCACTGCATCTTTGGAGGAGCAGCGTTGTTACCATAGGCTGCTCTTCCGATTTAGAGTACAAAAAAAATAAAACATTCAGTCCCCTGGACATGGAAGGAAGTTCTTTTGGAGTTCACAGAAGACAGCTGGGAAGGGCTGAGAACATTTCGATATTTCAGCTCCGTACACAGGAATTTATAAGGATATTTTTTCCAGAATCAAAAAAGGTATATTTCTGTAATTGCAAAAAACATACTTGGCATGGAAAAAGAAAGCCAATGCAGCCATCACACCTGAGACGCCCTGCGCCCGCCAATTGGCTCCCGCTGTGTGCTGGGAGCCGAGTGTTCCCAGCACACAATGGGGGGGGGGGGGGGGCGACGGGAGACATGCCCGCATTCTGCCCGAGAATGCTGGGCTGGAAGTGGGTGCAAATACCTGTCTTTAGACAGGTATCTGCACCCCCCTCCCCCCTAAAGGTATCAAATGTGACACCAGAGGAGGGGAGGATTCCGATCAGCGCGAGTTCCTATTTAGAGTGGAGCTCCGCTTTAAGATTGCAGTTGACTCCCTTGGTCTGGTTTGTTTGTGTAATATGAGTGCTCAGAACTAAGCCAGAGAATGGTTAAAAGAGAATTCCCGTTTAACCCCCAACTACTCTTAATACAGTCCTGTTCCCAACACCTATGCTGACTAATCTGTATATACTTCCCCATTTTCAGGCTGCTCCGGTCTGATCAAGTGATCTCCCCTACGTCAGCAAGCAGAGACAACAGTGGACAGGAGGGATCACCAACAATGAATGGGCCACTAAAGCCCATGGGTGACATCACCGCCCCAGTCTTTGCTATCTGCTGTTGGCGAGCCCTCTCCTCTCCCTGCAGCCACCACTGGTTGACACACGGGAGATCACATGACCTACCGGAGCAGGCTGAAAATAGGCAAGTATAAATATCTTTCTTATACCAATTAAGAAGCATAGGTGTTAGAAAGTTGGAGGGACAGTTTTAAGAGTAGTTAAGGCCAAGCTAGAACTCCACTTTAAGTGTACGGTGCCCTGGACGGTATTCACACTAGCCTTGGAAAAGTTGGTCTGGGGAACGATTCACTTGTGGTCTCGTATTGGTTGTTTGAGCGCAAACCTTTTTACTCGGCAAAAACTATTGATCATTGAGCACAGATCCCTGTGGTCTGCATTACGCAAGCATGTCCGGGAACATTATTTTAAAGCACAGGGTGAGCTCAGACCAGCAGGGGGGCGGGGCAATCCAATTCAGGCTAGCGTGTGTACACCTTGAGTTTTTTTCTGCATCTCGCTGAGTTTTTATTAACATGAAGGGAAAGAATGTGATCAGACCCAAAGTCTGAACAACAAATATTTGGTTATTGCACATCTGCCCCAAGACACTAAATAAGTCTCAAACGTTTATTTATTTTAATCAAATAACGGTTTTCACTGCGGCTTCCACAAATCATTTCATATATTTTTTTTACAGTAAATCCTGGAACAAAAAATGAAAAAAAATTCCAAGTCTTGAATAAAATCACAGTTTAGATTATTCGAATTTATCTACAAAAAAAAGCTACAATAATTATGTACAATACATAGAGAAGAGTTATTCAGCTATTTTGTGAACTACATAAAATGATGCATTTGAACTGTATTGTGCACATATGGCAACTGTGAGTAAGCTGCTTGCAGTGAAGACTTCAGTGCAGTAACTCAACAACAGCACAGTCCCCATGTGGCATCAGGTCTGCCATCGTTCAAAAGACAGTGGTCACAAACCATGCAATCTTCAGTCACAAGGTGCTGAAACACCTGTATATTAGATAGGTAACAAGGGCAGAACAATTAGGTTTCATAATGAAATGCTTACATTCTGTTAAGTAAAGAGCCCATTAAAAATCCTCGAGCAATCAAACAGATGGCACACAGAGCCACAGAGCTTCTGTGGGTGTTGAGTAGAAAGCTTAAAAAAGATCCGAGGTTTGCAAGGAAAACTGAGCCAATTATTAAGGGAATGAGATGAGATACAAAAATCTATAGAAAACACCAAATGCGCTGTATAATATTCACAGCACTATTCTAAATGTAATATCAAATATGTTGGGACAGATTTATTTCAACTACAGGTAAGGAAAGAAAGGAGCAGTCGGAGAGGAAAAAAAGAAAAAAAGTCGTCTGGTTACCCAAAACACATCCAAAATAAAATGTTGTACAATGTAGTCTATGAAAGGCAATTCATGTCTGGCAAACTGCCCTTATGGTGGTGTCAGATAAGTGATCTGCCACTAACGAAAAAAAATAAAAATGGTTTGCTTTAGAATGTCCGAGGCCGATTCCTTGCCGCCAGTAATCCTGCCTCTGGCAATTTATCCTGATACCCAGTGTAAGGAAAAACTACGAGATTGCTCTTTTTTCGCACTGAGAAAAACGCACTGAGGCAGCGATTTGTTGCTCCCATCATTAGCAATCAAGAGTCAGCAGCTTTTTGTCCAGCGATGGAGCTACAAATTGCAGCCAATAGGAAATTTCATAGGGACAAATATGACGCCTCTTAATGCCCCAGTCACAGTACTTTAGTTAAAATCATAATTATTTGTAAGTCAGTCTAAGTGGCTACCTTTTTTTCCCAATGAAATTGCTCATTCACCAGATAAGAGTCCGTGGGACAGTTTGACTGCTAGCAATGGTAGTCATATCTTGTTGCCTCAGGTCTGAGGGGGCAATTCCATAGGGATCCTGCCACTGGTGATTGCCACTAGTGATCCTGTTGCAGAGTCACCCGTCTGGTTACAGTCTTTTAGCAATTCACACATGTGCTTGAACCCGATTATTCAGTGCCCTTGTTGTGTAGGCAAATGTTCAGTCAGCACTGCCAAGTCTATTCCACAAAGGTAAATAAAATTATTCACGCAACTATATGGGTTGTAGGATTGAATATTTATTTTTGGTCAATAACTTTGTTCACATAAATAATTGTTGTAATATTGTATACAATTGCGATAGTAACTACACATTTTGTCACTTTTTCTCAAGAGAAGCTGCACAGCATCTGTTTTTTTTGTTGATATTGGGGTCAGTACTCCAGGATTAAAATCCAAACAAACGCAAAGCGTATATTAAGCCAAACTCCATGCATGGTCATATATAAAAGGGGTTGTAAAAGGTAAAAAATGTTCCTAAATAGCTTCCTTTACCTTAGTGCAGTCCTCCTTCACTTACCTCATCCTTCCATTTTGCCTTTAAAATGTCCTTATTTCTTCTGAGAAATCCTCACTTCCTGTTCTCCTGTTTGTAACTCCACACAGTAATGCAAGGCTTTCTCCTTGGCGTGGAGTGTCATGCTAGCCCCCTCCCTTGTACTACAGGAGAGTCAGGACACCCACCAACACACAGCTTCTTTATCTGCAACGTAGAGAGCGTTCTGACTCTCCTGTAGTCCAAGGGTGAGGGCGAGCACGACACTCCACACCAGGGAGAAAGTCTTGCATTACGGTGTGGAGTTACAGACAGAAGAACAGGAAGTGAGGATTTCTCAGAAGAAATAAGGACATTTAAAAGCAAAATCGAAAGATAAGGTAAGTGAAGGAGGACTGCACTAAGGTAAAGGAAGCCATTTAGGAAAAAAAACAAAAAACAATTGTACCTTTACAACCCCTTTAACAATTTCAACAGGAAACAAAAAAAGGAAATAACCCAACAGGGCTTCTAACCCTTCCCTACTGTATAAAAAAAATATATAAAATACATTTAGGCATTAAATAAATTCGCTGCACCTTAATTTAAATTAATTTATCTTGGATGATTTTTTGGGACATTAGCCTTGTTGCAAGCTGCCCTTTTGACTTCTACCAGGTGCTGACTAACACTTTTTACCACACTTTGGCATTACGCCAAGATTTTGTACCGTTACAATTTGAACTTCAAGTTAAGGGTCCTTTCACACGGAGCGGACCGTTTTTGTGTCCGCTCCGTGTGTGTCCGTCGGCTCAGCGGGGATCATCCGTAATCCCCGCTGAGCTGTCGGCAGACAGGGTGGTCCCCGCACACTGTGCAGAGACCGCCCTGTCCTTCCTCCTCTCTCCCCTATGGGGAATCAGATGAATACAGACAGTCTGTCCGTATTCATCCGATCCGCCAGTGGGAAGAAAAATAGGTAAAAGAAAGGAAAAGAGGGGGGGATGGGGGGAATCTGCGCTTAGTGAAAAAGATAATGTTAATAAACCAATTAAGAAAAGGTCCTAGGAAGGACGTCCTGCTGCTTAACACTACAACTTAGATATAAAGTGTGAAGAAAAATGTGCAGCGCTGGACAACATAGGGTTTTCTTCCGTCCGAAAAAGCGGATCTTTTCGGATGCGGATCTTTGTGGACGTTAGCGGATGCATCATCCGCTAACGGACGCGATCCCATAGGGATGCATTACAAGTACGTAAACGGACTTGTAAAAAACGGACGAACGGTCCGTCCGTGTGAAAGGACCCTTAGGCTGCATTCCAAATGGAAAAAAAAAAAAAAAGTGCCAGATAGATTCCCCATAAAGCCTCAGTGATCTATATGTTGCTGTATATTATGCACACCGACAGCTGGCAGTAAGATATACAACTTGTAATCTGCTAAAGAAAAAATGATCTAAATATTGGCATTACATGCTCCTCAAAGAGCATGGGGCATAGATCACTAGGTATCAGTGACCTACTAATTCTGCTGGGCCTCATTTCAGAAATCTGTGGTCGGTTCACAGGTGGTTTCAGATCAGGATTTCCCCAACAACCATTAAAGTCTTTTAAAGGCCATAGTAAATCACATTCTTCTTGCTAGGGTAAAGAAGCCATTCATTGTGCAAAGAGTGAGCCGTTTAGGCCCCTTGTATATAAATCATATACCCAACATACAGAAAGGCCAAGATTTGTGTTTTGGAAATATTTGACCTTGTACAGGCCTTTGATAGATTTTTGTATCATCCCCATGCAATCTAAAGCAAACAGGATGTGTGAATCCAAGCAGACCATTGGAGTTTCCAGGAAAATATACAGTTGTGTGAGAACATTGGAGTCACTCGTAACTGGCTAAAATACTGTGTGCTAAATAATGAAATCCACATAGCCAGCAATTATTTGTAATGCTGACAGCAGTAACATAAAATGTTATCTGTCCCACAGTAATAGGCAAGCCATTTACACAAATCACTGTGTGACACAGTCCGCACTTGAAATAATTGAGGGCTGTAATATACGGCCTGAAATCTCCAAGTGACAGGACCCATTCAAGCGTTGGTTGGGATAATCAGGTTGTGTAGGTGTTAAATTCTGAGCAAGCTTATTACTGCACAACATTTCTAGTGTTCATATTGCGTGTGCCATGGCAGGACCCGGCAAAGAGGCAATTCTGTCAAACCAGCTCCGATCTCACACCACCCTGTTTTTCCCAGTGCAAGAAAAGGCAGCGTGTGATCATTTTACTATTAACTTGAGTGACTTCATATAGCCTTAAAGTTATTTTGTTTTTTTCAAATAAACTAAAACTGGCTATAGATGCCCTTTTTTGTTCAGATTCCTCCATCCACACAAATGAGGTGAATGGAAGAATGGGAGAGGATTACTACACCCTACACCATCCGAATACACTAATCAGCAGCTGCAGCTCGCTGATCGATGAGATTTCCAGCTTGTCCTTTTAAAGCGGAGTTCCACCCAGGAAAACCACATTTGCCCATCTAGCTTAAAAAAAATTAATTTAAAAAAAACGTGAAAAAATAAAATAAATACTCACCCGAAATACCTGTTGCTATGCGGAAGTCCGTAATCTGCCTCTTCCACACCGCTGTGTCTTTTCTTCTGCTTCTTCTGCTTGTGAATAGGGCACGCTGCTTTCTGGGAACTGTGTGTGTTTTCAGAGAGCAGCCGCCCATTCACAAGCCAGCGTGAGACTCGCGCAGGCGCAGTAGGAAATGGGCAGTGAAGCCGTACGGCTTCACTGCCTGTTTCCCATAGTGTGAATGGCGGCGCGGGTCCCGGAGCGATCGTGGGGACTGGCATGGGGGGGGCCATCAGCGCGGGCAAGTAGGACAAGGTAAGTGTCCTTATTTAAATTCAGCAGCTACACTGTTAGTAGCTGCTGACTTTAAAAAAAAAAAAAAAATTGCGGCTGGAACACCCCTTTAACAGAAGTCAATCTAGCAACTAATTTATTCTGAATGCGGACAGCCATACACTAATCGAAATTCAGCCAGTCCTGGCTAAACCAGCTGGTATTTCAATCCAACTATGGTCTGCTTTATGAGACCAGGTTACATTTTTTATTTTCAAATGTAACCATGTTTTAAAGATTGTGCATGTGTCCTGACAAAGAGCAAGATATGATAAAAACGGTGGATGTCAATTTGTATCACTATATCAAATAAAATAGAAGTACGCTACAACATACACCGATATAGCTAGATGTGCTGCAGAACTATTATTGTGGACTATTAGATATACCGTATACTCAAGGTACTGCATACCTATCATTGACTTTTTTTTATACACACTACTGTGCAAAAGTTTTAGGCAGGTGCTGTAAAGTGGATGTGAACCCTCACATATACTAAGTGAGGTAAATAGCCTCAGTTGATGCACAGAGATTAAAAAAATCTCCCCACATAAGTTTTACATGTATATCTGCTGTCTTCAGCTTTATATACCGTTTAGAAAGTGCACATGGTATTAAGAGATTTTCTCATCCTGATTAACACTGCATGGAAGCCTGGGCATATAGCCAAGACAGCCGATTGGCGGAAAGGCACACACACCACCTTCTCCTCATAGGCAGACAGCTGTGTTTCATTAGCACTGAGCTCAGCAATTCAATTTATAGCATCCTCCAACACAAAAAACTCTGGCTGCTTTTATCATATGTGATGCAGATCTTGTCAGAAGTTATCAGGCTAATACAAGACCAGAGCAGGGGACAGCTATGGGACTTGGTGCTTTGAAGAACGATAACAAAAACACTGCAGATATATACAGTATCTCACAAGAGTGAGTACACCCCTCACATTTTTGTAAATATTTTATTATATATATTTTTATGTGACAACACTGAGAAAATACTACTTTTACATTGTAGCAAAGTGTAAGTGTACAGTTTGCATAACACTGTAAATTTGCTGTCCCCTCAAAATAACGCACAGTCAATGTCTAAACCGCTGGCAACTAGGGGTGCAACGGATCGTCACCGATCCGTGATCCGAGCGAGTCACCCCGTTCGGATCGGCACACCACACGATCCGCGGAGAGCTCCAGAGCCTCGGCCGTAGGAAAGTCCCCGGATTCGGCCTAGCTCCGGAGCGGCGGTCATCTTGCTCCATCCCAAACAATCACAGATCGCCTATGATTGGTTGGATGGGATGTCCCGTCCCTGCACCTGATTGGCCCGCGTGATGAGCGCACTCTCTGATTGGAAGGCTGCCCGGATGGGCTGGCTGTCTTGGCAGCGCTCTGGGAATCAGGATGAACGTGTGGAGCTTGAGGGGGAACAGTGAGCGCTGCTATGAAGGACAGGGACTCAGTGTTCTTTACTAGTGTGGGGGCAATGTTGGACTGGTCTGGAACAGTGATGGTGATGACGAGTGGGGGACAATGGTGGACATATAGAGCCATTGGCCCAGCTAGAGCCCAGACTTGAATCCGACTTTTTTCATAAACAATTTTTTTTTATTTTGCTGATCCGAAAATGATCCGATTCGTGACTCCTGATCAGAGGATCGATCCGATCCGCGAGTTTTTTGATCCGTTGCACCCCTACTGGCAACAAAAATGAAATCGTCCAAATTGGGCCCAAAGTGTCAATATTATGTGGCCACTATTTTTTTTCCAGCACTGCCTTAATTCTCTTGGGCATGGCGTTCAGTGGCTACCTGTGAAGCTCTGGTGGAGTCCTCTTCCACTCCTCCATGACAACATCACGGAGCTGGTGGATGTTAAGAGACGTTGCGCTCCTCCATCTTCCATTTGCGGATGCCCCACAAATGCCCAATAGGGTTTAGGTCTTGGGACAGGCTTGGCCTGTCAATCACCTTAAAGGTGTGTTTGGGGTCGTAATGTTGGAATACTGCCCTGCGGCCCAGTCTCCAAAGTGATAGCTTGGCGAAATTGTAAGTATTGAAAGAACATGGTATTAGGGAGGCAAAACTTCTCACACAGAGATTGAACGTCAGAGTATTCCTCCACAGTACAGTTGTGGGATATAGTTTATTCCACTCCTTGACCAGAATTTTTGTGGCTTGTTTAATTCTGAGAAGTTTCGATTATTCCAGATACGCGACCAATTTGTGTACCCCATGTATTGCAAGTGCTGTTTAGTCTTATTCCATATCTTATCTAGAAGTATGAGTGTGGGGTATTGAGTCAAGTCGTCCAGTTCACCTGCCTCTATGCACTCCACAATTCCGTTCCCAGACAGCTGTGTTCCCAGTACTCGTCTGATGGGGTCAGAGGGCTTTGGAGAAAGCCAGCCTTAGGTGTTGTAACTGGGCTGCCAGAAAATAATAGAACGGGTTTGGTACCGCTAACCCACCCAAATCGGGGTACCATACCTAGCCATGCATAGGCTTTTCAAGGTGCTGAAGTGATGCACTGGCCAGCAGGCAGGTACTGGTAGGGTAAGAGCAGATACCTTACAATGTCAGTTACGAAAACAGCGCTGTTATTTAATAACCTAATTCAAATAAATGAATCCGAAGATTTAAAACTCCAACTTTAGCTTTGCTTAGAGCAGGCATGAATCCTCTAGCACACTTTTACTGCTGTGCGAGTGTCCCCTTATTCCCTATCCTTGCTTCTACACAGGAAGAATCTTCTCAACAGACACACAAGCAGCAATAAAAACATAAAAAAGATGCCATCATTTCCAGTGCTTTTATGGCCATCTGTGTCCCCATTAAAAAAATAAAACATTTTGGCTGGACCTTTCAAGTCGAGATATGCAGTTAGATATTACATCAATTATAGTAACATTCTTCAAAAATATGTGTTGCTTTACTCCCCCTGAACTTTTTTCTTTTGACACCAGACTGCAAACCCAAAACTAGAACAAACTATGAATGCATAGAACATGCCAGCTATAATGTTCCTTGCTAAATCAAGATTACATGTTCCTTTCCTGTATAACCAACAATAAACCAGAAATGGCTACTAGGCCTATGAATGCAGAGGGACCAAACAATTGCTTCTCTAAATGCTCCACATAAATTCTATTACCTTTTTCTCACTTCTATTATGTGCCATCTGAGCCCCTAGCAGAGTTATTAAGCTAGAAACTACACCACATTAATTATTACTGAAACTCTGCAGCCTGGTGTCTGAATGGGCTTTTGTATGAGTGTGGGGACCCCATGGCTCTTTGTTACACCTCTGCTCTGCCAGTGCACATGTAGCTAGTGTGCCATAATCCAATGTATTACTTACTTTTCTTCGTTTCTCAGACCGCTAGCTATACAGAATGACGTTTTTTCTTCTATTGCCTACCAAGTGTGAAAGGATAACCTTGACAATCAGACACAGGGCATCTTTGTACTAAACAATAGAAGCTTGCTGAGACCTTGAAATCTGCTTATTTAGTGAAGTTTTGCAACTACTGCAGTTTGAAATGTTCTGAACATCCAAAGCCATTTCTTCTCATATGTTGCCACGAAAAAACAACATTAAAATTGACAAGATATAAAAAACAGATGTATTGCACAACTGTAAAAACACTGTTAGCAGTTAATACAATACAAACACTATGGCGGTGGCAAGTTGTATTGGCAATGCATCCCATTATATGTATACACTGTAGTGGGACATTTTATACATGGTGACAAGTTATTACCATTTAGATACCATTATGGCCAAAGGTTATACAATTTTTAGCTCTGAAGTTTGTTTACATTTTCTATTTAACAGATGACCCAATTCACCTTAAGAAAACGAAAAACGCAACCCCCCCCAAACAAACACACACACACTATTCGTAAAACTGTTGATTTTCAAATAAACCAGGCCACCCAATCAACTTGATCAAATATCCATTATATTGCAATGTAACCAGACTCAGAAAGCTCCTCAAACTAGTTCTGGGCAGGTCTGCAGCATCTTTTTTACAAGATACCATAAACCTCTCAGACCCCTTTGGGGCTGCAGCAGCGCTTAAGTGTGGCTCAACTTAGTGGCGCGTAGCGCCGTTTAAGCAACACGCTTTTAACCTAAAAGAAGGGGTTAAAAAACTCCCTCTTGTGGTGCTTCAGAAGTGATGCCAATTAATTTTAATGGGCAGGGTCGTTTTGGGAAAGCCCCAAAGATGCTGCTTGCAGGACTTTTCCAAATGTCATCTTGGTGATGTTGGTTGTCACAGCTATAAAAAGGAGAGATGAACCAAATTTTTTTTAGAGATACATGGCTCTCAGTAGGCAATTAGAGCTTAGCACATTGTGGCCTGGTGATGCAACTAAAATTAGACAACCCCCGCCCCCCCCCCCTATTAAGGAAAAAAAAATGAGAGGTGGGTTGTAACCTGTAAGGTTTTTTCTGCCATACAAGACCTTTGGGGAGATTTCCCTTCCCTTCCCATAGCCAAAAAACAGGAAGGGAGGCAATAGCTGCAAATTAAAAAATGAATCTCTTGGGGCCCCCAGGTCACCAAATTTAGTTTCCCCATTGCAACATTTCCCTTCCATTACTATTCTGGAGACAACACCAAATTTTCTTTCACAGATAATGGTAAACGGGACAAAGAGTATGGAACTCCCCAACTGGAGAGGAGGTAGCAATAAAGACCTGACAGGCATTCTAATTTCTCTTTACTCCGTTCAAAACTAAAGAAAACATTTTGCCTTCAGTACTACTTTAACGTTTTCCAATAGCTGTGTACAGCAGCATAGCAAGTCTTGCTATGCAAAACAAGACCCAATAGCTTTAATGACATGGCTAAAAGACAGAACTGTCAGTTAGCACTTAAATAAGCCTGCTCAATGCCCAGTTTACTAAACTCCTTTGGGATTCATTCAATAATCAACTCAAAAGACATTATTAAGTCCTTAGCCTCGTAAATCTGTCTACGTACTATTCTGCAAGATTTTACTATAGATCTATAAAAAAAAATGTAATTGTAAATTACAGGATGATACAATGTGAAAATATGAAAATGAAAAATTTTCATACACACACACACACACACACACACACACACACACACACACGTTCCTCTGGAGATACCAAGAAACAAGTATGGGCTAAGGTTACACCTTACAATAGGATCGCCCTCTGCATATTTGAAAAGATATGTTGCACCAAAGAAAAAAAGAGATTTTTTTAATACAGCTTACCTGTAAAATCTTTTTCTTGGAGTAGATCACGGGACACAGAGCAGCATATTCATTACTATATGGGTTATATTGAGTACCTTCAGGTGTGGACACTGGCAATCTCAAACAGGAAGTCCCCTCCCTATATAACCCCCTCCCATAGAGGAAGTACCTCAGTTTTGTAGCAAGCAGTATGCCTCCCAAAAATGTTCCCCAAAAGAGGGGTGGGAGCTCTGTGTCCCGTGATGTACTCCAAGAAAAAGATTTTACAGGTAAGCTGTATTAAAAAATCTTTTTCTTTCTCGTACATCACGGGACACAGAGCAGCATATTCATTACTATATGGGATGTCCGAAAGCAATGCTTTAATGAGGGGAGGGAGACATCTTCCAAAAAAGGATTTAATTTAGAGGTATACTCAAATACTAGTAAATCCAACTTAAACAAGAAATGTAAATCTCAAATCAAGTCAAGGGAGCCCCCTCAGATCCTGAGGAGCTTGAATCGCGGCCTGTAGTACTGACTGCCCAAAAGCTGTATCCGCATTCCTTCTTACGTCCAATTGATAAAATTTTGTAAACATGTGGACCGACGACCACGTTGCTGCCTTGCATATTCGAGCCATAGAGATCTGATGATGTGCTGCCCAGGAGGTGCCCATGGCCCTGGTAGAATGGGCCTTTACCGACAAAGGAGGAGGCAACCTCTTCAAACCGCAGGCCTGAACGATTAATTGTTTAATCCATCTTGCGATGGTGGATCAAGCAGCTGCCTGACCCATCTTGGGCCCTTCCGGTAAAACGAACACCACATTTGTTTTCCGAACCTTCTCTGTAGCTTTAAGATAGGCCTTTATGGCCCTGACAATATCCAACGTATGCAGCAACCCCTCCTTTCTAGAGGTGGGTTTTGGAAAAAAGGATGGAAGTACCACATCCTGGTTCAGGTGGAAACTGGATATAACCTTTGGTAGAAAGGAAGGATGAGGACGGAACCCCGCCCTATCCTTATGTAAAATGAGATATGGTTCCTTACAAGATAAGGCTGCCAATTCCGATACTCTCCTGGCCGAAACTATGGTGATCAGAAATACCGACTTTCTAGTCAGTAAAACCAACCAACGGCTCAAGGGGTTGTTTCTGTAGAGTTGACAGAACAAGATTTAAGTCCCATGGACAAAGTGGTGATTTGACCGGAGGATTAACACGTAAGACTCCCTGTACGAAGATCTTAACCAGCGAGTGGGTGGCCAGCGGCCTCTGAAACCACACTGATAAGGCTGAAATCTGTCCCTAGATCGTGCTTAATGCCAGGCCTTTATCCACTCCTAGCTGGAGAAAACTTAATACTCTATCAATGGTATACTTGTGGGAAACCCATCTCTTAGCCTCACACCAGCCTACGTAGGCCCTCCAAACCCTGTAACAAAATTACCCTGGAGGCCGGCTTTCTAGCCTTAATGAGGGTAGGGATTACCTGCCTAGACAGACCTCTACCCCTGAGAATCAGGGATTCAGCCGCCAGGCCGTCAAATTTAGACGCCGTAATGCAGGGTGGAGGATCGGGCCTTGTGAGAGTAGGTCTGGCCATAGAGGAAGAGTCCAAGGGCCTCCCGCTGCCAATTTCAGGACTAGTGAGTACCATGCCCTCCGGCACCAAGCTGGGGCTACCAGGATAACCGGCCTGTGCTATGATCCTGCGCCACAGGCGGGGTAGTAACTGCAGCGGGGGAAATGCATATAGAAGTTATGATTGATGCCAAGGGCAAACCAACACATCGGTTCCGCAGGCCATAGGGTCCCTCGTTCGAGACATGAACCCGTCTAGCTTCTTGTTGAATCCTGATGCCATGACCTCCACGTCTGGCACTCCCACTTCTGGCAGATTGTCTAAAAAAACTTGTGGATGCAGAGACCACTCCCCTGGCGACAGGGTTTTGGCGACTTAGGAAGTACGCCTGCAGGTTGTCCCCCTCGGGAATGAATGTCGCCGATATGCAGGGTACATAAACCTCTGCCCACCGAAAAAAAGGATTTTTAATAACAGCTTACCTGTAAAATCCTTTTCTTGAAGTACATCACGGGACACAGAGCGCATAGCCATTACATATGGGTACCTTCAGGTGTGGACACTGGTGTAATCAACTTCACAGGAAGTTCCTCCCTATATAACCCCCTCCCACTGAGAGTGCTTCAGTTTTGTAGCAAGCAATTTCTCCGAGGTTACACAATGTTCCCCAAAAGAGGGGTGGGAGCTGTGTCCCGTGATGTACTTCAAGAAAAGGATTTTACAGGTAAGCTGTTATTAAAAATCCTTTTTTCTTTATCGTACATCACGGGACACAGAGCGCATAGCCATTACATATGGGATGTCCCAAAGCAATGCTCCATGAAGGGAGGGAGACCGTAAGGCCAAAAAATAGCCAAACAGGAAATATATCAGGAGGTAAAAATAGCTCCACCAACAGAAAAAAAGGGGGCGTGAACCGGGCCAGAGGATTCTATACTGCTGCCCGTAGGACCGCCTGCCCAAATGCTGCGTCCGTAGCCTTTGCGACGTCCAACTTATAAAATTTAGTAAACGTATGTACGGACGACCAGGTTGCCGCTTTGCAAACCTGTGCCATAGAGATCTGATGGTGTGCCGCCCAAGAGGCACTCATGGCCCTCGTAGAATGGGCTTTAACTGATAAGGGAGGTGGAACGCGCTTCAGACCATAGGCCTGAAAAATCAGCTGCTTAATCCACCTAGCCAAGGAAGACTTGGCAGCCGGCTGACCCTTCTTGGGGCCCTCCGGGAGAACGAAAAGCACATCTGTTTTCCGAATCTTTTCTGTAGCCTTGAGATAAACCCTCATGGCTCGGACCACGTCCAAAGTATGAAGCAGTCTTTCCTCTCTGGACTGGGGAGTAGGAAAGAAAGATGGTAGGACTAGGTCCTGATTCAAGTGAAAACTGGATATGACCTTAGGAAGAAAAGAAGGCTGAGGCCGCAGAACCACTCTGTCCTTATGCAGAATCGGGTACGGTTCCCTGCAAGACAAGGCTGCCAGCTCGGAGACCCTTCTGGCCGAAGCCATAGCCACCAAGAAAACCAACTTTCGGGTTAGCAGCACAAGAGGGATTTCTGTCAGAGGTTCAAACGGCTGCTTTTGTAAAGCTGACAAGACCAGATTTAAATTCCATGGGCAGAGGGGAGCTCTAATAGGGGGATTTACGTGCAAGACCCCCTGCAAGAAGGTTTTCACAAGCGAATGCGTGGCCAAAGGCCTTTGAAACCATATCGATAAGGCAGACACCTGCCCCTTTAGAGTACTAAGAGCCAACCCCTTGTCAACGCCAACCTGGAGGAATCGCAAGATCCTGTCAATAAAAAACTTGCGAGGATGCCCTCCTTGAGACTCGCACCACTCCACATAGGTCCTCCAGACTCTGTAATAGATATTTCTAGAGACTGGCTTTCTAGCCTGAATTAACGTAGATATGACTTGGGCTGAGAGGCCTCTGCCCTTAAGAATTAGGGATTCAGCCGCCAAGCCATCAAATTTAGCTGCTGTGAAGCAGGGTGGTAGATCGGGCCCTGAGACAGCAGATCTGGGCACAGGGGCAGTGGCCACGGTGCCTCTACTGACATCCTCACGATGAGTGCGTACCAAGCCCTTCTGGGCCAGGCTGGGGCCACCAGGATCACCGGCCTGCGCTCCACCCTGATCCTTCGTAGAAGGCGGGGAATCATCTGTAGTGGAGGGAACGCATACAGGAGAGAAAACTGGTGCCAGGGGCAAACCAACGCATCGGTCCCGTAGGCCGAGGGGTCCCTGGCTCGGGATACGAATTTGTCCAATTTCTTGTTGAATCTTGTTGCCATGATGTCCACATCGGGAACTCCGAATCTTTGGCAAATCTCTTGGAATACCTGGGGGTGAAGAGACCACTCTCCCGGGAGTAACTGTTGACGACTCAAAAAATCTGCTTGAGAATTGTCTATCCCTGGGATGAACACTGCTGAGATGCAGGGTACATGGGCTTCGGCCATGAGAAAATCAGGTTTACTTCCCTTTGAGCCGCTAGGCTCCTTGTGCCCCCCTGGTGGTTTATGTATGCCACCGCCGTGGCATTGTCGGACTGTATCCTTACTGGCAGACCCTGCAGGGGGAGAGTCCAGGCGACCAGGGCCAACCGAGCAACTCTGATCTCTAGGACATTGATGGGAAGCAGACTTTCTGCCTCTGACCACTGTCCCTGCTGGGTCCGTTTTCCTAAGATTGCCCCCCAACCTGTTAGGCTGGCATCTGTGGTTACTATTTCCCACGTGATGGGGCAAAAGGTTTTCCCTTTTGACAATTTTTGAGGGATCAGCCACCAGTACAGGCTGCGCTTGACCCCTGGGGAAAGAACTAATGGACGGTCTAATGCCTGTATGGACTTGTTCCAAGCAGAGAGAATAGCTGCCTGAAGAACTCCGGTATGGATCTGGGCATAGGGCGCTGCTTCGAAGGCGGCCACCATCTTTCCCAGCAGTCACATGCATAGGCGAATAGTCGGCTTCTTTTTGCCTAAGACTATTTGAATCGTTTGAATCAACGACCTGATCTTCTCTTGAGGTAAAAATACCTTCTGGCATTCTGTATCTAACCGAAAGCCTAGATATTCCAACTGCCTTGTGGGTTGTAACCTTTATTTTTCTTGGTTCACAATCCACCCGAATTCTTCTAGATGCCGCACTGTGCGGACTACTGCATGATTGAGGTTGGAAGCTGATCTGTCGATAACCAGGAGATCGTCCAGGTACGCCAGGACCAAGATGCCTTCTGTCCTTAGGACGGCTAGCACCGGGGCTAACACCTTTGTGAATACCCGCGGAGCTGTTGCCAACCCGAAAGGGAGGGCTACGAACTGGAAATGACTTTGATTTATCGTAAAACGAAGAAACTTGTGGTGTGCTGGGAAAATCGGCACATGCAGATATGCATCCTTTATGTCTATAGATGCTAGAAAGTCGCCCTGATGCAGGCTGGCTGTCACTGAACGTATGGAGTCCATACGAAAGGTCTGAATCTTTAGAAAGCGATTTAGGCGTTTGAGGTCTAATATAGGCCTGACGTCGCCATTGGGTTTTGGTACAACAAAAAGGTTGGAGTAGAATCCCCGACCCCATTCTTGGGTTGGTACTTCTACAATTACTCCTTGGAGCAATAGGCGATCCAACGCCTTTACGAGAGAGGCCCTTCTTAATGGGTCGCTTGGAAGACTTGACCCCTGAAAATGAGGAGGGGGGGATTTCTCGAAACTCTAGTTTGTATCCCGTGGCTACCACGGACCGAACCCACGAGTCGGAAATTCTGGCCTTCCAGACTTCGGAGAAAAACCGAAGTCTTCCCCCCACCCGAGAGAGTGGGGGGCGCCCCTTCATGAATCTGATTTGATGACTGGTTTAGCCGGCTTGCGAGACCAGGGTCTCTTGTTTGCCGCGGCTTGACCCTGTGGGCGGCTATTAACCGCTGGACGCCCGGGAGGCCGTCGATACTGACGAGAAGTCGAAAGGGCTGAGCCTACAATGGCCTGTCGTTTAAACGTGGGCCCACGCGGTCTTTTCTTGACCGGTAAGGAAGTACTTTTTCCCACTTGATATGGTGTGGATATATTTATCTAGGTCTTCCCCGAATAGTCTTCCCCCATGAAAGGGAAACCCTGCTAAAAGCTTTTTGCAGGGTGCCTCTGCTGACCAGTTCTTTAGC
The DNA here is from genome assembly GCA_029574335.1 of Rana kukunoris. Taxonomy (NCBI): domain Eukaryota; kingdom Metazoa; phylum Chordata; class Amphibia; order Anura; family Ranidae; genus Rana; species Rana kukunoris. The sequence goes on from CM056052.1 coordinate 105,076,470, forward strand.
CACAAAAGACGACGCATGTGAACCATCAGTAGAGATGAACGGGATGCCTGTTGGATGGAGTCCTTAATAGCATCTACTGCAAAGCAGAGAGCCCTAGGGAATTCTGCTAATTCATGAGTATGCTGAGCCGGCATGTCCTTTAACATATGTTTTGCCTGATCCTTCAAGGCCTGACAGACACCAATGGCTGCTACTGCTGGCTGAACCATGGCACCTACTGAGGTGAAAGCGGCTTTCAGTAGGGTCTCGAATTTCTTGTCGACCGGATCCTTGAACATCTGGACATTTTCAACCGGACAGGTCAGGGATTTATTCACGCAGGAAATGGCCGCGTCCACTGTGGGGAGTGCCCATTTCTTTAAATATTCCTCTTCCATAGGGTAGAGAATAGAGAATCTTTTAGGAGGGACAAAGATTCTATCAGGTCGAGCCCGATCCTGGTAAATCACGCTCCGCAGAAGGGGGTGCATTGGAAAAGACGCACAAGTTAATGGAGCCTTTAAAGAACCCAATGAGGATACCTCCGGGGCTACTAGTTCTGGCACTGGAAGTTTAAAGGCAGTGCGAACCATATCTGTCAAAGACTGGATCCACAGGCTCTCCGCTTGAGAGGCCGAGAAAAATTCATCTATAGTGGAATCTTCCCTGTCTGAACCGTCGGGACTTGGGTCTGCCTGATCCCCTTGTGGGTCCCGTTCCTCTGAAGAGGAGACCTCCGCATCTGAAAACCCCACACTGGGTGAGGGGGATCTAGCCCGCTTGCTACTTGGCCAAGGACGGGCAAACAACGCAGTTAACCTTTTCTCTAGCCCACTCATGGTGGCTGCTAGCATTTCTTCCGTCACGTAAACGGGAATGGGTGGATCGGGGCCGCCTCTGCCCCCAGCACCCCCAATGGCTCTTGTACTATGCCACTCGGTGTTCTAACTGGCGAGGGTGGGGCTGTTGAAGCCTGGCCCAAATCCTCTGACCCCGATGGAGACCCCTTTTGTTTCTTGGCACCTTTAGCAGCCTTGGCTGGTCCAGATCCCTTTGGAGCCATTGTACAACCTTGAGTCACCCCTATAGCCAACACCTGACTGTTGCAGCTAGGAGTAACCAATATGAGGACAGGTATGAGGAAAATGAAAAAAACTAGTTTTTTTTTTTTTTTTTTCCCCAAAATAAATTTTTTTTTTTTTTTTTTTTTTTTTTTTACCCGCCTGGGAGGTGGCAATACTGAGGAAACCTGTGAGTATTGACACACCAATGCCCGTTAGCCGGAGTCCAAGGTAAACTCAGATACTGCTGGATCTAAGGCTGAGTCCCTTTAAGCAAAAACACTTCCTTTTTTTTTTTTTTTTTTTCTGGTCAATAGTGGACCTAAGTCCTAGACCTGAAGATCCACAAAACCGCCACTAGGTGTCCCTGTGTGGCCAAAAGACCCAGCTGCACGCTCTGTATCCTTTCTTCCTCTGCCTCCAGGAGGGAAAGACCAGCCAGAGAAAAAGTTTTCTCTTTAAACAGACCCTGACGCTGCTGGCCCGCCCCCCCCGACGCACGCCGACGCTATAAAAGGCGGCGCACACTGCGCGCACCCCCCCCCACGCTGAAACCACATGGAGGAAACAGAGCAGAGGAACAACATGGACCAGCGTAGGCAGCACCAACAGACACCAGGTAAGCACTAATCTTATTGTAGTGCACACACAGAGAGGAAGCTGTCCCCATGGGCTTCCTAAGAAACAGGAGTTTTTACCAGCAATTTCCTCTTTTAAAACATGTGGGGTTGCAGTATCAATGCTAACAGGCAGACCTGGGGTGAGTAGCAAATATATATCTTACACAAGTATACATATATCTACATATTATCTGGGTAAAACATTAGTATCCCATCCTGCCCATACAGACATAGTGGAGATAGTGGCTGATGCACAAGCATACTGTTAGCCAACCCAGAACCCCCAGGGGGATACCTACTGTCGAACCAAGTCCCGCAGGTTCCCTCTTACCTGCTCCACGCCGCAGGGTATTGCAAATTGCAAGAGGCCCAATCTTCCCCCATCTCCGTGGGTATTGTCCCTGGACCTATATAGCATCCTGGCATCAGTAGCGTTTAGTCCTGGAAGAGACCAAGGCACTGGAGCCCAGAATCCAGCCCTCCAAGGAGAGGCATTATAGGCAACACCCCCACTCCAGCAGGGCCCGGGTACCGTACACCTTGGCTTTGAAGCACTTCGGACGGATCCGGCTAGCTATCCTGGGTCCCGAGACCTCCGAGGGACAGCTAGACGTGACCAACACCTAAGACACTGGCGAAAAAACTGAAGCACTCTCAGTGGGAGGGGGTTATATAGGGAGGAACTTCCTGTGAAGTTGATTACACCAGTGTCCACACCTGAAGGTACCCATATAACCCATATGTAATGGCTATGCGCTCTGTGTCCCGTGATGTACGATAAAGAAAAACCAAGCTCCTCTCACTCCGAGTGGCTTGACTCTTGGTTTCCCCCTTGGTGGTTTCACATATATGCCACCGCTGTGGCATTGTCTGAATGACTTCTCACCGAGGACCCCTGTAATCTGGATGCCTATGCCAGGAGGGCTAGCCGAGCCGCTCTGATCTCCCAGACCTTGATGGGCAGCTGCCTCTCCGCCTCTGCCCAAGTTCCTTGGCGAGTGAACCCGTTCAAGACCGCTCTCCAGCCTTCCAGGGACCACTGGGCAGAACCAATCTGCTAGAATTGCTGTCTGTAGGACACGATGTGTGGAAGCGTGTGGTATCGCCTCGAACATGGCCATTAGTTTGGCTAGTAATCGCATACATAGGCGAATAGTTGGTTCTCTTTTGCTTAGAACCAACTGAATCAATCTTTTGATAGCCTCGACCTTTACCAGGGGCAGGAACACCATCTTCTGTTCTGTGTTAATCTCATGCCGAGATATTCCAACTGCTTTGTAGGTTGAAATGCTGATCTTTCCCGGTTTTAGGACCCAGCCGAACCTCTCGAGGTACTGAACCATGAGGGCTACTACGCATTCCACCAAGGAAGCGAGTGATCTATGATTAGAGGTCGTCCAGGTATGCTAGGACCGAGATCCCTTGGATCCTTTAGACTGACTAGAATTGGAGCTTAGGACCTTCGTGAATACCGGGGGGCCGTAGCAGCGCCGAAGGGGGGCGCCACAAATTGGAAAGTGACGCTGCTGTATCACTGCGAAGCGTAAAAACAAAAGTATTTCATGTGGCTGAAAGAATTGGTACATGAAGGTAACCATCCTTTATGTCTATAGAAGCCAGATCCTTCTGGAGTGTGGCGGCTGCTGACCGAACGGATTCTATCCGGAAAGAGCGAACCCTTAGGTAAGCATTTAAACCTTTTAGGTCCAAAATTGGTCTGACATCGCCGATGGGCCTTGGTATGACAAACAGATTGGAATAGAAACCTAGCCCTGTTCTTGGGCTGGTACCTCTACCATTATGCCCTGGTAAAGCAGATGATCTCCAACGCCGCCCGCATTGAGGCTTTCCTTGTGGAGGAAATTTTAGAAATTCTTAATCTGTAGCCTGTGGCCACAGATGATCGGACTCTCTGTCGGGGATCGATCCCCAGAGGCCTGTCCTTGCGATCCATTGTTTAAAAATTTTTGAACCTCGCCGCAGGAGGTCCGTACTTGTGGAAATTTGTGAGGGCCCCGGAACAGGGGGGAGCTGCCTTTTAAACGCAGGACCCCGGAACTTCCTTTGACTGGTAAAGGGGTACTTTTGCCACTTTAAACAGTCTGAATGTATTTATCCAGATCTTTCCATGGAAGGGCAAACCTGCCAGTAGAGTCTTTTACATGGGGCTCAGGCCGCGCCCAGTTTCTTCAACCATAAGAGCCTTCTCATATGAACTAAAAATAGTGACAACGAGACGCCTGCTGGATGGAGTCTTTTTATAACCTCTTACCGCAAAGCACAGAGCTCTGGGAATATCCAATAACTCCTCTGCCTATTGGCAGAGATGTCTTAAGCATCTGTTTTGTCTGGTTCTTTAACGCCTGACACAACTCCAATTGCAGCCACTGCTGGCTGTAGCCAAGGATGCTGGGAAAAAGTGTCTCTAAACGTTTATCGACCAGGACCTTAAACATTTGTATGTTCCCCTTAGGCCAGTTAATGATTTATTCACCATGAGATGGCTGCGGTCCACAGTTGGGAGCGCCCCCTTTCTTAGAAAAATGTCTTTTCCTGTAGGGTTAAATAACAGAAAACCTTCCAGGTGGTCTCCCATCCAGGCACCAACCAGGCCCCGACCCTGCTTAGCCTCCGAGATCAGACGAGATCTCGGGCGCTTTCCGGGGAGATGTGGCCTCAAGGACCTCACGGGTAGTTGAAAAGCAGTGCCCGAACCGGGACCTGAACCCTGGACCCTCAGACCAAAAGTCCGATGCTCTACCGACTGAGCCATCCGGGCCCCTTTTAAAGAGCAATTGGTCAGGGGAAAGAGTGCCTGCAAGCACAAATATTTCCTGGCAGACGTGCATAAAGACTACCCTCTCGTCAGCTTTAGGCGGCAGAAAAAATTCTGTCCGGTCGTCCCAATCCTGGAAAAACCAATTCCTCTAACAGAGGATGGACCGGAAAAGCTGCGTTTCTTAAAGGCGCTTTTAAAAGAACCCAAAGAGGATACCGCAGGAACCTGAGGCTCTGGAAATGGCAAATTAAATGCCGAGCGGACCATGTCTGTCAAAGACTGGACCCACAGACTCTCCGTCTGGGAGGCTGAAAACGATTCTTCAGTGGTAGATCCTTCCTCTAGGTTCTGTCCCTTTTGGCGATGGGGATCTAGTCCGCTTCTTGCCAGAAAAAAAGAGCCAGCGATCATAGCTGTTAACTTTTTTCTCTAGCCCCCCTAGGGTGACGGCTAGCATCTCTGTGATAACACAGGGTTGGGCCGACCTGGGCCAGCCTCAGCACCAGACCCCCTTAATGGCATATCCAGGGTGACCCCTATAGGAATAATACCTGTGGGGAAAGTATTGGCATATCATCAGAACCAGAGGAGGAACCCCTTTGTCTTTGCCTTTTTTTTTTTTTTTTTGTGTTTTGATCCTGAACCTTGGAAGCCATAATACAAAACCGAGGGACTCGCTTACAACAACAGACTGTTATAGCCAGGAGTACAAAAAAAAAAAGGTTTAGGGGACAATAGGATCACTAATGCCCAAAAACGGTGGGGCTCAGTATGTTTTCCTTTATAATATTATTCACAACATACAGCCCCACCCCCAACATGTTTGCCAGCATTCAACCTGTTGCCAAGGGGATTTTGGCTTAACAAAAAGTATTGGAGCTGACTCCAGCATGTAGTACCCCTTCTCGCCACCGGGAGTCACTGTGCTGCCAGCTCTACGTCCTCTCTCTCCAGCTCAGCTTTGAACGGAGTAAGAACGCGCCTGTTGTGTATAACAGCAATTGAAGGCACGCCCACTCTACACTGCAGTCACGCTCCCTGCCCCCCCCCCCTCCCGAACGGCGCGAAAATTTTCTATATGCATGCGCGGGGCGCGAGCGACTGTCGGGGGAGGAGAGCCCAGAAGGAGACGCACTCTGGAGCCCAGGAATGCCGGTTTGGAGGACGCATCAGGCGGCAGATTTTGAATCCCGGCAAGGTAAGGCTAAAACAGGCCCCTAAAGGAGTCCCTTTAGCCTAGAGACAGATCAGCAGGTAGCCAGCAAACATACATAGATAGGTAGGGGGATCAAGTGATGGGGGGGGAAACATTTCAGGGCATCCTGTCCATCAGACATAGTGACCATGGTGCCAATGCAGAGCATACTCAGGCTACCCCCCTTAAGATCTCCCCTGGAGAGCCTGCTGTCGAACAAGTCCCGCAGGCTCCCCTCTTACCTGCTCCATGGCGCAGGACGTTTTGCAAAACGGTCCAATCTTCTCCCATCTCCGTGGGTAGCGTAGTAGACCTTCAGGCACTGGGGTCCTGGAAGGAGCCGCTGTCCTGGACCTATACAGCACCCTGGCAAACAGGATCTTTTGGTTTAGAAAACTCCAAGTCCTGGGCCCAGGGTCCAGCCCTCTAGAGAGGAGCATTATAGGCAAAACCCCACGGTTTGGGGCCCGGGTACTGTCCACTTTGGCACTGAGGCTCCTTGGACAGATCCGGTTAGCCCGCCTTAATCCCAAGGATGTGGAGGCAAAGCTTTTCCGTGACCAACACCTAAGACACTGGCGAAAAAACTGAGGTACTTCCTCTATGGGAGGGGGTTATATAGGGAGGGGACTTCCTGTTTGAGATTGCCAGTGTCCACACCTGAAGGTACTCCATATAACCCATATAGTAATGAATATGCTGCTCTGTGTCCCGTGATGTACGAGAAAGAAAACAACTAGGCTCAAAGTAAGGCGGAGCCACGAGTACTTACTGACTAAACAGTTGGTCCCGATGATGGTCACCGAGAATCAAGTCACAGTAGTTGCAGTGGAACATGACCAGAGACCATATGATGCTTCAAAAAGCAGGAGTAGCAGTGAGATGGGGCTTCCTCTAGGCTGAATGCCAGAAGATAGAAGGCAAAGCACGCTCAATACTACACCTGATGAAGAGCTCAAGTCGCTCAGCCTTATCCCTTACCGCAGTGAAACCAGTATTGACACGAATAAAAAAAAAAAAAAAAAAAAAAAAAAGGGCAAGACTGCACAAAAGGGATGTAGCTCCCAGGCACTACTGCCTAACCAGCGCCACACCAAAGACTGTGTCGCATCATCAAACCTGATAGTGGTCAATTGACACAAACAAAAAGGAGGGTGGAGGACTCTTGACTTATGATGGTGGGTGCTCTGGGCATCTAGTCTTTCTTACAGATACAACTGGCCCCTTGAGGGCAACCAAAATGCAGCCTGCGATGAAATGGAGTTTGACACCCTGATGTAGAGGATACCAAGAGTTAGGGAATGTTTCATTGTATACTGTATAGCCTTTGATATGAAAGATCAATGCCTCTGTAAGGTTTAAAAAGAAATAAAATAAAAAAATCTTGTTTTGTTTTATTACTAGAAGAAAGATACATGGATTTATTTTCACCAAGTCCATGAAAAACATTTGTGTGTCTAACATGCTATGGCAGTATAGATTGGAAATTATTTTTAGATGGAATAATGACATGGTTCCATAGAAAATATGCTAATGCAACATTACTAATGTTCAGAAGTGCGAAATAAAAAAAATAAAAAAAAAACACACACCGTTTACATGGCAACAAGATTACTTTAAATCTGTAGCCACACGATTATCTTATACTATTCCAAATAACAAGGATATTTATATCGTAAACTGCCAAGCATATACTGTACATTAAATGCATTTATGGAAACCTCTAAAAAGGCAGTGTTTTTTCCCCCCACTTTTTTTTTTTACATCAAACACATCAATTGCAAATGCTGAAAAGATTAAACAGACAGTTTTGCTGATCAATTCTTCCCAAGACAGGACCTAAAACCACGGTTGAAAAAACCCTACTATTATTTTTTTATTTTTAGAATTTAATATTTTAAAATTAGGGAAATACTGCCAGTTTTCCTTTACACACAAGGAAGAAGCATGGTGGTGCAGACTTTTTATAGTTAAAACTGGCAGTGAGGAGGTCTCTTCACAGCCTCCAGCGTCCTAAAATGCTCTACAATGGAGCAGCAAGGATGATGCCCATGTATGCCAGGCCTTACAGACAGAATTTTTCATCAATTTCCATAATTTTCATAAAAAGGTCAATAACTATCAGAATGGTAGCCTATTGAGCAGGCTGCACTGCTCCACCACAAGCACTTGTATTCCTTGCCCTACCGACCGATACGTGCTGCCTTCAGGTGATCAGTTATCAAATCCATAATATAATATTCTATCAAAAGAAAAAAAAGGGAAGCCACTCTCCATCATAAGAATCTGGTATAAAATGTATTAAGGCCAATGTGTTTCACTCTGTCAACATCCTATTTAAAGCATCTCCACGGCTTGACAGAGTGAAACGCGTTAGTGGGCAGAGGAGCAGATGGAAGGGCCTTTGTTCCAGAAAGCATCAATACAATTTTATAATGGACTTTTATGATGGTGAGTGGCATCCTTTTTATTGCTGGAATATTGTGTCCGAAACAAGCCAAACCATAAATTATACATCTCACTGCATGCATTTTTTTGATGCAAATCTTTATTTATTTTTTCTGAACTTGTTGCAAAGTGGAGATAAGGTCAGTAGCAGCACTTGCTGCAGTGAAAAAACACCAAGCCACTGCCTCATCATTTACAACAGTGTTGTCGACCCTAACGGACTCTCTGCTTCAGGTGGCCATTAGGCTTCCTATCTTATCACAGGAGATCGACTTGGTGTGCAGCCCGATGGCCAACTGAAGGTGCAATGTCGCTGACCAATGCGAAACCATCTGATCTGTCCTGGAAGTGCTGATGAAGAGTGGCTGAAGAAAGTACAGTGGGGACCAGAGTAGGGGTGTGGAGGTTGTCTGGTATGAGTCACCTTTTCATTCTTTCTGTAAAGATGAACACTTTAATTATAGCACATTATCTCTTTATTGTTTGCCATGAACACAAGATAAAAAAAAATTATCAAAATGAAAGGATCCGTTAAAAAAAAAAAAAAAAAAGTATGAAATATTTCATTCTCATTATTAATTATGTATTATTTCTGTTAAACTCCACAATACTGCTGTGTTGCTACATCCGCTCAGCATTTTGTTAAGTGCTCACCCACTGGTGTCTAGCTTCCCTGGAGACTAGTGGGTTTACATTTTCTAAAAGTGACACAGAATATTTACTTATAAGCCTGACTTGAACCAATGATGATTTATACCGGAAGCTTTACTAAATGTATGCAAAAACACATTATAGTTAGTTACCTCCTGCCTGCATTTGTATAGCCTACCACTTCAAACTCCAATGGTGACATATGCATATGAAGTCATTGTATGCTACACCAGAGAATTCTCAAACAGCCTCTCTCATCATGAGAATAGCAATATGACTGGTATAGAAGTCAAAGAAAAAAACACAGCCAGCTGCATACAATTAGTACAGTGGAAGAAGGGCTGTATGTCATAGAATGAGCAAGTTATCAGACTGCTAGTTTTACATACAACATACTTGTTGCCAGATCTGGCTGAATAAAACAATTTTGAGTTTGTGGGTCTTACCCAACCAAGCCATAAGTATATGAGGGGAAGTTATTAGTCATTTGCAAATACAAATACTCACTAATACAGACTGAGAGGATCAGAGAAAGCAGTCTATTTGTAGCAAATTTGGACACACACACAGACTCCTGGGCAGCAGGCAAGTGGCTTCATTCCCTCATGGTCCTTCCCAATTTCACCATTCCTTAAATAAGGACTTGAAAAATCCCAGGTGCCAGGGTGGCAATGACGACTAGAAATTGCATCCTGGCATCTGGGCTTTTGTCAGCCCGTTTACTCTAGGCACTACTAGGTGTGAGCAATTCCGATTGCTGGACCCCAAAGTCATCAACGGTGGGGGCAAAAGGGAAAGCTGCCCGGGGCCCAGTCATTTCTGTAGGGCTCCAGCTCCCACCCTCTGTCCAGTACTGTGTCTCCACTCATTCTCTGCTTTACAGTCATTGTAAAAGGTAGAAGAATGGGGGTGCAGTGGACACTGCTATGGGGGGGGGGGGGTGAAGTCTAGGGGACAGAGGACACAGATATTGTTTAAAAATATTGACTTTTTGTTTTTATAAAGATAGATCTCCTCCTCAAAAGGTTGCCTACACTTGATGTAGACCAGGGATATACAATTACTGGACCTCCAGCTGATAAGGCATAGCAAGACTGACAGCCATGAGCATGACACCCAGAGGCCGAGGCATGATGGGACTTGTAGTTTTGCAACAGCTGGAGGTCCGCCAATTGCTTATCCCTGATCTAGACCTATTAGGTTAGGTAAATGCTTTTTCAATCTCTTGATTTGATCACTCATTTGGAAGACAAACACGACAAATGGGAACTTTTTTTCAGCTCATTTCAGTGCAATTAACTCATCTGATCCCCAATTAGAATATAAACTACTTCCTTTGTTTGTTGCTACTGTTTAGAACTCATTTACGATTTACACAGTACATTTACAAACAACATCTTCATGTGTTTTTTAAAGAAGGAAAGACATTTGTAAAATTATTATAATAATATATATATATATATATATATATATATATATATATATATATATATATATTGTGAACTTTGGGGGTTCTTTAGCTCCGAGAGACAAGTGCGTAAACCGTGTCAGTAAAGCAAAGGGTCTTTATTGCGACCAAAACAAAACAATGCTTTCTTCAGCACCAGGAAAACGTCACAACAAAAGTCCTGCTTGTTTCCAGCATAAATTAGAAAAGTCTTTCTTCAGCACAGCAAAATAAACAACAGAAAGACACATACGTTTTTGTAAGAAGTCCTCCAGTCCTTCCCTGCAGACACAGCTTCACTCCCAAACTACTCCACCCTCTGTCAGGACTTCCTTTCCTTTTAACTCACTTCCTGGAAGTGGTTAACCCCTTGTGTGCCTGAAGCCAGGGGTCAGAAGGGGAGGCTCTCTTCCCTCCCAATTGTCGCTTCAGAGCCTCCGAAATCCCGGACCCCCAAATATCATTAAAAGAAGACAGAGAGGACTTTAAGCCCGTCCTCTCTGGATCCACTTTATCTGTCCGGAACCTCTCACCCCCTTTGGGTGACCTCCTGAACCAGTGCTTAAAGGGACCAGATACCAAAAATTGGCGCTATGTAGCGTCCATCCAGGACCCATCCCTGGCGTCCTGTACATATCCCCCCCCTCTGCCTCAACGCGGAGGTGTTGGAGGCACCACTCGCCATCATACAGTGGACTCGGGAGAGGGCATCGGCATTCTGATGCTGTTTCCCGGGTCTGTGCTCCACCACAAAGTTAAACTCCTGCAGAGACAGAAACCACCTAGTTACCCTGGCATTGGTGTGCTTGTTCTGTCTCATCCACGTAAGAGGAGCATGGTCTGATATGAGGCGAAACTTCCTGCCTAGGAGAAAAATACCGTAGGGAGTCCAAAGCCCACTTGATGGCAAGACATTCGCGTTCCACCACCGCATAGTTTTTCTCAGCTGGCGTCAGTTTCCTACTAAGGAAAACTATTGGATGCTCCTCTCCATTGATTTCTTGAGACAGAACTGCTCCTAGCCCTTCACTTGAGGCATCTGTCTGTACTATAAAATCCTTAGAAAAGTCTGGCGCTACAAGCACCGGGTCCTGGCATAGTGCTGTCTTAAGCCTTTGAAATGCCTTTTCAGCCTCGGCATTCCATTTTATCATGATGGACTTACGGCCTTTGGTGAGGTCAGTCAGCGGTGCCGCAATGGTGGCAAAGTTGGGGACAAACCTCCTATAGTACCCCACTAGGCCTAAAAACGCTCTGACCTGTTTCTTTGTTAGGGGCCGGGGCCAGCCCTGTATGGCCTCTACTTTGCTCATTTGGGGCTTCACTAACCCTCTACCTACAATGTATCCTAGATACTTGGCTTCCTCCACCACCCCATCGCACACTTCTCCGGATTGATGGTGAACCCTGCCCTTCTCAAGGAGTCTACCACTGCCTGTACTTGGGGGAAGGTGGGGAATCCCAATCCGTACTGAAAATGACAATGTCATTCAGGTAAACGGAGGCATACCGTTGGTGGGGACGCAAAGTTTTGTCCATGGCCCTTTGGAATGTAGGGGGGCAGAGTGTAAACCAAACGGCATTCTCTTGTATTGGAAATGACCCTCCGGGGTAGAGAAAGCTGTTTTCTCTCTGGCCTCTTTGGTTAGGGGAATCTGCCAGTAACCTTTTGTGAGGTCCAGTGTGGTGATGTACCTGGCAGGACCCAACCTCTCAATCAGCTCATCTACCCGTGGCATGGGGTATGCATCGAACTTGGAGACCTCGTTGAGTTTTCTAAAGTCGTTGCAGAAGCGGAGAGTACCATTGGGTTTGGGCACCAATACGATCGGACTTGACCACTCGCTCTGCGACTCTTCGATGACCCAAGTTCAAGCATCCAGACACTGCCACCCTGTGAGCTTCTGGGATACGGTAGGGTTTAAGCCGGACTGTCACCCTGGGCTCGGTCACAATGTCATGCTCGATGACGTTGGTGAGTCCTGGCAACCATGAAAACATGTCCCTATTCCTTTGCAGAAACTCCTTTGCTTGCTGGGTTTGGGGCCTAGTTAGGGTAGCCGCAACCTGCACCAGGTCGATCCCTACCTGGTCACCTGACTGTACCGCCACCACTGCGGACACCGGTTCTCTGTCTTTCCAGAGCTTCAACAAATTTACGTGATACATTTGGTAGGGTTTTCTTTTCCCTGGTTGGTGTAACTTATAGTTTACCTCACCCACTTTCTCCACTATTTCAAACGGACCTTGCCACTTGGCCAAGAACTTGCTTTCTACCGTTGGTATTAGGACAGCTACCCTGTCACCTACTTGGAACTGTCTCACTTTAGCCGACCCGGTTATATACCCTTCTTTGGGCATCCTGAGCCTTCTGCATGTGCTCTCTTACCAGCGGCATCACCTTAGCCACCCTTTCTCTCATTTGAGAAATATGTTCCACCACGGTTTTGTGCGGGGAGGACTCACTTTCCCATGTTTTCCTTTACCAGATCAAGCAACCCCCTGGGCCTCCGTCCGTACACTAGCTCAAATGGTGAGAAACCCGTGGATGCCTGTGGTACCTCCCGGATAGCAAACAACAGGGCAGGGAGCAACATATCCCAATCTTTCCCGTCTTTCTGAACGACTCTTTTTAACATAGACTTCAGAGTTTTGTTAAATCTCTCAACTAGGCCATCGGTCTGCGGGTGATAGACGGACGTCCGCAACTGCTTAATCTGAAACAGCCTGCACAAGTCCGCCATCACCTTGGACATAAAAGGGGTGCCCTGATCCGTTAATATTTCCTTGGGGAACCCAGTTCGTGAGAACATTTGAAATAACTCCCGGGCAATGGCCTTAGAGGATGTTTTTCTTAACGGGACTGCTTCTGGGTATCTAGTGGCGTAGTCCAGGATGACCAATATGTATTGGTGCCCCCTTGCCGATTTTACCAGGGGTCCTACAAGATCCATAGCGATCCGCTCAAACGGGACCTCAATAATTGGCAAGGGTACTAGGGGGTTTCTATAGCGAGGCACCGGGGCAGTTAACTGGCAAACAGGACAAGACTCACAATATCTTTTAACCTCAGCCTTCACCCCTGGCCAGTAAAACCGATCGGTTATCCTGGCCTCCGTTGTCTCCGCCCCCAGGTGTCCTAGTGCATCGTTGTGGGCTAGATCAAGGAGCATCCGCCTATACGGTTGAGGGACCAGCAACTGTTCTATGGGTTCCCCTCGGCTCTCAACCACACGATAGACTAGGTCCCCCTTCAATGCAAAATGAGGAAACCTCTGATCTGCATCTGGTATCTGTGAAACCCCATCAATGACAGAAACCTGCTCTCGAGCGTTGACCAGGGTAGGGTCCTGTAACTGGGCGGTGCCAAACGCACCCCTGGGTACGTCCAGGTCTGGATGCACTGGCCTTTGGGATGTTTCCCCCTCACCCACCTCAACCGGGGTAAGCTCCGTCATCCTCCCCCAGCATGACTTGTAATGGGGAGACTTCCCCCCCCCCCCCCCCCCCCCTCAGAGGTCAACTCGGTTTTCAGACCGGACACAGGACTATTATTATTAGAACTAAGATTTCCTGCAGCGTCATTATCACTACCAAGTCTCTCTACATTAGAGGGGTGTGTTGTGGAGGTTTCAGGCCCGGATCCCCCAGACTCTGTCCCTTCCGAACTCAGTGTCCATAGTTCTCCTGGCAGACCCGTCTGTACCTGGTTCCATAATTCCAAAAATATTGGACAGTCCCGCCCCACTATGATATCATGTATCAGGCTTTTTACCACCCCAACCTCCTGGGTAACCGAGGTTTGACCATAGGACACAGTTACTGGGACCAAGGGGTACTCCTTGGTGTCCCCATGGATACATACTACCCGTAGGGTCTTAGTTACTGGACCAATCCTTCCAAGTACCCGGGCATGTACCAGCGTGACCATGCTACCAGAGTCCAGTAGAGCCCTGGCAGGAAGGTGGTTTACCCACACTTCACACTCGAACTGTCCGGAAGCCAGGTCAAGATGCGTGGCACACGCTCTTTGCGCATAAAAAGAGCTTCTTCGGGCAGCCCCGCAATCCATAGGCTCCTCCTGGAGCGGGCACTGTGCCCGGGTATGCCCCCAGGACCGACATCGCCAACACTGAATGTCTCCCATCTTTGGCACAGGAACCGACCTCCGTGGTACTATGGCAGACGGTGCTCCCTAAGAGCTGCGGACGCCAACATCTGGCAAGGCTTCTTCCTCGGTTGTGTAGTGGCTGGTCTGGGTGTCCTTGGCATGAATTCCCGACGTTTGGCAGGCCCAAGCAGGGTCCTCCACCACGGTGTACCCGTTCGACCAGCTCGACCAGCTGGTCAGCGTTAGTAGGGTTTCATGGCTTACCCAGCGTTGTAGGTCATCTGTTAAGAAACCGTAGGTACCAGTCCATCACCACCCGTTTCCACCATTTGTGGGCTCTGACAACTTTTCCGGCTGCAGCCATTTTTTTAACTAACTGAATAGTTCATGATTTGGGGACCTGGGAGGTTGGTCCGATTTTGTACCGCCAGCGTGCACCCTTTGGGCCGGACAGCTGTGGTCACCCCCAGGCGGCCAGGATCTCGGTTTTTAGGGACAATCATAGTCTTTTGATGGCTCGGCTAGGGGGTCAAAATAGGCCTTTTGGGGTCACCAGTGAGAAAAGGGGAGATAATGCCGGCCCATTGGTCCCGGGCCACCTTCTCTCTCTCAGCTATCCTTTCAAAGGTGGCGAGAAAGGCTTCCACGTGATCGCGGGTCTGGAAATGGCTGGCTCTCACAGACACTGGGTTGCTAACGGCAAACGCCGATTGCTCTTGTCTCTGAGCCAGCGCTGTATGCTCCTGCAAGGCAGCCACCTGTGCTTGTGTGGACTCCTGCTGGGCTGTAAACTGGGCGGCTTGCAGCCGTTGTGTTTTCTGCTGCGCAGCTATAGCCTGTGCCAGGGCCCTGCTGCTGCTGAGCCATCGTTCCTCATGGGCGATGGTTGGAAGTCTGCTGACGCTTGCTGCTGGGTCACGGTGGCTTGTGCCAAAGCCCTAATGACCTCTTCATGTCTTGCGTGCTTGTTTGTTGTAATGTCTGGGCTGACTTCACCCAAGACATGCCATAAGTACACCGTCTCTTTAAATGTCAGTTTTTTTTAAACGTTTTTGCGCCTGCAAATGCACTTTGCCCGCATTCGACACCAGTTGTGAACTTTGGGGGTTCTTTAGCTCTCGCGAACAAGTGCGGTAAACCGTGTCAGTAGTAAAGCAAAGGGTCTTTATTGCGACCAAAACAAAACAAAATAATGCTTTCTTTAGCACCAGGAAAACGTCACAACAAAAAAAGTCCTGCTTGTTTCCAGCATAAATTAGAAAAGTCTTTCTTCAGCACAGCAAAATAAACAACAGAAAGGCACATACGTTTTTGTAAGAAGTCCTCCAGTCCTTTCCTGCAGACACAGCTTCACTCCCAAACTACTCCACCCTCTGTCAGGACTTCCTTCCTTTTAAACTCACTTCCTGGAAGTGGTTAACCCTTTGTGTGCCTGAAGCCAGGGGTCAGAAGGGGAGGCTCTCTTCCCTCCCAATTGTCGCTTCAGAGCCTCCGAAATCCCGGACCCCCAAATATCATTAAAAGAAAACAGAGAGGACTTTAACCCCGTCCTCCCTTGATCCACTTTATCTGTCCGGAACCTCTCACCCCCTTTGGGTGACCTCCTGAACCAGTGCTTAAAGGGACCAGATACCAAAAATTGGCGCTATGTAGCGTCCATCCAGGACCCATCCCTGGCGTCCTGTACAATAATATATATATATATATAAATTATTATTATGTTTTACTTATATTGTGTTCATGTACTGGAAAACAAACTATAATTTCCCTTTAAACGTATATTTATAGTATTTTGTCTCATCATATGTATCTATGGGGCTGCCATTCACTCATTTAATCTTACAGTTCAATATCTTTTTTTTTTTTTTTTTCTCTATGGACAGCTCTCAAATTCTGCTACACTAGAAGGCAAAGGGCAGCTGAAGTTTACCTCTGGGCGATGGAGCCCTCATCACAATTGTACCCAGGTGGCCACCGCCAATGACACCACCATCCGAGGCTGGGACATTAGAACTATGAGGTAATAAATTAAGAAGCCCAATCTTCATTAATCAAAATCTAAACTTGTCAATGGCGATCATCTGATTTTTAGTTCAAAAATTGTTGCTGTTATGTCTGTGCTGTGCTGTGTGATTAGATTTTTTTTTCTTTCTGCCTTAAGCAACACTATTTCATTTAGCAATAAGTGAATAAAAAACATTTTGCTTTTAATGAAAATCCTTCCTGCATTGTATTTGAAAACAATTTTATATTACATGTTCATTTTGTTCCTGAAAAAAAAAGTCTAAATTGTTAATGGTGAAATCATAGATTTTGCTTACTTAAGGCAAGAGGTATATTGAGCTTGCAACACTTATTCTTTTATTAGTTGAAATTGATGACAGTGAAATTAGGTACTTTTGGAAACACAATGACAGAAACATTTTATGAATATTTTGCAATTTGAGTTGGGTTGACAGCATAGGCTTGCTTCAAAATTGTGATGTTTAAAAACAAATTGACAACATAAATATGCTATAAGAATTGAAAAGTTGTAAATTAAGGTGTGTTTGTTGATATGGGCAAACAGAGTCTTGCACCCCTAAATGAATCTATATAGCATTAACTTTGTTGATTTTAGTTGTATAAGAATGACAATAGTCATAATACTGAAGGAAAAAAAGTTTGTACTCTTTTACTATGCAAACCTTTTATTTTTATACTTTCAATCCCCCAAAATGTTCAGAGCAATCTCAAATGTATTGCCTCTATCCTCTAAATTTGTGTTTCCAATTACAGTTTTTCTTGTGATTCCAAAAAAACAATAAACAAAACCAACCAGACAAGAGCTACCCTTATCGTGTTCTGGTCTGGCTTCAGCCTTGCAAATGTTCAGTATGTGGTGGGTGGCTATAGAGGCACATGAAAAAGTTTGGTAAACGGAAGGAAGTGAACTGGAACTGGAACTGGAATATGACCTTGCAATCTCTAGATCAATATGCATACTAGTTTGCAATTCCTATTTCCCAAGGGGTCAAATAGCACAAAGATATTGCATGAATTTTCTATTCCATATAAAAAATGTCTTATAAAACTGTATGCACAAGGCTACGTACAACCATATGGGCTACATCAAATCATTGTTTTATTCTTTTTTGCACATTCCCTATAGCATTTAAAGTTATTATTTTTCACAAACTAACTAAATAGGGAGTGTTATAGCCTCTTCTGAAAGACTGCGAGTCAGTTCAGGGCTCAGGGGCAATTACAGTTGTGTGCATAAGTTTACATTCCCTGGCCGAATTTATGATTTTGTGGCCATTTTTCAGAGAATATGAATGATAACGCAAAAACATTTCTCTTAATGTTTTTGTGTTATCATTCATTTTCTCAGAAAAATGGCCAAGAAATCATAAATTCTTTCTTGCCTGTATAGAATAGGAACGGAGGAAAGGGAACTGAGCAGTCTCTAGCTAGGGGGGACATGAAACCAGTACGCCTCCATTTAAAATTCTTACATTACTAAAAATGCCAGGTAAGCAATAGAAAGGCAAACTCAACCCCCCCCCCCCCCAAAACAGGTCACATTTAAAGCAAGTTGGTAAAGCTCCTCAATTAGGCTGACTGCAAGGGATTTAGATAATTTGAAACAAAATAATGTGATTCTCCCTCCACAACTGATTTATCATCCTGAAATGAACATCAACTTCCTGTTCCAGGAGAATGCTCGCATATCAAAGCAAGTTTCCCCATTGAAGTTAAGAACTCATCCCTTAAAGGGAGATTGACACTACTAAACCTATTAAATCTATAGCTGT
This sequence comes from Rana kukunoris, assembly GCA_029574335.1. Classification (NCBI taxonomy): domain Eukaryota; kingdom Metazoa; phylum Chordata; class Amphibia; order Anura; family Ranidae; genus Rana; species Rana kukunoris. The sequence continues at coordinate 105,094,558 of CM056052.1, forward strand.
GAAACCTATAGAGATGAGTACTAGGGCAAGAGGCGCCAAAGGGGGGGGCTGCCTCGACCCCCTGTCTGAGCCAAAGCCCGGGGCCAATGAGTAAATATGTAACCCAGGGGATGAATGAGAGGGAGAGGGAGAAAAAAAAGGAAAAGACAAAACTTACCTCAAATAACCCAAATAGCTCAGCAAATCCTGACACCTTATCAGAGACAGCGATAGATTACGAAACAGGCATAATACAGGATGCTGAGGAACAACTACTAGGATCGGCATTACCAACAAAGACGGAAATGCAGGAAATGTTTGCTGCTTTAGAAAAATCGTTAACAACGCAAATGGAGAGAATGGAGAGAAATATGGGATTTATGCTGGAAAGACTAGAGGAAGTAGAAAAAAAGACAGACCATTTTAATACTATCAGAAAATTAGAAGAGGAAATTTTAGAAATAAAAAAAGAGCAACGGGAACACGTGTATAAAGCAGAAGATCAGGAAAACAGAGACAGACGGAAAAATATTAGGATACATGGAGTCCCTGATTGATTCCTTACAGTCAGAAAATCTCCCAGAAATCATCCGAAAAATCTGTAATCCTATACTGGATAGAGAAATAACCTCCCCGTTAAGAATAGAATGAGCTCACCGGATTAGGAGACCTAGAGAAATCCCTCAAGAGAATCCTAGAGACATTATAATAAGATTCAAAAAAAGTTGGGAAGAAAAAAAACAATTATGGAAAAATTTGAGAGGGAAGTCCCCAATCAAATTTGAGGAATACAGTATCCAAATATACCAAGATTTATCCCAAGAGAAGCTCAGAAAAAGAAGGAATCTGAAACCACTATTACGGGAGCTACAAGAACAAGAAATACAATATAATTGGGATTTCCGGCATGCCTGATTGGGAGAAAGAACAGGGTCACGGCGAAACTGATTTTTGGATGAAATACCCGATTTCTGCCAAAAATTGGGAATCCCAATACCAAGCAGTTACTGAGGAGGGGTGAAGATAGACCTGGGAGGGCAGCGCGGAGGGGAGGGAGGGTGGAGAGGGGTGAGAGGGGGGGGGTGAGATTTCAGAGATTTTGAAGAAAACATGTAACTAGACGCAGCGTAGCGGGGAGACCGGGGAGCTGGAGCCCACAACTGCCTTGAGGGAATTCCCCTGGGAACAGGGGAAGGGAGATAGTGCCGAATTGTACTCTGCCTCAAGCCGGGGAGCACTCATGCAAAAGGGGGTGCAAGAGAAGATGCTCCCAAAGTTGACCTTAAGGTCAAGATTCCATCATGGGAATGGGGGGAGGGGAGGGTTGAAAGGGGGGGTTGGAAGAAAGGGGGGGTGGGAGGTGGTTCAGGGGAGGGAGAGGGACGAGAGGGGGGGAATGGGGGGAGAGGAAGGGGGGGTGGGGGAGGGACGGAGGGGAGAGACAGAAACATAGGGTCGGCCGATTACCTGAAGATAATAAAGAGAGGGAACAGAGGAGAGAGAAAAACGATTAAAAAAAAAAAAAAAAAAAAAAAAAAAAAAAAAAAAAATGAAATATTACTTATGAAACTATGTTTGAGGCTTCCCAAAATCTATCCAAGACTAACTCCCAGACCTGGAAACCCTGGGTAGACTGGCACAGGAGAAATAAGGTTTAGACTACACACCTCGGTCCTGGTTCGGTTCTGTTTACTGAGGCACATCCAGCTTACTCCTATTCCCTTACCCCTATTCCCCTTTCTTTACCCTCTCTACACACTCTCTCCTCTCTGGCTCTTTCTATTTTCCCTCTTGTTCCCCTTTTTTTCTCCTAATTCCCCTCTTGTTTTTCAACAATTTCTCAGAGTCAAGTGCAGTTAAGTAATGACAGTGAGGTCATAGATAGTAATAGTAATGAACAAGTGTGATAGTACAGATGGAGCGGGGGTGGGGGCCCTGTGCTGTCGCGCGCAGTGTGTTCCCGTTGGGCGCGCCGGTGCGGGGCTTTTCGCCGCCGCTGTAGGTTCAGATATCTGCCTGGGCTCGGAGGAGTCTCAGGGTGATGTGAAATGATATAATGTGATTTGGATCGATTAAAGAATGTACAAGTCTCCTCTTTGTGACTTCACAAGACACTAATGTATATTTTATGCTTGTTAAGCATGTTTACACTTCTATGTTCCAATGCATTGCACTAAGTGTATGTTTCTCTATGTTTCTTTATACAGTTATATTCTCTGTTTCTTTTATACTAATAAAAATTTATTGAAAGTAAAAAAAAAAATGAAAAAGGAAGGGAAAAAAATAAAAATAATAAACATATATATGTCTAATATAAATTGTATTACCTATAATGTGAGAGGACTTAATTCCCCACGGAAAAGACATATGACTCTAAAGGAGATCGAAAGACTCTTTGCAGGTGTAGTTTTCCTCCAGGAGACACATATAACTGTCGACTCGAGAATTAGGCTGTACTCTCGGGCAGTCCCAACATGGTATTATGGTGATTCCCCTCAGAAAGGATCTAAAGGGGTCACCATAGGGATAGGGAAAAATGTAAGCTTTAAAGTAGAGGATAGGATAGTGGACCCAGATGGCCGATATCTGTTCCTTAGAGGGGTACTACACGGTAAACGGTATACGCTGGCCAATGTATATTGCCCTAATTAACATCCACAGAGGTATTTAAAGAGGCTTCTTAATAAGCTAACAGACTTTAAACAAGGTAATGTAGTTCTAGCTGGGGACTTCAATTTCACCCTAGATCTACAGATAGATAGTGTCGACGGTATGTATTGGGAACAGCAAGCAACAGCAAATAGTGAAAAAAAAACGTTTCAAGAATCATTTAATAGATGCTTGGAGAATCACTAACCCAAACAAAAGGGATTATACATTCTACTCTGCAGTACATAAAATGTACTCGAGATTAGATTATATAGTGGTCGACCATGAAATCCTAGAGTATGTAAATAACGCCGCGATAGGGGTGATATCAATTTCAGATCATGCCCCTGTCTCAGTGAGAATGCACTTCCCAGAAGTTGAAGAGAGGAAGGGGACCTGGAACCTGAATGAGGAGTTAATAGACGACATAGAAGTCTGCGACATAATAAAAACAAATATAGATGAATACTTTACTGCCAATAAAACACCGGATGTGAGTACAGCTACCATATGGGAAGCCCACAAGGCTTGCATCCGAGGAAAACTTATCTCCACAGGTGCGGGTAAAAAGAAGATAAGAGAAGCGGATAGAAATAGGATAATTAGAGAGCTACAAGACCTGGAAGCCAAACATAAAAACCAAAAAAACAACGAAGTCTATCAGGAAATTGTAATAAAGAGGGCCCAACTAAGAGATCTAATGAAAATAGAAACCAGGAATACACTTAAAAACGTCTCGAAAGAAAGGTATTTATGGGGGAACAAACCGGGGAAGTATCTGACCAAGATTTCAAAGGAAAAAAGAAACACAAATTATATAGAAAAAATAAAAGATCAGGAAGGACAGATGAGGTACAGGACGTCTGAAATTGCTGAAGCTTTTCGGACGTTTTACACCACACTGTACACTATCAGAAAGGGGAAGACGCAAGAGGAGAAGGAGATTAGGGAAAGAAAAATTAGGGAGTACCTAAAAGAAGCAAACTTACCAAAATGAATGCAAGAAACAGTGGAAACTCTGAAAGACCCAATCACACAAGGGGAAATTAATAAAGCGATTCAAGAAACACCCGGGGGAAAAAGTCCAGGCCCAGATGGATTACCAATTAAATATTATAAAAAATTCAAAGAGCTGCTGATCCCAGAGATGTGCATTTACTTTAATAAAATGGGTGAAACAGAAGAAGTAAGGAAAGAATCACTCCTTGCCAATATCTCAATTATAGCTAAAACAGGATTGGACAATACCCTTTGCTCTAATTACCGGCCACTCGCATTGCTGAATGCCGATATAAATTTTTTCGCAAAGATATTGGCAACAAGGATAAAGCCGCTTAAGCCGGATTTAATAAACTCTGATCAGACAGGATTCGTAAAAGGCAGAGAAGGTCGGGACAATAGTTTAAGAACGATTTTATTATTACAGGATGATAAAAAGAAGAAACCCCCAGTCGTACTCATGTCATTAGACGCTGAAAAAGCGTTTGACAGAGTCGACTGGGGGTTTATGATGGACACTTTGAGAATTGTTGGACTGGGTCCCAGATACATGAAATGGGTAGGAAACTTATATAAGTCCCCAACGGCAAGAGTAAAGGTTAACGGGGGTGTATCGTCGGTGATAGACATGATGAATGGTACAAGACAGGGTTGCCCACTCTCACCTCTCCTATATGTAATAGCTCTGGAGCCATTGCTGTGCAAGATAAGGAACAACCCAGACATAGGGGGGGGGGGTGAGAGTGGGAGAGGAGGAACATAAGGTGGCAGTATATGCCGACGATGTACTCCTCCTATATGTGACCAAACCAAGAATATCTATACCTAACATATTAGAGGAAATAGGAAGATACGGGAAACTGTCTAACTTTAAAATAAATCCAGTAAAAACTGTAGTCATGAACATAGGAATAGAGACAGGAAGAGGCGGCCTTACGTAAAGCATTTCCTTTTACGTGGGAACAAAAATCATTTACCTATCTAGGTATAAAAATAACCCCCAAAGTAAATGACCTCTATGAGGCTAACTATATCCCTCTACTTAATGAATTAAGACGAGACGTAAAAAATCTAAATAAAAGACAGATTTTCTGGATGGGGAGGATTAATGCTTTTAAAATGATGTTGTTACCAAAGATAATATATAAATTTCAAATGCTCCCAATCAACGTCCCACAAAGCTTTTTTAAAGTACTAAAAACCATAATTACAAAATATATTTGGCAGGACAAAAAACCAAGAATAAGTTACGCAACCCGGGAAAAAAAAAAGAGGAGGACTAGCCCTCCCCGATATAAAAAGATACTATCAAGCTGTAATCCTAGCAAGACTAGTGGAATGGACAAATAGGAACACGTTAAAAAAATGGGCACAGATGGAAAAGAAAATAAGTAAGCAACAATTAAACACAATAGTTTGGATCCCACCAAAATTTAGAATAAGTAACACAGACACACATAGTATCACAAAACAGGTCCTTAAGATATGGGAATTGGTATGTAAACAGGAAAAATGGGAATATAATTCCCCACTAATTCCATTAGCCAATAGAGATTTTTTTGCACCAGGAAATAGGACTAGAATGGGGAATAAATTAGATAGTAAAAAAGACCACTGGAAATAGGAGATCTAGGGATATAGAGACAGAGGGGAGCAATTGGAATTGTTTTTGTTTAAGTTAGGTGTTGTAACTGTAATGTTTTCCCCTCTCAATCTGTATCCCTTCCCCATGGCTAATAATTAAAAAAAAAAAAGGGGGGGGGGGAGAAAGAATAAAGAAATGGTAAAATAAGACAAATTTAATAAACTGAAAAATCACAAGTGATGCGAAACCGAAGAGGAAATATAAAGGGCGGAATAAAAATGAACTCAAGTCAATGAAAACGAAAATCATTTGTTCCGCATTGACTTCAATGGCATGCAATACTGCATGCGGCCAGAGGCAGGGGGAGCCCCAGAAACAGCCGGAAAGGCCAGAGGACAGCTCGGCAAACCTCGGAAAGGCTTGGGAACTTGGTATTTTCGAGTCTTACCGAACGGCTACGATCAACTCCGCTCGGCTCTGTCGTCCCCCTCCCTCCACCTCAGGCCAAACGCGGTACTGCACACCACTTTGGCCTGAATCCTGCTTGTTTTGTGAGACAACACTCGCAAACCGAGTTAGGATTTTACAAAATACAGTGCTCGTATTGCGAAACGCTCGTTAACCTTGTTACTTGCAATCCGAAGTTCCACTGTATATTTCACTAAGTGTTTCCTGACAGGCTCTCTTTGACACAGTATAGTTAAAGGGACCCTCTCAGGATAGAAATATGAAAGCTTTGCTTTTGAAATTGTATGCTTTTTTTATTCTTTATTTTGCTATTTAGTAAGTCGTTGACTGAGAACTAATATACAGGTTTCCTAAAACGTCAATAGCTACATATTTTTTTGGGGGCACTGACTCACTGCTAAAGAACGAATAAAGAACAAAGTCATTACAGGCACTGCGACATTATCACAACGACAACATCCCCAGAGGTCTGTGCTTACTAAGCACTTGGGTGCAAAGGTGTAGTTTACCAGTTTTTGGTGTGCCTTTGAAATGCACATGAAACACAGGTCAGCAGTATCCCATTTACTTCAATAGTGCAGTTTGGATGACCGTTCTAAATCTGCATTTGACCAGCTTTGCTTTATATGACTGTGAACACATGTCCTGTTAGAGATGTTTTTGCATTGCAGGCAAATTAAGTCAAATGTAGTCTTTTGCTTTAAAGCACATAGGTTTGAGCTGCATGGTGTTCTAATGAAAAATCCTGCATCTGTCAGCAAAGTGTACACAAGCCTATTTCTGTGCATGGGGAGGCTTTTGGTGCCTTTCCTTCATGCCAGAGGGAATATAAGGGGACTCCAATTACCTTTTGAGATTGTAATTTATACAATGACTTAGACCCCTCTCAACATCATATTGTCATATGTTTGGAAATACATCATTTCTGGAATAAACTCTCTCTATTTTTTTTAAAGTTAGTCTTTGTAAAGCAGACCTGTGCTCTCTCACAAATCTCTCCATCACTGTTTTCAGCCTGCATGATGATAAAAGAAACAAAAGGCAGACTTAGAAAATACTTCCAAGTTCTTAAACTTCCGCAGCTGGTCATGTGAGCAATGTTGAATCATTGGTCATGTGCCACAAGGCCTTGAAAGTGTCCCTCATATGCTTTGGTAGACCAAAACCATGCCAAATGACCAGAACTCTTATCAATGAGAGTGAAACCATATAATGCACTGTTTTGCTTAAGAGCATGCTGCCACATTACATTTAATTTGGGATTTGCATGATAGCTGGTGAGTTTGAAGTAGGGGTGCAACGGATCACTGCCGATCCGTGATCCCAACAGGTCACTCCCGTTCGGATCGGCATGCTATGCGATCCAAGGATCACCACCGCGGGCATAGCATTAGGAAAGGTCGCGGCTTCGGCCTAGCTCCGGAGCCGCGGCCATCTTGGTACACCCGACGGCGGCCCTCCTCTGTTTACACCCACAGAGGAGGAGCCCGCGCTTGAGGCACACACACACCGCTAACGGGGTCACTGTGCAAGTACTACGGGGGGGTGACTGTGCTGTACTACGGGGGGGGGGTGCTGTACTGGGGGGGGTGACTGTGCTGTACTAGGGAGGGGGGTGACTGTGCTGTACTGGGGGGGTGACTGTGCTGTACTGGGGGGGGGGTGACTGTGCTGTACTAGGGGGTGACTGTGCTGTACTGGGGGGGTGACTGTGCTGTACTAGGGGGGGTGACTGTGCTGTACTAGGGGGGGTGACTGTGCTGTACTAGGGACTGGCTGTACTAGAGGGTGACTGTGCTGTACTAGGGGGGGGTGACTGTGCTGTACTAGGGGGGGTGACTGTGCTGTGCTGTACTAGGGGGGGGGGGTGACTGTGCTGTACTAGGGGGGGTGACTGTGCTGTACTAGGGGGGGTGACTGCGCTGTACTGGGGGGGGGGGGGTGACTGCACTGTACTACGGGGGGTCACTGTGGGGGGTCCTGTACTACTCACTGTGCCTGTACTACTACGGGGGGTCACTGTGCCTGTACTACTACGGGGGGTCACTGTGCCTGTACTACTACGGGGGGTCACTGTGCCTGTACTACTACGGGGGGTCACTGTGCCTGTACTACTACGGGGGGTCACTGTGCCTGTACTACGGGGGGGGTCACTGTGCCTGTACTACGGGGGGTTCACTGTCTGCCTGTACTACGGGGGAGAGAGATGTGGATATTACAGTGGGGGAGATTTTTTTTTTTTTTGCTGATCTGAAAAATTATCCGATCCGTGACTCCTGATCCGAGGAACGATCCGAACCCTGAGTTTTTTGTTCCGTTGCACCCCTAGTTTGAAGTCTTTTACAATTCTCTCTTATAACATAATACTTCACTATGCTCAGAATCTGATATCTTTAACATAAGCTGTAGACTGGATGACATTTACATTTGTGCTCATAAGTTTACATCCCCTGGCAGAATTTATGATTTAGTAATGTAAGAATTGTAAATTGGGGCATGGCCACACATGACAGACTAAAGACCTGTTGATTTACTTCTATGCTTTGGGTCGTTGTCCTATTGCAACACCCATCTTCTGTTGAGGTTCAGCTGGTGGACAGATGGCCTTAAGTTCTCCTGCAAAATGTCTTGATAAACTTGAAAATTCATTTTTCCTTCAATGATAGCAATCCGTCCAGGCCATGACGCAGCAAAGTAGTCCCAAACCATAATGCCTCCACCACCATACTTCACAGTTGGGATGAGGTTTTGATTTTGGTGTGCTGTGCCTCTTTTTCTCCACACATAGTGTTGGGTATTTCTTCCAAACAACTCAACTTTGGTTTCATCTGTCCACAGAATATTTTGCCAGTACTGCTGTGGAACATCCAGGTGCTCTTGTGCAAACTGTAAACGTGCAGCAATGTTTTTTTTGGACAGCAGTGGCTTCCTCTGTGGTATCCTCCCATGAAATCCATTCTTGTTTAGTGTTTTACGTATTGTAGATTCGCTAACGGGGATGTTAGCATATGCCAGAGACTTTTGTTAGTCTTTAGCTGACACTCTAAGATTCTTCCTTACCTCATTGAGCATTTTGCGCTGTGCTCTCACAGTCATATTTACAGGACAGCCACTCCTAGGGAGAGTAGCAGCAATGCTGAACTTTCTCCATTTATAGACAATTTGTCTTACCATGGACTGATGAACAGCAAGGCTTTTGGAGATACTTTTTTATTTTTACCACACTTCTACAAAAAAATAAGTGTATTCTGCTATAAGTAATTGTGTTTAGATGTTGCCGGACCCTAATGCATGGATTTGGCCATTGACTCCTTATTTGTGGTAATGTCCTCTGGTGGAATCTCCGTACCATAGTTCCTGACCATACCCTGTTTCATGTGGATCACAATTATACTTGTCTTGCTTGTATTTTTAATTTACTCCTTTTATGCTACAGAGAAAATAGGAGGCTTTGGCCTCTTTCACATGGGCGGACTCTGTCGGTACGGAGTCTGCCAGCTCAGCGGGAGATCTCTCCGCTGAACCGGCAGGTGACAAGTCCCTCTCTGCTCACTGAGCGGGGAGGGGCTTGTGCAGCGCCGCTGTCTCCTATGGAGAGATCTGATGAAAACGGACAGCATGTCCGTTTTCATCAGATCTCACCTGATCTGCCATGGACGGAAGGGGGCGTATCGCCATACGTCTGATTTTGGCGGATCGGGTCGGATGTCAGCGGACGTGCCTCCACTGACATCCGACGCTCCATAGTATTGCAAGGAGCGGCCGTTCAGGTCCGCCGACAAAACTGACAGGTGGATCTGAGCGATCCGACCATGTGAAAGGGGCCTTCAGATTCCCTTACAGAACTTCATAATGGTCGCTACTATCAGGAGATCTTGTGAAGAGTGATCTTTCTATTTGAGCCCATAAACAATTAAAGAATAAGGAGGATTCCAGTGATCGGGATCCACCCAAAAATTATATTTAAATTTTCTGAGAAATTTTGCCTTTACAAAAATCACTGACAATTGTGCAGCTACATGTAAATTACGGCATCTCTAATTAAATATTACAATCACTAATGAAATGTCTAAATTCTAGTTGCTTTTGTTAATTTTTTTTACTTTTTTTTTCTGGATTTTATCATGATTTAACCGATGCTTTAATTTCTGTAAATTCTATTTTGTTTGCACTCAGACAGAAGACAACACTCATAGTATGCCTATTAAGAGAGAATTTTTTTCTCCTCTCCTTTTAGTCCTGGTTGTGATTTTGATCAGCATTGGAGTGATGTTATACACATCCGTTGCTATAACAACTGAGGTCTGTGCAAGCTTTTTTAAGCTACAGATTATCCCCTTTGCACACAGTAATTTATCACTAAACTGAGGAGACAGATCTTAGCTATAGCGGCGGCTGCCTTAACAGTAGGAGGGGGGGGGGGGGGCGGTTCAGATTTGTATGTCCTGCTTTCACCTGAAATCCTGCATCTTGGTATATTTATCTTTGCAAATGAGCTGCTTAGCTGTATTTACCTTCATTTCTATACATGCCAATCTTTATGAAAGCCAGAAGGTGACAGGAAAAAAGTGTGTGCATGTACGCACACACTACACTTTGTTGGGCATTCCATTTCAAAGCATGGGCATTAATATGAAGTTGCTCTCCTTGGCTGATGAAACCACCTCCACTCATCTAGGGAGGCTTCACAAGATTTTGAAGTCTGTGGGAATTTGTGCTCATTTAGCCAGAAGAGAATTTGTGAGGTCAAGTACTGATGATTTGATGTGAAAAAAAGTGTAGCGCCCATAGAAATTAGTCCCTTTGGAATAGGGGACCAATGACCTTAAAACACCTTCAGGTTATAAGTGGCCCGTGTGAATAAGGTGAGTGAATCAAGCAAATCAAAGTGAAAAAAATAAATCAACTGCAATGAAATAAGCAGTAATTTGCCCCCAAATGTATCACATAAAACTTAATCCTTGTAAATTGACATTGGAGTGATTGTGAGCATAAGTGCATTCAAACAATTAAAATAACAAGATGTGATTTCAAAAATATTCCGCATATGAGTCCATTCATATGGAGTGTTTAACAAGAGGTACACATGTATTCAAAAGTATTTCCATATGAGTCCATACATACAGTGCGGAAAATAAGTATTTGAACACCCTGCTATTTTGCAAGTTCTCCCACTTGGAAATCATGGAGGGGTCTGAAATTGTCATCGTAGGTGCATGTCCACTGTGAGACATAATCAAAAAAAAAAATTCCAGAAATCACAATGTATGATTTTTTTAACTATTTATTTGTATGATACAGCTGCAAAGAAGTATTTGAACACCTGAGAAAATCAATGTTAATATTTGGTACAGTAGCCTTTGTTTGCAATTACAGAGGTCAAACGTTTCTTGTAGTTTTTCACCAGGTTTGCACACACTGGAGGAGGGATTTTGGCCCACTCCTCCACACAGATCTTCTCTAGATCAGTCAGGTTTCTGGGCTGTCGCTGAGAAACACGGGAGAGTTTGAGCTCCCTCCAAAGATTCTCTATTGGGTTTAGGTCTGGAGACTGGCTAGGCCAGCCACTTGATATGCTTCTTGGTTATCCTGGCTGTGTGCTTCGGGTCATTGTCATGTTGGAAGACCCAGCCTCGACCCATCTTCAAAGCTCTAACTGAGGGAAGGAGGTTGTTGCCCAAAATCTCGCAATACATGGCCCCGGTCATCCTCTCCTTAATACAGTGCAGTCGCCCTGTCCCATGTGCAGAAAAACACCCCCAAAGCATGATGCTACCACCCCCATGCTTCACAGTAGGGATGGTGTTCTTGGGATGGTACTCATCATTCTTCTTCCTCCAAACACGGTTAGTGGAATTATGACCAAAAAGTTCTATTTTGGTCTCATCCGACCACATGACTTTCTCCCATGACTCCTCTGGATCATCCAAATGGTCATTGGCAAACTTAAGACGGGCCTTGACATGTGCTAGTTTAAGCAGGGGAACCTTCCGTGCCATGCATGATTTCAAACCATGACGTCTTAGTGTATTACGAACAGTAACCTTGGAAACGGTGGTCACAGCTCTTTTCAGGTCATTGACCAGCTCCTCCCGTGTAGTCCTGGGCTGATTTCTCACCTTTCTTAGGATCATTGAGACCCCACGAGGTGAGATTTTGCATGGAGCCCCAGTCCGAGGGAGATTGACAGTCATGTTTAGCTTCTTCCATTTTCTAATGATTGCTCCAACAGTGGACCTTTTTTCACCAAGCTGCTTGGCAATTTACCCGTAGCCCTTTCCAGCCTTGTGGAGGTATACCATTTTGTCTCTAGTGTCTTTGAACAGCTCTTTGGTCTTGGCCATGTTAGTAGTTGGATTCTTACTGATTGTATGGGGTGGACAGGTGTCTTTATGCAGCTAATGACCTCAAACCGGTGCATCTAATTTAGGATAATAAATGGAGTGGAGGTGGACATTTTAAAGGCAGACTAACAGGTCTTTGAGGGTCAGAATTCTAGCAGATAGACAGGTGTTCAAATACTTCTTTGCAGCTGTATCATACAAATAAATAGTTAAAAAATCATACATTGTGAGTTCTGGAATTTTTTTTTTTGATTATGTCTCTCACAGTGGACATGCACCTAAGATAACAATTTCAGACCCATCCATGGTTTCCAAGTGGGAGAACTTGCAAAATAGCAGGGTGTTCAAATACTTATTTTTCGCACTGTATATAGCAATGGCTAGTATTGAACACTGCATCTACCAAATCAATTCAATGATAATGATGGCATAATCTCCAGTGAAGAAGTCCATATATATGGTACATATATCTCAGATAGATGCATATACAATTCTTGAAAGATAGGTTAGGTACTTCTTACCAGCTGTTGTAGACCCGCAGCTCACCTTACGGTGGGGGGTCCTATGAGCGTTAGTAGGCCAACCACCTATCTGGATCTCTCTTTCTCCGAAAGGATGGCTGGATGGATGTTTCGGATGCAGCAATCAGCCGTCAGGTAACAGATGTAAATTTAACAATCCACCATATAGCCAGGGAATTCCAGTGATGATGGCAGGGGTTGGCTCACAAAATCATTGTAATAAAAAAGAGAGGATGCACTAGTGTAAAAATTTTTATGTAAACAACACATCAAAAACAAAAAATCAGTAGATCCCAAACTGCATGAGACCGCAAATTAAAGCAAAAAAGATTAGACATAGAAAATCAAATAAAACAAAGTAAATTGCCGCAATTCCAAAAATCAACTGTTGTGATGCTCATCACTGTTCCCTGTAAAGCTGCATAAAAATCAGAATGTAGTGATTTGCAAAGCTCGTGAAACCCATATTTTACTCACAATAGAAAACGCTTGAACTGAGAAAATGCACCATTTTAAGAAAAACATAAGGTAATTTTAGCAGCAACATGTCTCAAAATAGCTGCGACAGGGCAACAGCCCCAATTCCAAATGGAAATTTCTATGTTGTAACAGTTTAGCCCATTATTTTATAAGTTTGACCACGGTGTAGCGTCCCCTCTTATTTTACTGGAATCTTTTAAGAGGAACATTTCAAAATAGGCGAAGGGCAACAGCCCCAATGAGGAGAGTTTTGGGAGAGGAATGTTGTCTCATTCTTTACTGAGCAAATGCTCTAGAACCTGGATATATCTATCGGCATTGATGGTTCCTTTCCAGATGTGCAAGCTGCCCTTTCCATATGCACTTATTCACTCCCATACCATCAGAGATTTGAACTGGGCACTGAAAACAAGTCAGAAAGGTCCCTCTCCTCTTTAGTCCAGAGGAGGCAGTGCTCATGATTGCCAAATAAGAATGTCAAATTTTGATTTGTCTGACCACAGAATAGTTTTCCACATTAAAACAAACTATTTCAAATGAGCTTTGGCCCAAGGAAGATAGCAGCATTTCAGATATGGCTCATTCTTTGCACAATGGAGCTTTAACTTGCATTTTTGGGTGGCAGGGTGAACTGTGATTTTTGGAAATATTCCTTGGCCCATGCAGTGATGCTCATCACAGAATCTTGCCCGTTTTTAATGCAATGTCATCTAAGGGCCCGACGATCATGGACATCCAGTATTTCCTTTTGGCCTTGTCCCTTGCACATAGAGATTTCCTGAGATTCTCAGATTTTTTTGATATTGTGCACTGTAGATGATGTACAGTTTCTCACAAAAGTGAGTACACCCCTCACATTTTTGTAAATATTTTATTATATCTTTCCATGTGACAACACTGAAGAAATGTTTTGCTACAATCGAAAATAAGTGAGTGAGCAGCTTGTATAACAATGTAAATGTGCTGTCCCCTCAAAATAACTCCACACACAGCCATTAATGTCTAAACTACTGGCGACAAAAGTGAATACACCCCTAAGTGAAAATGTCCTAATTGGGCCCAATTAGCCATTTTCCCTCCCCCGGTGTCATGTGACTCGTTAGTGTAACAAGGTCTAAGGTGTGAATGGGGAGCAGGTGTGTTACATTTGGTGTTATCGCTCTCACTCTCTCATACTGGTCACTGGAAGTTCAACATAGCACCTCATGGCAAAGAACTCTCTGAGGATCTAAAAAATAAGAATTGTTGCTCTGCATAAAGATGCCCTAGGCTATAAGAAGATTGCCAGTAGTTTTAAATGACCTTTTTTCCTTTAGAAATGTCATGTTGTGCAGAGACTGTTATAAACACGGGAAACATGTGCTACTTTACAGGCATACTATAGACACCCCCTACAAAATTTTAAGGAATATTTCACTTTTATTGTTTCACTTTAAGCATTGTTACATTCACTGCTTCCGAAAAAAACTGTTTTTTAAAAAGTTTTTGTTGCATTGTTACATGTCCCCTGGGGCAGGACCCAGGTCCCCAAACACTTTATATGACAATAATTTGCATAGTAACCATTAAAATTAGCACTTTAGATTTCTCCCATAGACTTTTAAAGGGTGTTTGCGGCTTTTTGAATTTGCTGCGAACACCCCAAATTGTTTGGCGAATGGCCGAACAGCCAATGTTCAACTCGAACATAAAGCTCATCCCTACTTGTAAGTAGCACTTAGATTTCCAGATTTTTGTTGCCCTGAGCCCTACGCGTTTCTGCCATCAATTTCAAAATTACCTTTTTTTAAAGGGTTCATTTTCTCAGTTTCAACACTCGATATGCATTTTATTTCCTATTGTCCTATTGTGAAGAAATTATGGATATGTGAGATTTGCAAATCATTGCATTCGGTTTTTGATGAGATGTTACAAAGTAACCCAACTTTTTGTTTTTTGGGGTTGTAGTTCATTTGGGTTAAAGTAAGTGCTCTGTGCAGGAACTAAAATTCCTCCACACCAAACTCATGAAACCATGTCTTTACCAACCAAGCTTTGTGCACAGTGGCACAGGAAAGCTGGAAAATAAAAGTAATTGTGGTTCATAGTGAGTAAAACATATCACTAAGTTGCTGCAAATTTGTAGTAGTATCGCACACATTTAATTCTTTATAATTTTTAAAGATTCATACAAAAAAATCTTCCTAGACCATTTGCATGCTGAAGCAAAAATTAAGATTTACAATCATGTTAACCACTGTTTCTAATTTTACAGTCAGATTCGCTTTGATTATGTATCATTTGCATTTTAATATTTGATCAAGCAATTGAACTCCTTGTCAAATGAGTCCTTAGTGGGTCATTATTGGTCTGTGAAAACAATAGTAAACAATCCTTACCCTACCAGCTTTAGGGGCTGCTCTGTCCAGTGTCCCCAAAACTTCATTCTGCCCTAAAAAAAAAATCTGAAATTATGCAGTTCTGACATATCACTGCTCAGAGTACATACAGTATAACTAATTATGTATGTCTAACTTCTGAAGAGTTTAAAATCCAGTGCCCCTGTCACAGTCATGCAGGTACACATCTTTTGGCCACATGGGTGGAGTATTTTTTTATCTGTTTTTATTTTTTTTATTTTTTTATAGAATGTGGGTGGTAACTGGTGTACCTGCAGAAAACCAATGGAAGCTCAAAGTTGCATATACAATCCTATGCAGATAGCCCCCTATGTCAACTGAACCCAAGACTGTTGCAAGAGAAGCAATATACTGTACCACCATGGTGCCTAATAAGGTCCTAATAAGACATTAAAAATGCTTAGAATCATGACAGTGCATGATCTAATGGATGGGGAAAAAATACCTTCATATTCTTGATGAAAATCTGCGGTTCTCTGCCAAAATGTTGTCAATGGGAAGACAGTGACCTAAAGCACACAACAAAAATTACCACACAGTGGTTGAAAGAGAAAAATGTTAATGTTCCTTGCATGGCCTAGTCAGAGCTCAGACTTAAACTCCATAGAAAATCTGTGGAATAAATTGAAGACTGCAGTCCACATACAGTCAAATTTAACTGAACTTGAGCAGTTCTGCAAATATTGCAAAGTCCAGATGTGCAAAGTTAGTAGAGACATATCCCAACAGACTAATGCCGCGTACACACGATCATTTTTTGTGATGAAAAAAAACGACGTTTTCTGTGAAGTAAAAAATGACGTTTTTGAAACGTCACTTTTCAAAGACGATGTTGCCTACACACCATCGTTTTTTTCACAAAAAGAGAGGTTACGTTCACCACTCTTTTCCATTGAAGCTCGCTTCATTCAATTTTTCTTTGGTCGTTTTTTTTAAGACAAAAAACGACGTTTTGCCCACACACGATCAATTTAAATGACTTTTAAAAAACGACGTTTTTTTTCATCGCAAAAAACGACCGTGTGTACGCGGCATAAAGGTTGTCATTAAAGCAAAACGTGGTTCAACAAAATACTGACATAAGAGGATGATCCTTTTCCCAACTCAGTGATTCTGTTTTTGTTTGTTTTTTTACAGTACTGATATGTTGGTGTTGTATCTTTCACTGTTAAATACAGCTGGATAAAACAAAAACTGTGTCTTCATTTCAGGCTGAAAATCTGATTTTAGCATTTCTATAGAAAATATTCATAATTAAAATGTAGTATGGAATAAAATGAAGAGAAAAAAACACATGGAATGTTTCTCTCTGGCATGTTTTCAGTACCAGCTCTTTCAGATATGTCTCTGAATATTGTTAGACATGGCACAGCTTCCATAAAGTGATTTGTTTATTATTTTCCAGGCAGATCTACTGCATCGACAATGCCCATGGACAGCTGGTTCGAGACCTCGACTTCAATCCCAACAAACAGTACTACTTGGCCAGTTGCGGGGATGATTGCAAAGTGAAGTTCTGGGATACCAGAAATGTTAATGAACCAGTCAAAACACTGGAGGAACATTCTCATTGGTAGGGCTCACAGGGCTTCTGCTTCTCAGTGTTTATTTCTGTTGTATGCAAAGCAAGCTGTTATGGATATAGGCACAGATGGCAGCGCAGCCAACTCAACACGTATGTGTTTAAGCAAACAATAGACCAAACACACAACGAGACGGATTAGCAGAAGGAAGCTCGGCACGCGGACAGGTCTGCAACTGCAGCAGTAGTCATGTGCTCTGTGTTTGTTTGAAATAATGAGACAATATCTAGTGATGAGCAGTATTGGAGAGACATATAACTAAAATTGGCACATTAAACAAATCAATAGGGCACTTTACCATTACCAATTTCTATAAATATATATAAAACATTTTTTTTTTAAAGCTTACCTCTGTTGAGATACAATTAAGATCCCAAACCTTGTAAGAAGATATCCCTGCACTATGCTGGAACATTTTCTTACAATATTTGGAATCCATATGCTTCCCAGGATTATGGCAAAAGGAAAACATTATCCCATTCTGCATTGCAGAAGTCAACAGAAAGGGTAGTGTATTTCCATTTCTTTGCATTTTGGCATGGGGGTCCCTGATTAAATAAGCAGACCTTGCCTTTTATTGAAAGTCCACTTGGCTCACAGCCCTCAACTACAAATGGCTTGGGAAAAAAAAACGTTTAGATCTTATAAAAGAAAAAAAACCTTCTGACGCTTCCAGGAAATGTAGGTGGCTACAGAGGGAAATCCTGTTGGACTATTTGCACCCCGCTCTCCTTGGAGAAATGGTGATGTCACCCATGCTGCTTCCCCTTAAAGGGGTTGTAAAGGTTCATATTTTTTTTTCTAAATGGGGTTCCTTTAAGCTAGTGCATTGTTGGTTCACTTACCTTTTCCTTTGATTTCCCTTCTAAATGTTTTTTTCTTTTTCTGAATTTCTCACTTCCTGTTCCTCCTCAGTAAGCTTGGGACTACATCCCTGCGGGGAGATGCGGTGTCCATTTATATTTGAGGGTGGGAGGGCATGAGAGAAGTACACATTCCTTTTTTTTATAAATGGTTCCATTTAAACAGTAGAAGCTTGAAAAGAGCTGGAGAATAAAGGGAGAGTTTCCCTGTCACAAATGGTGGGGAATGTGGAGACTCATGGTGACACTGGTGGTTGGCAACCATGCTAACACACTGTGCCATCCTTTCACTGGGCCCAGGGCAGTTTTGTCTGTGCAAAGCCCTGAGTCAATGTAGCATTAGCATCTGTCGAAACATCTAGCTTATTACATACAGTTGTATTTGGGTGGCAAAGCAGGACATTTTAAACCAAACTGGCTTCTAAACTACAACATTTGTAAAACATTGCCTTATATTTATATTAAGAGTATCTGGATGCCCTGGACTTATGTTGGCCAGCTTGGCACTTTAACCTGCAGGGCAGATGAGAGGACAGGGTCCATGTGGTAGGGATCCTCCAGGGGGAACATGCAAGGGACACACAATGTGCTACACCTGCAACATTTGTATTTTGAAGCAATATCTCTCCCTGGCCACACAGGGAGTTAAAATGAGGCGAGGATGGAAGGATATAGAGGAGCCTGGAGGAGCTGCTTTACACTGTGGCATGGCAGACAGAATAGGTCTGATCCCTCCTCCTCATGCTGGGAAGTGTTGGCATGGCTGCATCGCATATACTGCCAGCCAGGGTGTATTTCAATGGATCGTTTCTCCTGTCCACAAACTTTAATTGCAAAGAAAAAAAATGATGCTGCCATATATGTAGGATAATGCACTAGGCCAGTGTGCTCTTTCTTGTTTGTCTTTCTTGCAGTGCTCTTTGGACCACCCTGGTCATCAGAGGGCAGCAAGGCCTGGTTTATTCCCTGGTACTGCCTTAGGAATGTGCCTGTGTAGTCATCCCTTGTCCACCACACTCATGTGCAGGAGATGTTAAAAACGTTTATCTTTACATTTTAACCAGGGATATAGTAGGGGATGCTTTTTATCCATAGACCGCTTCCTGAAAGCAGGGACTGTGCCTGGAACCCAGGGACTTCTGGTCAACCTATATTAATGTCAAACTGTTTAAGAGAAGAAAAAAAAAGTGTCTTAAGAATAATGCAGTTTTTGGTATTTTGTTGTAAAATCATCTGACAATGGGAAAACAATTCAGCACCTAGTTTTTCATACATATTTTTAGAATTCATTTTGTCAATATCACATTGACTATTTTACAAGAACCCAGCGCTTCCTGCGGCAGACATTAGCACATGATGTATCTGTCTAGAAGGTCAAAATGGACGACACCCCAGAGCCCAGCATAGTCTGAGGTTTCTATGGAAACCGCACACAGTTCTGGTTGAGAAAAATATTTAGAACACATGTCATGGTATAGATTTTTTTTTGTTCGTTTTTTTATTATTTTGTACATCACACTGTCTGTGAAAGTGTTGTTACATAGTAGCAAATGTGTTTAATGGCGAAGAACATTTATATTTTGTATGTTTTTTTTATAACAAATGTCCTAATTGTATATCCTTTTGAAACCCAAGGTAAAACTAGTATGATATAGTTTATTATATCAGTGATGCATAATATGTTACAACATCATGCCATCCATAATCATATGGCCATTCTCCAAACTAAGGTGAAGTACCTGGAAGCTAGAGCTAAAAATGCAGAGAATCGAAACATACTCGACATTCTCATTTTTAGGTCTCCCAGAGGGTGTGGAGGGGGCTAATCCACCAACCTTCACAGAAAATCTGCTCCTAATGCCTGCTTCTCTGGCTTCTTTGTGGTGGAAAGAGCCCACCACATTCTGACTGTGATTGCCCCCTGTAGCTCTGGCACGCACCCTCATCTTTAGGCTACTCAACTTCTAAGATTGTGGCCTACCCCTAATTCTAAGTTTATGTTCTTCTTTGACTACTCCGACACCCAACGCCCATGACAATCTTCCGATGGTGTGAAAGCCAACCTCCAAGCAAAAGGGATCTTCTACAGCATGTTATTCCCAGCTAAACTATGGGTTTAAGATGGTGAAATTACCAGGTTCTTCATCTCTCCAGAAGATGCTGAGACATGGCTGGAGACAGTGAGAGGCTGCTAATTTAATATCCATTACCGCTTGCAGCCTCACCCTGCACCCTACTAGGCGTTTTGTATGAGTAACTCTCATGTCTCCCTGCAGTTTTCCTTGATTTTTTTCCCTATATTTCTATGTGTCGGCGGCCATACATGTTCATCTACCTCTGCTGAACCCTGATTGGGTACATTGTCGATGGTACTAATTGCATACTTTGCCTACTTGTTGGACGCTAGAGTCCAGTCTGAGGGATTCGTTTCCGGGCCTCTGTACGCCTAAGGCCGCGTACACATGATCAGACATGTCCGATGAAACTTGACCGACGGACCGTTTTCATCGGACCATGCTGAAGTGGTCTGTTGGTCTGATGTGCGTACACACCATCTTGCCAAAATCCCTTCGGACCAGAACGCGGTGATGTAGAACACAGCGACGTGATGAAAAAACGAAGTTCAATGCTTCCAAGCATGCGTCGACTTGATTCTGAGCATGCGCAGGTTTTTGGTCCGATGATTTTGTGTACTAAACATCGAACCTGTCCGACGGACAGGTTTCCAGCGGACAGGTTTTCAAGCATGTTTTGAAACTTTGGTCCGCTGGAAAACGGTCCGATAGGCTGTACACACGATCGAACATGTCTGGTCTGCGGACCAGTTTCAGCAGACATGTTCGATCGTGTGTACGCGGTCTAAGTTGTTTATCAATGTCTGTGCTTAATTGTACACCCTGGAATTTTAGGGGACTGAACCCCCCCCAGTAAAGTGGAACCTAGTTTTTCTATTTCTCAAATCAAGCCACCCGCACATTTGCCTACTACATATAATGCATCTCCTAGGTGGTAGAAACTTGGCCCTTAAGAGACCCTGGGTGGTTCACTACTACAATGCAACATTTCCTCTTACTCTAGAAAAGTCAGTGTACTCATACCTAAATAATTGCCACTAATCCACCTCAGAATGGACCCAGAGGGTCATTTTGTGATACTGCATGCAATGATTGACTGCTTAGAACTGATACTGGTTGTCTTATATATTCCTCCACCACCAAAATAAATTGGCATGTTCCTAGTGTTGTTGGCCAAGTAACAACTCCCCATGACTAGCATTTCAGCTATGGTGGACTTGATGGGTACCCTAGTTTCTGACCCTGATGATATTAAACCTTTAAAACCTATGGCGAGGAATTGCTACCCCACCTACATACTACTATTACATCTGCACTGCATGCTGACACCTTGCCTCCTGCCATGATGGAGGCGGTCATTGTCGTTATTCTAAAACCAAAAAAGGCCCTGCTCTATTACCTTTGTATCATCCTATCTCCCTTTTAAACAGACATAAAAATCTTGGCCAAAGTACTGGCTACTTGACTAATGGAGGTTATACCCTCTCTGATATACAATAAACAAACTGACTTTATGCCTGGTAAGGGTATGGATCTTAATATTTGGCATCTGTTTATTAACACCTTGATTGGTATTCTCTCTTGACGCTGAGAAATCCATTGACTCGGTGGAGTGGAGCTACCTGTGGGAAGTGCTTTGTAAATTTGGCTTCTGCTCTAGATGCATATCTTGGATAGTGAAACTATATTCTTCTCCTACAGCCATAGTCAGTACTAATGGTACTATATCCTGGTGTGGGACAGGTTATGGCTCCCTATGGTTCAGAGGTGGTGTACTCTCCTCACCCCCCCTTGTAGGGTAACCTCAACTTACCCCATCTTAGTTTAATACCTGACCCTCAACTATGGGCTACCCATGGCGACAGGGCTCCCTATTGACATTTGACTAGGGGAAGCAATTTCCATAAAGGATACTGTTGTCCGCTAACCCCTTGAAACTGTACTTATTGCTGAAATGATGGACAAACCTCTCTCCGTCCTGTACTCCACATTAAGGCTTCATTTCCACTGGCGTTTTTACAGCCACTTTTCTGAGCGTTTTTTACAGCTTAAAAACGCCTGTCCATGTTTATTTTAGAAAAACAAATAAAAAATGTTTTGAGCTGGAGCTTTAAAAACGCTGCGGCAGCGTTTTTGAGCGTTTTTTAATGTCTGGCTTTTTTACAGCTCTTTTGCTGGAACTTCAGAACGCACTGGTCCCGCGTTTTTTTTGCAGCTTAAAAACGTCTCAGCCATCTACAGCTCAAAAACGTCATGGTGGGCATGAGGCCATAGACCAGGGATCCTCAAACTACGGCCCTCCAGCTGTGTCGGAACTACAAGTCCCATGAGGCATTGTAAAACTCTGACATTCACAGACATGACTAGGGCATGATGGGAATTGTAGTTCCTGAACAGCTGGAGGGCCGTAGTTTGAGGACCCATGCCATAGACTAACATGGACAGGCGTTTTTAAGCTGCAAAAAACGCCCAGAAAAGTGGCTGTAAAAACGCCAGTGGAAATGAGCCCTAAATATCACTCCCATGGCTAGATTACAGACACTGTACCACAAGTGGCAGGCCGACATCCTGTCTTTCAAAGGATGATTGGAATTAATGCTTACTTCTTCCTGTAACAATCTCTGCTAGAGATAGTCAACCACTTGAAACTTTAACATCTAGCTTATTATATCCCTCATTGATTAGCTACCATCTATACTCACATGTTATGCCGCGTACACACGATCACTTTATGTGATGAAAAAAAATGACGTTTTTAAAAACATCAATTTCATTGACCGTGTGTAGGGGAAAACATTGTTTTATGTCTTGTAAAAAACAACAGAAAAAAATTGAAGCATGCTTCAATTTTTTGTGTCGTTTTTCAAAACGTCGTTCTGTGTAGCAAAAAACGTTGTTTAAAACGACGTTTTTCAACCCGCGCATGCCCAGAAGCTAGTTATGAAGAGAGCTTCAATGGAAAAGAGTGGTGAACGTAACCTCGCTTTGCTAGAGCATTGTGAAAAAAACGATGGTGTGTAGGCAACACCGTCTTTGAAAATTGAAGTTTCAAAAACGTCGTTTTTTACTTCACAGAAAACGTTGTTTTTTTTCATCACATAAAGTGATCGTGTGTATGCGGCATTAGACTTATGCCACAGATGTGGTACAGAGCCTGGTTCACTCATTCATGTATTGTGAATTTATCCCTGCTTACAAACATACTGGAGGGAGGTGTCATCTGTCATCACTCCAGTGGGAGGAGTGTCTCTTCCTGTTGATCTTTTAATATTTATTTTAGGTATTGATAATAATTTAGAGACTACCTGCTGTAAACAACTGTTTGCTTTGTATTTAGCCTTCTATGCTAAATATTACTGAGATGGAGCAAGCAACCTCACAACTCTTGAGGAATGGAAGGAGTCAATTTTTAGGATCCTCCAATAAATAAACTTACCATAGAAATTACTCCAAAAAGTTTTATCTAGTTGGATCGATGCACAGAACAGAACTGTTTAAACTAGCCAGAGCTACTTCTTGTTTCTTTGCCTGGTTTCCTTATTGATAGTTATACACCCGACACGACTAAAATGTGATTGTAGCTTGGCCGGTTTAGTACTAAATTACTAGTAAAGTAGCCAGTACTCTGTGACCAGCCCTGCTATTGTTTGAGCCATTATTCCCTCTTTTCATAATTTTTTGGAATGGATTTGTCTATCTCTTGTTAAATTACAGGTCCACTCTAAAGAAAAAATAATATTTTATTAGGTAGGAACAGGGACGCATTTGCTGCTGTGAAAAAAAAAATGTCTTATGTACTGGTGTCAGGTGCTTTTTAGTAGAAGATTGTTTTAATTCAGATTTTTGCTTCCAGGGTTTGGAGCGTCAGATACAATCACTCCCATGACCAGCTGGTCTTAACAGGCAGCAGCGACAGCAGGGTAATCCTGTCAAACATGGTCTCCATTTCATCTGAGCCATTTGGACATCTCGTTGATGATGAAGATTTGAGTGATCAAGAGGATAGTCAGCATGAAGAAAAGTAAGTCCCCACACACACTAGCAGAAGCCGTAGTAGAAGCAATGACTAAATAGGCCAGAAGGTTGCAGGGGTATAGCCAATTTTTGTGGTCATTGCCTTTGGTAAATTGGAAATGCACTTCCTGCAAATACTAGTGTTCTCTGCATAGATGGATGAATAACAGTCAAACACCTCATATCAAGCTCCTCACTTAGACTTGTAGTGCTGGAGCAGAGGGGGCAGTTTTCTTTTCTTTTTTTTAAATGTCTCTTAAAGTGTTTTGCGGGCAAGAAAATCTATCGGCTGGCCTTTAAACTGCCCATGGAGCGCAGTGCTCTGCATACTCAGCACTCCCACGCTGTCATTATGTGTCCTGCGTTGGTTAGTGATTGGCGGGTCCGTAGGACGAGCCAGAGCATGTAAGATGGGCCTGATGATATCTGATCTGTCCCTGGCAGGGGGGATGGATGGGGAGATATAATCATACTGGATGGCAAGGTGACATGGTGCTGGGAGGACAGGAGATGGCAGCAGGAGTGGAAGAGACGCTTCTTTCACTGCACACAGATCTGTGATGTATCCAGACTCTGACAGGCAGATCTATCATCTCATGATCATTACATTTTACCCTCCTCGTTGTATGCATCCATCCACCCACACATCCATCCACCCACACATCCACCCACCCACCTACACATCCACACATTCATCCACTCATCTATCCATCCCTCTATCCATCCCTCTATCTATCCATCTATCCATCCATCCATCCATCCATCCATCTATCCATCTATCCATCCACACATTTATCCATCCCTCTACCCACCTATCTATCCATCTATCCGCCCACCCATCTATTTATCCATCCACCCATCTATTTATCCATCCACACATCTATCTATCCATCCACACATCTA
This sequence comes from Rana kukunoris, assembly GCA_029574335.1. NCBI lineage: Eukaryota > Metazoa > Chordata > Amphibia > Anura > Ranidae > Rana > Rana kukunoris. Next base: position 105,119,420 of record CM056052.1, read on the forward strand.
TCTATCCATCCACACATCTATCTATCCATCCACACATCCCTGCACACCCCTTCCTGCTGGTTGTGTATATTCTGGCTATCCCTCTTCTTTCCTATATGAAAACTATTTATGTATTGTTATTGTTTTTAAGCTGACCATTCTCTGTCCAATTCCCTTTTTCAGAAGACCATACACAATACAGTCTGTGCACAATCTCCTATAGATCTGCCAACTACTATAGTGCAAGAGCGAGGGTGTGCGAGTGAGAGGGCCAGGTCTGTTTTGTGCCCCCCTTCCTAAAGTTGTGTCCACCAGACGCCACTGTGCCTACTGCTGCAACATACAATGCCATGGCCTACCATTAGTGATTGGATAAGTGGTGGCCAGCAGGAACTGCAGGTTGATATCAGTTTGGTTATTTTGACTGCAAGGTTTATGCCATGAAATAGTGGAGAACACATAATCCCTAGCCCTGATGATCATAAGATCATCAGGGCTAGATTGCCAGAGAGGCCTAATTATGTATTTATCCATTAGAAGAAATTTAGAATAAAACCATAAAAACATTCAGCATAATGATCATATCCACATTCTATAAAGTATAGTATAGGTCTCAATTTTATATTTACAGTTTTTGAAATTAAAGACGAATGAGCAGCATGAGCAATGGCCGCATTTGATCTAAAGCTGAATAAATGTGGCTTCCGATGTGAGGTAAATCCTGACATATAAGGGCTTTGATAAAGCCTTCTTTGAAAAGATTCAATCTCTGCTAATGTCAAGAGAAGCGGAGATTTAGGTAGACGCGTAAGACACTGCGTGTGTAGAGACATGCCCATTTCACAGGGTTTTAATATCAGAACAGCTCTAAGCTACTATAAAACCTGATAACGAAAATGTTTTACAAATGTTTGCAAAGAAGAAAATGGCAGACAAAGCATCTGAAACAATTTCACACTGTATTAAACAAGTGCGTTTAGCTATAATGCTAAAAGCCAAAATAGGAGTAACGGTAGCCTTTTGTGAATTGTTTTCCATATTTTTAGCTGCTGTTTGCTTGGTGCACATAGAATACAACTCTAAATACTTTGTCGGTGACAACATGGCCGCTCAGCCCGTTTACTTTAAATGACTTGCAGCTGCTTGGCAGATGGAGTTGAGCACAGCTGGCACATAGAACAGGGCAAAACAGGTCATTTCATGTAACAAGCTATAGCTACTTATGAATGCATTTCTATTCCAATTTTACCTAGGTTGTACTCAGACATATAACGCTATTGGCTAAAACAAGATGGTTGCACAGCCATTTTACCTCACATGAACTGTAGAAGTATGGAAGATGTAGTTCAGCAACAGCTGGCATAAGGAACACTTAATTCTGCGACAATTCCTTCATTTCTGTTTATTTTAAAGGTTATCTGAGGTTAGTTTTGAATTTTCCTCCCTCAAACTAGCAGAAGGAAAGTTTAAAACTAGCCTAAGAGTTATTTTTACTAAAAGAGTAGTTGATGCTTGGAACAAACTTAAGCAGAAGTAGTTAGTCAACCGGAAGGGCCCATTTACATCTTTACAGTGCGTTGTGTACTGTGTAACGTGTTAAGGCAACCCAACAATAATTATTATTATTATACAGGATTTATATAGCGCCAACAGTTTACGCAGCGCTTTACAATATAAGAGGCAGACAATACAGTTATAATACAAGAAAATACAAGAAAATAAGAGGGCCCTGCTCAGAAGAGCTTACAACCAATCAATAATGAATGAACTGAGAACACACCAAAAATAGGACATGCATATTCTATGGCAGTGCATTGCTGCACTTATACTGCTTTGCAACTTGTATCTGTCCACAAGGTGCGATGGGTTGCTATACAAATAAATGTCATCACATTGCACCAACACAACATAAGAATGTAAATAGACCTTCAGTAACTGTAAAGCCTCATACACACGGGTCGACTGTTGGGAGACAACGAATGGTTCAAAAATAAAAATAAAGAAACAAATGTTTGGTCGGCTTCTGCCAGACAAGCATGCTGAAAAACCTGCATCCGACTGACTCCTGATCAGCACTCTCAGCTAATGAAATAGAGCGCTGATTGGAGTGTTCTAGCAGGGGGACGTCCCTCTGTCAGAACACAGCAGCTCAGCGGGGGGGGGGGGGATCGCTGAAGTAACCTTGCATGGTTAGTACAGTAGCTCTGACCTGAGCTGTCAGGTTTTTTTTTTTGCTCAACCTGCAGGGTTAAATGAAAAAAAAAAAGTTTGTACTTGGCTTAGGCATGTTTAGGACAAGCATAGAGCTTTACGAAGACAAAAGGGTTAAAGCAATTAAGGGGGTTGTAAAGGTTCATTTTTTATTTTCTAAATCAGTTCCTTTTAAGCCGATTGTTGGTTCACTTACCTTTTCCTTAGATTTCCCCTCTAAATGTTATTTTTTTTCTTTGTCTGAATTTCTCACTTCCTGGTTTTCCTCAGTAAGCTTGCCCCCATCATCCATGTGGGTTAGTTGGCTAGAACAGCTTACTAAGGAGGATCAGGACTCATGTGGAGTCCCTCAAGGATCCCCTCTGTCGCCGGTGCTGTTTAACATCTATCTTCGTCCTCTCTTTGAAATCATCAGCAGCCAAAAACTGCTTTATCACTCATATGCAGACGACACGCAACTGTATTTCCGCATTTGCAACAAAAAGGATCATCATCTCAGTCTAGAGAAATGCCTCTCTTTGATAGAAAACTGGATGACAAAGAGTTATCTTAAACTCAACGGAGCGAAAACAGAACTTCTCCTGTTTCACGCCAAGCGTATGAAGCAACCGGCAACAACTTGGACACCACCGCCCATTCTGGTCAAAATTATCTCCCCTAGCTCCAAAGTCAAAAGTCTCAGGGTTTTTTTTGACACCAACATGACAATGGACACACAAATAGGGTCAGTAGTCAGCGGATCTCGCCATCTGCTGCGCCTACTACACATGCTTATTCCTTTTATTCCCAAAGAAGACATAGCAGTCGTGGTGGGAACAATTGTAAACTCCAGACTGGACTATGCAAATGCCCTTTACCTCGGACTCAAAGTACCAAATCGCTCGTCTGCAAGTCGTTCAAAATACGGCCGCTAGACTTGTGACTGGGAAAAAACCCTGGGAATCTATCTCACCGTAGTTGAGAGCACTTCATTGGTTACCAGTAAAAGACAGAATTGCTTTTAAAGCACTTTGTCTAACGCATAAGTGTATTCATGGGAAGGCTCTCCATTACCTATGCGAAAAAATAAAAATTCACAACCCCAATCGCATTCTGCGATCCACTAACCAAAATCTGCTACAGATACCGAAAGCCAACTACAAGTCCAAAGGAAAAAGAAGATTCGCGTTCCAAGGTCCCAGACTATGGAACGCTTTACCAACCAGCATTCGGTTGGAAGAAAACCACTTAGCCTTCAGGAGAAAGATCAAGACCCATCTCTTTTGATTTCAAAGGAGACAGGAACAACAAGCGCCCAGAGGCGATTTAGTTTGAATGCGCCACGCTATATAAATCTTTCATTCATTCTTTCATTCAGGAAGTGAGAAATTCAGACAAAGAAAAAAAAAACATTTAGAAGGGAAATCGAAGGAAACGGTAAGTGAACCAACAATGCACTAGCTTAAAGGAACCTATTTAGAAAATAAAAAATGTACCTTCACAACCCCTTTAAATCCTATTTTTGGAATTTGATTATTTATTGCCTTTAACCACTTCAGCCCCAGACCATTTGGCTGGTCAAAGACCAGGCCACTGCGTCGCTTTAACTGACAATTGCGCGGTCGTGCGATGTGGCTCCCAAACAAAATTGACTTCCTTTTTGACGTCAAGGGGCTAATTATGTTCCCTAAAGTGTGTTTTAACTGAAGGGGGAATGGGACTGACTAGGGGAAATTACAGATCGCTGTTCATACTTTGTATGAACATACAATCAGTAATTTTTCCCCCTGAAAGAACCTGGGAGCTGTGTGTTTACATGCACAGCTCCCGGTTCTCGCTCTGTCACGAGCGATCGCAGTTGCCCGGCGGTGATCTCAAGCAAGAGCAGGTTTGACAAAGGGCCGTGCCCCCAAAATACGTATTCAAACCCCCTTCCTTTCCTCCTTTTAAAGTTCTCAGCGTTGAGTTCTGTGTGCCTGAATTCTTCCCATTTGTTGTGGCCATGATGAGAGGGTTTATCAATTTTCTCACTACAGAAGTGAGACTCAAGAGGCTAGATTTGACCTCAGAGAAAATGTGAGACATCAGTGAGACATTCTAGCCCAAAACAGAAATATCAGTGAGCCGACCCTTTAAACGCAATTTGTAGCATTGTGAATTATTTTCTCTCAATGAGCAGAGATAATACTAGATATGTGTAGTGAACAGTTTAAAGTGACAAAGGGACATTAATAATGCCTGACATGAACACAAGACAATAGAGATTTTAAAATGATCTGTGACCTCAGGACATCCCGCCATTGCCTGTCCCTGTCCGTCATTCTTGTTGTAGGCTTATAATTATTGTGTGGGATAAATACTTGCCATCGTTTTTTTTTTTTCCTGGCTAATTGCATTTTTTGTTTTCCTCCTAGAACAAAAGAGCCACTCCAGGACAGTATAATAGCTACCTATGAAGAACATGAAGACAGCGTGTATGCCGTAGAATGGTCTTCTGCAGACCCCTGGCTCTTTGCTTCCTTAAGTTATGATGGAAGGCTGGTTATTAACCGAGTCCCAAGAGCACTCAAATATAACATACTGCTGTAATTTCTGCCTTCGTCCGAGCTGAAGTGATTGCATGGCACTGATGGCTTATTTCCTGTAATTTGGAGGCTTGAGTGCTGGATATCTGCAATGTGTTATTATATTTGTTTATTGTAAGCTTTGTCATAACTGACCAAATCTCGGGGCCACAGCTGACCTCTTTATATTGTTCTGTTTGGGCACTGTCCTGCTGTATTTAAATGAAATAGATGTCAGCCTGTGTTAATGATTTAGACATCTGTGGGTGCAGTGCAGAGCTGTTCTCATTTTATAATGGAAACGCTGTGTAGATCATAGCTGTATACAGTGGTAGTGCAGCATTCAGCATCGTTGTCTTAGGCCGCGTACACACGATCAAATCTGCTGGAAACGGTCTGCCAGACCGTTTCAGCAGACAGATTCGATCGTGTGTACGGGCAAACAGACGGATTTGGCCACCCGACAGATTCAAAGCATGCTTTGAAATCTGTCGTCTGTGAATCCGTCCGCCCGACATGTCTGCTGGTTAGTACGCTAACCAGCAGACATATCTGCTCGCACATGCGTCGAATGGATTAGACGCATGCGCGGAAGTGTTTTACTTCCTGGTGCGGTGACGTGGCGGCGTCAACGTGACCGCCACGTCAACGACCCGTCAGCGCGCTGTCTGCTGGCGGGGATTTTGGTTTGATCGTGTTTACACGATCAAACCAATACATCCCAGCAGACAGATCTGTTCAAATCGGTCTGTCCGACCGATTTGAACAAATCTATTTGCTCGTGTGTACGGGGCCTCACAGTTATGAGATCCTTGGACTGATAATTTTGGGTCAAGGCACAAAAATCTTAAGTCTTAAATACATGGATCAATTCTCAACCAGCTGAATATTGATCCATGTATGGGCACTGTCATTGTGGTTGTACAGAACTTGATCTACTGGTCGACTCCTTTATACCCACCTTTCTGGGTTTTCCCGACTCAATCAGCACTGCAGGCTATGGTCTGCAGCACTGGTCAGTGTATTCTGACAGTAGGGAAGTCTCCCCGCTGTCAAAATACAATAGCTTAGCTGTGTGGATGGGGAATCGAGTCAGTTTTTTTTCGTTTACCCCACTGGTTGAATGAAAAAAAAACTCTTCAATGGGCTGCTTTAGACTCACTGGAAATCCATCAAGTTATTAGAGACTAGATGGCTCATTTTACACAATAGCGTACTGGTATAAGAGCTCATGCACACAGGCTATTGGACCGTATACTGTAAAATATAGTCATGTTTTGGTGCCTGAGAGCCAAAAGTGAGCATATGCATAATAATGCTCGGAGCTCCGTATATCCATATACAACTGTATGCTGTAAATATTTGTACACGTGGCTATATGCAACACCCGTGTCTCCGGGGCATTGAAATACAGCCATATTTTATGTTATACAGCCCAATAAGTTCATGTTTATGAGCCATAAAACTGTACATTGGGTGAGAAGTGACTAAAATCACTAAGGCTACTTTTACACCGAGGCGTTTTACAGAAATATTTGCGCTAAAATAGCGCCTGTAAATTGCCTCTTCTACAGCCCAGTGTGGGAGCTATTGTGTTCCAACAAGGGGACTGCTCCCCTGGCAGAACACACCGGTCAGAGCTAGTAACAATTGGCTGAGAGTACTGATCTGATGCCAATCTGCAATGTCATGCCTTTTCCACAGAAGACAGACCAGCTGCCGTACACATGGGCCGAATGTCTATACCAGCCTTTCTCAACCTTTTTAACACAGAGAAACCCTTGAAATATCTTTCCAGTCTCAGGGAACCCCTGCTATAAATGACTATATTTACAACTCATGATACATTAGTGTGATGGTCAGTCGGAAGAATGTTCCTACATGTGTGGTCATTGGAAGGAATTGCCCCCTAGCAGATAGCTAAAAAGATCAATGGTGTCAGTGGGAACATATCCTGAGGCAGTATTTGCTCATTGCTCAAGGAACCCCCAGCACCCTCTGGAGGAACCCTAGGGTTCCGTGGTTCTGTGAAACCCTGGTTGAGAAACCCCAGTCTATAATGTCTAATGTCGATGCTGCGCGATATTTGGCCTGCGTGTACGGCCCATATGCAGTATGGGGAGGCAACATATTGTTTTGCAAGGCAGAGGTTAAAGTGGTTGTAACCCTAAGAAAAAAAAATATCCTGATTCTTTACAGCAGGATACACAGCATAGTTCTTGTGCTGTGTCATTTGTCCCTCTCTAAGCTGTAGAAACCTGGCTGATCCTGCCTGTTCCTGTGTCCCCCCTGTCTGTGCTGACCACAGTAACCATGGCTGCTGATCCCTGAATACTCTGTTCAGTTTACATGCCTCTGTCATCCCATTGCTCTCCTCTCTCCCCTACCCCTTCCTGCCTGTCAGCTTGGGAGTCTGTGCTAGAAATCTCCTCCCTGCCTTACCAGCTACTATTTTAAAATTACTACTTTAAAGTTTCTAGTGACACATCATGTAATTTCCTTTCTTACATGCAGATCTAATGTGCAGTGTGTGTGTGCTTTTTAAAAATTATTCAGTGAAATACCTTATTTCCAGCGCTGCAGGGCACTCACATGACCTCACAACGCTCTCCCCCTTTCTACCGGCTGATGTCAGCAGGGAAACACAGCCCCTCCCACTGTAGTGCTCAGATCAAGGAGGGAAAGTGCCTGGAGGTCAAGTGAGTGCCCCACAGTTCTGTAAATAAGGTAATTTTGCTAAATTATTTTTAAAAAGCACAGACACTACACATTAAATCTCCATGTAAGAAAGGGAATTGCATGATATTTCATAGGTGACGTAACAATCACTTTAAAGCTGGCCATACATTATACAATTGTGTTTAGATTTACCTTCAACTATGTCGTCCAAAGGCCCGCCTGACTACATACAAATTTGTGAATGCTTAGGTCTGATCTCATATTATATGGTTTTGGTAAATCTAAAGGTATATTGTACTATAAAATTGTATATATACACAGAGACTACAGCATGGTGGTGGGTGGTGGATTAGGGAAGGTATCTCAAGGAAAAGGAAGTCTAGATTCATTCATATTAAGGGTCCTGCTTGGATTATAAAAGACTGCTCGGTTCATGCATGAAAACAGACCTTGATTTTGAACCTCTACACCTATGGCTTTTGAAATATGGCCTATTACCCTAGACGCAGGGGGACATATTTGTAAATGCCTTTGTAAAATTTTCTTCGGAATGAATGTGCCTTCTGCTTGATTTATCCTACTGTCCAAAACTGTACTGTTATATGTATATACTGTAGATGAATTAAAAGGTGCTGATATTGGTGTGTGTGTATCTTACAGTTCTACAGATATATGAAAACTACAGAATATTAAAATATATAAATTAATCAAAGCTGTTCTTTTATGATCTTTAGGCGGAGATTAGAACTATTTTGGATAATCATCAAGTGAAATCTATCACACCAGCAGAATGCCAAAGATAAAAGCTGAAAGTATGTCAGTCACGGTAAATAGTGGGATCTTTGCTGCTGTGATATGTGTCCTGAGAGTCGGATGAAGGCAGTTACCATCTGAACCTTCTTTCTCTTCTCTCACCGGCATTTTGCTTAGTGAAATAGACTCTAGGGTCGCTAAATTGTTTTAAAAAAAGGTACTGAAGCATACATAGAATTAGATATAAATGTGGCCATAGGTTTCTAACACTTCAAATATTTTACATTTCTTTAAAGAATATTTCCAGGTATGGCTATTTTATACATAGCTACATTGATCCAGCTTGAATAAATGGAACTATGAGTATAATAAACCTGGCCGATGCTCCTGGAAGCTGAAAATCACTGAAGTGTCCAATCAGAGAGCGCTTTACATTCATTGAGAGAGTGCAAAATTCTCTATATGGAGTCCATGCCAAGCAGCCTATGTCCTGTGTCCAGTGGTGTCAGGAGGGGTGGTGTGAGCTAATAGTGTCTACTTCAGTGATTTCCAGCTTCTATGGGCATCAGCTAGGTATATGTAAATAGTTCTTCTATATGTATACATAGTTCCATTGATTCAGGCTGGACCATTGTCGCCATGTATAAAATATCCATATCTGGAATTCTTCTTTAATTTCTTCCCACCGACCGCACACATATATGCAGCCTCATGGAAGTAGCCTTTTTTTCTGTGGGGCCGCATATATCTCTTTGTGCTGGGAGGATGCGTGACAGCACACTCCCAGCACAGAGACCAGGCTGTCCCTGTATTATACTACTGATCGAAACCCCGGACTCAGTTCTGGGTCACCTGATTGCTGTGATAGCCTCTGATTGGCTATCACAGTAATCGGTCCTTGCGAGCCTGCCCCTGTGGTTACTTCCTCTTCTCAATGAAGAAAAAATATCTATCAGAATTGAGTATATCGGACTGCCAACATCCTATATACAGAGAAGAGAGACATGCAACGAGTGCAATAGGGGCAGCCCACTTGGACTTTTTAGGCAGAAAATTGGATTAGAAAGGTAGATAAAAGACAACACAGTGCCACTTTTATGGAGTACACTACATAGAAAAATATATAAACACGGCCAGAAGTAATATTATTAAAATATACAGAATATACAGGTCAGCCAAATTGTACACCTACATATATGTCAAACCCAAAGTGAATGTATCCAAACACTGCCATTGTGAAGCTCTGCTTAGTCGAAATTTCTGGCATGTATCCCAACATGTTTCAGAATTTATTGATATTTATTCCTTCTTCAGGGTGATTTACATTTTGGGTGAATTTGTTCTCATCTGAAATGTAATTATAAATATGAACTGAACAGTTGATTTTACATAGTAAACTGTACTGTGTTTGGCTATGTAGATACCTTTCTATGCAAGTATCTACAAAGCCAAACACAACACAGTTTACTATGTAAAATCAACTGTTCAGTTCATATTTATGCACTGCATTATGACTACTATGTAACTATATTTACATTTCAGATAAGAACAAAGCCACCCAAAATGTAAATCTACCCTGATGAAGCAATGTTTATCAATAAACCTGTACTGAAATTTCTTAAATTATCATTTGCAGAGAATTATTTTTACCTTAAACTGAAAATGCATCATATCATTCATCAGTGCTTTTTATTTACCTTTCTTATTTATTTTTTACCTAGAATATTGCAGTTTATAGAATATTCTTTAAAACCTCCTAAACTGAAATCATTTAATCCCCCTTTAATAGCCCTATCTTTTTCTGATAAAGAGCCAGCTCTCAGTATAAAATATATGGTCAATACGCTATGGTTTCTGCGCTCCTCTGCACAAGGAGAAAGGCTGAAAATCTCACAAAGTCTATGCAAATGCCTCTGACTTTAAGTGAGAATTGACCTAAAATGCTCAAGCTGGACATGGGATGGTGATGTCGTGCATAGTGAAGTCTTGTTAACTTGAAATGATCCTGAGCAACACGTGAACACGTTTCATTCATTGGCATACAACATTCAAGGCTTTCAAAGCAACAAAATAAACAGGTGCTGAGTACCCAAGGTTTTAATTAATCACAGAGAGGGCCTTCCAAATGTTCTACTGTATACACATTATGGTTATTGACTAATAAAGCCACCTTTTGGTGTACTATTAAAGCTTAGCCATAGTTCCAGCTAAAACGTTATTTTAAGTATTGTGTTTTTTTATTGCTGCGTTTGTTACAATATAATCACTTTATCTCCCCTTTACTGGGACAGGAACTCTCCCTAAAGCGTAAAGAAGGTTCTGAACCACGTTTTAATGGTTTCTCTATCCCCATTGGTTAGATATCCCTCTTGTATGTCATGGCATGACAGTGTATCAGTGGGACAGAAAGTAAAGAGAAATCTCCCCAGGAGGAAAAATATGGTAATTAAAACATTTCCAACTTCTTTTCAAAATTAAGAAAACAAAAAGTTTGCCCTCTGCCATGTGACTTTGCTTGAGCACTGCTTCACATTGGAAGGTCATGTACTCCCTCATACTGATCAGCATTTGGTCTTTAATCAATAAAACCCCTACAAAGACTATTACCATTCCACACTATATGTAAAATAAAGGTTTGGCTTTTTTTTTTTTTTTACATCAGAAAGCACCTTCTTTAAAGGGTCACTAAAGGGAAAAAAAATGTTTCTGAAATGACTGTTTACAGGGTATAGAGACATAATAGTTAACTGATTCCTATTAAAAACAGATAAAAATCAATCATATATTGTGCCTCTAGTTTCACTTTCGTTTTTGCATGTAATTTAATGCCTCTGTACTGGACAGTGCCATAGAGAGTGATGGTTAGGAAAACGAAACTAGAATCTCTCAGTACTGTGGTCACCAGGAAACAGACAACCAAGAAGTGTCCAGAACAGAGCAGAATTAAAGCAGCATCAGAGCAAAAACTAACAATGAGAACATGAAACCAGGACTGCAGTAAGGTAAAGGAAGCTATTTAGCTACATAAAAAATCCTTTAGTGACCCTTTAATTACATTTATAATCTTTATGTACAGAAGGTCCTTGGATACTTAGCACTAAGTTATTAGTTAATGTGTAGTAGTATGTTATATCTTCACAGAAGAAGATGCAACAGCAGAGGTGAGTATAAAGTGATCGAATATCCAGATACCGTTACTTAGCCCTAAAAAAGCATAGAGACATTGTCTCTTTAACAGAAAACCTTGCAGCTTAACAGAGCCTGTATGCATATATCTATTCTATTGCTAAAGCAATGCGGATTGTGGATGTGTGCACTGCAGGAATCTAGTGTGCTTCAGAAGGACTGACCTTGCCAATGTGTGAAATGATGAGCTTTAGGTAGCACAGATCAATAAGCCCTCAGTACAAATTAATTTGAGAATCGACGGCTACAGACCATCTGCTGCACACTATATAAAACTATCCAAGTCTGAGCTGTGTGCATAGTAACCTTCCAAACACCGAGCAAAGACTCCTTCTCCTGAGACACCCATCTACCAAGAATATAACTGAACATCATTAATACACTTCAAGACTTAAGCACTAACAAGCACACAAATATATTGTGTTAATTTCAATTAAAACCGCAGCAGATTAATTTAACTCCATTGCAAACTACAGCTATACCTAATCTATTATACAACGATCAGCCATAACAATAGGACCACCCACAATAACCTTTCAAGGCAAGGACCCAACTAGACCTTTTATGCTGTGGTATCTGGTACCAAGCCATTAGTAGCAGATCCTTTAAGGTGTAAGATGGAGCCTCCATAGATCAGACTTTGTTTTTCCTACACATCCCACAGATTGAGATCTGGAGATTTGGCGGACAGGTGAAAACTTTAAACTTGTTGTGTTCCAAGCCATTTTTGAATTCATCAGACCAGGCCGCTGTCTTCCATTCCCCTGTAGTCCAGTTCTGATGTATCCATTGTAAGTGCTTTTGGGTGTGGACACGGGTCAGCATGTGCACCCTGACTGGTCTGCAGCTATGCAGCCATATCGCAACAGACTGCAATGCATTGTGTGTTTTGACAGATTTCTATCGGAACCAGTATGAACTTTTTTAGCGGTTTCAGCTACAGCAGCTCTTCTCTTGGATTGGACTTCACAGGCCAGCGTTCCCCCCCCCCCCCACAAGCATTATTGAGCCTTGCCCAGGGTCCTGTGTCTGTTTTGTCAGCTGTCCTTCCTTTGACAACTTTGGGTAGGTCCTGACCACTGCAGACCGGGAACATCCCACAAGAACTGCGGTTTTGGAGTTCCTCTGACCAAGTTGTCTAACCAATACAAATTGGTTGGCCCTTGTCAAAGTCTTGCAAATTCTTACACTTACCCATTTTTCTTGCTTCAGGGACAATATTCCCCTTGCTGCCTAATATATCCCACTCACTTTCAATTGCCAATGTAAATGGCTAATCAATGTTATTCACTTTAGCTGTCAGTAGTCATAGTGTTATGGCTGACCAGTGTACGTCTCTAGCTGAAATCAAGGCAGACCACTAAATACACCCATACATAAGAGGTGTTTTACCTGCCAGAGGATTTGTATTTGTCCATCCATTTATGAGGTTTATATAGCTCTGCCACACAGTATATCTAGCCCAGAGACCTGACTTTGTCTACTGCAGTTAAAGTATATCCAAAGCCCAAACTTTTATTTTATACAATATATGTTTTGGATATACTAAGCAATTGATAAAACTTGTCAACTTTTTGTCCCCACTTGTGTCCCAGTAAGATTTTCTTTTATAACCCCTCTCCAGTCTATGTAGAAGTAACAAAAAAAAGGTTTTGGCTTTATATGCACTTAAATTAAAGAATAACTAAACCCAAGAGCTATTAGGCCATTAATGTGCAAATAAAATCAAAGTAATTGGCCAAGTAGACTTGGGTTATTATTTGTTATAGTAGGACAATCTTGTTTCATACAGGGAAAGTTTTGGTGTTATGGTATTTATTTTATTTATGTATGGTAAACGTGCTTATGATAGATTTTTATGTATATTGTGTGGTATAGTATTGCAATTTCGTTGTGAAGTTGTGTTTACATTGACAATAAATCTGACCTTGTCCTACCTAAGAGCAAAAGTGTAGTATTTTGCAGATTCTAGTCCTTAGATGTGGTCCTTTTTTCTTTTCTTTTTTTAAACTAAGAACATTTTCAGCAAATACAGAATATACAGTACCCGTTGATCCTGTAAGAATTGTCCTTTTTACTTCCTGTGAGCTGCATTTCCTAGTTGTCTTTGTTTAGCTACCAATTGCTCTGCCCCTCATGTAATTAAGATGAAGACGAATGTTTGTTTTACAAAAGATTTTGAGTTGTTCCAATTTTTATACAATTTACAAAAAACTGTTTGCACAGGAAGATGCAGTACTGGGAGTGAGGTAAGGCAGTAGAGAGGCAGGTACACAATAACAAGTCTGGACATGAGCAATACACAGAGATTCATCACACATAAATACAAATCTTTAAGTGTGCCGATTCTGCAACAAGAAATTTCCCAGTAGAATGACAACCTGTCCAACAAAGTTTCCCCTTGAGCAAGAGAAGAAAAGGGGGTGGGGAATGGGCATAAATGCCCAAGGAGGAGGCAAGACACCAGAGAAGGAGGGGGGGGTGAGGAGTGGCCACAATGGCCTGTGGTTGGAAAGAAAGGGGGAGGGGGCAAAAGAGAAAATAATTGGGGGGAGGAAGGAAGGTTTTACACATACTCCTGTTAGCCGTGTAACCCTATTAAACTGAATGAGCGGTTGTATGGATAGAAAAGTGCAGTCCATATGGCCCAACTGATCATTAAAGGCAATCCACAGGTCCCAAATCTTCAAGAAATTAGGGTATTCATTAGAAGAGCTAACATACATATTTGAAGTTCATGTGAGTAGAGCAGCCTAGGGTGACAGCCATGGCTCCCTTTATTGATACAGCAGAGGAGTGACATAGCCACCCAGGGACAGGATGTGTTTTATTTGTAGGATTACCAGGTCAATCAAAGCAAAAGAAGCTTGAAAAAAGAAAACCTATGGAGCCACCACATGAGGACTGTTAATCTACATTATATTTTTGGGTTTAGAGCATTGGTCTTCAAACAACCCTCCAGTTGTTCAGGAACTACAATTCCCATCATGCCTAGTCATGTCTGTGAATGTCAGTGTGTTACAATGCCTCGTGGGATGTGTAGTTCTACAACAGCTCAAGGGCCGTAGTTTGAGGATCTGGTTTAGAGACACATTAGCACAACCAGCCTGTGATTGGACAGTGAATGACAATATATACAGTTTAAAATAATAGCAGTCCAACATCACTAACCAGATCAATTACTGTTTTTGGTATAAATGATATTTCTACGTGGCAAATCATTTATTAGTAGGTGTAGTAGAGTAAAAGAAAACCAACAGACCCAACAGTCATGACATGCAAGCTGCTGATTCTGCGTAACTGAATCAATAATTGAAAATTATTCAAATGTTCAAAATAATAGCAGTGTGTAGTTCAATTAGTGAGGTCATTCAGTCTGTGAAAAAATAGGTGGCCCTTATTTGAGGACAAATGCAGCAAATGTTGTACATGCTGGGTATAGTGCATTTGAAGCAAAACATTCCAAACATTGAAGAACGGCGTACTTTCATTGAAAAGTTGATTGGGGGGGGGGGGGGGGGGGGGGGAACATATAAAGACGTGCAGAAACTGATAGGCTGTCCAGCTAAAATTATCTAAAATTCTTTAAAATGGCAACTAAAACCAGAAATATGAGGAAGATAATGGAAAGCTATCATTTAAATGGATCGAAGAATAGACAAAATGGTGACGACATCATTTCAGCTCCAGGATGATCAAAGAAGGTCTAAAGTTACCTGTGAATACTGTAACAATTAGACAACGCCTATGTGGAGCCAAGCTATCGACAAGAAGCCCCTGCAAAGTCCCATTGTGGAAAAACTACATATGCTTAAGAGGTTATAAGAATACATTAGCTAGCCTAAAGAGAAATGGTGCAACATTTTGTGGCCTGATGAAAGCAAGATTGATTTTTTTTTTTGGGGGGGGGGGGGGGTTAGGGGCCACAGACAGTTTTTCAGCCATTCCACAGAATGTACGGCTCTATATTGAAAGAGAACATGCTACCGTCACTCTTGTGCACGTTTCCAACATGACAATGATTTAAAACACACATGTTGCATGTTTGAAGAAGAATAGGGTAAAAGTCATTCAGTGGCCAAGTACAACTCCTGATCTGAACCCAATCGAACACCCATGGGGAATTCTGAAGAGACTAGTTGAGCATCACTCTCCATCCAGCATCCAGGCTCTAAAAGAGGTCGTTCTTGAAGAATGAAAAAAGATAGGTGTTGCAATATGTCACCAACTTGTTCAATCAATGCCTAGAAGACTAGGTGCTGTTCTTTAGACATGTGTGGTCCGTTCCAAATAAATATTCAGATATATTTTTTTATTATTCAGAGATTCGGATATATCTGAATATAATTACTGTATAATCGAAGTTTACCTCTGAATGCTCCGAATAACAAAATTAACTTCATACAAATTTTCAAAATTCAAATTCAAAGTGAATTTTACATCGAATTTCAGTCTAATTCAATTTGTAAACATGTTTCTGAAATCAAAGACTGTGTGTGTGTTATTAGAGTACCATTTCAAAATAATTCTGTTTTAGTTAAGCCACAAGTGATTTAAAGAATCATTGTAATAATTTAATTAAGTTTTTTCTTTTGTTTGCTCACTTTGCCACATTCGAATTGAAAAACATTTTTTTTTTTGATTCGGCCAATTCAACTTGTATTGTTTTCCAAATACGAATCCCGAATAAGAATTCAACGACCGAATTTAACTAAACAAAATAACTAGATTGACTAATCTAAACAAAACACATTTTTCATCATGCACATATCTACAGTCCTTACAAATCATGGAGGTCATACAAAATACTAGATTGTGTTAGTAGTTCTCGGCTTTGTCAACATTTTGGAAATTGTTCTTGTGTTCATTGAGATATTGATTAAAATCTTACTTTTCAAAAAGAGTGTACTCATTTATGCTGAGCACTGTATATATGTATGTGTGTGCGTATTCTCTTCTCTGCCAACTGTAAACAATATGTACTTACCAAATCAAACGGTCTCAGAAGGAACGAGGTCAGGAATCATGGCAGGATATCAACTCTGGCGTGTCATCAATAATGTGACTGAAGTTTATCAAAGAGACAGAAAAGTAAAGTCTTAGGCCGCGTACATACGATCTGACCGCTCCGATGAAATTGGTCTGAAGACCAGTTTCATCAGACCAATTCGATGGTGTGTATGGCCCATCGGACCGTTGTCCGTCGGATGAAAATTTTAAAACTTGCTTTAAAATCTGTCCGACGGACACCTGTCCGTCGGACAGATTCGATGGTTAGTATGCCAAAGCATCGGACCAAAAACCTGCGCATGCTCATAATCAAGTCAACGCATGCCTGGAAGCATTGAACTTCCTTTTTTCAGCATGTCGGCGTGTTCTACGTCACCGCGTTCTGGTCTGATCGGATTTTTGGTCCGATGGTGTGTACACACATCAGACCTTCAGACCACTTCAGCCTGGTCCGATGAAAACGGTCCGTCGGACCAGTTTCATCGGACCAGTCTGATCGTGTTTACGTGGCCTAAGGCTAAGTTTATATGCACCACTCAAAAAATGAAAGGAACTCTTTGAAAACACATCAGATCTCAATGGGGAAAAATATGCTGGATATCTATACTGATGGACTGGGTAATGTGTTGGGAATGAGATGATATTAACAAAAAGGAAATAAACTGTGCTATAAATTCTAAGTAATATTTAAGAGTGGCAACTCTGTTGTGTGCTACAATCATAAATAGAGCTGTGCTGAAACACCAATACACATAATAAAAAACTCGAAATATTCCAAATTATACAGAAAAAGTCCTGCTGTAAAATGACCATCCCTACTGAACAATCATTGAAAGATACACCGAACCAGCAGTGCAAATAATGACAGATAAAATAAATACAGTCCAGATTTCCTGTGTGAGGAGTCCTTCCAGTGATATAAAGTGCTCACTTACCAGCTTGCATGGACCTCCTATAACAGGAGGTCAATGACACTTGTGGCTTATACCCAGCCAGAGCCTTTATCCATCCAGGTGTATGAAGAGGGCAACTCCCACCATATGTGGATTTCCCATGGCAAATTGTCAGCAACAATCATAGCTCAATACTGGCTGGGGCCATCCAAAGAGTTCATACAACACAGAGTCCATCCCCAGGATATTGCACTTATAGACGTTCCCCAAAAAATATAAAGCTTGCCAAAGTGTAAAAACCTAAAAAACTTTAATCCAACATAAAAGGTTACACTTACATCAAGAAAGCATTAAAATGCATTGAAAAACAAAAGCCGGTAGGCTAGTAGACAAATGCCTGTCCTTCTGGGATCAGAGAAGCACGGTGACATCAGTACATCGCTCTACTCAACGTGTTTCGTCACACACTGACGTTGTCTTGGGGCAGGAATTACTTGGAAATTAACTGTGACAGTGGTCTAATGACTTGAAGATGCCAACAGCATCTGTAATGGGGAGCAGAATGCAGCCTGGCTGGTCCACACTCAAAAGGGAAGGCTTCCTGAAATGGGGTAGACATAGTCCCTGCACTTTTCTACTCTTCTGGAACCTTTCCCTAGCTCTAAGTACTGTCCCTGCCAAATGGGGAAACTGGGCCTACACTAGCCACACACAAAAAGCACTTCAAACTCGAGAGCTGGAGTCTTAACTCTGCCTGACCTAAAACAGCTGCTGGAGTCATATGGGGCACCAGCATCCAAACAGACATCAGTCTCCTTGTGACCACAGGAAGTCATAGAGTATCCCAGTTCCTCACAAATTTCTTCCTCTTCTGCATTGTTGCTTTGGTAAAGCGCCACCTGCAGTGCAGAGTACAGACGCACCTGCCTACAGCCCTGTAGAATTATGTGTTTGTGTCAGATTTATGTGCTTGTGAGGAACAGGTACAAGAGTCTGTCAAAGGCCAACACTGAGGTTAGAATGCCTGTACAGTGTGCTCCCTCTCTGGCCACTGTACCTAACACAGACAAATGCATGGCCGAGGAATTTTGTAGCAGAGTGGGCAGAGCCTGATGAGGGACTTACTTTTAATTGACAGTGCAATGCAATAGCAGATTTGAGACCACAATCAAAAGCAAGGCTGACCTGATGGGGGCCCAGTCTCTCAATTCTCCCATCAGGCTTCTCCCACCCAACAGGTGATGCCACCATGGAGGTTACTTCCCTATCAGGTCCGCCTTCCCCTGTAAGCTTGTTATTTCCCAAATATGGGCAATGAATATATCACTTCTATCCTTGATCTCTTTGTTTACATATAGCTTTTAGCCTGGGAATTTACCAGCTAAATAGGGCTACGAATATAGCCCTGTGCTTTCCAGCACATTCAAATCCTTTCTGAGCAAGCAAAGCTAAACTCTATTTTTTACAGCCAATGAAGCTGCCATCCTAGCCTCTGTTTGTTGTGGAATGGCCATGGGGCTTCACATGTCATCGTCATTTAATGGCTGGACAATTTTGTTAAGAGCACAAGCAACTGTGACAATTGTCAATCAGAGCATGTCTTGAATTGATGGGTTTAGTGCTACTTGAATTATTGCCATGTTCCTAATTTGCAAACTGGTGGTAATTCTTTACAATAACTCTATTTAATCACCTCCACTCTGTGGTGTGTGCAGGCAGGTAAGAAACCTTCTCCAGACTGTATTAGGTCAAACAATTCAACCTGTATAAAGCCACATGAGTACACAATTTAATACAATTGAATTAATACGTAATATCACACATCTGTTTTTAAAGTCAATAAAATCATTAAAATACAACTAAAATCAATTGCGCACTCCCTAAATACAAAATTAGTAAAGAAATAATTTCCCACTTGGGTGAAGAATCTGGGCTTTAGCAATTAACTGTAGCCAAATAACATCTGCAAAGTAATAATATTAATTGCAATGGAATACTAATTAGCCACCTTCACCTTCTCACATTTTAAAGCATACAATATGCAAACCCAATCACTAAAGTCTCATACAAGCTTTCACATATTAATCAATTTTTTTCAATATTTTTCAAATGCAGCTTTGAGAAGACTTTTATAAAAACAAAAATGGCAATCCTGCTATGAAAGTCACTGTTCAATCATTACTTGTTATAGGTTATAACACAGTTATGTAACCAAGCTGTTTGTAGGTTCAAAAAAAGATTTGTGGGGTTCAGCTTTAAGTAAGTAACCATTAAAATGTCAAATTGCCCTTTAGGGGTTTCTAACCTGTAGAATAACATTTTACTGACAAAAAAGATTTAAAAAAAATCACAACATAATGCCCAATTCTAATGCCTTTAAAAGAGATGTGTGGGCTTTCCCCCAAAAAAAAAAAAAAAATCATACTCACCGAGGTGGATGCAACGTCGATCCAATGCTGCCCTCTTCCTCCTCTAAGACTGAGAACCGAGCAATCAAAAATGCTGATCACTCACTTCTTGGGCTTTAGTGAGCAGAGAGCAATGACTGTCAGTCACCAGCTCTCTGTTCTAATACTCCACTGCTCACTGAAGCGCTGGGCTGTGCATGGGACAGTGTTGTCACTGCTGCCCCCCGACTTACATGACAGGGATACATGGTGACATCAGGTGACAGCGGGAAGCTGTCATATACTGTAAAAAAAGGGGTTCAAATACCACTTCTATATATGATCTTCAGCTACTGCTGAATGGGCAAAAGCTCAGACATTGATCCAAATGCCCAAAATGTCAAAGTACTGTACAGTGCAAACCTAGGCTCATCCCTAGTGGTAGGTAGTGAAGGGAATCTTAGATAGATGGTATGTGGTGAGTGCCTTAGTACCTTGGTGGGACTAGTAAGTGGTCAGTGGTGAATAGGGATAGGCTGAACTGCCCTGGATTCATTTCAAGCAGGGTAAAACAAACTCTATTGAAAGTATCAGCAGCTGAATCTGTCAAAATACAATAAGGGGTTGTGAAAAATAGGGTGTGGACACTACCCTGGGCAACATGTATCAATGCAAATTGTTTTTTTAAAAGTTCAATTTCTTTAAATAACATGCCTGAAGGGTGCCCTAATCCTGTCTGTGAAGGATCTCTGTGATATAGAGAAAGTGCTGCAGTACCAGCAAATAAGATTTCACTGTCCGCACACAGACCACTCAAAAGGTCCCCCAATATACACTTTATTACCATTAGTATTGGGGCGCCTGCCTTTACACACACATGAACTTTAATGACATCCCAGTCTTGGTACGTAGGGTTCAATATTGAGTTGGCCCACCCTTTGCAGCTTTAACAGCTTCAACTCTTCTGGGAAGGCTGTCCACAAGGTTTAGGATTGTGTCTATGGGAATGCTTGAAGCACATTTGTGAGGTCAGGCACTGATGTGGACAAGAAGGCCTGGCTTTCAGTCTCTGCTCTAATTCATCCCAAAGGTGTTCTATTGGGATGAGGTCAGGACTCTGTGCTGGCCAGTCAAGTTCCTCCACCCCAAACGTGCTCATCCATGTCTTTATGGACCTTGTTTGTGCAGTGGTGCGGGGTCATGTTTGAACAGGAAGGGGCCATCCCCAAACTGTTTCCACAAAGTTGTCAAGATGTCTCGGTATGCTGACACCTTAAGAGTTCCCTTCACTGGAACTAAGGGACCAAGTCCAACCCCTTAAAAACACCACAACACCCAAATCCCACTTCACCAAATGATTTGGACCAGTGTGCAAAGCAAGGTCCATAAAGACATGGATGAGCAAGTTTGTGGTGGAGGAATTAGACTGGCCTGCACAGAGTTATGACCTCAACCCGCTAGAACACCTTCGGGATGAATTAGAGTGGAGACTCCAAGCCAGGCCTTCTCGTCCACAACAAATGCGCTTCTGGAAGAATGGTCAAATATTCCCATAGACGCACCTAAACCTTGTGGACAGCTTTCCCAGAATAGTTAAAGCTGTTATAGCTGCAAAGGGTGGGCCAACTCAATATTGAACATTACGGACTAAGACTGGGATAAATTGAATGTGCGTGTAAAGGCAGGCACCCCAAAACTCTTGGTAATATTGTGTATATTGGGGGACCTTTAGAGGGGCCTGTGTGCTATTTTTTTCCCCAAGAAGCCTGTAATGAAATGTTATTTGGAAATGTATACTGTATAATTGTTTTTATTTG
Source organism: Rana kukunoris (assembly GCA_029574335.1). Classification (NCBI taxonomy): domain Eukaryota; kingdom Metazoa; phylum Chordata; class Amphibia; order Anura; family Ranidae; genus Rana; species Rana kukunoris. The sequence continues at coordinate 105,140,878 of CM056052.1, forward strand.
TAATTGTAGCACATCCTAAAGCAACAATGAAACAAGGGAAATTTCTGAACTCAAGATGAATATTGCAGCAAAAGCTGGTGTTTTATCTACTAATGGGCTATTAATCTTTATCTTATTTTTTGGTTGTAATTCTGTTTTTAATGTAGATCTAAACCAAGTCACTAAAATCTCACATAAGCTTTACCACATTAATGAAACTTCAAAACTTGTTTACAATCTTTTTAAATATGCATCTCCCAATAAAAGGATTTCTAATGATCCTGCCGAGAAGGTCTTTTTTTAGGCATCTCATGTTATGGGGTGACGACTGTACCCTAATTTGTCCTTCTACATTGTTGTCACATGAGCCCCTGGCGCCTGGTGGAGACTACACGTGGCTATGGAGATAAATCTAGTTTAGAAAAAGCTCACTGTTGTTACTATGAGAAAGCTGGTCAAATATTGTGCAACGCCCCATAGCAAGTACATATAGACAGGAAGTCCCTTAAAAACAAAGACATTTTATAACAAACAAAAAGATGCATTTTATAATACACAATGATTTAGCAAAAACACCCAGTTAATGTTTAAATCTACTTTAAAGCGTACAAAAAGTTTCAATAGCCTATCGGAGGTGAGTCGCACACCCTCTCAGAGCTCAATACCATAGAGTTCTGCTGCCAGAGCCCTCAACAGTTTTTCCATTCGTCTAGTCAGCTTATTTGTTCCCATATCCACGCGTTCATTGTAGAACTTCATAGACTTCTATAGATCCAGGAGATGATCAGCTCCAACATTGCTTTTCTATAGATACAGTGCATTGAGTGGATTGACATGCATTGTACCTCTAGGACAGGATGTGTGCTACTGCCGGGAGTACCAGGAAAAAAATAAACAAATGTAGTCACCACATATAAACTGCTTTATATTAAATTCAGTTTTTGTTTTTGGGTTTAAAAACACTTGAAACCAGTGGCGGCTGGTGCCTCTGGCTCTAATCACGTGCTTCTAAAAAATAAGATGCCCTGCATGTAGATTGGAGCCTGGGGGGTGGTGCCCCTAATTGATGGGCCGCCACTGCTTGAAACCATTATAGGTGGAGGAGGCAAAATCTATGCAAGTTGTCATCACATTGTAAAGTTCTGTATGACATGCATAAAACTTCCTACCTTGTGACCACCAAATGTATTTTCCTAACTTGGCTAAGTATAGTTCAGGGATTGGATTTTATTCAAATTTAGGAAACTTTTTTAATTGAAATTTCTTCCAGAGGATTTACAACTTGTAAAGACTCTCCATAAATTTCTAGCCAATGCCATCCTTGCTGAAGAACCTCTGCAGTAAACCTGTCATCAAGATAAAGTTGTGCATAAAGAATAATAAGCTGAAAGTAGGCACCTAAAAGCTGCCGCTCCTCCGTGGTGATCTTCGAGTCTCCAAACTCTGGTGTGATCAATATGCAAATCGAAATGTCTGCTCTGACATGTGCCCCCCCCCCCCCCATCCCACAATGCAAAGTTTGTGCTTATTGACATTGGAGGGTTGATTTAGTAAAGACAAATAGACTATTCGCTTTGCAAGGAAATTTGCTCCAGAACTTATGCCCCGTACACACGATCACTTTTTGTGATGAAAAAAAATGACATTTTTTAAAATGTCATTTAAAATGATTGTGTGTGGGCAAAATGTCATTTTATGTCTTCTGAAAAATGACAAAAAAAAAATTCCAACATGCTCGAATTTTTTATGTCATTTTTCAAAATGTCATTTTTTGTGTCATAAAAAATGATGGTGTGTGGGCAAAACTACGTAAAAAACGACGTTTTAAACCCGCACATGCCCAGAAACAAGTTAGGAGACGGGAGGTAAAACTACCATTCATAATGGAGTAAGCACATTCATCACGCTGTAACAGACAAAAAAGCAGGAATCGTCTTTTACTAACAAGTAACCAGCTAAAAGCAGCCTCAAGGCAAATAGAACTTCCCCTTCAGAGTGCCGTCACTTTGTTCATCATTTTCCAAAAATGATGGTGTGTACGCAACGTCATTTTTGAAAATGAAGTTTGAAAAATGTCTTTTTTTTTCATGAAGAAAAATTTCATTTTTTTTCATCACAAAAAGTGATCGTGTGTATGGGGCATAAGTGTTTGCAAAGAATAAACTGTCACTGCTCCTACCTATGACTGGTCTATACAGTAAGGAGCACTGGAAAGGACGCATTTCAAAAATTACACGGAATATCCAAGCTCAAACTTACCAACCAATCAGCAACCAACCAATTTCACCTGTCTAACAGTGCATTTAAAAACAGGGGTTTAGTTGCATGCTTTTGCAGTCCTAACTCTAAAGTTTAAAGTCTCCTCAGTGGGAGCACATGAATGCTGATGGATAGATAAAGGGCTGATGACTGGAACAAAGAATATCCAATCACATGCAAGGAAAATAGAAACAAAAAAAAAAATGTTTGCTTGCAGATGATTGGATGACGAAGGTCAGTGGAGCTTCAATTCTTTCCCTAAGCTTTATGGTACATTGGGGGTTATGGGGCACACATTGCATTATTATTATTAGTATTATTCTTGTATAAGGTTTATATGGTGGAAACATTTGTGCAAAGCATTACTAAATAAAAGGAGGCAATACAGTTACAATACATTGGAAGGTACCTCCAGAATTGTTGGAAATGTGTGGGCACCTAAATGTGACAGCAGCCTCTAATGCCGTCCATTTAGCCTGGGTCATTCTGACAGACATTGCATCAATATTTCTTGATAATGCCAAGGATTGCCCATTCTGTCCTGCCTCCTCTGCATTCATTTTGACAATGAGGCAACCCATCATAATGATGGGCCAACAGGACAGTTTCAATGGAATTCTCAAGGAATGGAACATTTATTTATAACGATGATTACAAGTGAATATTTCTCTCCTTCACAGGTTTCAGATCAGGTGACTCTCAAAGGAATGTCTGCCTGGATGCTTCAGCAATTGGCAGCTCTTATCCAGATGTCCAGAAAGGGGAACAAGTGCTGTACACATCCTCAAGGGGAACACAACTTCTTAGAGTCATCTCTATAGTAAACGGACCTAATAGTGGAACAAAAAAAAGTTGATTTTCACAAAGTATGTAACAGTAAATTGGCACGGGATCTCTAAAATATGTTACCATGTTGGCAGGTAAGCCTCAGTCATCCCTTAAGGCAGAACTCCAGGAAAAACAAAAGTTAATGGTTCATCTTCCACTTGACAAGAGTTAACTGCTTCTTTTGTCTAAGGGGAAAGGAAATCAGCAAAAATGCGGTTAAGCCCTGTACACACAATCAGTTTGTCCGATGAAAACAGATCGATGGACTGTTTTTATCGACAAACCGATCGTGTGTGGGCCCCATCGGTTTGTTTTCCTTCGGTGAAAAAAAATAGAACATGTTTCAACTTTTTCCTATGGGTAAAAAAATATAGAATAAAATGGTCGTCTGTGTGGAAGTCCATCGGTCAACAATCCACGCATGCTTAGAATCAAGTCGACGCATGCTCAGATTGAACTTAATTTTTCTCAGCACGTTGTAGTGTTTTACGTCACCGCGTTTGGACACGGTCAGATTTTTGACCGATGGTGTGTAGGCAAATCTGATGAAAGTCAGCTTCATCGTATATCCACCGAAAAAATCCATCGGATTAGATTCCATCCGATATCCGATCGTGTGTTCAGGTCTTAAGAGTGCTTTCACACTGAAAGCAACGGTCATTATCGGTAAAGCACCACTCGTTTTAGTGATGCTGTTTAATCAGCGCTTTTGCGTTACTTTTTGGCCTGGGTGCTTTTAACCCCCATTTTGAGAGCGCTAAATACAGTGCTCCCAATCCGCCCCAAAGATGCTACTTGCAGGACTTTTTGTAACGTCCCGCAAGCGAACCGCCTGAGTCTGAAAAGTCACACTGGAATGAATGGGAGGCAGTTTTAAGGTCCTTAGCACAGGCTATTTCTAGTGCTAAAGTGCACTTTCATGGGGAAAGAAATGGCAAATAAGAAAACAATAATATAGCATGTACAATTGCGACGCAGGTCATATTTATTGAATGTTATTAAAAACTATCTTTCCTCTCCAATCTGCAGCGCTGAATTTTTCGGTAAAATGCAATATGGCTACCTGAAGGTGTTCTGTACACAGAACATAATTTCCTGCTTGTGTGATTGGCTCCCTAATTTTCCCAGAAGTCTACACTAAGATACAGGTCAGATTTTTGGCATCCCCTGCAACAAAAAAATTATTTTTGGTAAGATACTTCCAATAGGAAATCATGCCTAAAGAGATGCAGACCCAGCAGTTTTCCTCATTAGAGCCCTATAACTGCAGGAGCTGGTTGCTAATTATGAAACCTCTCCCATTAGACTTACTCAGAACAAGGGCACAAAGGAGCAAACAATGATTTCTTCAGAATAACAAAAGGTAGAAATCTGCAACAAAGTTTGTTAAAATCACTGCAATGTACATAGATCACCCAGAGGGGAATATTTATAGCTTTAACTTTTTATTTGTTCCATAATAAAGAACAAAATGGCTACTACAATATTATCCTAAAATACAAAGTTTGTTTTTAGTAAACCTTACAATAACAGTGAGTGTAGAAAAGAATCATCCCCCCTAAAAATAATCACATTTTGTTGCTGTGCAGCCTGAATTGAAGACAGACACAGGTTTTATTTATCCAGCTGTATTTACTAGTGCAACGTATAACATCCGAGTGAAAGGTAGAACACCAACATGTCAGAAAATAATAAAACAAATTCAAAAATGGAACTGTGATCAGCTGTGGTGATTTAGATTAGCTTAACATGAAAATAGCTTTCCTGGAGCATTTCAGTCCCTGGTAGTGCAACTGAAGCAAACAATCAACTATAGGTAGCAAGACCTGTATATACCCGCACAGCAATGTTTTTTCTGTGTAGTTAAGAGGCCTGGGCTGGAAGGGAGTATTTGTCTTTTAGACACATGCCCTTTTCTATGACACTGCAGTGAGAGGAGGGCCTCCACTGCAGCATTTGTATTGGGGAGCTTGCTGATCTTGGACCAATAGTGCTTTACCTTAAGTCCAAGACTCCAAGCTGTCCATTAAGCTCAGTGCTTCTGACAAGAAGTTGGAGGCACTGTGAGCCCATCCTCTCAATCTGATGCAAACAGCGTTTTCTAGCTTGTATTTTAACTGGCTGTGTTGTATGCAGCTTCTGACAGGCTGTGAAAGAAGCTCCATACCTCTGGAACCCTAGGTGCCAGAATCTCCAAATTTTGACCAGTGGTGGGGTAGAACTTTGGCTACCTACCCCACATTTGGGGTCTCTGTGATCCCAAGTTGCCGAGCCTTGGCCCTTGAAGTTCACAAATGTTTATTTTTTTAATGTCCATGACAGGTGAGGCACTTTTACTGAATACGTGTGAACTGTCCATCAGTGGTCCCTCCAGTAATGGATGGCAGATGGTGGCTGGTGCGTGAGAGTATTGCTCACTGTGGGTTTATGATATGTACAGGTATAAAATCAATGACCTTTCTTTTTAATAGTAAAGTCTAGGAAGGTTCATAAACCATCTCCTTACATATACAGTAGGTAGGATTGACATTACATATATTGAAGTTCAAACTTTTAATGAAACCCAAAATCGTAGCTTTTCCCTCAATGCCACCAGCGCATCATCAATGTACCTAAACCAAAAAGGTGCTATTTATAAACCTCCTCCATCTTCCAAGCACCCAAACAAATGCATGTACTGTATACCCAGGGGCCCAGAAATGCTTAAAGTGATGGTAAAGTCTTGTTTTAAAAAAAAAACATGTTATACTTACCTCCTCTGTGTAGTTGGTATTGCACAGGACAGCCCGGATCCTTCTCTTCTTGGGTCCCTCTTTGCTGCTCCTGGCCCCTTCCTCCAATTGAGTGCCCCCACAGTCAGCAACTTCCTATGGGGAGCACTGGAACCGAGTTACAGCTCTGTGTGTCCTTTTACTCTCCCAACCTGGCCCAGCCTCCTCTCTTCCCTGATTGGCTGACTGACTTTGATGGACAGCCATGGGGGCGGTGTCTCAGCCAGTCAGGAGGAGTGGTAACATTGTCTTCTTCGGAAGATATATTGATGATATTATCATCATTTTGGGATATATCTGCTGACCTCATCGAGCAATTTGTCAATAACTGTAATGATAACCCTTATTATGTATATACTATGATAGTATTTGCTAGATCTATTTTCAGTAAAGCGATCGCAATATATATATAAATATATATATATATATATATATATATATATATATATATATATATATATATATATATATTATTTTTATTAATTAATCTATATAGATTTTTTATTACTATTACATTTATTTTTTCCTTATTTTTTTTTATCTTCTCATAATAACAATTTTTATTTAAAAAAAAGACATGTCAATTGTGCCTTCTTTTAGGTTTATCCATGTTTTCTTGCTGTGTAATGTATACCCCTCTCATAATAGTATAGGTTTTTATGGATACATTTTTACTGCTGCTGGATTGTCACCTTATGTTAATCCATTTAAAAAATACTGTATATATATTGCTGTCATTATGCTAGCTCTTATCCTTGCCTTCCACATTGTTTTAAAATCTGTCTGTATGAATTGTTTGACTCCTCTCCCATATAATGCTGGTCCATGAACCCACTTGTATTGATTGAGAAAGGAGCACATGCTCAGAATTGCGTCACACTCTGGTAATGTCATGGCCTCATGCCGTCCAGCCACCATGCGCACCAAGCCACGCTCTGGCTCCTTCCACTGTATGGCTGTTCTACCATCTCAGCGATGACTAACGGGACCTCAGTGCTCAGCAGAGATTGGAGTGGAGGAACTGTGACTTTCCCTCGATTACATTCCTTGATTAAATTTCCCACACATATGAGTTGCCAATTATATATTTCCATAAAATCATCTTACTCCTACCCTTAGAGATGCCTCTCCCCTCTGTTTTATTCAGTTTTTCTGGAATCTGGCTTCTATTCCCATGTAGTGGTAGCCCTTAGTGTAAGGACTTTTATGGCATTTTATGTTTCATGGACTCTCTATGGACTTCCTATATATCAATTGAGTTGCATTAGAAATCTAAGTACTTTTACAGTTAACGCTCATTATTACATTGACAGTGCATCATTTTTGGCACTGATTACTGTATTAGTGTCACTGGTGCCCAAAAAGTGTCAGTTAGTCTCCAATTTGCCCACAGAAATATCGCAGTCCCGTTATAAGTCGCTGATCGCACTATTACTAGTAAAAAAAAAAAATATATCCCATAACTTGTAGATGCTATAAAGTTTGCGTAAACCAATCAATATACACTTATTGGGATCATTTTTTTATCAAAAATATCTAACAGAATACATATTGGCCTAAATTGATGAAGAGATTTCAGTTTTTTTATTCGATATGTTTCATAGCAGAAAGTAAAAAATATTATTTTTTCTTAAAAATTGTCAGACTTTTTTGTTTATAGCACAAAAAATAAAAACACAAAGGTGATCAAATACCACCAAAAGAAGGTTCTATTTGTGGAAAAAAAAGGACAGCAATTTTATTTGGATACAGTGTTGCATGACTGCACAATTGTCAGTTAAAGTAAAGCAGTGCCGTATCGCAAAAAATGGCATGGTCATGTAGTGGGGTAAATCTTGCGGAGGTCAAGTGGTTAACTGGGGGGAAAAGGAACAAACTGTCCAAATGCCAGATTTTATAAAGATTTTTCATATAGTGTATGGGCAGCATTGTTTTATTGTGTTTAGATCAGTTTAAAGTCTAGGGCCTTTTCACAAGGGTGTTTTATTCATTTATTTTTTCATCTGTTCCTTTTTGAATAAAAAACAAACAGCAATTAATTTCTTTGGGCTTGCAAATGTAACTGGATGATCATCTATTTACATCCACCTACATCCGTGTCTGTTTAGGTCTTTTTTTTTAAAGGAACAAGTTTGTGTTATTTTCAATTTAGAGGGATCTAAATGGATGGAAATTGATGGCGTCTGTTCCGTTTTGTCTGTTTTTAGGCAATAAACATTTTTTTCTTATACTTTTGTCACTTAGGATTTGTTTTTGCAACAACTTAAAAAGACTGATGTAAACTAATGCAACCTGAATCGTATCCATCAGTTTTTTCTTAGAAAAAACATGACTAAAATGATAACGCCCACGTGAAAGTACCCTTAGTTCATCTAACACCTTAGGGTCCTTTCACACGGAGCGGACCGTTTTTCGGTCCGCTCCGTGTGTGTCCGTCGGCTCAGCGGGGGGTCCCGCTCAGCTGTCGGCGGACAGGGCGGTCCCTGCACACTGTGCAGGGACCGCCCTGTCTCTCCTCCGCTCTCCCCTATGGGGAATCGGATGAAAACGGACCGTTTGTCCGTCTTCATCCAAACCGTTCTGCCGGACGGAAGAAAAATAGTGTTTCTTCCGTCCGAAAAACCGGATCCAGACGGACGCGGATCTTTGCGGACGTTAGCGGATGCATCATCCGCTAACGGACGCGACCCCATAGGCGTCCATTACAAGTCCGTAAACGGACTTGTAAAAACGGACGAACGGAGGGGGACATGTGAAAGGGGCCTTATTAAAGTAGAACTAAACCTAACATTTAAAAAATTGTGAGCAGGCAGCTTTGTTTTGCAAAAGTTATGCTAAGGCACATCTCCAATAGGACACATTTACCTGCCTGCTCACAGCCTTCTAATGAATGTACAATGAGCTGTGCCTGTGCAGTTCAGTGTGTATTCCTGACACACCGTGGCAATGCCGGGATGGCTGACTCCCATGTACATGTGGAAAATGACACCTCCCATTGCTTGCCAATTATTAGGCCGAAAACCCAGCATCTGGAAGAAGCCCAAGAAGAATGTAGCCATCATATCACTAGAAGCCCGAAGATGAGTATTTTGCATAGTATAGTTCTGCATTCTTTTGAAAAAAAAGTCTTAATAGTATATAAACCATATGGATCCTGTTTGTATAACAGATTTTCTTAACAACTGTAATTGTCACTTTTGGTTAACAGCTTGGCCTGAACGAATAGTATCTTTGGTAAAATACACATTATTTAGTTAGTAGTGGTACCATTATCCTAAACTTAATTGAATAGAAGTAGGGCTCAAGGGACCACAAAACCCAAAAGATCCCAAAGTTGAAAGAAAACGGGCATTAGGACTATTACGGTACAAGGTGATTAGATAGACTCAAAAATAGTCTATCTAATCACCTTGTACCGTAATAGTCCTAATGCCCGTTTTCTTTCAACTTTGGGTTCTTTTGGGTTTTGGGGTCCCTTGAGCCCTACTTCTATTCATTTAAGGTTAGGATAATGGTACCACTACTAACTAAATAATGTGTAATTTACCAAAGAGGCTAGCAATCAATTCAGCTTGGCCTGAATGTAAGTATTGAAAAATATAAATAAAGACATGTGAAAGGAATTTGTATACTGAATAATTTCATTACAAGAATATATACTATGCTGTTACAAGGATACATTTTTTGATATAGCAGTCCCTTAACATCTACCTTTGAAATGACTAGGTAAACCCATTCTTGCACAAAAGGATTGTAAGTTACTATAGAGATACCTTGTTATTCTTGCTACAGTCCTCTTGGTTACCACCAAGCTCATTATGCTCTGACCTTAAAGCCTCGTACACTTAGATGGCCCGGGAGCAGTAAAAACATTTGGTTAAACAACTGCACACCAAAAGAAGAACGTCTTGTTTTGCTTCATGGCCACACAAAAATGAAACCACCTGTCTCTTTCCACAGTCAATAGCACTACCAAACGTGACTCAATGAATAGGTCGATATATATGGCTTCCTCACCCCATTTTAGCCCAGAACATTCTGCATGTTAGCAACCACACTGATAACACTTCTATAGTTTACATACACATTTCACCTGTGTGTATCTTATTGTATACCGACAGCTCAGTTTTTGCTTTGATGCTGTACATAACATAGAAACTTGAAAGCATTTCATTGACTGTAGACCATGCAAGATGAATACAGATAAAAATTTCAGAGACTGCTTTCCTTTTTATTTTGTAAGCATAAAGGTGGATCTATCCTAACATTCGCTCATACTGAGGACATACGTCTTGTTCTTGCTAGTTCATGTGTCATATATTATTTCATGCCTAATTTCTCAGGTTTTGTCTGAAAGTGGAATGCATTTTATAGGCTAAACACACATAATTGAAGCCAGGCTGAAGGCTTCTTTGTGCCTTGACAAGTCTTTCTCTTCTGTTCCCTTCCATAAAGTGAGACGTCTTCCCCACCACCTCCAAAGTGGAGGTTTAATTTGGATACATTTATCTCCTATGGGCACTCAACAAAACACCGCTGAGAATGTATGTGACAATGCTTTTATCTCTTCCATTGTCTTCTAGCAGTGAAATGTTTACAGCAGGTTGTCTAGTACCGTATAAAAATATTTCATACAAAATATATTTAAAGTGAACTTCCAAGTTCTGTTGCATAGCAGTATGCCACAGACAACATTAATATGTATGTATGTATGTATGTGTGTATATATATATATATATATATATATATATATATATATATATAAACTAATTACCTGAATGTACATTAACATACATTGCATTAAAGGAGAAGTACAGCTAAAGCTCCTTTGGCTGTACTTCTCCTATGGATCACAGGAGCGCAGGGCTAGGGCCAATGTTGGCTGATGTTACAGAGCTGGGGAAAGATCGTGACCACATGGTCGAGATCTGCCCAGAACTCTGGACTGGCACCTGGGTCAGCCGCTCAGGGTGCCGCTGAGAGCCTAAGCCAGCTGCTTCAGCCCCCTCCACAGCCCAGTGCTCCAGTGAGCCTGGGTGGGGAAAGCAGACAGTGGAGACTGACAGTCTCCAGCAATCTGCTTATGGAGCACTGAGAACTGAGCAAAAGTGGTGATTGATCGATCGGTTGTTAGTCTTCGAGCCGCCGGGGACAGATGCAGCTTTGGACTGATGCTACATCCACCTAGGTAATTATGGTTCTTAAAAAAAAAAAAAAAAACATTCCCAAACTTTTAAGGCAGCCAATTAAAGTTGATCTGCCACACCAAAACAGCCCAAAAATTGAGTTGTATATTCTATTCAAAATAAACAGCACTGCAATGTGTCAAGGAAGGTAACATGCATTGTGGTAATGTGTGCATTGCTACAACACTAAACCCTAAAACCTAACTCCAGGTAGTGAAATCATCTCTCATCACCCCATGCCTGCCCTGCATTCCTGCAGTAACTTTCGCCTTCACTGTGCAGGCAGCGTGACAATCTGCAACATGTGGCAGGTGACGTGGCAAGTGGTAATCTGCATCTGGTGGCAGGTACTGTAAGTGGCAATCCGCAAGCTGTGGCAGGTGACGTGGCAAGTGACAATCCACAAGGTGTGGCAGGTGACCTGGCAAGTCACAATCTGTAACATGTGGCAGGTGATGTGGCAAGTGGCAATCGGCATCTGGTGTCGGCCAAGTGACAATCCACAAGGTGTGGCAGGTTACGTGGCAAGTGACAATCCACAAGGTGTGGCAAGTGACAATCTGCATTTGGTGGCAGGCAAGTGACAATTCACAATGTGTGGCAGGCGACGGTGGCTAGTTACACTCTCAGGGCTCCCACTGATTCGGAATTATGGTGAGTTGAACCATTTCATTTTATATTACAATGTAATGATAGAAATGATGCGCTTCAATCATCCTGACACCATAACAACCATTGCTGTCAGGATGATTAAAGCGCCAACTCCAGCCATTTCCCCGATAAATTGCCCACAAAAAAAAACATATTTTCTTGCAGTGCCCCTACTGAGACAAGACTCTGGATCCGCCCCTGCACCAATGGATGGGCCCTTTTCCTCTCCCTAATACCAAACATACATTGTTTACACCAACTGACGCAGGACAATTTTTACATGCGATGGCCGCAATCTGGCCCCCCAAAGTCTAAAGCAGGGATCCTCAAACTACGGCCCTCCAGCTGTTGCGGAACTACACATCCCATGAGGCATTGTAAAACTCTGACATTCACAGACATGACTGAGCATGATGGGAATTGTAGTTCCTGAACAACTGGAGGGCCATAGTTTGAAGACCCATGGTCTAAGGAGTCTCCAAACTATGGCCCTCCAGGTGTTCAGGAACTACAATTCCCATCATGCCTAGTCATGTCTACGACTGTCAGAGTTTTACAATGCCTCATGGGAAGTGTAGTTCCACAGCAGCTGGAGGGCCGTAGTTTGGAGATCCCTGGTCTAAAGGATCAGATACTTTCAACGGTTTATGATTCACTAACTCAAGTGCAAGGTATGTCCATAATGAGTTCTGACTTTATTTTGACAAAATTTCCTGCAGTGCAGACTTGTGTCAGTTCAGGGGTCAAAATAATAAGACACAATTTAAGTGACCATTTACATCTTTACCATGCAACAATGCCTCTTGATAAAGCAGCCTATTCTTTGGAATGGGCTTCCTAACTTACTAAAACAAAGTGCAGGTGGAAAGGACATGTTGGGGTACCATTTAGACTGAATGGCAAAGCAGTGTGTAGGCAGGTTGAAGTATGTATGGTTTAGTGAGCCAGCAGCCCGCCCAGGCCGGGAATGGGGGAGGGGGAGAGAGGTTAAGTGTTTTTTTGCTTAGTTCTTGGGTTTTTGGTCTTAACCAGCCTACCTTTTTTTTTAAACGGGGGACAGCTGAGGTCCAATAAAGCAGATTGAAGTTGGTCCAGTGAGCTCTAGCATCATCTGTGAGCGCAGTTGTTTGCGCTACTGAAGAAACCAGGGTTTTTCAGAACACAGCAAAGCCATGGATGGACAATGCCTTTATGGACTCCTACCTCATAGAGGTATGCTTGGACCACTACATTATTCTAGTCAGGATTAGGGAAAGGATATTGTTCATATTGAACTGTAATGTTGTATATCTCCATTAAAATGACATTAACCGTTCTAAGCCTATTCTGAAGTTATTCAAAGGGATGCATTTGGGTTTTGGAGTATACAAGTGAACCATGGTGTGTAACAGCATTACGGGGTATCAAGTAACACCGTTACCCAAGGGTTAACTTGGAAAATCAAGAATAGGAGTGTAGTTGCTGAGAGTAAACAAGTGAAAACTGAAGACACCAAGCAACCAGTCCTCGGTCGTGGTACTTGGTAAGGTGACAGGTCCTCCAGTAGCGAGGGAGTTCATGTTCTGGCTCCCACCCTAGTGGTCAGCATTCAATAGCAACCAGATTTGAACTCATGTTACAGAGATTTTTTCCAGGTCATGAGGTACGGGAAGTAAAGGAGTTAAGTGAGGCCACAAGTGAGAGCCACACTATGTGCTTGGTGAGATCCCATTATTTTACTGGGAGGTAACAGTAATACCCTGGACTGATGGAGTGGGTGCAGGCTCAGCACATCTCTCCTAATGCAATATACACCATATACATTGTGTAATGAAATTGGACAGCACTTTTCAGAGGAATTCTGCACTTTCTTACTGCATAAAGTGAAGTAAGGCCACTTTCACACTGAGGTACTTTACATGCGTTTTAGCGCTAAAAATAGTGCCTGTAAAGCACCTCTCCTGTCACTAGCAGGATGTTAGAAAAAGTCCTGCAAGCAGCATCTCTGGGGTGATTTAGGAGCAGTGTATACACCGCCCCTAAAATGCCCTGCCCATTAAAATGAATGGGCAGCACTGCGGAAGCGTCTACAAAGCGCACTAAAGGGGCGCTGTTAACCCCTTCTTCGGCCACTAGCGGGGGTTAAAAAGCATGCCGCTAGCATCTGAAAGGTGCCCCCAAAACTACGGTAAAACTAAAACTACGCCGATGCCCTCACTGCCCCAGTGTGAAAATGTGTCAGGGAACTGCCCTAATGTTAGATGTTTCACATGACTGTAATCTCTGCCTGGTCCCGGACATTTATGAGTGCGCTCCACAAGAGAGGTACCCCAACGTGCACAGCACAGATGACCATAGCTCCCAAATGTCCCTGATTCCAAGGGACTGTCCATGATTTGGAACAAAGTTTTATCTTCAAAAAAATGTTTCTTAGTGCTTTGTCAGTGATCAGTGTCACTTAAATAGGATTGGTTGTTGTGGGTTAGTGTACAACCTTACTGCTCCTTGCAATTTCATAATGCATAAGACCACATAAGACTCTCCATAGCACTGAGGCTCAGGGGATTTCATCTAAGCAATGCACTGGGGCAGAGGAGAATGGCAACTCTGGGAGGAGAACAAAAGTTATTGTTCTCCTGTTTTGTTTATCCACTCTTCCTCCAATCACGAAGCTCTTTGCCTACAGTGAAAATAATGCAAAGTTTTTTTTTTTAAATGGAGGAGGTGCCAAGCCAACGACCTGCTGTCTAAGTAAATGTAAACTAACAAACACTACTTAGCCAGAGGTGGACACCCTTCATTAGGGGTAACTTATTTTTAGTGTGCAAATGTACAAATATCTATTTTTGCCATACTCCAGCTTTAATGGCACACTAAAGCACAACATAATGCACATTAATGCACTACCATGCATTGTAGTGTGCTGCGAAACATGGTACATGTTTTTTAGTGCATTGCCAGCCCATTCAAATTATTCAGCTGCTGTATAAGGTGCACTAAGGTGAAATATTAGACCGCAACAGCATTAATAGGCCTTTGTGAATTGTTTCTTAATTTATTTTTAAAAACACCCCCCCCCCCCCATGGGTATCCATGTGTTGGAAGTCTCTGGTCAGCTGCATATCTTTGGAAGAGTTATGAACAAATCAGAATTTGGCTCACGTACTTGCCTTCCATGGCTTAGTACATGTTGTATGGAACACGTAGCCATTGTTTGGTAGCAAAGCACATTGCAGTAATACTTTAATCCACAAAGGTGAATTCTTCCTTATCTTGTCTGCTGAGGACAGATTTTCACAGCTCCGGCCCAGTGAATAATGTGTTCAAGGTTTAGTGCGGCTGATTTCCTGTACACCCGATAAAACTCTGAATTCACTTTGTGCTTCTTACTTTATAGAAATGAGGGTATATATATATTGGATGATACTAAATTCTGCTTGCTAAGTAATCAGCAAACCTGAATCTTGTACCGCCAGTCATGAATGTCTAGACAGAAGAACAGTGCCCAATATAGAAAATATATTTTTTAAGAAGAGCCCCTTCCTGTATAAAAAAACTTGCCAGAATATTTCTTGTGACACAACTGTTTACTGTGGTTCTCAAAATATAAAGTAATTTTGACTTTGTTTTTGATGTAGGAAGGATAGTAAGTAAAGCAGACTCTCAGAAGACCATATTGTGCCTATGCCTATCAATAAAGCTGAACCTCAACCTCACCTTAAGTCTTACGCAGTTGTACAGACTTCTCTCTTGTATCAATATGTCTTTTTCTGATTTCACTGCACACTGTAAGCTTTTGACAACATGCATTGGAAGCTGCAGCAGGTCCAATAGATCCCACCTCATTTCCTGACTGGAGGACATCCACCTTTATTTAGTTCTTCCTTTCCCTGTCTTACTGCCCCTGGCTCATCCCTTTCATTTTATGGATTTCCGTTCTTACATGGGGGCTCAGCATCACATGTAGGTCTTACCTAGAGAAGTTTACATTCAAATACAATCTTCCTAAAAACATCGACTGCTCCAGACTGACACTAGCCCATCAAACCATTTAGATATTTGCATTACTCCTCTCAAGAGCCAGCCTCCTGCTTGTACCAGGACTGATACTTCTTCAGAGGAGTACTGAGGAAGGGTGCTGTGATGTTTTAGGCTGGGTTAACACCTATGCAAGTTGGATGTGGCTTTTGCATATCCCTATGCCTCAGCTAGTGTTGGAATGTGAGGAGACCTGGACCAGTTTTGAGGACATTCGGAGGGAATGGAGACTGTGGAGAGCAATTTACAAGGACAAGTGTAATGGTTGTGGTGAGGGCGGGACAGTCTGCGAGGAGTCAGTCTGTCTCCATCAGAGAGGTAGGGGGCACAGGAGGAGACTGTCCGACCCGCATTTCAATGCGTGAAGAGGACTGTGGAATGTATAGCCACCATGGAAATAGCCATATGAACTGCTGGAGAGTTGCAGAACGTGTTCTTTCCCCCTGACTCTTTTTGCAGGACTAAGACCAGCCTGACACCCTGATCGCATCCAGTCTGATGTGCGTTCTTATGGAGGGACTCTGGGTGAGGTCAAAGGAGCCTGATATTCCGAGGAGGGGCCCCTCCCACCAGGAACTCCAAAGAAAACTGTTTACTTTTCATTTCTTTGCTTTTTTGTCAGCAGGACTGTAATCCCCAGTTGACAGACCAGATACAGCAAAAATGATGATGATGATGTGCTTGATGTCATACAAATTTCTTTCTGTCGGCAGGATACTAATCCCCCACTGACAGAAAGTGTTGTAAATGTGTAAATAGTTGTAAGGACAGGATTTTTTTGTCTTTACAGTATCTTTTTGGATGGGACGGCTGCTCATTCATCCAAATGTGATGCTGCTGTTAGCTACAGGGACCTGTAGTTAGGTGTATAGTGTAATGTATATGCTGTGAATACTAATATATATATCACTTTATTTGTGTATATATTTATTTGTGCATAGCTCCGTGCCAGTTTGTTACCTTTTCCCCTTCCAAAATTGGATTTTTTGAGATGCTTGCTCCTGGGCCTGGGAGCTTTTTTGCAAATTGGGACTATTCCAATTTTTTTTCATGCAAAGGACATTCACCCTAGGCTTGGCTGAGCCAGTGTCAGGCCTACAAACCAGTGCTAGCTGGTCCGTGAAGTGCAAGCAAGTGATGTGCTGGAGGTGTCGAGGAGAGATAGTCTGCAAGCAAGTGATGTGCTTGAGTTGAAGTTGTACATATCAGAGGTGTATATTGTTAGTCCCATTTATATTGTTCTGTAAATCAGTTTGGGGCATCTCATGAATATCCCATCCCCATCCAAGTTTATTCCCCTCAATAAAAATAAAAACAAAGTTCAAGGAATGATTTTCTGCCTGATGGAGAATGAGAACTGTGTGTCTGGCTGGGCAGGGTGACAAATGGACTACAACACACAGCAGCCCTCAAGAGGGTACTGCTACATACACTTAATATACACAGTGTAAATTAGCACTTCAATCCTGTGCGAATAGGCTAATTTATATAAGTACCTTGGGTGTATCTCACACCCATAGAGCTTTCTCCTCCACCTCCCTACTCAGGAGAAACACTAGGACAGGCTGTCAGTTTGAAAGCCGGATCACACTCTGTTTCAGGAGTGCAGACTCCTTTGCGAATAAAGCCTGAAAACAGTGTTTTCAAAATGTATTCATAAATATATTGTGTAGCACCACCCCCGAAGGAGCTGCTGGTTTGCCCTGGGTGTCACGTTACCTCGTGGCTCTTCCGCCGTCCTAGGGGTGTATGGTGCATATAGCAGCAACAGAATGTCCATGGCAGTTGTATCTTTCTGTGCTCTTTATTACCCAGGCGGGTAAAAACATTAAAACTTGTGATGAGGAGTAGAGGTGAAGTAAAAGTAGAAGCAGCAGACTCAGGCGCAACAATAGGGAAACAGTCCTGCTTCCAACAATACTTTTAATTCTTCACCACTCTAGCCAGAGTGTGTATAGCCTACCTGGACAGACCTCTCTCAGCTTCCTTCTGCTGTAAGATTTTATCCCAATCTTCTATTGGATAATTCCAGTTTATGGATCACCATACATTACATACCAGTGGCCATTGCTTCACGGTGGTCCAGAAAGTGCATAGCCACCGGTGATGTATCATCCCTGGTGGTTATACTCGATACATGCTCCCCCATTCTTTTCCTGAATTCCCTAATAGTTTTAGATCTTGCCACATGGGCAGATAATTTGGTACATAACATAGGTGGTAGAACAGTTCACAAAAGGTTTAATTCTGTAAGTGTGTTTCCCAGAAGAATCTTAATCTTTGAATGAACAATGTCCACATGGGTACATCCCTTCAGTGTGCTTAGCAAAAGATAATGTAGTTTGACTCTTTGTATTTCTTCGAGTATATTCAATGTGAACTAGCGCGTCACCTATGGTAGGTGCGCGCTTAGCTATCATATTGGCACGAAAGCCCAATATTGTCAAGCACAAGCAAATGCCAGTGTTTGCCCAAAGCTTGTTTTAGATAGTCCCAGTGTGTACCATAAGTACTACCCTATCTGTATTCATTTTATCTTTTCTTTCCCCATCTAGTTCTAGGCCCAGGATCTTTGTTTATTTCCATGCTTTAAATTTTGCTTGTTTTATCGTAGAGTTGGGATACCCCCTTTTCCTAAATCTTTGGCCTGACTCCCTACTTTCCTTATGAAAATCTTTTATTTGAGTACAGTTTCTGTGGATCCTAAGACACTGTCCAGTAGGGATCCCTCTGATCAGTTTCCATGGATGGTGGCTGGTGGCGTGGTGGCGTGGAGGACGGTATTTCCTGCTGTAGGCTTTCTAAACGTTTTGGTCACAATTTTTGTTTCTTCTTTGCGGATCAATAGATCAATAGATCCAGGAAGTCAATCTCTTCCTTGTCTACTTTATAGGTGACAAAGAGATTTTTGGTGTTGTTGTTTAATTCACTCATAAATTGCTCAAACTCAGGTATAGTCCCCCTCCACACCACCAGAACATCATCAATAAATCCTACCCAAAGGGCTATATGTTTCTTAAATGCTGGGTGTTGGTATACCTCCTGTCGCTCCCACCAGCCCAGATGTAAACTGGCATAGGATGGGGCACAGGAGGCTCCCATAGCTACCCCCCGCTTTTCACGATAGTATTTGCTATCGAAAACAAAATAGCTGTTATTTAGGACCAATTCTAATAACTCCATTAGAAATTCATTTTGTGGACCGACCAAAGGGTGTCTTATATCCAACCATTGA
This sequence comes from Rana kukunoris, assembly GCA_029574335.1. Lineage (NCBI taxonomy): Eukaryota > Metazoa > Chordata > Amphibia > Anura > Ranidae > Rana > Rana kukunoris. The sequence goes on from CM056052.1 coordinate 105,159,804, forward strand.
ATTACCGCCTATATTCCGATTTCATGGGGGATGGATCAGTAGAGAGACTCCACATCAATGCCTGCTAAGAGGCAGTCATTTGGTATTTCCAATTAATTACATTTTTGTAAAATGTCAGCAAAGTCCTGTACATAGGATGGCAGTTCTTTATTAAGATGTTTGATTCTCTCAACTATATATTTGCTGATCCTCTCTAATGGCCCATTCCTGATATGAATTGGCCTACCAGGCTGTTTGTTTAGATTTTTATGTACTTTTGGCGTAATGTAGAAGGTAGGTGTGTTAAAATTTAATACTTTAAGGAATAGGAATTTCTTTAGTTAGCAGACCTACTTCTAATGCTTTGGTAAGACGGTAGTTGATTTCCTTGACAAGGTTAGGAAAGGGGTTGTTCGGCCATCGTTCATAACATTTGATATAATTCACCTGTCTGTAAATTTCCTCAAGATATTCATTGTCTGGCCATAAAACTACATTCCGACCCTTGTGACTAGGTTTGATTATATAGTTTGGTAGTTCTTTTAGCTCCTGGAGGGCCTTTCTTTCACTCTGTGATAGGTTATCTACAATTGGCTCTATCTTATCCCATTATGGACCTAATATCCTCAGTAATTGCTTCCAAAAACATTTGGAGATCTTTATTGTTAGAAAAACTAGGAAATCTTTGTGATTTACTCACTAAACCTGAGGCTGGGGAGGGGGGGGGGGTCTAATATGTCTGAGTCTATCCATGTATTTCCCTCCAAGTAGTCAACTATCTGTGATTCTTCAATTTCTAGCATTTCCATCCCACTTGATGGTTCTTTGGTCTTACCAAAAATCATGAGTTTGAAATTGTCGCAAAAACAGACATATATCCTTATATATCTCAAAGGAATTACCTCTGTTACATGGTGAGAACCCCGGGCCCTTACTTAATACAGATACATGATCCTGGTTAAGTATGTGTTCTGTAAGATTAACGATATTCATATCTGAGTCTTCTGTAGCTGTGTGGTTACCCTGCTCCCCTGTAAAGTAGAGTTCCCTGTCCCATGTTGATGTTTTGAAAGCAGAAAAAAATAGGCAATTCAGTTTGTTGTGTCTGGGGCTGCGTAGCAGCAAAGTGGCCCATGCTGACCACAAGAATGGCTGGTTAAAATTGTAGTTGTTCCCCCAGATTTGTTCCACTCTAAAATCACATAATTCCATGCACAATAGATATCAGGCTTTCTCAATGTATAAATCTGTAAGGTTGTGACAGTGTAAAATACAGTGAAAATAAAGTGAAATGTGGGTGCTGATTCATGCAAAGAAAAAAAAACTGCAAGAAAACAGTTGAAGCGCAATGGATAAAATTACATCACCACATGGAGAGCCGTTTTGCTTAGCTCCTCCACGTTGAAAATAATTTGGATGGATTAAGCTAGATTTAGAGAGGTGTGAAGTATTAGCAAAAACACCAAAGGAAAGTCTTTATGTCGGTATATCCATCTGCAGAATTGATTTGTTTGGATTATGGTAATGTCTGTCAAAATAAGGAAAATGAATGGAGAAATTACCCAGGACAGCTTTATAAATGGATGCAACAGTGGGATTTGTTTTTTTCCACTAGAAAATATACAGTACATTCTAACTACCGGTATTTATACAATATTTTATTTGTGATCATGTGTATTCATCAATGAGATAATGACTTTTTAACCACTTAAGACCCGGACCAATACGCTGGTAAATGACCCAAGGTGTTTTTGCGATTTGGCACTGCGTCGCTTTAACAGACAATTGCGCGGTCGTGCGACGTGGCTCCCAAACAAAATTTGCATCCTTTTCTTCCCACAAATAGAGCTTTCTTTTGGTGGTATTTGATCACCTCTGCGATTTTTATTTTTTGCGCTATATACAAAAATAGAGCGACATTTTTGAAAAAAAAACACTATTTTTTAACTTTTTGTTAAAAAAAAATCAAATAAACTAAATTTTAGTCAAACATTTAGGCCAAAATTTATTTAGCCACATGTCTTTAGTAAAAAAAAAAATCGCAATAAAAAAAAAATAGCTACCTAGCGGGAACAGCGACACTAATACAGCGATCAGAAAAATGATCGCTTAGTGACGCTGGCAATAGGGAGTGAAAGGGTTAACTAGGGCGGTGATCAGGGGGTTAAAACTTTATTAGGGGGGGTGGGGGGGCTATCCTGAACCTAACACTAACTGTTTTTTACACTGCCTGTCACACTGACACTAAATGCAGTGATTAGATCACTGCATTCAGTGACACTGTGACAGGGGGGTGGGGGGGGGGCGATCACAAGGGGTTAATATGCCTATGTGAGTGTGTGTCAGTGTTGTGTTGGTGCACACTTACTTGTGGTGTCTTCTCTCATCAGCAGCGCTGGGAAACAGCGCTGCGATGAGAGATTATATCATTTCCTCCTTCCTGTGTAAACACAGGAGGAGGAAGTGACAGGATGGGAGCGCAGATCCCGGATCGCTCCCGGAGCCAGGGGGACCCCCGCACGCCGCGGAGGGGGTCCCGATGGGACCCCCGAACCGCACTTAGGCGGGGACGTAAATTTACGCCCTTGTGCCTGTACGTGCCATTCTGTGGCCGTATATGTGCGTGCGGGGGTCCTTAAGTGGTTAATGAAAAAAAAAATCTCTAAACTACAGTTGTGTTCATAAGTTTACATACCCTGGCAGAATTTATGATTTCTTGGCCATTTTTCAGAGAATATGAATGATAACTCAAATTATTTTCTTTCACTAATGGTTAGTGTTTGGCTGAAGCCATTTATTATCAATCAACTGGCTCTTTTTAAATCATAATGATGAGTGAAACTACCCAAATGACCATGATCAAAAGTTTACATACCCTGGTGATTTTGGCCTGATAACATGCACACAAGTTGACACAAAGGGGTTTGAATGGCTATTAAAGGTAACCATCCTCACCTGTGATCTGTTTGCTTGTAATTAGTGTGTGTGTATAAAAGGATTCTGAGTCATGGGGAAAGCAACAGAATTATCAAAGGATCTGTGGGAAAATGTAGTTGAACTGTATAAAACAGGAAAGGGATATAAAAAGATATCCAAGGAATTGAGAATGCCAATCAGCAGTGTTCAAACTCTAATCAAGAAGTGGAAAATTAGGAATTCTGTTGAAACGGTCAGGTAGACCAACTAAAATTTCAGCCACAACTGCCAGGAAAATTTTTCGGGAATGCAAAGAAAAACCTACAAATAACTGAAAACATGTGGTGTGGCTGTTTTAAGATGCACAATAAGGAGGCACTTGAAGAAAAATGGGCTGCATGGTCGAGTCGCCAGAGGAAAGCCATTACTACGCAAATGCCACAAAGTATCCTGCATACAATATGCCAAACAGCACAGAGACAAGCCTCAAACCTGCTGGCACAAAGTTATTTGGAATGATGAGACCAAAATTTAGCTTTTTGGCCACAACCATAAACGCTACATTTGGAGAGGAGTCAACAAGGCCTATGACTATGAAACACAGAGGTGGATTGCTGATGTTTTGGGGATGTGTGAGCTACAAAGGTACCGGAAATTTGGCCAAAATTCATGGCAAGATAAATGCAGTATGTTATCAAAAAATACTGGAGGAATATTTGCATTTATCAGCCAGGAAGCTGCACATGGGACGTACTTGGACATTCCAACATGACGTTGATCCGAAACACAAGGCCAAGTCGACCTGTCATTGGCTACAGCAGAATAAATTGAAGGTTCTGGAGTGGCCATCTCAGTCTCCTGACCTCAATATCATTGAGCCACTCTGGGGAGATCTCAAACGTGCAGTTCATGCAGGACAGCCCAAGAATTTACAGGGCTTTTTGCCAAGAGGAATGGGCAGCTTTACCATCTAAGAAGTTAAAGAGCCTCATCCACAAATACCACAAAGGACTTTAAGCTGGCATTGATGTTAAAGGGGTATTAAAGGGGTTGTAAAGGTTTTTTTTATAAATAGGTTCTTTTAACCACTTCAATACCGCACATATGATGTCCACAAAGGGGATCTCCCATCCCGGGTGGATGTCATATGACGTCCTGTATGTTGTGCGGTGATATCTGAATGATACCTGCAGCTAAAGGCATCATTCAGATATCATTGTGTTCCGGAGGCGATCCTGTGCACCATAAGAATGATAATCGTGGTGGTTCCGCCGCTTGATCGTTCTTATAGGCATGCCCCTCCTCCTGCCGCCATCCGGTGCTTCTCCGGGCTCTCCTGTGCCATCGGAGGGGCCCGGAGAAAGAATCGCCCAGCGCCAGATAGGATATATATATACAGTGCAGTCAGTGTACAGTGTACAGTATATAATACAGTGTATTGAAGTGGTTAAGGGTTACCCTATGCACAATTAAGAAAAAAAAACTGCATAAGCCCCCCCCCGTCCATACCAGGCCATTTGGGTCTAGTATGGATTTTAAGGGGAACTCCATGCCAATTTTTTGTTTAAAACAACGCCATACTAAGGCCCCCCCCCTCCTGAACCAACCCCCCAAAGCACCTTGTCCCCATTATGTTGATGGGGACAAGAGCCTCGACCCCACATCCCTGCCCTGGTGGTTGTAGGGGTCTGCGGGCGGGGGGGCTTTAACAAGGGGGCCCCAGATCCCGAACCCCAATGTGAATGGGTATGGGGTACATTCACCCAAAAAAAGTGTCAAAAAGTAAAAACCACAATAGACAGTTTTTGCTATTAAAAAAAGCAAAAGAAAAAAAAAAATCCCACGATGTCCATCCATCTTCAATCACGCCACTCGACAGACCCAAAAAAATAAAAAAAGCTCCGCCTTCATGGGAGACTTCCCGCCAACTGCTGTCTCTTGGCTGTGACAGCTGTATTATAGGCAAGGGTAGTGCCATCCGGTTATATCAGTGGGTGGCCTTACCCTTACCTATATATTAGCTGTCACAGCGAAAAGACAGCACTTTTTGCTGCACCACTGTAAAACACATCACACAGATGTTCCACATTACAGGCAGACTAATGGGACTTCCCAGGCATGATATTGAAAGGCATATTTCATTTTTATTGTTTCACTTTAAGTATTATAAGGATCACTGCTTCTGAAAAAACTGACGTTTTAAAAATGTTTTTCTTGCATTGATACATGTCTCCTAGGGCAGCATCCGGCTCCCCATACACTTTTTATGGCACTTTAGATTTTTCATGTTTGTGTCCCATAAACTTTAATAGGGTTTGAATGTTCGCACACATTTTTTTGCCTGTTCACATGTTCTGGTGTTAACCGAATCGGGGGGTGTTCAGCCCATCCCTACTGGTGATTTATTTGCTTCATGACCACCCACCATAGATATACTGTGACAGGGCGACCGCTCTGCACTTTACGTGATCTGAACCTCCGGGTCTGGGGCGCATGCTCCCTGCTAGCGACCCGCTCCTGCTGTGATCACAAACCGCAGGAACCTAGCGGCAGGTTCCATGGACTCAAGTGATTGCTCAGCCTTGGCTGCCGACATCGCAGGCACCCAGGACAGGTAAGTGTCCATTTATTAAAAGTCAGCAGCTGCTGTATTTGTAGCTGCTGGCCTTTATTTTTATTTTTTTTAAGTGGGACCTCTGTTTTAAAGAGACAACACATATGGAATTGTACTTATATTAGTAGAGATGTACTGTATTTTTTTTCTTATTTTTCCCAAACTTACACTTTAAAAGATAAATGTGTCTTTTTCAGTCATCATTTTTTTTAGTTGGATGTAGAACGATTCATAATTTTTCTTCTATCGGTGGTTACTATGGCAACCACTGTTGTCCTATTAAGTGTGAGTGGCGGTTTCCATTCTCACGTTGCAAGGATACACACTGAGGTTGTCAAGAGGAATGTGAAATTCACCCAGACATTCTGAGAATTGGCATGTCATAGGAGAGGAATGTAGGACCTGTTGAAAGTGTGACAACGGGTCTTCAGCATGTAAGGTACAAAACAATGGAAGACAGGATGCAAGAACCTTATGGACATCACAATTATCAGTCAAACAGATATTAAAATACAAAAAAAAAAAAAAAAATCAAACTATCATAAATAAATATGCACCTGATAAAATAAGAATGTTAAAAAACTCCAACCTTCAACTTTTAACTTATTAATAACAAATCTTTACCTATCAGTTTGTTGTAAGATTCAGATTATTTACAAGATCGCCCTATTGTATGTTGGTCATGCTGCCTAGGGATGAGCCGAACATACCCGCGTTCGGTTCGCACCAGATCATTTGAACAGACCGCGGGTTCGCGCAAACATTTAGAACCCCATTGAAGTCTATGGGACTCGAACGTTCAAATTCAAAAACGATCATTTTAAAGACCAATATTCAATTTAATGTTGGAAAACGTCTTTCAGGACCCGGGTCTTGCCCCAGGGAACATGTATCAATAGAAAAAAAAGTTTTAAAAACTGTATTTCTTTCCAGAGCAGCGATTTTAATAATGCTTAAAGTGAAAAAAAAAAGAAAAATTCCTTTAAATATCATACCTGCTGGGTGTCTATAGTAGTGGCACGTGTTTATAAATGTCCCTGCACAACATGAGATTACTATAAGAAAAAATAAATGTAATACTGCTTGCGGCTTTAATGTAATGCTTGGTCCCTGCAATATGGATAAAAATCATGGAAAAAAATAGCATGAGTTTCCCCCCCACCACTCCCCCCAGGTCATTACAAGACCCAGTGCCAATCCTGACCTCCCTGGGGCCCTAAGCAAAATGACATGGCACATTAAAAATGATAAGCGGGGGGCGCCGACGACAGTCACATGTGACATGTGAGAGCTAATGCGTTTAGGTGCTATCAAACAGAAAACGTGCAGTTACACCAACTGCATTTAGGTGCTATTAAACAGCAAACGTGCAGTTACACCAACTGCGTTTAGGTACTATCAAAACGCAAAGGTGCAGTTACACCAACTGCGTTTAGGTGCTATAAAAACGCAAAGGTGCAGTTACACCAACTGCGTTTAGGTGCTATCAAACAGCAAACATGCAGTTACACCAACTGCGTTTAGGTGCTATTAAACAGCAAACATGCAGTAACAGCTAATGCATTTAGGTGCTATTAAACAGCAAACGTGCAGTAACAGCAAATGCGTTTAGGTGCTATCAAACAGCAAAAGTGCAGTTACACAACTGCGTTTAGGTGCTATTAAACAGCAAATGTGCAGTAACAGCTAATGCGTTTAGGTGCTATTAAAAAACACACGTGCAGGTACAGCAAATGCGTTTATGTGCTATTAAACAGCACACGCGCAGTAACAGCAAATGCGTTTAGGTGCTATTAAACAGCACACGCGCAGTTACAGCAAATGTGTTTAGGTGCTATTAAACAGCACACGTGCAGTAACAGCAAATGCGTTTAGGTGCTATCAAACAGCAAAGGTGCAGTTACACAACAGCATTTAGGTGCTATTAAACAGCAAAGGTGCAGTTACACAACTGCGTTTAGGTGCTATTAAACAGCAAACGTGCAGTAACAGCTAATGCATTTAGGTGCTATTAAACAGCACACGTGCAGTAACAGCTAATGCGTTTAGGTGCTATTAAAAAATACACGTGCAGGTACAGCAAATGCATTTAGGTGCTATTAAACGGCACACACGCAGTTACAGCAAATGCGTTTAGGTGCTATTAAACAGCACACGCGCACTTACAGCAAATGCGTTTAGTTGCTATTAAACAGCACACGTGCAGTTACAGCAAATGCGTTTAGGTGCTATTAAACAGCACACTCGCAAGTTACAGCAAATGCGTTTAGTTTCTATTAAACAGCAAACGTGCACTAACAGCAACTGCGTTTATGGGCAAAAACACAGCAAACGTGCAGTAAGAGTGACTGCGTTTATGTGCTGAAAAACAACACACGTGCAGTAGGAGCGACTGCGTTTATGTGCAATTAAATAGCCCACGTGCAGTAACAGCTAATGCGTGTATGTGCAATTAAATAGCACACGTCCACTAACACTGAGTACTATGTTTAGGTGTAAACTAAACGCTATGCAGGCAATACAACACGTTAGAGCACTGCATCTAGCACAATCTACTGCCTAACAATAGGAATAGCTGATCTAGCTAAGCTATACAGTGTATAAATATATGTACAACTCCTAGGGATGTATATATATTCTCTACACACTGTAAATTTAACTAAACTGACTAGTCTTCCTGCTTTATCTATCTATCTATCTATCTATCTATCTATCTATCTATCTATCTATCTATCTATCTATCTATCTATCTATTTATCTATCTATCTATCTATCTAGTAGAAAAGACACTGGGCCAGATTCTCAAAAGAGATACGCTGGCGTTTCGTAGGAAACACTGTCGTATCTCTGTTTTTTTTCCTGAGTATCTATGCGTGTGATTCCTAGAATTACTTACGCATAGATACAGTGAAGAACCGACAGGTGTAAAACAATTACACCGTCGAATCGTAGATGTAATGACATCGCTGGCCGCTAGGTGGCCTTTACGATGATTTCTCATTTGCCTATGCAAATAAACCTAATCCGACGATTCCTGAACGTTTTTACGCCGCCCCGTCGTCGTTTACATCATTTCCGTAAGCGTTAACCTACCCCTGCTATATGAGGGGTAGGTTTACAAAGTTCCGTCGTTGCCATGTTAAGTATGGCGTCGGGTCAGCGTCGTCTTTTTCCGTCGGTTACGTTGTTTTACTAAGTCGTACGCGAATAGGAATATACGTAAACGACGCTCACGTCGGCTTCATTCATTTTTTCCGACGTTAGCTGGAGCATGGGCACTGGGCTATTTTTGAGGCCGGCGCATGCGCAGTTCGATCGACGCGGGGGCGCGCTTAATTTAAATACAAGCCGCCCTCTTTGAATTACGCAGGGATACGCAGAGCCATTTACACTACACCGCCGCAACTTACGGAGCAAGTGCTTTGGGAATATGGCACTTGCTCTGTAAAATTGCAGCGGCGTAGTGTAAATGGCTTACGCTACGCTAGCGGCAATTGTACAAGAATCTGGCCCACTGTGTCTCTATCTATCTCTCTCTCTCTCTAACTTTCTGACTGATCTTCTCTTTAACACAGCCGGAACACACTACACGAGGCCGCCTTGCAGGCTGCCTTTTATAGTGTGGGGTGTCTACTAAACCCCCTGAGCCAATTATTGTTCTTTGTTTTTTGCGCGTTGTGATTGGCCAAGCATGCAGGGTCATGGTGCATGCTTGACCAATCATCAGCGTGCAACGCCGCAGTGAATTATGGGCGGACACGCGTCACTCGAATTTGGCGCGAACGACCCGTTTTGTTCGAAATTCGTCAAACGTACTAACAGACGATGTTCGAGTCGAACATACGTTCGTTTTGAACGCGGAGCTCATCCCTAATGCTGCCTATGTTTGGCAGGAAATGTTCAAATATGACAAGAAACCCATCAGCTCCCTAAACAAATTAAAAGCCTGTTATAAATTAGGAATTAACTCAAATACACAAAGCTGTGGAGTCAATGGATATAACACTTTCTGCCCCCAGGCTTTGAAGATTTCCTTCTAGAATCCAGAGCACAGGTTAATTCAGTTCCTTTACGCAAAGTATAGATCACCACTGCTAAAAACATCACCAGCGGTGGAAGTCACCACTATACCAGTTAGACCTACATCACCATTATGTAATATTTAGTTCTAAATTTTATATGGGTACTCTGCACAATGTTCGTTTTTTGCTGTAGCCCTTCTGTACTCATTAAAATATTTGATACAGACGGAGGCATTACATTTACCTCTCCAGCGACACATGTCTACAATGTCCGGCGTTGTAGCCTCCGTCAGACTGTTCAGCTTCAGAGGCGCCAGATGTCTGTATCCTCCACTGTGTTGTTGTTCCTTACTCTGGCCCATACATCCCTACTGGACTCTCTAGCACAGTTGTCAACATTTAAAAAAAAAAAATACATTGACACCTTTTTTTTTGCTGTACATCCAACAAGTCATTGTAGAGAGAAAATGTACAACATACATTAGTTAGAGATGGGGCATTCATTAAAAAACAAAATGTGTAGTTCTACAAGAGGCATAGTGTACACTTTAATTTTTAAATATTGTATATACAGAAAGATGTATCCTAATAATAGAAACACAGCCAAGAATGTATTGGTTCATTAGACAAAATATTTATGTAGCTGTGGGCTGGGCCTACTTTGAGGGGACCATTTTTACATAGTTGCATAGTAGGTAAGGTAGAAAAAAGACACAAGTCCAACCTATGTGTGTGATTATATGTTAGTATTACATTGTATATCCCTGTATGTTGCGGCCGTTCAGGTTCCACTGAAACCACCGCCTGTGGAAGGGAATTCCACATCCTTGCTGCTCTTAGGCCTTGTACACACGACGGGAAATATCCGCTGTAAACGGTCCCCGGACCGTTTACAGCGTATATTTGCGCCGGGATGTTTTGATCCGATGGCTGTACACACCATCGGATCAAATTCCCCGCCGGCGGATAGCGCGGTGACGCGGCGGTGACGTTGACGCCGCCACGTGACCGCCACGTCACCGCACCAGGAAGTAAACACTTCCGCGCGCATGCGTCGGATCCATTCACAGGATACGACGCATGTGCGGCAAGATATGTCCGCTGGTTTGCCGTACTAACCAGCGGACATATCTCCCAGCCAGCTATCCGGCAGAAATATTTCAAAGCATGCTTTGGAATTTTTCCGCCGGATGAATCCGGCAAAAAGCGTCCGTTTGCCCCTACACACGAGGGGATTTTTCCGCTGAAATGGTCCGTCGGACCATCTTCAGCGGATTTATTCCCTCGTGTGTACAAGGCCTGACAGTAAAGAACCCTCTACTCAGTTTAAGCTTAAACCTCTTTTCTTCTAAAATATGTATTTTGGAGGAGGCTGGGGTTTGGAATTTTTTTTTCTTTTCTTCTAATTTTAATTCTTGCCAACGTGTCCTATTGAACTCCCTTCCGCAAAAAAGTTTTGTCCCTATTGTGGGTTCACCGTATGGTATTTCTAAATTGAAATCATATCCCCTCTCAAGCGTCTCTTCTCCAGAGGGAATAAGGTCAGTGCTTGCAACCTTTCCTCATAACTAATATCCTCCAGTCCCTTTATGAGCTTTGTTGCCCTTCTTTGTAATCGCTCCATTTCCAGTACATCCTTCCTGAGGACTGGTGCCCAGAACTGGACAGAATACTCCAGGTGAGGCTGGATCAAAATCTTGAAGAGGCTTCTTAGTATTTTTGCTTTGTTAGCAGCAGCTTGGCATTGCATGCCATTGCTGAGCCTATCATCAACTAGGACCCTCAGGTTCTTTTCCATCCTTGATTCCCTCAGAGGTTCACCCCCTAGTGAGTAGATTTGCATTCATATTTTTGCCACCCAAATGCACTATTTAAAATTGTTCTACATTAAACCTCCTTTGTAGTTGCCCACCCCATTCATTTGTTCAGATCTTCTTGCAAGGTTTCCACATCCCTTGTAGCCAATTCAAGTACTCATCCAATGGCCAATGTCAACCGATCTTATTTTGTACAGTAAACACACTCTCTAATGCCTGGGAAAGAGAGAGAGAGTCAGAATTAAGGTAGCACCCCAAACAAGCGAGCCGTTTGCCTTGCACACATACACTTGATTCACAAAGGACTTTATTGTGAAGCACTCTTCCTGTGACTCTGTACAGCTTCCTTCCCAAATGCAGCATTTTGGGGGTACACCGCAGAGCCTTTGTCCCGCTCCACCAGCTTGGCCATAACTTGTTAAAGCACTCCCAGTGATAATGTTGAACAGCTTTAACTCTTTGTGCATCCACTTCTCTCTCTCCCAGTACCTCAGGCTAAATCCATAGGTTTCCTGTCCTGCAATTTTGGTCCCAAGTGTGTGTGGGGCAACAAGCACTAGGGAGGGGGCCAGACCACAAACCCCCTTGCTAGCAATGGCATGCTAGACGTGTGCCCAGCAACTCCACTGTACAAGTAATCTCTTAATGGCTGCTCTCTTACTATGTCTCTTCATTGTACATTGTAAAGAGCAGTGAGCTCCTTGGACCCTATGTAATGAGCCCACGTTCCATGTATGCTGATCCTGGCACCATATACAATCTTTCGGTTCCTTTTTATCATATGAAGAGTCGATCTGATTGGAGTTTTCGTTTTTCCATTGGGAGGTCTATTACCTGGCTGTCATCATAACATAAGCCTTAGTGACTCATTAAGTGTATGCTTAGCTGAGTCCACATTCTCTGGTAAGCCCCCTCAATTACCTTGGTGGTGGATCTACTATCAACACTTTTTCCATTGTTGTCACATTTATTTGGACATTCAGATTGGAACACTTTTCACATTTCTATGAACTATTTCTGAGCTCTTATGTCACATTCTAAATTTATATATTTTTGAATTGTCACTTTTCACCACTCATATGATACTTCATTGTATGACATATTTAATTTTCACATAATTTTAGCGCTACACTTTTTGTTTTTACCATATGTCTCTTCATCCCCTAGATGTTACAGGCCCTGTTCTTTTGTGTACACCATGTACCTTAATGCACCCCTTTAAAGGACTTCAGACAGGGCACTTTGTAACTTAGGAACTTTTACTGAAGGTTCTTGCAAAAAGGTTCAGCTAAGGGTAGATGATGCAGGGTGTGTGCTAATAAAATCAACTGGTCAACTCCTTCCTGTGTCATTACCTAGAGTGTGACCAGGAAGTAAGGCAGAAGAAATCTTGTAGTGCGTTTAACCACTTTCCACCCGGTCAATAGTCAATTGATGTCCGGGAAGTGGTTCTGTAATCCTGACTGGACGTCTATTGATGTCCTGCAGGATTACATGCCGCCGTGGGGGCCGCGTCTGACACCCTGCATCTCCGATCTCGGTAAAGAGCCTCCGGCGGAGGCTCTTTACCACGTGATCAGCTGTGTCCAATCACGGCTGATCACGATGTAAACAGGAAGAGCCGTTGATCGGCTCTTCCTCACTCGCGTCTGACAGACGCGAGTAGAGGAGAGCCGATCTGCGGCTCTCTTGACAGAAGGGGTTTGCACTGATTGTTCATCAGTGCAGCCCCCCTCAGATGCCAACACTGGACCACCAGGGGTATCCACACTGGACCACCAGGCAATAAAAAAAAAATGAGAATAGATGCCAATCAGTGCCCACAAATGGGCACTGACTGGCAACATTGGCACTGACTGGCCATAATATGGGATTAAAAAAGTGATGCCCAGCAATGCCATCAGTGCCACCCCTCAGTGTCCTTCAGTGCCACCCCTCAGTGTCCATCAGTGCAACCCCTTAGTGTCGATCAGTGCCACCTCTCAGTGCCCATCCATGCCCAGTGCCCACCTATCAGTGCCCATCTGTGCCACCCATAAGTACCCATCAGTGCCACCCATATGTGCCGCCTATGAGTGACCATCAGTGCCGCATACCAGCGCCGCTTATCAGTGCCGCCTATCAGTGTCAATCAGTGCCCATCAGTGCCCCCTCATTGGTGCCCATCAGTGCCGCCATATCAGTGCCCGTAATCGAAAAAGAAAACGTACTTATTTACAAAAAAAATTATAACTTTATTTTTTTCAAAATTTTTGGTCTTTTTTTAGTTGTTGCGCAAAAAATAAAAATCACAGAGGTCATCAAATACCACCAAGAGAAAGCTCTATTTGTGGGAACAAAATGATAAAAAAAATTGTTTGGGTACAGTGTAGCAATTGTCATTCAAAGTGCGACAGCACTGAAAGCTGAAATTTGGCTTGGGCAGGAAGGTGCGTAAGTGCCCGGTATGGAAGTGGTTAACGACTTTAGCCCCAGAAGATTTGGCTTCCAAAATGATCAAGGGGTTAAGTGTGTCCTAGGGAGTGATTCTAACTGTGGGGGGGGGCTACCACTGACATGACAGCGATCGCTGCTCCCGATGCCAGGAAGCAGTAGATCCCTGGCATGTCACTAGCCAGAACAGGGAAGTGCCTTGTTTACAATGACATCGCCCCATTCTGCCTCTCCTCACCACAATCACGGGCCGCCGGCAAAGTTTGCGGGACCCACGGGCACACTCCCGAGGTGCGCAACGGGCAAGTGCATGCCTGCCCGCTAGGTGGCAAATTCAAAGGGACGTACAGGTACGCCTATTTGCCTGCCCGTTTCCATTCTGCCGACGTATATCGGCGTGTGGCGGTCGGGAATCAGTTAAACAACTACAGTATGAAGAGTGAGGTAAGCCGGTGTAGAAATAATTGAAAGCTGTTTTATTTTTGCAAAATAAGTACATTAATGCTATATTGGTACATAGGGGAGCTGGAATTTGAGTTAGAATTAGGGTGAAGTTAGCCTTTAACCACTTCATTCGGGAAGATTTGGCTGTTTAATTGCCTGGTCATGCGACACTGTACCCGAACAAAATTGACATCCTTTTCTTCCCCACAAATAGTTTTCTTTTGGTGGTATTTGATCATCTCTGCAGTTTTTATTTTTTCCACTATAACAAAAAAAGAGCAACATTTAAAAAAAAACACAATGGGCCAGATTCAGATAGCCCGCCGTAGCTTTCTGCGGGCGTAGCGTATCTTGTTTACGCTACGCCGCCGTAACTTTGAGAGGCAGGTGCCGTATTCAGAAAGAAGTTGCGCCCAAAGTTACAGCGGTGTAGTGTAAATGGGCTGGCGTAAGAGCGCCTAATTCAAAATAGACAGGTAGGGGGCGTGATCCATGTAAATGAATCGTGACCCCGCGCAATTGACGCTTTTTCCGAACTGCGCATGCGCCGGCCGCGAACGTATCCCAGTGCGCAAGCTCCAAATCACGTCGCAAATAGTCATTGAAAACGACGTGAACGTAACTTACGCCCAGCCCCATTCTGAATCGGCTTACGCAAATGACGTAAACGACATACAATACGACGCTGTTCCGACGTCCATACTTAACATTGGCTGCGCCTCATATAGCAGGGGTAACTTTACACTGGACTAACGCCGGAGATACACCAACGTATCTTCTTTCTGAATCTGGCCCAATATTTTGTACCCTTTGCTGTAATAAATATCCCTGATTTAAAAAAAAAAAATGTTTTCCTCAGTTTAGGCCGATATGTATTCTACATTTTTTTTGGTAAAAAAATCACAATAAGAGTATATTGATTGGTTTGCGCAAAAGTTATAGCATCTACAAAATAAGGGATAGGTTTATGGCATTTTTATTATTATTATTTTTTTTTTACTGGTAATGGCGGCGATCTGCGATTTTTATGGGGACTGCAATATTGCGGCAGACACATTGGACACTTTTGACACATTTTGTGACCATTGACAGCTATATAGGGATTAGTGCTATAAAAATGCACTGGTTACAGGGAAGGGGTTAACACTAGGGGGTGATAAAGGGTTTTACTGTGTTCCCTCACTGTGTTCTAATTGTAGGGGGGATGGGACTAACTAGGCAAAGAGAGAGATAGGTGTTCTTACATTGTAACACACGATCAGTTTCTTGTCCCCTTACACACACAGATCCCGGTTCCCACTCTTTCACAAGTGATCGCGGTTGCCCGGTGGGCCCCCCTTGGCCAAAAGACGAAGCAGCGCTTCACGCAGTCGTGCCTTTCTGCCACAGTAAAACTGTAGCAGCTAGTTGGCAAGGAGTTAAGCCAGGAAGAGTCCTGTAATCAGAGTCCATGTTCTGGCTTCAGTACCTTGACTGGGGTACCCCAAAAGGGTAGCCACGTGTTCGAAGAATAGGTACATCTTGCTGCAGGGCTTCCTGCTAGTTCCCATGTGGAAGAGTCTCTCTCCAAAGGTTACCTCCACTTGTATTTATAGTAGGCCACAGCAGTAGGACCATGAACACGTGAAAGTTAGCAACCTTAACCTCTTTCTACCTCCCTGGGCAGCCTGCTGACTCACTAACACATTACTGTACAGAGAAATGTGAAATAGACATTCACAAAATAACAGCAGGGTCACCAGTACCCTGTTACGCATACCATTAGTATAGTAGTGCCGATATCACTAGACTAGTTAGGCTTTAGGATCGAATTCTAGTTTAACTGTATCTGAGCACCATAAACTGAAAAGGCTATTTAATTCATTTGTAGTATTCAAAGCAAACTCACCTATCCATCCATGTCCCTATGCTTTATTTTGCTGGGTGTGGCCATATTGAGTAAGGGCAGATGTAGCATTAAATTCCTGGAATCCATCTGCCCTTAGCTCATGCCTGCAGGCAGGAGGATTTGCTTAGCTGTGAAAATCCCTCCTCCCCTCCTTCAGATGGAAGAAAAAATGCTGCTGAAGACTACTGGGATGTATGACATCATTGTGGCCCAGGTCAGAAACTAGAAAGCAAAAAAAAAGAAAAGGTTGAATGCAAACATATGTAATTTACCTTTTTACAGTACCTATTTACAAAAACTAGAAGCATAAGGATTAAAATAGGTATTGCTGATTTGCTGACTGAGAGAGTTTAGTTCTGCTTTAAAGTGCAGCAATCCAGCAGCTCTTGCCTGGAATATAGTGATGCACACTAATTACACTGCAAACGCATTTGGCAAAAATATTTAGAAAACAGTATTTGGCACTGATCTTTGGAAGGGAATGGGGGGGGGGGCAAGAAGGGGGATTGGGTAGTGAAGAGGAGGAAGGGGCAGTGACGAAGGGGAAAGGACGGTGAAGAGGGGGCAGAGTGGTCAAGGGGGGAAGGGGTGGTAAGGGGAGGAACAAAGGTGTTAGGGCAGTGAGGGGGGGGAAAGGGTAGTGAAGGGGGGAATATAAGGTAAACAGTGGGGTGAGGAGGAGGACATGGGTGAAAAGAGAGGTTTGGCATGGGGTAAAGGAATGTGGGATATTTGCTAGAAGGTGGACATCTGGCTGCAATATGTTATGTACTCAATGTAGATAGAAGGTTAGAATCAGTTGAAACACACAAACGCCTATAACTTCCACTCCTACACCACACAACACCGCCCCTTTTTCCTGCTCTTCTCCCACCACATACAATACCCCTGATGACCCTTGTGTATACCGCACCACACGCAGTGCCCCTGGTGATCCTCAACTATACATCCTACACAGAGTGCTCAGATCTACCCTCGCAGGACTAATACATAGTGTGGGAATGAAGGTCTTCATACCTGGCTTCTTATGCAGTGTTGGAGAAGCCAGGCATATATCACCAGACACACACTGACCCCATATAGCAGCAAGGGTAGCACTGAGAGCGGTGCCCATTCCTCACTTGATGAATTCAGAAAGGAGAAATGTTTTTGCCTGAGTGTCCTCTGACTCCCGTGCACTGCTGCACACTGATTGGTCATCCACACCCCAACCTATAAACTAAATAGTCTTCGACAGTCTGACCCCAAATACCTTTCTATTTGTCCATTGAGACTCATGTTGTGACCTAGTTGTGGTTCCAGGGACACAGACATTGCAGGGCAGATATCTGAAAAGCATAATTGTCCTAGGAAAATCTAGACAAATATGCAGTAGTGATACGGGGGTTCAGAATGTAGCCACAGCACATTGCAAGGGACACATGAGAAAGTGGTGGAAAGTAGGGACAATATTAGGAGGAAGGTGAGGAGTGGACGAAATTAAAGACATGGAGGAGGGAAAAAGGAGAGAGTGGAGGAAAGGAAAGATGTAAAGGAGGGGAAAGGGGAGCAGTGGAAGACAAGGATAGAGGGTAAAGGTGATGAGTGGAGAAAAGGAAAGGAGAGAAGGAGGGGTAAGGGGAGGAGTGGAAGGAAAATTGAGAAGAAAGGGGGTAGGAAAGGCGTAGAAGACATGATTAAAGGGTAAAGTGGAGGAGTGGAAGAAAGGAAACAAGTGAAAGAGGGGTAAGGGGAGGAGTGAAAGCAAGCAATGGTAGGAAAAAGGGGTAAAAGACAGGAATAGAGGGGAGGAGTGGAGGAAAAGAAAGGAGAGAAGGAAGGTTAAGGGGAGGGTGGAAAAAGGCATAGTGGAGAAATTGGAAGAGTATAGGAAAGCAAAGGAAAGGAAAGGAAAGGAAAGAAGGAGGGCTAAGGGAAGAAGTGAAAGAAAGGAATGGTGGGGAGAAGGGAGGAGTGGAGGAAAGTAACGGAGAGAAGGTGGAGAAAAGGGAGCAATGAAAGAAATAAAATGAGAAAAGGAAGGGAAAGGGGAGGAGTGGAGGAAAGGAAATTAACATGAAATAAGGTACTGTAAGTATGGAAATGGAAATGGGGAAAAGGTAACAGAGATAAGGAAGGAATTATGAAAGAATGGGGTTGAGGCTCCATGCACATTAGCTTATTTTGTAAGCTCCTAGCAGCTACTTATGAACTTTTTTTCCCCTGCACCTAGAAGCAAATAGTGTTATCCTACATGTCCATGTACAATATTGTAGGCTAGGGGCATTTTTCAAGCTTCAGCTTCTAGGTACTGATTGATTTGTCAGTGGGAAAATGCTGAACACTCCTAAAGACTGCTAACTGATTTTAAGAGCTGGTTTCCAGCGTTTTTTTTCTTAGCAGTGGTCGCTGGTGTCTTTAACAACCAGTAAATAGCTTTTTTGTCAAGCCCCCATGTCCTTAACAACTGATGATTCATCAGCCCCCCCCCCCTACCCATTTTCTGGCCTGCCAGGCTTGGGGGGGGGGGGGACCCCCACACTGTTCCTATTCTCAAATTTTAATTGCAGGCCATTATTTTGTTTACATTCAGCTGTGAGCAGAGAACCCCACTCAAAGCTGATGAGTCACCAGTTGCTAAGGACCTGCCAGCCTGCTCCTTAACAACCAGCTAAATGCTGGCAAAACACAAGCACACAAGCACCACCCTTTGGGCAACTTCTATTAATGTTGTCTGATGGTTAGCATTGGTTCATAGCATGCTTGTTTCTTCTTTGGATTTTAGTCCGATGGACTTGTGTACACACGATCGGATGATCTGTCGGAAAACATTTGTTGTCGGACAATTTGAGAGTATGGCTATCCAACATTTGTTGTCAGAAATTCCGACAACAATTGTCCGATGAAGCATACAGACGGTCAGATTATCCGACAAAAACCCTTCCATCACACAATTGTTGTCGGAATATCCGATCATGTGTACGGGCCTTTAGTGTGCATGAAGCCAAAAAATTAATTGAAGGCAAAGAAGGGAGGGAGGAAAGTATGAAGGAAATAGGGCAAAAAATGAAGTAGAAGGATAAAATGGAAAAAAAATTAAGATTGAAAGAGAGGGAAAAATAGGAACTTGAGGAGAGAGAGTAAAGAAATAAAGATGAAAAAGAAACATTAAAGGAGCGAGGGAAAAAAATAAAGGTTATACCAAGGATGGAAAGAAAGTCAGGCCTCGTACACACGACCGAGAATTTTGTCGTAAAAAAAAACGTTGTTTTCCTTGACAAGGTTTTAGGCAAGCTTGACGAGAATCTTGTCAAGCTTTCCTTGCATACACACAGTCAAGACAAAATCTCGTCGTTCTCAAACACGGTGACATCCAACACGTATGATGGCACTATAAAGGGGAAGTTCGATTCCACTGGCGCCACCCTTGGGGCTGCTTTTGCTAATTTAATGTTACTGCGTGTTAAGTAAAAGTTTGGTGAGAGACGATTCGTGCTTTTCTGTCTGTTACAGCGTGACGAATGTGCTATCTCCATTATGAACGCTACATTTATCGAAGGTGCGCTCCCGTCTCATACTTTATTCTGAGCATGCGCGGGTTTCTAAGCATACACACAAACAAGTTGCTCATTGTAAACCAGCCCGGCGAGAAACGCGATG
Source organism: Rana kukunoris (assembly GCA_029574335.1). Lineage (NCBI taxonomy): Eukaryota > Metazoa > Chordata > Amphibia > Anura > Ranidae > Rana > Rana kukunoris. The sequence continues at coordinate 105,179,556 of CM056052.1, forward strand.
AGGAAATTGAGACTCTCGATAAGAAAACAGAGAGCACGACAGTTTTCTCGACGAAAAACATACACACGACCGTTTTTCTCGGCAAAAATGCTCTGCCAGCATTTTTCTTGATTTCTGGATTTTGCAGAGGAAAACGGTTGTGTGTACGAGGCCTAAGGCGGCGTACACACGACCGAGGTTCTCGCTAGAAAGCAGCGAGAACCTCGCTGGAAGCTGCATTCCAGCGAGAACCTCGGCCGTGTGTACGCTCTCGGCGAGCATCCCGTCGGGAATGCCGTCGAGCAGAAATAGAGAGCATGTTCTCTATTTGCTCGACGGCCCGCCTGGATGAATGGCTGGTTGCCATTCCCGACGGGCGGGTCGCCGAATCTGACGGCCGGCAGAGAACCTCGACGGGCGGAACGATGTGTTCTGCCCGTCGAGGTTCTCTGCCGTGTGTACGCGGCTTAAGACAACAAGCCATAAAGGAAGGGGTAGGTGTTGAAGGAAACAAAAAGGGGAGAGAAAGAAGTGTGACAGAGAGAGAAAAAGAGAAAGAATGAGAAAACAAATCAGTATCTCTAAAGACTGTAGAAGCCTTTAAACCACAGTGTCGAACATTTCTCTCCACACTCACTGCCTGGTTTGCTCTCCTCTTGTAGCTGAACTGAAAACAGAGCAGATGATTACATACTTGTGGTTTCAAGAGAAAAATAAGGAAAGAAAAGGAACGTAGTGAAGGAAGGAAATAGTAATATTTAGCTATTTTATATTAAATATCAGTGTATAGACTATGGAAGCTCTCAGGACGTTGGTGAGTGTGATCATTCTTCTCAGCATCAATGTAGTTTCATCTCTGCATAGAAAATCACAGAGCTAATGAGACATCGATCGCTAAACGATGCATGAGTGTTTCGCCTAATTTGATTGGGTACACCAGCAATTTTCTCCATCAATGGCTTTTCTCTATCCATTCAACTTTACCTGTGATCCCAGTAGAGCAGGACGAGATAGAGAGAAAGGGAGAGAGAGTGAGATGGAGAGAGAGAGAGGGAAAGAGAGAGAGAGAGGGAAAGAGAGAGCGAGAGGGAAAGAGAGAGCGAGAGGGAAAGAGAGAGAGAGAGAGGGAAAGAGAGAGAGAGAGAGAGGGAGAGAGAGGGAAAGAGAGAGAGAGAGAGAGGGAAAGAGAGAGAGAGAGGGAAAGAGAGAGGGGGAAAAAGATAGAGAGAGAGAGAGAGAGGAGAGAGAGAGAGAGAGAGAGAGAGAGAGAGAGAGAGAGAGAGAGAGAGAGAGAGAGAGAATTACATTGTTACAGCAGTTTTTTACTAATACATATAAGGGACTGCAAGTAAACCACAAGTAAAATATATAACAATGAAATGTCAAAGTACAAACAAATCATAATATATAAAACTGTATACACTAACCATTAAAACTACCTTTTCTCCTGCTTAAATTGGAAAATATAAATGCACATGTTATACACAGGCTCATATTCCTACATTCACAGTACAGTGCACACTACTTAATCTCCACTGCACAATACAAAGCACTGACTCCTGTATGCAGACTACAATTAATTGCAGCATTTCCATTTAATATTTGATATGCAGTACATGGCAGAATGTAGAACCAATAACTTTTTTTAGCATAGGACAGAACCGAGCCCAGAGCATCTCCATAGTAATAATGGGGGACTCATTTTGTGCTTATACTTTTTTTTTTTAAGATGAACTTTTTCCATTTTGCCTTTTAACATAGTATTTCCCTTTACTTAAATTATACAATTTTATGTCAAAAATTCATGTTGCTGAAGCATGTTCATGTTTTATTCACTACTCAGCCTTTATTACCATTACTTTTAAATGCATATGTGTTATTTTCCTCAATGCAATAAATTCTTTGAAGTCTTAAAGGGATAGTAAAGTGTATTCTCTCTGATTTATTATTGCACTATTTACCTTAGAGTAATTTTTATGTGAATTTTACATTATATTTTACATGCTTTCTTTTTTTTTGTTATCTTAATAAATGTAAACATTTTATGATTAGACATTAGAGATCGCATATTACACTTACGCTGTCTAACTTTTTAACAATTGTTAAGGATATCAGGCAAAGGTAACATTGTTTTATTGAATCAACTGCAAAGTTGCCAACTTATCTAAGAAACAATACAAGCCTTATGATCTGTTTTCTATGTAGCCAGGTGCCTGGCTTCCCGATGGGAGGCAGGTGCGGGGACGCAGGCTGCATTTGCTTGTGTGGGTCTCCCTGGTTGGCAGGTGCTGTCTCACCTCTGCACACTAGAAGGAGCTGGAGGGGCAGGAATGAATAGATCATGATAGAACATGATGCAACCATGCTGGATCATGGGAGTTGCAGTAGGTAAAAGGCACTGTGCTGTGGATGCGGATGAAATTCCTATAAGGTGAGGAGAGAATGCGCAAGTTTTCCTAGGCTTTAAGATATAGAACTCTCTCTCTCTTTCTGTGAGGGGACCAGAGGGTGCATATTGCTGCCTCACTTTGTGCACCGCTCAGCTGCAGCCTGAGATTGAAGTGCTAAAGGCCAAAGTAATTCTTAGAGCAGAGCTAGATGGATTGCAGATGAATGTCCAGACCAAGATTTGCTGTGTTACTGCAACAGGTGAGTGGCCACTGCTACGTTTGATTTTACTGCTGCTAGCAGATCAAGGAAGAAGGATGACTGCCTATCTACCTAGTAGTTTTAAAATCACTACATGCAGAGTTTAAAGGGACTATACAGATGTGCACCACCTAAAAGACTGGGCCCCACTGATTAGCCAGCTGACAGTTGCAAATCAGGAGTCAGACATTTACTTACACTGTGACCCTGAACCGAGTTACTAGTAGCCAGAAGTATCCATCTCAGGATATACACTATGGGCCAGATTCAGGTAGATGGGAGCATCTTTGCTCCAGAGTAACGCTTCTCATTTACGTTACTCTGACGACCCTTTCAGCGCAAGTACTGTTATTCACATAGCAGTTGCGCGTAAACTTGCGCCAGAGTAACGATAATGCGCTGGCGTAACCCGACGCAAGGGGAAGTGGGTGTGATCATATGTAAATGATGGGCGGAGCCCAGCGCAGAGGCTTACGTTCAGCGCATCAACCACGGAGCATGCGCAGTGAGTGAGGCTCCACTCGCCCCCTTTGTGCGCATGCTCACAACTTCCGTCGGCACCACTTCACGGGAAACGTCAGCGCAATGCCTTCCGTTGGGCGTTTAAATGCGCCCGTAGAAGCGCCATTTCGGCACTAAAGTATATCCTGCTCCCCCTCCCCGCAGTGATGTTACTTTTGTTTTGAGATGGCTGCTCCCGTTCCCCGCAAACACACAGGAGAAAGCTGAACTTTAATGGCCAGGAGCTGTCAGCCGTCATCTCGGCTATGGAGACCTATGATGTCTTCCTCCATGGCTGTAAAATTTGACAGACAAGCATGGACAGAGGTGTTGTCCTGCAAGTGGGGGTGCTCAGCTAGCTCTTATCGTCGGTAACGCTGCTGTAGCTGCTCTCCTGCTGACCTGTGGCCATCTGGAGTAAAGATAAAGCAGCCTTTTGTAGAAATAACTTTGCGCCGGACGAACGAGATACGCGCGGCGCATGTAGCCAGCGTATGGTGCTAATCCGTTCGTGAATTGGGAAAAATCCCTCATTTGCATATTTGCAGGGGAAATCAATAGGCGCGACTGATGCGCCAAGCGAAATTAAGCGCTGACGATACTCTGGCGTCGGAACGTTCCGTCGGTCGCAAATGGCCCGTTATTGGGCGCATCTAGTTTGGTGGGTACGAGCACATAGAAACGACGGCGCATCTTCACAGTTACGCGGCGCATATCGAAATACTCCAGCGCAAGTGTTGCTGAATCTGGCCCTATATTACCAAAAGTATTGAGATGTCTACCTTTACACGCAGATTAATTTTAATGGTATCCTAGTCTTAGCCCGTTAGGTTCAATATTGAGTTGGCACACCCTTTGCAGCTTTAACAGCTTAAACTCTTTTGGGAAGGCTGTCCACAAGGTATAGAAGAGTGTTTACCGGGATGTTTAACCATTCTTACAGAAGTGCATTTGTGAGGTCAGGCACTGATGTGGTTTAGACATTAATGGCTGCGTGTTGAGTTATTTTGAGGGGAAAGCAAATTTACACTGTTATACAAATTGTACACATACTACTTTACATTGTACAAAGTGTAATTTCTTCAGTGTTGTCACATGAAAAGATATAATAATAAAAAATAAAATATATATATATATATATATATATATATATATATACAGGGAGTGCAGAATTATTAGGCAAATTAGTATTTTGACCACATCATCCTCTTTATGCATGTTGTCTTACTCCAAGCTGTATAGGCTCGAAAGCCTACTACCAATTAAGCATATTAGGTGATGTGCATCTCTGTAATGAGAAGGGGTGTGGTCTAATGACATCAACACCCTATATCAGGTGTGCATAATTATTAGGCAACTTCCTTTCCTTTGGCAAAATGGGTCAAAAGAAGCACTTGACAGGCTCATAAAAGTCAAAAATAGTGAGATATCTTGCAGAGGGATGCAGCACTCTTAAAATTGCAAAGCTTCTGAAGCGTGATCATCGAACAATCAAGCGTTTCATTCAAAATAGTCAACAGGGTCGCAAGAAGCGTGTGGAAAAACCAAGGCGCAAAATAACTGCCCATGAACTGAGAAAAGTCAAGCGTGCAGCTGCCAAGATGCCACTTGCCACCAGTTTGGCCATATTTCAGAGCTCCAACATCACTGGAGTGCCCAAAAGCACAAGGTGTGCAATACTCAGAGACATGGCCAAGGTAAGAAAGGCTGAAAGACGACGACCACTGAACAAGACACACAAGCTGAAACGTCAAGACTGGGCCAAGAAATATCTCAAGAGTGATTTTTCTAAGGTTTTATGGACTGATGAAATGAGAGTGAGTCTTGATGGGCCAGATGGATGGGCCCGTAGCTGGATTGGTAAAGGGCAGAGAGCTCCAGTCCGACTCAGACGCCAGCAAGGTGGAGGTGGAGTACTGGTTTGGGCTGGTATCATCAAAGATGAGCTTGTGGGGCCTTTTCGGGTTGAGGATGGAATCAAGCTCAACTCCCAGTCCTACTGCCAGTTTCTGGAAGACACCTTCTTCAAGCAGTGGTACAGGAAGAAGTCTGCATCCTTCAAGAAAAACATGATTTTCATGCAGGACAATGCTCCATCACACGCGTCCAAGTACTCCACAGCGTGGCTGGCAAGAAAGGGTATAAGAAAAGAAAAACTAATGACATGGTCTCCTTGTTCACCTGATCTGAACCCCATTGAGAACCTGTGGTCCATCATCAAATGTGAGATTTACAAGGAGGGAAAACAGTACACCTCTCTGAACAGTGTCTGGGAGGCTGTGGTTTCTGCTGCACGCAATGTTGATGGTGAACAGATCAAAACACTGACAGAATCCATGGATGGCAGGCTTTTGAGTGTCCTTGCAAAGAAAGGTGGCTATATTGGTCACTGATTTGTTTTTGTTTTGTTTTTGAATGTCAGAAATGTATATTTGTGAATGTTGAGATGTTATATTGGTTTCACTGGTAAAAATAAATAATTGAAATGGGTATATATTTGTTTTTTGTTAAGTTGCCTAATAATTATGCACAGTAATAGTCACCTGCACACACAGATATCCCCCTAAAATAGCTAAAACTAAAAACAAACTAAAAACTACTTCCAAAAATATTCAGCTTTGATATTAATGAGTTTTTTGGGTTCATTGAGAACATGGTTGTTGTTCAATAATAAAATTAATCCTCAAAAATACAACTTGCCTAATAATTCTGCACTCCCTGTACTCTGTATATATAGTGCACCATTATTGACCATTGATCATTGATTGCAGGGGAGCTACTGATATCGTTCATTGTTGATGCTGTTTCTTGTTTTCTTACAGTACTTAGTGGTATAGTGATTTAGACTGAACTGCTTTAACTTAGTAATTACCTCATTAGGCTTACTGTGAGAAGAACATTTTCTTCCACCTGCTCATGTACTGTATATTTGCGCATTAGTATTTACTTTTGTCCTATGAAAATATACTTTACTAATTAAAGGGTCACTAAAGGAATTTTTTTTTTTTTTTGCTGAAATTACTGTTTTTTCTAAGGATATAGAGACATAAAAGTTAACTGATTCCTTTTAAAAATGATTAAAAATAGATAAAAATCAATCATATAATGTGCCTACAGTTTTAGTTTCACTTTTAAACTGGTTTTATGTTTCTGTGAAGTAAAGAGACACACAGAACAAAAACAAACAAATACAGGGCAATGTTTGTTTTTTAAAATGAATCTGATTGGTTCTGAGGAGTTTTAGACACATAGGGCCAGATTCAGGTAGATGAGAGTATCTTTCCTCTGGAGTAACGCTTCTCATTTACGTTACTCTGAAGACCCTTTCAGCGCAAGTCCTGTAATTCACATAGCAGTTGCGCGTAAACTTGCGCCAGAGTAACGATAATGCGCTGGCGTAACCCGACGCAAGTGGAAGTGGGTGTGATCATATGTAAATGATGGGCGGAGCCCAGCGCAGAGGCTTACGTTCAGCGCATCATCCACGGAGCATGCGCAGTGAGTGCGGCTCCACTCGCCCCCTTGTGCGCATGCTCACAACTTCCGTCGGCACCACTTCCTGGGAAACGTCAGCGCAATGCGTTCCGCTGGGCGCTTAAAAGCGCTGGCGGAAACGCCATTCCGGCGCAAAAGTAGTTCCGTTTCCCCCCACCCCAGGGAAGATACTTTTGCACTGTAATGGCTGCTCCCGCTACCCCCAGAGAGAGGAGGAACCTCAACTTTAATTCCCAGGAGGTCTCAGTGATTATCTCGGCTATGGAGACGGATAATGAATTTCTCCATGGCAAAAAAAGCCGGAAGACCAGCCGGGAGAGGAAGCAGGGCATCCTGGAGTCGATTGCTGCCAGGGTCAATGTCCTGGGCTACTCCACCCGGACTGCTGGGGACATACAAAAGAAAATAAATGACCTGCGGCGCAAGGTGAGGGACAAGGTGGCCTCCATCTGGAGGTATGAGAGGGGCACAGGTGGTGGTCCCCCATGTCCTGTCACCCTGACCGCAGAGGAGGAGGTGGTTGCTCGCTGCCTGGAGAGGGAGCAGGTGGAGGGGGTCGCAGGCTATGACTCCGTGGAGGAAGGCACAAGGACAGGTAAGTGTTTTATAATCCCCTATTTGTTGTTTTGCATTTGGGGGGGGGGGGGACATGTGCCAAGTGTGTGGGACCACCAACATGTGTCTGCTTTGTGTCATCCACAGATGACGGAGCTGGGCCATCATCTGTCAGCCTGCATTCCACCCCATCCCCCCCACGCCATCATGTGCCCGAGCCACTGGGTGGTGAAGAGGTTGTGGAGGAGGAGAGTGGCCACACCACACCTGCCGAGGTGGTTGTGGAGGATCCTGCTGTGGCAGAGCAGGACTTTTCTTTGGTTTTGTCTGTCTCCTCCCCTTCTCCTGGCCCGTCTGTCGTCCCCTCCCCCATCCTTGGAAGCCCCTCAAGGGCAACACCTTCCACCCGAGGACATCCATCTTCTGGCCCCAGGAAGGCGACCCAGAAGACCAGGGGGGTGTCTGATGGTGTCCAGGACCAGTTGGCGAGGGATCACGCCAGGCAGACGGAACAGATGGGGGCCATAGCGGTGCACTTGGAGAAAGTGGCTGACAGCCTGGGCTCCGTTGCCAACCTCAGCAACGCAGTGCAGGATGTCAGCTCTAATTGCGCTGCAGTGGTCACCACTTTGGGGGAGGTGCAGGGGGATATCCAGCACCTTACTGCAGCCGTCCAGGCCAACACTGCTGCCATCCATGGGAACAGTGCTGCCATCCGGGAGCAGGGGAGGCTGAGTCGGCGGGCCCAGCATTACCAGGTGACCCGTCAGCTCCGGATGCAGGCCCAGACGAACAATTACCTTGGACGGATAGCCAGGGCCTTGGAGGGCACGCAGGCCACACCTGCCAGGAGTGGCCCACCTGGGGATCAGCCACCTCCAGATGCCCCCCCACCCCCACCCACTCCATCCAGGCAGCTGCAGAGCCAGAGAGGGGCCCCCAGAAGAAGCCCCCGGCATCCCCGATGAGGCCTTGTTTTTTTTCTTGGTTTATATTATTGTTTTTCACATACTCAGGTCATGAGTTTATTTATTATTTTTCTCAGGTTATGAGATTTTTTTTCGTTTAATGATCAGGATATGATATTTATAATTTATTTTTGTACTGCACACGGTCAGGAGTGCAGGGGACAGTGTGAATGGTGTGTGAATGTGAGAGGGTGGCACTCCTGAAAGTAAGGGGTGTCACCCTCGGCCGTGGTGGTGAAGTGAACCCCACGGCTGAATGAATGATGTGTGAAAGGTGTGTGAATGGACAGTGACATCATTGGGGCCTTGACGCGGCGTTACTGCTCCCAACTCCTACATGCTGGACTTGGGCTAATCCAATGCGATGTGCATGTGGTGTGTGTGATCTAGGGACATCAGTGGTGTACATGCGTGCACTGTCTGTGTTATTAATGTTTTGGTTTAGTGTCCAAAGATGCCTTCGGCGAGGACCCTCCTGACTGCTCTTCCATCAGCAGACTGGGTGTCCTCTGGCAGGTGGGGACTGTGTGGGTCGGGGGTCAGGTCATCACGTATGTCAATATGCAGGCCTTTTTTCATAGCAAAGTTATTTAGTATGCAACATGCACCGATGATCTGACACACAAAGGTAGGGGAATACAATACGGCCCCCCCAGACTTATCCAAGCATCGGAAACGGGACTTCAGGAGCCCAAATTTTTGCTCAACCACTGCACGGGTTTTGATGTGTGCTTCATTGTATTTTCTCTCTCCTCTGGTTTGGGGGTTCCGGAAAGGAGTCATTAGATGGGGTCCCAATGCATATGCAGAGTCACCTGTAAGGTAAAAGACAGGAGAATGTTAGTCATGCATGTGCGATTTCTGTTGTGCATCACGGGAGGGGATAGTCATGCCTGACTCCCTTGTCACTCACCAACCAGCCAGCTGTCCCCATACATGTTCTGGTTAAATTCTGCTGGGATGGGGCTCTGACGGTATATGAAACTGTCATGGCTGGACCCGGGGTGTTTGGCACGGACGTGCCATATGAGGCGTTGGGCATCGGCTATCACCTGTACGTTGATGGAATGCCAATGCTTCCGATTGCGGTATATGTGCTCTGTGGCACTGGGGGGCTGTAGGGCCACATGTGTGCAATCAATGGCCCCCACAGTGCGTGGGAATCTGGCAATGCTGTAGAAATCTGTCATTGCCTTCTGACGTAGCTCCTCAGTGGTGGGTCTGATGAACTGGTTGGACATGCGTCTGAGGATTGCAGGGACAACCTGGTGCACACATCTGCTTATGGAGGACTGTGACATCCCAGCCACCACTCCACTTGTACGCTGGAATGATCCACTTGCAAGGAAATGGAGTGTTGCCAGGACCTTCACCAGTGGCTGCACTGCTTGTGATCGGTGTGTTGGGCTGGTGATGTCATCCTGCAGGGTTGTGGTTAGTTCAAGTATTGCATCTGGGCTGAATCTGAATAGGCGATACACCTCCTCATCCCCCATGCCAAAGAGGTTCATACGTGTGCGGTATATCCTCTCACGCGCCCGCCTTCTTGGTTCCAGGGGACCCATCAGTAGTTCTAGGACCACGAGTGCCCCTGGCATGTTGGCACACAGAGGTGTTGTCCTTGCAAGTGGGGGTGCTCAGCTAGCTCCTATCGTCGGTAACGCTGCTGTAGCTGCTCTCCTGCTGACCTGTGACCGTCTGGAGTAAAGATAAAGCAGCCTTTTGTAGAAATAACTTTGCGCCGGACGGACCAGATACGCGCGGCGCATGTAGCCAGCGTATGGTGCTAATCCGTTCGTGAATTGTGAAAAATCCCTCATTTGCATATTTGCAGGGGAAATCAATGGGCGCGACTGATGCGCCCAGCGAAAATAAACGCTGACGATACTCTGGCGTCGGAACGTTCCGCCGGTCGCAAATGAGCCGTTATTGGGCGCATCTAGTTTGGTGGGTACGGGCACATAGAAACGTCGGCGCATCAGCACAGTTACGCGGCGCATATCCAAATACTCCAGCGCAAGTGTTCGTGAATCTGGCCCATAGTAATCACACCTCTTTGATCATGGACCACAGTGAAAAGCTAGCATAAGTTTTTTCTAGGGCTGTTACTGATCAAAATTTTTGTGTTCGATTAATCATATTTTTTTAATCGACTAATTTCGATTAATTACAACGCACATACAGATTCCCAGTGCAGCTAACAACAACCGAAAAAATGGATAGCGGGATACAAAAAACACACAAAGGCAGCGCTCGATGGGAATAGCATTACAATTTTTATAGTCTTCAAGTAGGTAACAAAATAAATATTGCACTGGAGATAAAATTAATGTAGCTGCATAAACTGTAAAAATGGTGCGAGTAATACCAAACGGTAGCAAAAGCAGTCATAAAAACATGTAGCTAAGTATGATACTGGTATAAAAATGTGTACAACAATACTACTGCTGAATCCAGATGAGGAGAGGTTAACATCAGTTCGTCGGCATGTAGATGTCCCGTGTAGGGAACTATCACAACTCCCAGTGGATGGTTGTAGAATCCCAGGTTGATAGAGGGAAGTGTAACAGCCCTTGTGTGTGGCAGATAGTAAGGTATGCAGATATGAAGGCACAGCAAAGGAGCCCTTCAGATGGACATGGCAAGCCCCGCCGGTCACTGTGACGTTACTGGATCTCCTACGAAAGTTCCTGAAGGCCCAGAAGCCGGCAGAGAGGTGAGTACCAATCAAAAGATATTTAATCGATCAAAAAGATTTTGATCGATCAAAAAAATTAAAGATTAATCAATCAATTAAAAGTTAATTTGCACAGCCCTAGTTTTTTCATAAGGAGCCAGACAAGCAGGAAGTGTGGAGATCAGAGAAGTGTTACAGCTACTTCAGAGAAAAAACGAACAATGAGGACATGAAACCAGGAATGCAGTAAGGTAAAGGAAGCTATTTAGCTAAAAAAAAATTCCTTTAGTGATCCTTTAACCACTTAAGGCCTGGACCAAAATGCAGGTAAAGGACCTTGCCCCTTTTTGCGATTCGGCACTGCGTCGTTTTAACTGACAATTGCGCGGTCGTTCGACGTGGCTCCCAAACAAAATTGGCGTCCTTTTTTCCCCACAAGTAGAGCTTTCTTTTGGTGGTATTTGATCACCTCTGCGGTTTTTATTTTTTGCGCTATAAACAAAAATAGAGCGACAATTTAAAAAAAAATGCAATATTTTTTACTTTTTGCTATAATAAATATCCCCCAAAAATATATAAAAAAAAATGTTTTTCCTCAGTTTAGGCCGATACGTATTCTTCTACATATTTTTGGTAAAAAAAATCGCAATAAGCGTTTATCGGTTGGTTTTCGCAAAATTTATAGCGTTTACAAAATAAGGGATAGTTTTATTGCATTTTTATTAATTTTTTTTTTTACTACTAATAGCGACGATCAGCGATTTTTTTCGTGACTGCAACAATATGGCGGACACTTCGGACAATTTTGACACATTTCTTTCTCGTACATCACGGGACACAGAGCGGCATATTCATTACTATGTGGGTTATATGGAGTACCTTCAGGTGTGGACACTGGCAATCTCAAACAGGAAGTCCCCTCCCTATATAACCCCCTCCCCTAGAGGGAGTCCCTCAGTTTTTTCGCCAGTGTCTTAGGTGTTGGTCACGGAATAGCTTTGCTCCACATCCTTGGGATTAAGGGCGGGCTAACCGGATCTGTCCAAGGAGCCTCAGTGCCAAAGTGGACAGTACCCGGGCCCCAAGCCGTGGGGTTTTGCCTATAATGCTCCTCTTTGGAGGGCTGGACCCTGGGCCCATGACTTGGAGTTTGTAAAAACCATAAGTTCCTGTTTGCCAGGGTGCTATATAGGTCCAGGACAGTGGGTACCTTCATAGGACCCCAGGGCCTGAAGGTCTACTACGCTACCCACGGAGATGGGAGAAGATTGGATCAGTTTGCTGGACAAACATCCTGCAGCATGGAGCAGGTAAGGGGGAGCCTGCGGGACTTGGTTCGACAGCAGGCTCTCCGGGGTAACCTAAAAGGGGGGATAGCCTAAGTATGCTCTGCATGGGCAACCTTGTTCACTATGTCTAAAGAGAGACAGGAGGACACCTTTTCTCCCCCATCACTAGGTCCCCCTGTCTAAATATGTGTGCTAGCTAAACCTGCTGTTTCTTCCTAGGGCTAGTAAGGATCCCTAGGGGCCTTTGGAGAGTCCTACCTGGCCGGGGGTTTGAATCTGCCGCCTGTTTCTGCGTTCCTGGATCTCCAGCAGCGCGGCTCCTCCATGTTCCTCCTGTTTCCGGCATACGCGCGCGCGCGTGCGCGCGCACGTCTTATTGACGTTTTTCGCGCCGTTCAGACAGGAGGGCGGGGGGGGGGGCGTGCCTGCGGCGTCATACAGGGGCGCCTTTGTGCTGTTATAGACAGCAGGCATTGTCAGTGCTCAGTCTGAGGCTGATTTTCAGAGGAGAGGACGCAGAGCGGCAGAACAGTGACTCCCGGTTGCGGAAGAGGGGTAGTACATGTGGACTTTGTTCCAATGCCTTTTTGTTAAGCCAAAAAATCCCCCTTTTTTGCAGTAGGTTTGGAGGCTGGCAAACTTAGTTTGGGGTCACGGTATGTTGTCAAAAGAAAATATATAATATATTTAAAAAAAAAAAAAAAAAAAAAAAAAAGAACATACGGGATCCCATCAGTTTTTGGGCATTAGTGATCTATTGTCCCCTAAACTCTGATTTTTGTACTCCTGCCCACTACAGTCTGTTGTGTGGGCGGAGTCCCTCGATTTTGTATTATGGCTTCCAAGGGTTCGGGGTCAAAGGGTACAAAAAAAACCAAAAAACAAAAGGGTTCCCTTTCTGATTTGGATATGCCGATACTTTCCCCGCAACTTATTAACATAAGAAGCGCCTTGGATGAGCCATTAGGGGGATCTGGTGCGGAGGCTGGCCCAGATCAGCCCAGCCCTGTGTTTATCACAGAGGAGATGCTAGCCGTATCCCTAGGGGGGCTAGAAGAGAGAATAGCAGCATTGATCGCTAGAGCTATTCCTGGTAAGAAACGGGTTAGATCCCCATCACCAGGAGGTGTATCCTCAGATGCTGAGATTCTCTCTCCAGAGGAATTGGAATCACAGGAGGATCAACTAGACCTGAACCAAGAGGGTTCAGGGATTGAGGGATCTGCCTCTGAGGAACCATTTTCAGACTCCCAGACAGAAAGACTGTGGGTACAGTCTTTGACGGACATGGTCCGCTCGGCATTTAGTTTACCATTGCCAGAGCCTCAGGTTCCTCCGGTATCCTCTCTGGGCTCTTTGAAAGCTCCGTTAAACAACGCAGTTTTTCCGGTCCATCCTCTCTTGGAGGAATTGATCTTTCGGGATTGGGTACGGCCGGACAGGATTTTTCTGCCACCGAAAAGATTTGCGGTCATTTACCCCATGGAAAAGTTCTCCAAGAGGTGGAGGCTCCCAGTAGTGGATGCAGCCATCTCATGTGTGAATAAATCACTAACTTGCCCGGTGGAAAACATACATATGTTTAAAGATCCGGTTGATAAAAGATTAGAGACACTTTTAAAAGCATCCTTTGCTACGGCAGGAGCAGTGGTGCAGCCAGCGGTGGCTGCAATTGGAGTTTGTCAGGCATTAAAAGACCAGACAAAGGAAATGTTAAGGGACATGCCTACCCAACAAGCAGAAGAGTTTTCTGACATTCCCAGAGCTCTGTGTTTTGCGGTAGATGCTATAAAAGATTCCATCCAGCAGGCCTCTCGTTTATCACTATGTTTGGTGCACATGAGAAGGCTCTTATGGTTGAAGAACTGGGCGGCGGAGCCCCCATGCAAAAAGCTTCTGGCAGGGTTTCCCTTCCATGGAGGACGACTCTTCGGAGAGGATCTGGATAAATATATTCAGACTATTTCAAATGGCAAGAGTACCCTTTTACCGGTCAAAAAGACATTCCGGGCTCCTACATTTAAAAGGCAGCTCTTTCCTGTCTCGGGGCCCTCAAATTCCAGGCAGTATCGACGGCCGCCTGCACGATCCAACGTTAACAGTAGATCGCAGGGACAGACCCCTGGGGGTAAGAGGCCGTGGTATCGCAAGCCGTCAAAGACAGCCCCTAAGTCTGCCTTTTGAAGGGGCGCCCCCACTCTTGCGGGTGGGGGGAAGGCTTCGTTTCTTCTCAGAAGTTTGGGAAGCCAAGATCCCCGACAAATGGGTCCGGGCATCTGTAACCACAGGTTACAGACTGGAGTTTCTAAGGTATCCTCCGCCTCATTTTCAAGAATCAAGGCTACCAAGGGATCCAGCGAGGAAGGCCTCAATGCTGGCAGCTTTGGATCACCTGCTTGGCCAGGACGTAATTATAGAAGTGCCAGCCCAAGAGCAAGGCCTAGGTTTCTATTCCAATCTCTTTGTCATACCAAAGCCCAACGGCGATGTCAGGCCAATCTTGGACCTAAAGAGGTTAAACGGTTACCTAAGGGTTCGTTCCTTCCGGATGGAATCCATCCGGTCAGCAGCCGCCGCGCTTCAGAAGGACGATTTTCTGGCCTCCATAGACATAAAGGATGCTTACCTTCATGTACCAATCTTTCAGTCGCATCAAAGGTTTTTACGCTTCGCGATGGGGCAGCGACACTTCCAATTCAGGGCGCTCCCCTTCGGGCTGGCCACGGCCCCCCGGGTATTCACGAAGATCCTAGCCCCAATTCTGGCCAATTTAAGGGTCCAAGGGGTCACAGTCCTAGCATACTTGGACGACCTTTTAATCATAGATCACTCACGGCCGGGTCTGCAAAAGGCAGTAAACCTCACGGTTCGGTACCTCGAAGAATTCGGCTGGGTCCTGAACCGGGGAAAGTCAGCGTTCCAGCCTACAAAGCAGTTGGAATACCTCGGCATGAGGTTAGACACAGAACATCAAAAGGTGTTCCTGCCCCTTGTAAAGATCGAAGCTATCAAGGGGTTGGTTCAGTTGGTTCTAAACAAGAAAAAACCAACTATTCGCCTGTGTATGCGATTACTAGGCAAGCTAGTGGCCACATTCGAGGCAGTACCATACGCTCAGATCCACACTCGCGTCCTACAGGCAGCCATTCTAGCAGCCTGGGGCAAGAGGGCACATGCCTTAGAGTCCCCTTTGACGCTATCATCAAGGGTCCGACAAAGCCTGGCCTGGTGGTTGAACCCTCAGAATCTTCTAAAGGGAAAATCCTTCAGCCCTGTTGTCTGGAAGGTAGTTACCACAGACGCCAGCCTGGCAGGCTGGGGGGGCGGTCTTCGAGGGGTTCTCCCGCCAGGGAACTTGGGTGAAAGCAGAGAGGCAGCTCCCCATCAATATCTTGGAAATCAGAGCTGCCCGCCTAGCCCTTCTGGCTTGGACCTCCAGATTAAAGGGGTTCCCGGTGAGAATCCAGTCAGACAATGCCACGGCGGTGGCATACATAAACCACCAAGGGGGAACCAGGAGCCAGGCCGCTCAGAGGGAGGTGAACTTGATTTTTCAATGGGCAGAGGTTCATGTACCCTGCATTTCAGCGATATTCATTCCCGGAGTGGACAACCTGCAGGCAGACTTCTTAAGTCGCCAGAGTCTGTTGCCAGGGGAGTGGTCTCTGCATCCCCAGGTCTTTCAGACAATCTGCCAGAGGTGGGGAATGCCGGACGTAGATATAATGGCATCCAGGTTCAACAAGAAACTAGACAGGTTCGTGTCGCGAGCGAGGGATCCTATGGCCTGCGGGACCGATGCGTTGGTTTGCCCTTGGCATCAATTCAAACTTCTATATGCATTCCCTCCACTACAGTTACTCCCGCGCCTGTTGCGCAAGATCAGAGTGGAGAACAAGCCAGTCATTCTAGTAGCTCCGGCTTGGCCCCGGAGGACTTGGTACTCACTAGTCCTGAAGATGGCAGTGGGAGACCCTTGGACTCTTCCTCTACAACCAGACCTACTCTCACAAGGCCCGATCCTCCACCCTACATTACAGCGTCTAAATTTGACGGCCTGGAGGCTGAATCCCTGATTCTCAGGGATAGAGGCCTGTCTAGGCAGGTAATTCCTACCCTGATTAGGGCTAGAAAGCCGGTCTCCAGGGTGATTTATTACAGGGTGTGGAGGAACTACGTAGGCTGGTGTGAATCCAAAAGATGGAATTCCCGCAAATATACTATTGATAGGGTGTTAAGTTTTCTCCAGCTAGGAGTGGATAAAGGCCTGGCACTAAGCACAATCAAGGGACAGATCTCAGCTCTGTCAGTGTGGTTTCAGAGGCCGCTGGCCACCCACTCGCTGGTAAAGACCTTCATACAGGGGGTCTTGCGTATTAATCCTCCTGTCAAGCCACCAATTTGTCCATGGGACTTAAATCTTGTCCTGTCCACTCTACAGAAACAGCCTTTTGAGCCGTTGGCTGAGATTCCTTTAGTCTTACTGACAAGAAAATTGGTTTTCTTGGTCGCCATAGTTTCGGCCAGGAGAGTGTCAGAATTAGCAGCCTTATCGTGTAAGGAACCATATCTCGTTCTGCATAAGGACAGGGCAGTTCTCCGGCCCCATCCTTCCTTTCTACCAAAGGTTATATCCAAATTTCACTTAAACCAGGATTTGGTACTTCCATCCTTCTTTCCAAAACCTACATCTAGAAAGGAGGGGTTGCTGCATACCTTGGATATTGTCCGGGCCATGAAGGCCTATCTTAAAGCTACAGAAAAGATCTGGAAAACAGATGTGTTATTCGTTCTACCAGATGGCCCCAAGAAGGGGCAGGCAGCTGCAAAATCCACCATCTCGAGATGGATTAGACAATTAATCATTCAAGCCTACGGGTTGAAGAGGTTGCCTCCTCCGTTGTCGGTAAAGGCCCATTCTACCAGGGCCATGGGCGCCTCTTGGGCAGCACACCATCAGATCTCTATGGCTCAGATATGCAAGGCGGCAACGTGGTCATCAGTCCACACGTTTACAAGGTTTTATCAACTAGACGTGAGAAGAAATGCGGATGCTGCCTTTGGTCAGGCAGTACTACAGGCTGCAGTTTGAAATCCTCGGGATCAGAAACACCCTTGGTTATAAAAAAAAAAAAAAAAAAAAAGTTTTTTCTTGACTAAGTTGGAATTATTATTATTATTTGAGTTTACCTCTAAATTGAATCCTTCTTTGGAAGATGTCTCCCTCCCCTCATTAAAGCATTGCTTTCGGACATCCCACATAGTAATGAATATGCCGCTCTGTGTCCCGTGATGTACGAGAAAGAAAAAGGGATTTTTAAATACAGCTTACCTGTAAAATCCTTTTCTTGGAGTACATCACGGGACACAGAGCTCCCACCCCTCTTTTGGGTGACCATTTTGGGAGGCATACTGCTTGCTACAAAACTGAGGGACTCCCTCTAGGGGAGGGGGTTATATAGGGAGGGGACTTCCTGTTTGAGATTGCCAGTGTCCACACCTGAAGGTACTCCATATAACCCACATAGTAATGAATATGCCGCTCTGTGTCCCGTGATGTACTCCAAGAAAAGGATTTTACAGGTAAGCTGTATTTAAAAATCCCTTTTTTTGTGACAATTGTCATTTTCACAGCAAAAAATGCATTTAAATTGCATTGTTTACTGTGGAAATGACAGTTGCAGTTTGGGAGTTAACCACAGGTGGCGCTGTAGGGGATGTGTGACCTAATGTGTGTGTTTACAACTGTAGGGGGGTGTGGCTGTAGGTGTGACATCATCGATCACGTCCCCCTATTACAGGGATGACGCGATCGATGCTACGGCCACAGAGAAGCACGGGGAAGCCGTGTGTACACACGGCTCTCCCCGTTCTTCCGCTCCAGGGACGGATCGCCGCACTCCAGCGGCGATCGGGTCCGCGAATCCCGCGGTCCCGGTCCTGGAGCTTCGGACCGGGTCACGGGCGCGCGCCCGCGACCGGGTACTAATATCAATGTATATATACGTTGATGTGCTCAGCCGTGCCATTCTGCCGACGTAAATGTGCAGTAGGCAGTCCTTAAGTGGTTAACATAGTTGTTTGCAGGATATTAACACTTGTGTTCACATACTGTAGGTATTTGCAGCAACCCTTTACTTAAAGCGATGTTCCAGCCTGGGGAATTTTATTTTAAAGTCAGCATCTATAAATACTGTAGCTGCTCACTTGTGACGGATCCGTTCTCAGGTGCTGCCACCACCATTCCTAGTAAGGGAAAGTGGCAATGAAGCCTTTTGGTTTCACAGCTGGTTCCCTACTGTACATGCACAAAGCGCGCTGCACTTTCTAACTAGCCCAGCGGCGGAGGAAGGAGAAGGGGGGGCTAACTTCTGAGGCATGGCTCCCGTTCCCCCCTGAAAGGTCCCAAATGTAGCACCAGAAGGGGGAGGAAGCGAATCAAAGGAGCTTCTGCTTTAACCAACAGAGGGGAAGAAGCTGTTCACAGAGTCATGTCAAAGAACAGAAAACCTGTTATACCAAGTGGCTCCTCTAAGGGTAGGGCTAAACCTATTAATACTGTAACTTTGCATTTTATTGGCTAGGTCACTACATGCTGAACTGTACAAAAAGACAGTTGAGGATGACTGAAAACAAATGATATGGTTTATTTCTCCATCTTGCTGGATACACGTGCAAGCATCAACACAGCATAAACAAAACAAAACATAAAATAAACCCTTGCCACTTGGGACGTCTACCTTCCCTACTGCTGGGCAGACACTGCTGGTCCTACAGCAGAAAGCAACAAAAACGTCTCTTT
Organism: Rana kukunoris; assembly: GCA_029574335.1. Taxonomy (NCBI): domain Eukaryota; kingdom Metazoa; phylum Chordata; class Amphibia; order Anura; family Ranidae; genus Rana; species Rana kukunoris. Next base: position 105,198,471 of record CM056052.1, read on the forward strand.
GATATTTCTCACACAGAAATATCAATCAGCACCTCACCTCTTCAGTACTGGTTGTGACTGCTCCTTCACTCACACAGCCTCATGATGCAGCAATCAGTCATTATCCTTAGGTTGTCTTTATAGGGGCTTTAATTGCTTAATTCTGAACAGCTGAAACCTTTTAACGCCCCAAACCTCTCTGGCCATCTCTGCAGCCGACGCCTAATAGTAATTGGTGTATTGTCTAAACAAGGCAGAAAAGTACCTCACACACAGATTTACCTGGGTAGAGAGAAGCAACAGAATATTAGAAGAGTCAGATCAGATGATTAAAGTAGTTGTAAACCCCACCTTTTGACTTGTACCTACAAGTAAGCCTCTAATAAGGCTTACCTGTAGGTATAAAGAATATCTTCTAAACCTGTACGGTTTAGGAGATATTCCCCTCGCAATGCGCCGCTGATTGCAGCGGCGCAGGGGGGAATCCACGGCGAAAGGACCGGCAGCCGGCGGACCTTGCCGATTTGAAATCTCCAGCGCGCACGAGGGGGAGTGACGTCATTGCCGCTCCAGCCAATCACAGCGCTGGAGCGGCGATACCCGGAAGACATGCCGGAGCAAGATGACTTCTCGCTCGGCGTGGGCCAGGTAAGTGTTCTTCACCTCGTTCCGAGGTGCATACTAGCTGATTATGCCTTTTGCCTTGCAGGTTTTAAAAAAAAAAAGTATATGTGGTTTACAACCGCTTTGAGTACCGGGGGAGTTAGAGAAGGCAGCAAGTAAATGATCATGGAAAAAGAGAATAGGCATAACATGAAATGATCATGGACTGGGTTGAGGGGGGCACATTAAAGATACTTTTGTATATGGGCAGGAAAGAGCAGGGGGTTATCATGATTTGACCATAGGCTAACTGGAGTAAGCATATTTGTAGGGCAGAGGAAAGATAAGTGTGGTTGGAAGGAAACGCTTTTCCACTGGTAGAAGGTACCAAGGAGGAGCAGGCCATTTATAAAAATGCAGAGACAAGGGGTGGGGCTGGTGAGAAGTGTCAGAGAATGTAGTGTGGACACTACAGGGGTGGTGAAGGAGCTATTGGAGAACATAGCGTGGAAGTTGGGGGGAAAGGGATAGAATATGCCAGAAAATGCAATTCTGACAGTGCTACAAGGGAAGCTACTGCAGACCATACAGTGTACACTACAAAAATAACGTGTAGTGGTACAGCAGACATACCTCCCAACTTTTTGAGAAGGGACACCTATTAGCAAAAGTATATAGGCATAGGACACCCCCCTGCCATGCCCCCTTAAAAGAGAACTATACAAAAAAATATATTATTTAATCCCCCTTACCACTACTATTCGTTTATTCTGGTTTTTGAAATTTACAAATACAAACATTTAAAAATTAGATGAACGGTTTAGCACTGGGAAACGCTTTTTGAAAGATAAAAAGGGCATTTTATATACAACTATATAGATAAGACCAAAATGATGGACAAATGAGGAGGAAAGAAAGAGGGACTTTGTTCCAAATCAGGGACAGTACCTCGAAAACAGGGATAGTAGCAGGCTTTGCAGCAGATGCTGATGATAAACATATATCTCTAGGAAGGCGCAGGGACTACTAAGTAAACAGTTTGTATGATAGTCTTGTCTGCACCGCAGTGTAGAATTTCAGAAGGGGTTAGATACAAGAGGAGGCATGTGCGCTTTGCTCCTACAGCCATTTATTTGGCATAATCCTCCAGTAATGAAAGGGAAAATTACATCCTCTTGTGAGCAGTAAGTCAGGGTTGAAAATGATCATGTGCTGTGAAAAGCTGGCTAGGACTGTTCATCTATTTAGGGATTTAGTTTGTATGGTGGCAGAATCCCCAGTGAAAAACAGCAAGTATCAAAGCACCAAAGAAAATGGCTCATTTTGTCTTAGCAGCAGCTAAGCGGACATTGGTTAGAAGCCTGGCGGTGCACTTGTGTGTGGGCCCCATCAGTTTTTTTTCCCATCGGTGAACCTGTTTCAAATTTTTCGTATGGTTAAAAAAACGATAGAAAAAAACGATCGTCTGTGGGGAAATCCATTGGTCAAAAATCCACACATGCTCAGAATCAAGTTGACGCATGCTCGGAAGCATTGACATTTTTCTCTGCACGTCGTTGTGTTTTACATCACCACGTTGGACACGATCGGATTTTTAACCAATGGTGTGTAGGCAAGACTGATGAAAGTCAGCTTCATCGGATACCTGATGAAAAAATCCATCGGTTCGTTTTCATCAGACGAACCAATCGTATGTACAGAGCATTAGGCCGCGTACACATGTTCGAATTTATCTGCTGAAACTGGTCCGATGGACTGTTTCAGCAGACATCTCCGATCGTGTGTACGGGCTAGCGGACATGTTTTCCCAGCGGACAAATTTCAAAGCATGCTTTGAAATTTGTCTGCCGGAGACATGTCCATCGGATATGTTTGCTGGTTAGTACACTAACCAGAGGACAGAAATCTCTGCGCATGCGTCGAATGGATTTGACGCATGCGTGGAAGTATTTTACTTCCTGGAGTGGTGACGTGGCGGCATCAACGTCACCGCCACGTCACCGCGTCCTCAGCCCGAGGGGATTTTGGTCCGATGGTGTGTACACGCCATCGGACCAAAATCCGATCAGACATGTCCGCTGCAAATGGTCCATCGGACATGTTTGAGCGGACATGTCTCATCGTGTGTACGCGGCCTCAGTGTTCACATATCCCTATGGGATTTATTTATAATTGTTTTGCCTAAGATTCACACAAACTCCAACCAAGATTTACCCATTTTTATTAATGATTCAATAAAAAACAAAGTTTGAATCTTCAGTAAAATTATGGTTAATTTTGGGAGAAAAAATTCCTCTACAGTATATGAGAGCTGTTTTTTTGCAGCACTGAATATTTCCCACCGCCAACTCTAGAAGAGACACTTACCATGCAGAACCCACCTGGAAAATAATATGCCTGTGCCCAGCAGATTCAGCATCATCCTGCAGTGATCTGCTATTTAGGTGTAACAACCAGTGTCCCTCTCCGCCATCTTGGTCCACTTCAGCAGACTCTTCCTCTTTTGGGTTCAGGCAGCCCCTGATGGTGTACCTAGCTCTGCCTCACAGCCATTTTGTAAATATGCTTCTGATATGTGACTAGGGTTGCCACCTCATCCCTTTAAACCCGAACACATATTAATTATACAGATTATGTGGCTAATTTTATGTAGATAAGGAGCCAAGTGAGTTTAATTACCACCTTAATCAGCCACAGAATCTGTGTAATTAATTTGTGTTCGGTTTTAAAGAGATGAGGTGGCAACCCTATATGTGACTTTGATATCCTAGGGAGGCTGTAGGAGTAGGACCATTCATTCTGGTGTAGGCCAGAAACGTGGTGGGGAGCCCTTGAAAAAAGCAAGTGGGGGCAGAGTTTTGGACATAAAGTCTACCTAAACAGTGAAGTTCTGTTTTAGGTTCTCAGAATTTGTCAAGTCCATTCAAAACTCTGAAAAGCAGCCCTTTTAATAATTACACAAATGCCCAGCGGGTAACCTGGGGACTTTTCTTTTGCAGCTGGAGTTGTAAAACTTCCCTGGTATAAAGTCAGTACTATACCTTATTCCCTCTGGTTAATGGGGACAGAGGAGTGACTTGGTCAGACGGGATACAAACAAACCCTTAAGCAGTACAGCTGGCTTAGTAAGTGTTAATCACAGCGGAGAAGACATTGACTGTGTTTGTTGCTGCTAATGCATCATATAGAAGGCTACTTGTCACAGCTATAATGATAAAAGATATGACTAAGCCAATATTTCTTGCCTTTCCCTGCACAGCTGAAGCAATTTTATAAATGTGAACAGAAACATTATTTGCTAAGCCTTGGGGAAGGTGAAGCCCAGCTGGGATGCTCGAGTTACATGCAAATGCTAAAGCATTGCTTCCAGAGCATGCGGGAAAATATATCAGAGCCTTATTGATCCCTCGGAGGGAGAAGCGAAGAGCGGCATATATATATTCTGGTGCTTCCACTGGCAATGCAGCCCTTAAATCATGAGTGGGTGACTTACTGGGCTCGCTCGCTCTGTGCTTGTTGTAATGTACAACAGGACTTGCAGGGAGATCGCTCAGTACTGCTGAACATTAAGGTAGTGGGGAGAGGACAAATATGTGAAGGATGTGTCTAAGAGGGTTAACGGAATGATAATGATTCCATAGAAAACAGGACATTCTGAAGCTCAGTGATGTCATTTTTTTATTATGAGCAGCACAAACTTTTCAACACAAGAATAGTGCTGTATTTATGTTGATTGACTACCGCATCATGCCATGGCACCCAAGCCCGCTGAGGCACGTGTACTGTCCTGTTATTATGACCACTATAGCAGTATAATAAGCATGTTTTCAGGGAAATCTGAAAGAATTTCATATTTGTCATATTTATTCAATGACTTTTGTAGTCACTGGTCTGATGTTAAATGAAGTATGGTATGCTGGGAAACATATACTGGTAATCCTAGACTCAAAGTGAAAACGTACATTTAGGCCCCATTCACACATCAATGTTTTGTAGCTTAAAGCGGAGCTCCAGCCGCGATTTTTTTTTTTTTAAAGTCAGCAGCTACTAACAGTGTAGCTGCTGACTTTAAATAAGGACACTTACCTTGTCCTACTTGCCCGCGCTGATGGGCCCCCCGATGCCGGTCCCACGATCGCTCCGGGTCCCGCGCCGCCATCCACACTATGGGAAACAGGCAGTGAAGCCGTACGGCTTCACTGCCCATTTCCTACTGCGCCTGCGTGAGTCTCACGCTGGCTTGTGAATGGGCGCGCTGCTCTCTGAGAACACACACAGTTCCCAGAAAGCAGCGCACCCCATTCACAAGGAGAAGGAGAAGAAGAAATCGGACCGCGGTGCAGGTGAGGCAGATTACGGACTTCCGCATAGCAACAGGTATTTTTTTTTTTTAAACAACATGGGAAAATGTTGTTTTCCTGGGTGGAGCTCCGCTTTAAATCCTGAAGCTCTCAAACGCTGGAGGAGAAAAAAAAATAAAAATTCTCTATTGAGATCGTTCACATCTCCACTCCAAAATGCCTGAATCCAAACGCCTGAAGCTCAAAAAAGATCTGGAGATTTTTTTGTAGCTCAATGCGGGCAGATTTGGGAATTTTTCTGCCTTTGCATTGGTGACCTTTTGACTTGTACAAAATTGTGGCAAAAAACGTGGTAAAAAAGGCAGTAAAAACGTGCGACTTTCTGCCTGAACACTATACGCTCAGGTGTGAATGCTCTGACACCAATGCCATGATCATTTTTCGGGTTCTAAAAACTGAAGTTTTTTTTTATGTCATTAAAAACGATCAGGTGTGGGTTTCAGAGCATTTTTCTGGTTCTAAAAAATGGGCAAAAAATAATTCGAACATGCTCTATTTTTTCACAACGTTTTTAACGTTGTCGTTTTTCAGGGTTGTAAAAAATGGTTGTGTGTGGGCTTTAAGGGTCCTTTCACACTAGCGGACCGTTCGTCCGCTCATTACAAGTCCGTTTACGGACTTGTAATGGGCCCCTATGGGAGCGGATCCGTTAGCGGATGATGCATCCGCTAACGTCCGCCAGATCCGCATCCGTTTTTGCGGGCGGAAGAATGTCCTATTTTTCTTCCGTCCGGCCAAACGGATCGGATGCAAACGGACAGACGGTCCGTTTCCATCCGACTCCCCATAGGGGAGAGCGGAGGAGAGACAGGGCGGTCCCTGCACAGTGTGCGGGGACCGCCCCGTCCGCCGACAGCTGAGCGGAGACCCCCCGCTGAGCTGACGAACACACGGAGCGGACCGAAAAACGGACTGCTCCGTGTGTAAGGAGCCTAACGATGTGAAAAATCCTCGCATGTTCAGAAGCAACTTATGAGACGGGAGCGCTCGTTCTGGTAAAACTACCGTTCGTAATGGAGAAAGCACATTCATCACGCTGTAACAGACAGAAAAGCGTAAATCGTCTTTTACTAACACAAAATCAGTTAAAGCAGCCCAAAGGGTGTCGCCATCTGCATGGAACTTCCCCTTTATAGTGCCGTCATACGTGTTGTACGTCACCACGCTTTGCTAGAGCATTTTTTAATGATCAAAATGAAAAAAACATAATTTTTTAGAACTCGAAAAATGATCGTTTGTACGTGGCATCAGGCTGCATTCACACTATTGTTACTGTTTCAACTAGTAAAACGCCCAAAAAATGCCCAACAAGGAAAACCCCATTAATTTCAATGGCCCCTGTTTACATCTGAGCTTTTTGTAGCCTGAAGCAAAACATCTAAAGCGTAAATAAGTACATAAGCTTGTTTTTGGGCAGATTATAGGTGTTTTTTTGCTTTTTACATTGGTGACCTTTTGACCTGTGCAAAATCCCTGCAAAAATGCAGCAAAAAATGCAGTAAAAATTGTGATAAAAAAGTGTGACTTTCTGCCTGAAAACTAAAAGCTTAGCATTAATTGATAAAAAATGTGCTGTGTCAAAGTCATAACTTTTGCACAGCTGTCCTGAATAATCCCTGTATTGTGACTAATATGTTTTTTTTTTTCCTATAATCATCAGCTTCATCTAGTGGTTACATTGTAGTATTTATCTGATTTTAGGTACTTCAGGAAAGTTTCGCATTATGGCCACTAGAAGAATCCGATGATCATAGTAAACGCTGTGACATTTGCACATTATTTTTTTATATATACACCCCTAAATGTAACTATTAATGCTAAATTAAATGATAACACTAAGGCCCCTTTCACACATGCGGATCCCAGGAGTATCCGTTTTTGGACACCCGCTTGCTCAGCAGGGATCGCTCCATTGATCCCCGCTGAGCCAGCGAATGACTAGTCTATCTCTTCACAGTGTGCAGAGACGGACTAGTCAGATCTCCGCTCTCCTCTATGGGGGATCAGATGAAAATGAACCGTTTGTTCATTTTCATCCGATCCGATCCACCAGACAGATGCAAAATTTGGTTTGCATCCGCCACACTTTAGCGGAGAGGATCAGATCGGGGCTGATCGGGTGTCAGCAGACATGTCACCGCTGACATTCGACGCTCCATAGAGGTACATGGAGCGCCCGTTCAGATCTGCCTGAAAAAACTGACAAGCAGATTTAAATGGTCCGCACGTGTGAAAGGGGCCTAACCCTTATGCCCCGTACACACGATCGTTTTTCGTCATGAAAAAAAACGACGTTTTTTAAAACGTCATTTAAAATGATCGTGTGTGTGCTTCACATCGTTTTTAAAAATGAAGTTTTTCGGGTTCTAAAAAAGGATCTTGTGTGGGCTAAAACTACGTTAAAAACAATGTTTTAAACCCACGCATGCTCAGAAGCAAGTTATGAGACAGGAGTTTTGAATGGAACTTCCCCTTTAGGCCCCGTACACATGAGCAAATACATCTGTTCAAATCGGTCGGACAGATCGATTTGAACAGATCTGTCTGCTGGGATGTATTGGTTTGATTGTGTACACACGATCAAACCAAATCCCTGCCGGCAGACAGCACGCTGTCGTGGCGGTGATGTTGACGCCGCCACGTCACCTCACCAGGAAGTAAAACACTTCCGCGCATGCATCGAATCCATTTGACGCATGTGCGAGCAGATATGTCTGCTGGTTAGTGTACTAACCAGCAGACATGTCGGGCAGATGGATTCCCAGCAGACAGATTTTAAAGCATGCTTTAAAATCTGTCGGCTAGCCAAATCTGTCGGCTCCCCCGTACACACGATCGAATCTGTCTGCTGAGACGGTCTGTCAGACCGTTTCCAGCAGACAGATTTGATCGTGTGTACGCGGCCTTAGAGTGCCGTCGTACGTGTTGTCACCGCGCTTTGCTCATCATTTTTTTAAAAACGATGGTGTGTGGGCAACATAGTTTTTTATGATAAAGTTGGAAAAACTTTGTTTTTTCTACATGCTGAAAAACAAAGTTTTTTTTTCATGGCGAAAAGTGATCGTGTGTACGCGGCATTAGTTAGACTGTAGCACTACTCCCTAAGATCTGCTTGATTGTATGGTTCCTTTGCTCTGTCCAGTGATGACTCACCTGTACTTGGAGTTAAGAAATTTCGACACACCTGAGACTATAAAATAGGCTTTATTAAACAGACGAAGCCCTGTGAAGGAAATTTGGGGTAAGCAATTAACCCAACTATTGGCACATGCAATAACAGACAAAACACCCTAGACCAGTGATGGCGAACCTTTGCACCCCAGATGTTTTGGAACTACATTTCCCATGATGCTCACCTACACAACAGAGTGATGAGCATCATGGAAAATGTAGTTCCAAAACATCTGGGGTGCCAAGGTTTGCCATCCCTGCCCTAGACAAAAGACTTATTTTCTAAGTGACCTATCTATGAGTCTCAGTCCCTGACTAGCCACTGGCCAGTGGAGAATTGACTAAAGTTCTGTTGAATTTTTACCCTTTACCCCGCTTGGCGAAATGCTCATGCTCTTAACAGAGATTACTTGTAATCTACAGAGAAAAGTAACAACACCATACCCTCCTGGCAGAATTCCTTTTGGCTCCAGATGGCAGCCAAAAATGCATTCAATTTTGCCTAATATACTTTTTTTTTACCACCCAGCAACTGTAACGATGTCCACAGATAATAGTTTCTCATCAAATGATCCCACAGACAGGATGGATGTGGATTCCAGCAAAGCCACAGCTTCTGGGTTAAATCAGACAGAAGGCAGCCTGCAACTGTGGGTCTCCATCTCAATCCTAAACTCCTGTAGTTATCAGTGGAACTCCCACCCAACTCCATGAGCTTCCTCCTGGGCTTACCCTCTAGGTATACACAGCAGGCCCACAGCAGCCTTCACTGATGGCTCCACAGCCGCAATAGAAGCCCTAATTACTTTACCCAGGCTCCTGTTTGCCTCCAACCCCCACTGCTCCTACCCTTGGTTGGTGGTCACAATGGTGGCCAATCAGCATCCTTCTGGCCCAATAGCTATCTGGGGCAGGCACATTCCTAGGCTAAGGCAGGAGCCAATCCCAATCTTTCTTCCTTGCCCTCTCCTTACTGTTTATCACTAGTGAAGGAGAGAGCATTGAGCTGTAGCTGGTAGTAATGTTCTGCCTGGAGGTTTAAAGGGACCCCTGGACTGGCCCCACACAACCCTTTACATTAATCTTAAAGCCTGAAGTAAATCTGTCAATTTCAAAAATTGACACACCATATAATTTTGTTAGTATAGAAGTCTAATGGACTAAGTCACATGTCTTAGATACTTCAACAGTGAGATCTCCCTACTATATTGAGAAACATAGAACAGCGGTAGCAGAAAAAAGACGAAGTCTGGCCCATTTTTCTTTTTAATTTATACATGTGTCTAAGTATTGATCTTTGTCCCAAGCATGTTTGAATCCACTTACTGTTGACTGACTCACTACCTTTGCTGTAAGTCTATTCAAAGTGTCAACTACCTTTTTGGTAAAATGGTACTTTTTAAGATTAGTTTTGAACTTTCCTCCTGCCAATTTGAAGTCATGTCCCCATGTTCTTGAGCTTGGCTTCATATTAAAAATACTGCCCTCCTGAACTTAATTCACACCCTTGATAGATTTAAAGGTTTATATTATGTCTCCCTTATACCTTCTTTCCTTCTGACTGTACATATGATGTTCCTGATGTCTCCTGATATATTTTATCCCTCAGACCTTTTACCCTTTTTTCCCCTAACTCTGGACTTGTTTTCTCTTAATAATGTCTCTCTGCAAGTGAGGTCTCAGGAATTGACAACCGTATTCTAAATGAGGCCTCACTAAAGTATATGAAGGGGAATCAGGACCTTCTTCCTCCTGCTGTTGAATCCTCTAGTGCAGTGTTTCTCAACTCCAGTCCTCAAGGCCCCCTAACAGGTCAGGTTTTCAGGATTTCCATTATTTTGCACAGGTGATTTGATCAGTTTCACTGCCTTAGTAATTCCCACAGCCTTTTCATCTGAGGGAAATCCTAAAAACATGACCTGTTGGGGGGGGGGGGGGGGGGGGGCTTGAGGACTGGAGTTGAGAAACACTGCTCTAGTGAAGCATTCTAGATTTCCCACTGCATGGCCATACTGTTTTCTCATTTTGCAATCATTTGAAATAAGTACCCCTATGATCTTTTTCCTTAGTAGTGTTGGTAAACATTATACCCCAATACTGTACAGTAAAACCTTGGTTTGAGAGTAACTTGGTTTGAGAGCGTTTTAAAAGACAGGTAACATTTAAAAATACATCTTGACTTGATATACAAGCGATGTCTTGATATACAAGTAGCATCAAGTCACAACCAGTGGCGGCCCATCCATAGGGGCGCCCGGGCGCCGCCAACCCCTCCTGTAGTAAAAAAAAACAAAAAACGGGCCCTTTAAGACAATTCTATTTTGCTAAAATGTCATTTCTAGTTTTACCTGCAGTTCTGGCGGCCGTCAATAGAGGGCGCTGCAGCGCCACCCCCTATCGCAAATAACACACATTCAATGCAATGCATTGAATGTGTGTTATCATTGTTGCCAGCTGCCGCTGGTCTATTTATATAACTGGACGTTTGGGTGCCGGTTACCTGAATAGCTGATTGGCTGAGGGGAACTGTCTATCAGAGCTGCTGGCTCTAATAGGCTTTCCAAGTACAGCCCTCCGGCTCTCGGATGTCTATACTCAGAACGCAGCCTCCCTGCGTTCCTTGCATAAAATTGACGGCCGTTTCAGCCAATCAGGTTCCCGGATTCTGGTTGTCAGAAACCTGATTGGCTAAAGTTTCACCACGGCGGCAGAAGACATCGAGGGAGGACATGGAAGCTTCAGGTAAGTGCTTTTTACAGGGAAAGGGGCATCATGGGGCACAGTGGCATCATGGGCCACAGTGGCATCATGGGGAACAGTGGTGACAAAGGGCACAGAGGCGACAATGAGCACAGTGGCATGGGGCACAGTGGTGACAATGGGCACAGTGGCATCATGGGGCACAGTGATGACAATAGGAACAGTGGCATCATGGGGCACAGTAGTGACAATGGGCACAGTGGCATCATGGGGTACAGTGGTGACAATGGGCACAGTGGCATCATGGGGCACAGTGGTGACAATTAAAGCACAGTGACTGCATTTGATGGCATGGCACAGTGGTAACAATTGATGGCACCGTGACTGCATTTGATGGCATGGCACAGTGGTGACAATTGATGGCACAGTTGCTGTGTTGCATGGCACAGTGGTGACAATTGATGGCACAGTTGCTGTGTTTGATGGCATGGCACAGTGGTGACAATTAATGGCACAGTGGCTGCGTTTGATGGCATGGCACGGTGACTGGATTTGATGGCATTGCACAGTGGTGACAATTGATGGCACAGTTGCTGTGTTGCATGGCACAGTGGTGACAATTGATGGCACAGTTGCTGTGTTTGATGGCATGGCACAGTGGTGACAATTAATGGCACAGTGGCTGCGTTTGATGGCATGGCACGGTGACAGGATTTGATGGCATTGCACAGTGGTGACAATTGATGGCACAGTTGCTGTGTTGCATGGCACAGTGGTGACAATTGATGGCACAGTTGCTGTGTTGCATGGCACAGTGGTGATAATTGATGGCACAGTTGCTGTGTTTGATGGCATGGCACAGTGGTAACAATTGATGGCACAGTTGCTGTGTTTGATGGCATGGCACAGTGGTGACAATTGATGGCACAGTTGCTGTGTTGCATGGCACAGTGGTAACAATTGATGGCACAGTTGCTGTGTTTGATGGCATGGCACAGTGGTGACAATTGATGGCACAGTGACTGCATTTGATGGCATGGCACAGTGGTTACAATTGATGGCACAGTGACTGCATTTGATGGCATGGCACAGTGGTTACAATTGATGGCACAGTTGCTGCATTTGATGGCATGGCACAGTGGTGACAATTGATGGGCACAGTGGCTGCATTTGATGGGCACAGTGGCTGCATGTGATGGGCACAGTGAGGCTGCAATTTTTTTTTTTTTCCGTTTGCGCCTTCTTAAAAATTTTGAGCACCAGCCTCCACTGGTCACAACTGAGTATAAAAGAGAAGAGAGGCGCCTTTAAGTGTAGCAATTTGGTTACATTTAATGAAGGTACAACATTTACCAACATATTGCAACACTTAGAGGTGCCTCTCTTCTATTTTATACTCTGTAGCTCCTGCTGGATTTTTCTTCTAATTCTCTTGTGGAGGCTTCCATTTGTGGATGGACATTTTATGGTTACACAACCTGGCCACTTTGCTATAATTTTTTTATATGGACTATAAACTGAAGGGACCTATGAATAAATGGTTGTGGAACGAATCATTTGAGTTTCCATTATTTCTTATGGGGAAATTTGCTTTAACTTCTTGAGGCCCACGCTATAGCCGAATGACGGCTACAGCGCGGACCTGAAATTCCAACAGGACGTCTTTTGACGTCCGCCGCTTTGGGCGTTCCCGAGCACGCAACGGGGAAATTCTAAGCTGGCCGTGTCTCTTGGACACAGCCAATCACAGATCGCGGCGAACGGCCAATCAGAGTGGCCGTTTGCTATGCGATCTGTGCGGCCAATGAGAGATGATCTCAAATGTAAACATATGAGATCTCACACAGAGACAGCGTCCTGTCACTGTCAGGGAGAGAGGAGACACAGATCGGTCACCTCCCCCAGTTCCACCCCCCCTTCAGTTAGAACACTATGCAGGGTACACATTTAACCCCTTCCTCACAACCTAGTGTTAACCCCTTCAATGCCAGTCACATTTATACAGTAATTAGTGCATATTTATAGCACTGATCGCTGTATACATGTGAATGTAATGTCGCAGTCCCAATAAAAATCGCAGACCGCCGCCATTACTAGTAAAAAAATAAAAAAAATAAAAAAATTCTGTCCCCTATTTTGTAGGTGCTATAACTTTTGCGCAAACCAGTCGCTTCCAGTTTTTTTTGTCAAAGCTAAATTTAACAGATTGAAGTTAGAAGCACATCTGCACCAGATTTTGCACTCTCGCAGTTTTAGTAAATCAAACACTTTCTGTCCACCTGATGCAGCTTACACATGACCATTTTTAATGTTCTAGAAAAAACAAAGTTTTTTTCGACGTGATTCTTGTCAAGCCTGCCTTGCATACACACGATCGTGAAAAAAAATGCTTGAGCAAAGTGCGGTGACGTACGACGGCACTATAAAGGGGAAGTTCCATTCGGATGGCGCCACTCTTGGGGCTGCTTTTGCTGATTTTGTGTTAGTAAAAGCTTGGTGAGAGACGATTCATGCTTCTCAGGCTTCTTTTTTTTTCATTTAAAATTTAAGTTTATTATAATAAAATAAAGAGCATACAGAGTAATAAACGTAATACAATAAATGCATCAGGAAACATCGTGTTGACAATTATAGTAGTAAACAATAGATTATGAATGAATGAATGAATGAATGAATGAAAACTTATATAGCGCGGCACATGCGAACTGAATCGCCTCTGGGCGCTTGTTGTTCCTGTCTCCTTTGCTATCAAAAGAGAAAAGTCTTGACCTTTTTCCTAAATGCTAGGTGGTTCTCCTCCAACCGAATGCTGGTTGGTAAAGCGTTCCATAGTCTGGGACCCTGGATCGCAAATCTTCTTTCTCCTTTGGACTTGAAGTTGGCTTTCGGAACCTGGAGCAGGTTCTGATTCGTGGATCGCAAAACGCGATTTGGATTATGCGCTTTTATTAATTCGCATAAGTAAAGGGGGGCATTCCCATGGACACATCTATGCGTAAGACAGAGAGCTTTAAAAGCAATTCTGTCTTTAACTGGCAGCCAATGAAGGGCTCTCAGTGAAGGTGAGATGGATTCCCAGGGTTTTTTTCCCAGTCACAAGTCTGGCGGCCGTATTCTGAACGACTTGCAGACGAGCGATTTGGTACTTGGGGAGGCCGAGGTAAAGGGCATTTGCATAATCCAGCCTGGAGTTTACAATAGCTCCCACCACGACCGCTAGATCTTCTTTAGGGATGAACGGAGTGAGTCTGCGTAGTAGGCGCAGTAGATGGTGAGATCCGCTGACCACTGACCCTATTTGTGCGTCCATTGTCATAAAGGAGTCAAAAATGACCCCTAGGCTTTTGACTTTGGCGCTAGGGGTGATGAGCTTGCCCAAAATAGGCGGGGGAGTCCACGCTGTTGAAAGTTGATTCCTACGCTTGGCGTGAAACTGAAGAAGTTCTGTTTTCGCTCCATTGAGTTTAAGATAACTCTTTGTCATCCAGTCCTCTATCAAAGAGAGACATGTCTCTAGATTGAGGTGGTGATCCTGTCTGTTGCAGATGCTGAAATACAGTTGCGTGTCATCTGCATAAGAGTGATAAAGCAGTTTTTGGCTGCTAATAATCTCAAAAAGAGGACAAAGGTAGATGTTAAATAGCACTGGTGACAGAGGCGATCCTTGAGGGACTCCTCATGTTACTGTGCGTTTTTCAGACGTAAAAGGTCCTAACTTCACTGTTTGCGATCGGTTTTCCAAAAAAGAGAATAAATCGCCTTCTGCGACCCTGGCTACTTCAGTAAGCCGAGTCAGTAACAGATTGTGGTCTACAGTGTCGAAAGCTGCACTTAGGTCCAACAGAACCAGGAGACAAGATTCTCCTTCGTCTGCGGCCTTGAGAACATCGTCCCATACTTTCAGCAATGCTGTTTCCGTCCCATGTCCGGGACGGAAGCCTGATTGCAATGGGTCAAGTAGCTTGTAGGTATCTAGATGCTGTTGCAGCTGTTGTACCACTACTTTTTCCATTATCTTAGAGAATACGTTGAGGCTTGTTATGGGACGGCGGTGGAGTGGGTCCTTGTGGTCCAGGGAGGGTTTCTTCATGATGGGTTGGATTATACCCTCTTTCAACTGTGAGGGCACTATGCCCTCCAAGAAAGACTGGTTGATAAGCTGCGTGACGGGAGGAGCCAGGATGTCGGCGCATTCCTTCAGCAGTTTTGTGGGGATAATGTCATTTGGCGCTGTGCCATTGCGCAGAGTACAAATGACATTCTTAGTGGACTCGATGGAGATGGGTTCTAGGGTGAACTTACCTGATATCGGAGAGTTACTATGGGTGCTGTGTGAGAGGCTACAGGGGGGGCTGAGGGGAGAATAGTTTTGCTGAATGCTTTCACGGATTGCCTCGATTTTATTAACGAAGTAATCCGATAGTTCATTGCAAAATTCTTGTGTGTCCGAACTGGGGGCTTCAATGCATCCTGGTTTCATGGTCTGGGTGACCATCTTGAAGAGTTCGCGGGGGCGGTTAAGGGCACCGTTGATAGCCTCCGAAAAATAATTTTTCTTGGCTTGGAAAATTCCTTTGTGGTATTTTCTTGTGGTCGCCTTGTAGATGGATAGGTTTAGCTCTGAAGAACATCTTTTCCAGGCAGATTCTGCCCTTCTGCGTTCTTGCTTCAGTAACGACAGCTGGTTGTTAAACCAGCTGCGGTTGTTTTTCCGAATGCGGGTTATTCGTTTCGGCGCTACCAAGTCGGCTGACTGTAGCATGGCCGAGTTTATGGCTTCCAATGTTTCAACGGCCGTTTGCTGCGGCTGAGTTGTTTCTATTTTTTTCCTTAAAGTCGTTTTGAAGAGTTCCGAGTGGAGCTTCTTCTGACATCTAGTCCAGTGTGTTGTCACTGGATTTGATGTTTTTGTTGCGGGGGGGATGGTGGGAATACTGAATATAATTGCATGGTGGTCTGTCCATGGCAATTTTTCATTTTCCCAAATTTTTATTTCCAGCGCTTGTCTGAAAATAAGATCAAGAGTGTGACCTGAAGCATGTGTGGGCCCACATACTAGTTGCTGTAATCCTAATCCTTCCAGGTGGTCAATACAGGCGTCGGCAATGGGGTCTTGTGAGGAGTTGGCCCAGAGATTGAAATCCCCTAACAGCAAAAGTTGTTTACTGTTGAGGGTATAAGTGGAGAAGAAATCCGTCCATGATGATAGCAACTGCGATTTTGGGCCGGGCGGCCTATAGCAGAGCAGAATGTGGACGGTCTCCTTTGAACTTGCTTGCAGTTGCAGAGTAAGGGTTTCCATGAATGGAAGAGGGTTTTGGCGGACTGGTTTGGTGATCGTAAGATGAGTCTTGTGGATCACCGCCAGGCCGCCTCCTCTTTGCCCTATTCTGTTTTCCGTTATGATACGGTAATTTTCTGGCACCAGTTCTCCTAGAATGGTGTTACAGTCGGCTGTGAGCCAGCTCTCTGTAATAAAAAGACAGTCTAGATCCTTTTGTTGAATGAAGTCGCGGATTTCTAGTCGGTGTTTTACTGCCGATCTAGTATTGATCAGAGCACATGATATGTGCTTGAGCTGGGGTAAATGACTGAAATGTCTAATCGTCGATCTATGATTGATACTCCATAGTCGCTCAGTTCTTAGGGCCTTTTTGGTGATGGCTGGCAGTATTGCGGCGCATTGCCTCAAACTCCAAATGGTTTCGGCAGAATATTGCCTACATGCCATGATCGCCAATACACCAGGGGGGGGGGGGGATGGATTTTAGGGCAGTGGGGAGAGGAATTGGCTAAACTCCTCTCTCCTGGCTTGGTCCAGAGGAAGGCAAAAAACCTTGGCGGCGCTCGGCCAATGTGCTCCGGCAGGGAAAAAATTCCTTCCTGACCCCTGTAAGAGGCGATCGGGTAACCCCTGGATCAAGCTTCTGTATGCTGGAGAGACAGGGGGGGGGGGCTGGGGCTAGGAGGGTGACCCTGTTACTGGTCTGGTGGGATGGCTGACTATACCAGCGGTGGGATGAGGGCTGACAGGGTGCTTCTTTATATACACTAGGGGCTGAGAGGGTGTACAATAGGGCCGGGTAACAGTCCTTCTGGGGTGAGGGGGGGTTTCTTGGAGGCTGGGTGAGGACCACAGAGGCATGGGGAGCGGCGCGCCGTTAGGCCGCAAGTGAAGCTGCGGTCTTTCCTAGACCGCGGCCCCGCGATTCAAGGCGGCCTGGCGCGGTGCTCTCAAAAAGAGCCCTGAATCTGCGAAAATTTCCGTGTGGAGGATAGAGAGGGGGGCCCTTGAGGATGATGGAGGTGTGGGAGAGCAGGGGGACACCAAGATGGATAAATGGAGATCCGTATTGCTGCTGCGGCTTTATCCTGAAAAGGATGGCCGTCAGCAGCTTAGGTGAAAGGCTCTTACCTATAGAGAGCCAGGGAGCGGTGCTGGAGGAGAGGAGAGATCCGGGACACATGATTTCCAGGGCTGGAAACTGGAGAGGAGGACTGAGCTAGCAGGGCTGGGAGCAGAGCTGAGCTGGGAGGGACGCTGACCTGTCTGCCTCCTAAGCCTGCCTGGAGCTAAAGCACACACGCTCCTACTCTAGGAGACGTGCGCCGTGTGGAGCTCCTGTGGCTAATCCTCTGCCTTACTGACTGACTGATCTGGATAGATGACTGATAGATTACATTTCTTAACTAGATTTCCCCTTCTCCTCCCTCCCCCCCCAATGTCCCAACTGTATACCTGGTAAGTTTAACATGGGAGTGTAAACGTGTATAATCAGGAGGGATGGGAATCAGTAGAGGTAGCGACAACATTTTAGGGCTAAAATTCCCTGTTTACTAAGCAATCTATAAAACTTTTATTATAAGCTGAGATCATAAAACTAAAATATATGTAAGGAATAAATCATACCGAACCGTGGAGAGGATAGGTTTCCGGGGGCATCCCCACCGGGAGCAATCTGTGTCGAGGAGGGGGGGCAGCCCCCCCTGATGACAAAAAAATTGGATCCAAATGTTGTCCAGAGAAACATCTCTCAATCAACTCTCAACTTATAAACCTTAAAGGAGACAAGGAATTTAATACATACATCCAGTTAAACTAAATCAGCACTACCTGAGACCAGTGGAGAATATGATATGTAATGAATATCTCCTGTTCAAGAGAAAGAATAAAAATAAAGAAAAGAGAGGGGGAGAAGGAGGAAAGAGGAAGGAGAGGAAAGGGAAAGGGAGGGTGGGCCTACCTGCCATAGGATTACCTCAGTCTGAGTCCAGAGCCAAAACTAAACTTACATGTTGTGGGAGATTCCCATGTAAATCAACCAAGGTTCCCAAATTTCAGTGAACTGGGTAGAGGTATCTAACATAGAGTTAATTCTTTTTTCTTGTTCCATAATCCATGTAACCTTTCTCTTCATGTGTAAAATGGAAACCGACGGTTTCTTCCATGCGGCCGCTAAAGTGATTCTGGTGCCAGTCAGTATAAATAGAATCAGCTGTCTAATGGCCTTGGAGCTCTGTGGTATTAGTCCATTCAATAAGGCTATTGCAGGAGATTGATGGAGGTTACAACCGGTAACTCTCCTGATAATCTGGAATACCCTGTTCCAGAATCCCCGTATCCTAGGGCACTCCCACCAAGTATGGATCATGGTGCCTATTCCTTGACAACCTCTAAAGCATAGTGGTGAGGATGACGGATACATGGTGGCCAATTTAAATGGGACCAAGTACCATCTAGTGAAATTTTTTATATTAGCTTTAATGAGGGATGGACTCTTAAAACCCTTAAGAGATCTAGAGTAGTTTTTTTTGCCAGTCCACCAAGTCCCAGTCCTCTTGAAGCTCTCTTTCCCAAGCTAGCATATGAGGTAATTTTATGTTATTTGATGCAAGAGAT
This sequence comes from Rana kukunoris, assembly GCA_029574335.1. NCBI lineage: Eukaryota > Metazoa > Chordata > Amphibia > Anura > Ranidae > Rana > Rana kukunoris. Next base: position 105,217,185 of record CM056052.1, read on the forward strand.
TTGTAGATGATAGAGATATTACCTTTCCTATTCTGAGCTTGTTCGCATTTGTGTTCATATGGGGTCAAAAGGCCAGAAATTGTTTTATCGTTCCAAAGTTTCTGAGCAAAGGTATGTATTTGGTGTAATCTGGATCTTTCAGGGGGGGGGGGCAAAGGTTGTCTATAAGGAATTGCTCAGGAAGAGGACCTGTACGTTGAAAGAAACGTCCAATGCGGTACACCCCCCTATCAAGCCACCATTTGAAGGAGTCCACTTCCGTTTTGGGGCAGAAAGATGGGTCGAGAAAGATACTTGACAAAGGTTTGTGTCAGGGCATTAGAGCTGCCCGTTCGCGGCCGTTTACCGCGGGCGCGCGCATGCGCGGCTCGAGCGTGCGCGTGCACGTATTAGGCGCGCGCGTGCGTGGTATAGGCGCGCGCCACGGGCGCGCACGGACACGCTCTCCATCCGGCCAATCAGTGGCTTAGGCGGGCTATTTAAGCCAGCCTCTTCCTCCTGTCTGGTTGCTGGCTTGTCACAGCTTCTAAGTGAATCTGATACCTACGACCTTTTGATCCTGATCCTTTGACCTTTGGCTATTGTTACCGGACTGCTGCTGTCTCCTGCTCTTGACCTTTGGCTTGAACTATCGGACTTCCTGATCTCTCCAACCCTCCTGACCACGGCCTGTTTCCCGGATTAATCTTCTGCTTGTTCCCAGCTCCTGCTATCTGGACTTCCGGACTACCTCTGTGTGCTTCCTCGGCTGACCCCAGTGACCTGCTTCCGGATCAGTCTCTGCTCCACGGATCCAGTCTTCGTCCACCTGTCGGTACCGGTGCCTCCCGGTGCGTTCGTCCCCCTGTACCCACTCCAGGCGGCGGATCACGCTAGGTCGCAAAGGGAGCCGCCCTCAGCTTCTTGGCCTTGGTGAGTTTATCTTTAACTACCGTGATAGTACAAGCCAGCCAGATGTCCGAGGCCGACAGGGCGCGCTCTCCCTTTGAGACTCTTTGCCTACAAGTCTCAGCACTAACCGACGCAGTACAGAAGTTGCAGGACGGATACGTACAAATGGATGGTCGCCTCCAACAAATGGCTGTCACGCCTGGACCCACGGCCCCTCCCGCGGCTCCAGCTATGGGAGCATCCACCTCCCAGTCTTCTCCAGGACCAGCAATGGTTGATACTCACCCAGAACCTCGCGTCCCAACACCTGAGCGATTCTCTGGCGACCGCAAGAAATTCCGGGCGTTCAAAAATGCCTGCTCACTGTATCTGGCCCTGCAAACTAGAACTTTCTGTTCGGAAGCCGTGAAAGTAGGCTTTGTGATTTCTTTACTCACGGACGAGCCACAGGCTTGGGCACACAGCCTACTGGAACAGAAGAGCCCAATATTGGACACTTTAGACACCTTCTTTAAAAACATGTCTGAACTATATGATGACCCCCTACGTTCAGCTACGGCCGAAGCTACTCTCCACCAGCTGAATCAAGGGAGGAGACCAGTGGAGGACTTTATTGCGGAATTCCGAAAGTGGTCTGCTGACACAGGGTGGAATGAGGCCGCCCTAAAATATCAATTCCGCCAAGGTCTCTCAGAGTCCCTCAAGGACGAACTAGCTAGAATTGATCCACCTGCCACTTTGGAAGCTTTGATTCAATCAGCTACCCAACTTGACAGACGCCCTTTCCAGAATGTTCACCGAAACGCCCGATCCGCTGGAGCCTAGTACCATCCTAACCCCCAAGAACTTTTTATTAATTTCTCCAATTGACCTACTGACCTCTATTAAAAGGGCCTCCGATCAATGCACCGACCAACTGGCACTCTCTCTGGAGAAACAAGATGGTCTACTGTGGTCACGGGGCAAAGTCTTTGTACCTACAGAAACAAGGCAATTGGTGTTAAGCACATTCCACGATCACAAGCCACTTCGGAGCACGGAAGACCGCGGAGTTGATCGGACGCTCTTTCTGGTGGCCGAAATGGAAATTAGACTGTAAGACCTACGTGTCTTCTTGTACCCGCTGCCAGCGTTGTAAGGGTCCGAACACCAAGTCCTGGGGCCTACTCAAACCTCTTCCTGTTCCGGAACGCCCCTGGACAAATGTTTCAATGGATTTCATTGTAGATCTGCCTCCCTCCGAAGGCTTTACTACAAATCTAGTGGTAATTGACCGACTGTCTAAATTAGCACACTTCCTGCCTATGATTGGTACACCCTCCGCGACTGAGACAGCCAAAAATTTTTTTAAGGAAATCATAAGACTCCATGGGGCACCCAAGAGCATCGTGTCAGACAGGGGTGTGCAATTTACTTCTAAGTTCTGGAGGGAGCTCTGCAAGGCGCTTGAAATTAAGATCTGCCTCTCGTCTGCCTACCACCCACAGTCCAATGGCCAGACAGAGAGGACCAACCAAACGTTGGAGCAATACCTCCGTTGTTTTTGTTCATCATCTCAAGACGACTGGGCATCTTTGCTACCAGCGGCAGAGTTTGCCTACAACAATTCCGTTCACTCATCTACTAACCAGACCCCGTTTTGGGCCAACCTCGGATACCATCCTTCCTTCCTTCCGGACTCCATTCCTGAAATATCGGTCCCAGCTGTCCAGGAACGTATAGTTGCCATGCAACAGAACTTCCAGAAACTCCAGGAGACCATGCACCAAGCCCAAAAGAATTACAAGAAGTTTTTCGACAGGGGGAGGAAGGACTGCCCGAACTTCGAAGCTGGCGAAAAGGTCTGGTTATCGGCCACAAACCTCAAACTACCAATCCCTTCCCGGAAACTTGGCCCTAGGTTCATCGGCCCATTTAAAATCAAGCGGAAGATCAACCCTGTGGCTTTCAAATTAGAATTACCGGACTCCTACAGGATCCATCCTGTCTTTCATGCATCCCTGCTCAAGCCTTTCATACCAGACACCTTCCCTGGAAGAGAAGAACTCCCACCGCCTCCGGTGGTGATCGAAGGTGAAAAGGAATTCGAGGTGGAATCCATTCTGAGTTGTCGAAAGAGGGGGAGGCAACTTCAGTACTTAATTAAGTGGAAAGGTTATCCTCCTGAGGACAATTCCTGGGAGCCTTCCAGAAATTTACATGCCCCTCGGCTGATCCGAACTTTCCATCGAGACCACCCGGAGTTGAACAGTTTGGGCGTCCGGAGCCCGCCCCTTGGGGGGGGGCACTGTCAGGGCATTAGAGCTGCCCGTTCGCGGCCGTTTACCGCGGGCGCGCGCATGCGCGGCTCGAGCGCGCGCGTGCACATATTAGGCGCGCGCGTGCGCGGTATAGGCGTGCGGCGCGGGCGCGCACGGACACGCTCTCCATCCGGCCAATCAGTGGCTTAGGCGGGCTATTTAAGCCAGCCTCTTCCTCCTGTCTGGTTGCTGGCTTGTCACAGCTTCTAAGTGAATCTGATACCTACGACCTTTTGATCCTGATCCTTTGACCTTTGGCTATTGTTACCGGACTGCTGCTGTCTCCTGCTCTTGACCTTTGGCTTGAACTATCGGACTTCCTGATCTCTCCAACCCTCCTGACCACGGCCTGTTTCCCGGATTAATCTTCTGCTTGTTCCCAGCTCCTGCTATCTGGACTTCCGGACTACCTCCGTGTGCTTCCTCGGCTGACCCCAGTGACCTGCTTCCGGATCAGTCTCTGCTCCACGGATCCAGTCTTCGTCCACCTGTCGGTACCGGTGCCTCCCGGTGCGTTCGTCCCCCTGTACCCACTCCAGGGGGCGGATCGCGCTAGGTCGCAAAGGGAGCCGCCCTCAGCATCTTGGCCTTGGTGAGTTTATCTTTAACTACCGTGATAGTTTGCCTCTAGAAATTAAGAGTGGATTGCTTTTAAGTGAATCCCATAATACCAATGCTTGTGATAGGGTGGGGGATAGTATAGGGGGTCTACTTTTAGGAGTGCGCCACATGAGTTCTTCAATTGGGGACAATGGGGAAGCCTGTTCTTCTATTTCTATCCAATCTGGGCGATCATTTTTAAGGTAAACCTCCGATAATTGCGCTAACCTCGCGGATTGATAATACCATAACAAGTTTGGTACTCCTAGACCTCCCTGTTCAGGTAAGTTAAACAGACTACGAGAGGGAAGACGGAGTACCACCTTGGGAAGTGTGTCTCCTGCAGGAGCACTATATCTACCTGAAGTGCCTTGTATGCCTGAAGGGCTTTTCGTCTTTTAATAGGAGAGTTCAACCCCTGGGTGTTGTGTGTCACAACACGCAGGGGTTTAGTAGTGTTATTTGAGCCAGCCATGGGTCGTAAAGAGTGTTATGGACAGATCGTGTCTTGAAGACTGAGTCCATAGCTCAGAAGACACCTGTGATGGCAGGTAGGCCGGGAGGGAGGGTGGGAAGGTAAAGGGGAAAGGAAGGGGAGAATAGATACATGGAAATAAAGGCAAAAATGGTAACAACAAAGCAAGATGTAGTATTGCAAAAGGTCAAACCATGACCCAGATTGAAGGAAGGGAAGTTTGCTCCTTCCTTCAATCAAACAGAATTTATTAGAGTAGTCCATTTAGAGGACTAACTTCCTACTTGTTAGGGCGACAAAGTGTCGCTCCAAGAAGTAGGTTGAGGCTCAGGGCCTCACCGCCGACTGTCAGCGACAATCAAAAAGTTCATGAATTAAATTTTGAAAAACAAAGGGTTGATCCCCCAAAAATAACAATTGAAGAGATGGTACCTTCCCCCCCCCCCAAAAAAAAAAAAATATATATATATATATTTTAATACCATAGGAAAAAATAAAAATTGTAGAACCATATGGGTAAGTAGGTATTGAAAAACCACAAGAATAAATAAATAAATTATATAAGTGAGCCAGTAAATATTAACTCTTTTTGTTTACAAAAGTTTATTAGAAAGTTGTGACAATACAGAGTCATGGAAAACAGATATAGCATTGTTTCAAGAATAAAGTACAGCAAAATGAAACCGTTCCTTTAAGGAGAACAGGTCAAAGTAATATTGCATTGGGAAGTATGTGGAAGTACAGATATAAAAGGCAATCACAATAAAAATATATAGAATAATGGGATACGTAGAGGGAGAGGAGGTAGAGGGATTATGGTTGTTGAGTAATATGCCAGTAGGACCATTTGGAGGTAAAAATGTGCATGGAGTCATTAAGAGTGTGGTATATCCTTTCTGAGATTTTAATCATTTCCATTCTGTCTAATACTTGAACCCAAGACAAGTTACTAGATTTCCAATTAAGGGCAATCATCCATTGAATGGAGCTACAGAGGGAGTGGAACAGCCTTGAGCATTGAATAGGAACGTTGGGAATTTTTGCGTATAGTATGCAGTTCTGGGGGGATATAGTAATCTTTTGGCCCGAGGAGAGTTCAAATCTGGAGACAGCTGCGTTCCAAATGCGGTCTAGCAAGGGACAATCCCAAAATGTATGTAATAATGTACCCTCAGATTGACAACCTCTAAAACATCTAGAGGAAATTGAAGGATAAAAAACGTTAAGTTTGGAGGGGGTGAGGTACCATCTAGAGAAAATCTTTATAGGAGTCTCCCTAAATGATATAGCTCTATTACTTTTACGTAAATTCTCTGCCATGGAGTCCCATGACTCCGGCGGGATTTCACAGCCCAGATCAAGTTCCCATTGCCGCATTTGATTTGACTTCTCCTGAAGGGCCATGTTATTAAGATAGTGATAGAGAGTGGATATCATGCCCTTGTCTCGCGATGTTTTGAGGCAGATCCTCTCAAATAGTGTGTTATATGAGGAGGTAGATAGGGAAAAGTATGAATCGTAAAAGGATCTAATCAGTTGGTAGCGATCAATTTCGTTGATAGGAAGTTTATACTCCCTCTGTAATGAGTCAAAGGATCTGAAGACCCATTTGGATTGTAATGAGTGTAGTGTTGTTAGACCATTTTTGGTCCATTGAGAAAATAATGAACTCTGCGTATAAGCTATGCTCAGTCTAGGGTCTCCTAGAAAAGAAGTTAGTGGGGAGCATTGGGAGGAGAGGTTATAGATGTCCTTGACTTTGAGCCACAATTGAAATAGATGGGCTACGATGGTGTTGCGTTTCAAAAGCTGTCGGTGGAGAATGTAATTTGACCAAAGAATACCCTGAAGGTGGAGCGGTTGAATTGAGGAATATTCAAAATTTTTCCATGGTATATTATGAGAGGAGGAGAACCACTGGGAAAGTTGCGATAGTTTCGCAGCTAAAAAATAGTGCCACAGGTTAGGGAGACCTAATCCCCCTTTAGATTGTGGTCTGTGTAGTAAGGCATAGCTATATCTGGGTTTCTTATCAGCCCAGATAAATTTGTTGATCACCCTCTGAAGTTGGTCTAGTTTAGATTTGGATAGATTGATGGGCAGGGTACGGAAGTAAAATAGCAATTTAGGTAGAATATTCATTTTAATGGCGCACAGTCTGCCAAGAAAGGAAATATGGAAGGAGGACCATGTGGTAAGAAGAGAGCTGATATGAGTGAACAGAGGGGGATAGTTAGCCTTAAATAGATTTTTATGCGAGGAGGTGATGTTAACCCCTAAATATTTAAAGGAGTGGGGGCACCAAACAAAGGGGAAATTGGCTTGTAGGCGGGACTGTAAGTCTTGGTCAAGGTTTAATGAAAGCGCTGAACATTTACTATAGTTAATTTTTAGGCTTGAGATTTCGAAAAAGGAGTTAAGCTCTTTGAGGAGGACAGGGATTGAAAGGAGAGGCTCAGTAAGGAAAATCAGGGCGTCATCAGCATAAAGGCTGATTTTGTATTCGTAATGACCTTTTTTGTATCCCCTAATATCATGATTGGATCTGATGGCTTGGGTAAGCAGTTCTATGGCTAGGGCAAATAGTAACAGTGATAATGGGCAACCCTGTCTCGTACCGCGTCCAAGGGGGAAGAATTCCGAGTTACTGCCAGGTATTTTGATGCGTTTGGGGTGAGTGATAAAGGGCATTGAAACCTCTTAGAAAGTTACCTGAAATCCCAAATTTGGGTAGTAAATAATTTAGGTATGACCAGTGGACACTATCAAATGCCTTGTGTATGTCAAGACTAAGAAGGCAAGATTGTGAATTGTGTAAATTGGCGTCTTGAACTATATTAGTGACCAACCTGATATTGTCGCATATTTGTCTACCTGGGATGAAACCGGTTTGGTCAGCTTGAATTAGTGGGGAGATAACTTTTGCTAATCTATCTGCGAGTATTCTACCAAAGATTTTTAAGTCATTGTTTAGTACTGAGATGGGGCGATAGTTCTGGGGGAGGGTGTGGTCTTTATGGGGTTTTGGTATCAAGGAGAGGTTAGCTAATAACATTTCATCGGGGAAGTGGTTACCTTCTAAGATATGATTAAACAGTGATTTAAGATTAGGCACTAGGAGAGAAGCGAATTTTTTATAATAGGAGGACGTGAAGCCATCCGGGCCAGGGGCTGTGGAGGTTTTTAAGGATTTAATTATTTGGGATATTTCGTCTTCAGTGCATGGTACATTAAGGGAATCTGATTGGTCTTGATTTAGGGAGGGAAGGGATAACGCATCTATCCATGATTTAGATAAAGCATTAGGGGGATTCAAGGGGGGGGGGTTAAGAGATCTTTGTAGAAAGAGGTGAAAATCTTTAATACTTCCTGTGGATGCGTGGAAAGGTTTCCCTTATTATCTCTCAATTTGTATACATGGGTGGGTTTATTATCTTGATTTAGTTTTTTCGAGAACATTTTAGAGGGTGAGTTACTGTGTAGGAGAAATTTGGCCTTAGAAAATCTAAGAGATCTCTCAGTATTAGAAGATAAAATGAGGTCTAGTGCACGCCTTTTGTGTTGAATTTGGTCTGTGATGTCACGTGTGGGGGATTGCTGTAAGTCAATATAAGTAAATATTAACTCTTACTCTACCAGAAATCCTTATAAGTAATTTGATCAAGAATTGAGAAACAATTCATATTAAAAGAAGGCCTATTGGGGAGAAAAAACAAAAAAACAAAAAACAAAAAAAACACAACAACTTATATGAATGGGGGATGGACACCACCGGAGCTAAGATTAAATCATTTCAGTTGATGTTTAGTAGAGTTATTTCAGACTTTCCTGTGTTTGACTCTATTCCAGGGATTTGAGGTTGGACTATTGGGTGTATTTCTTTTAGCTGAGGTTTGTTGCGGTGGTAAAGTGTCCATGGCTGGTTCATGTGAAATAATTTTCAGGTGTAGTAATAGTCTTTCACCTTCTTGAAAGTTGTGTACTACGTGGAGTCTGCCATTATAGTTGAATTTTAAGGCGAATGGGAAGGCCCATTTGTATTTAATGTCTTTTTTCATGAGGGCAGAAAGTAGTGGTTTCATCGCTCTCCTCTTCTGAATGGTGTAGGGAGATATGTCTGAAAATATTTGAATCGTTGCACCTTAATATTGAAGGTTTTCTTGTTGTCGAGATTTTTTCATCACCTCGTCTTTGGTGGAGTAATAGTGGGGCTTTACTATCACATCTCTCGGTAGGCCGTCTTTTCTTGGTGGGCCTAGGGATCTATGTGCTCTGTCTAATTCCATTTTGTGAATAGGCATGGATGGGATCAGGATTTTTATGATGTCCTGTATAGCTGAGTGTACATCTGTGATGGACTCAGGTAGACCCCTGAGCCTGAAATTATCCCTCCTTGATCTGTTCTCCAAATCATCTATTCTGGCCTGGGCCACCTCCAGTTGTTCTTGCAGGTGTTGTATGTGGTCAGTATTTTGTTCGATTCTAGAGACATTAATATCCAGTTTCCGTTCTATGGATTCGATCCTGTTTCCAAGACTTTGGAAGTCGGCTCTGATGTCCTTAGTGATTTTTTTAGCGTTCTGGGCGATGCCCCTATCTAGCATTTCCGATATCCTGTTGAATAAGTCAGTAACATTGAAGGGGGCTTCAGGGGAGCGTTCAGTATTAGAATGGATGTAGATAGGGTTTTGAGAAGGGGCCTCAGAAGGGGTTAATTGACCCGACATTGTGGATATTATTCCTTCTTTAACAACAGACGAGTATAGCGCTGTATGTGATATAGAGTCTGATGAAGGGGGTGGTGAGATGGCTAACAGGTGAGATGGGATTTGTCTGACAGACATAGAAGTTTCGGTAATTTCCAGCGTATGTGTCTGGAGTTTGGAGTCCGAGGCCCAGATTCACAGAGCAATTATGCCTGTCTAACTGGTGTTAGACAGGAGTAATTTCAAATTTCGCGCGCCGTATCACTAGTTTGAATCCTCAAACCATGATACGGCGGCTTCGGGCTTCGATCCGAGAGGCTTACGTCTTCGTAAGCCTTCGGATCTACGCTGCGATATTTTTGCGGCCGCTGGGAGGAGATTGCGTCGTTTTCATGCGTCGGGATATGCAAATGAGTTTTTACGGCGATCCACGAAGATACGAGCGGTCTTCGCAATCGCTTTCGTCTATTTTTTTATACGTACTGTTAGACCAGCTTTTTGCCCATGTTAAGTATGGCCGTCGTTCCCGCGTCAAATTTAAAATTTTTTTTTTTTTTTTTACGTAACTCGTTCGGGAATAGGAATCTCCGTAAACGACGCTACTCAAGAAAAAATGACGTAATGACGTGATTTCGCGCAATGCACGGCGGGAAATTTGCGAACGGAGCATGCGCAGTTCGATCGCCGCGGGAACGCGCCTATTTTAAATGCTTCACGCCCCCTACTCGCGCAGATGGATGGCGACGGGAGAAATACACTACGCCGCCGTCGTTTACTGGACAAAATCTACCTGGATTCCACGTAGAGCCAGGTAAAAAACGGCGGCGTAGTGTATTTCTGATACTCTACGAGAATCTAATTCTCTGTGAATCTGCCCCCATGTTTTTAAGAGATTGCTTGACGGCTAAAGTTTTAATAGTATTCTTGTTCTTCTTGTTTCGCTTTCCCTTCATGTATTGAATGTGTAGCAGAATATTTGCACCCACATGAGTCAAAGCTAAGTGAATATTAGGGTCGGCAGATTTATTAAGTATTCTGAATCAACCATTGGGAGGAGCATGATATTTTAGTGCTCAGTTCATACCTGGGTACCAGGGCTTGTAGTTAAACTGTGAAAACTGACAAAATCTGTTATAGGTGGAGTCCCTGTTTAATATAATAAGTGGGTGTCATTACTGTAGATGGGGGGGGATCTAAGATCTTCAAAAAATGTTGTCATCAGACACCCGACGGTGAGTGGTAGGTCTTCCCTAAGTCGCCACCTTAAAAGTATCCCTGAAATGAATTATAGTAAATGACTTGCGATTATTGCAGATTAAGTAAGATATTGTTGAATGAAAGTTTTCCTCTTAAGGTTGCAGCCTTAAAATTATCTGGTGTATATTTCTTCAGGTGGTAGACTTAATCTGAGAGGCTGTAATGTACTCTGACAGGGGGGGGAATATGGACTGAGGGTCTTGAGGAGCGATGCTGAGGTAACCACTAGTTTCCTGTCTCTGTGTATTGTATCCACTCAGATTGAATTGCTGGGGAGGCCTCAGACAAGGAATGAATCCTAGTGTGTAAAGTCTATTGATGAAAGATAAAATATCAGATGATATTAATCCTTTATGCTGTCACCTTAATCTAGCCAGGTGTGAGGGCTAGTCAGGGGTTCTCAGTGTGGAAGAGCGGCCTGAGGAGATTGACAGAGACTAGTGATATCCCCCCTGGTAGGGATCTGCAGTATGTGGTTATCTCCAGTGGAAATTACCTCACATATGAGCTGCTGTATTTGCAGATAGCCCAGAGTCTTTTTCCCTTTTTTTTCCCTTTTTTTTCTTTCCCCTTCTTCCTCTCCCCTCTTAGGTTAGTTATTAAATAGTACTGTCTAGGTCACTTGCTGTGCTGACAGGGTGAGACAGAAATGACAATGGGGTTTGAGAGCAGGTATAGAGAGGGAGGGGGGAGGAGGCTGCTAGAGGGCTGAGAGTGTAGTAAAATGGATGCAGCTCACCTCCACAGTTATGGCTCAGTCCAAACAGGGCGCTCTGGATGGTCCCACGAACCCCTCCGCTTCCTCTGCTGGTGTTGATGGGTCGCCTCAGGAGGAATTGCTTCTCAGGCTTCATGCTTTTCAGTCTGCTACAGCGTGACGAATGTGCTATCCCCATTACGAAAGCTAGTTTTACCAGAACGAGTGCTCCCATCTCATAACTTGCTTCTGAGCATGCATGTTTTTTTCATGTCGTTAAAGCCTACACACGACAACGTGAAAAATGACGAAACAAAAAAGCATGTTCTAAAATTTTAATGCCCATTTTTCACGTCATGAAAAATACTCTGGAGCCTACACGCGATTATTTTTAATGACCATTTAAAAAAATTTAATTTTTCACGTCATGAAAAACGGTCGTGTGTACGCAGCATGAGAGTTTTGGCCTGTTTCTGTCCACCTTTGCAGTGTTGCCTGTTGCACCAACATTCATTGGTAATTATGTTGCAGTTTTAGAAGAATATTAGAATAGATACACTTTAAATAAATAGTGAATAGTATAGAATTATATTTTCAAGCACACAACTGATATCCTCCCCTGAAATCTCATAAAAGCAAACTTCCAACTGTCATTTTTTCCTTTTCACTTACTGCTAACATAGAACAATAGGCAGCACAGCAGCATTACATGAATGTAAGCGATCTCAGTTCTTTACAGATTTGCATATTTTTAAATACATAGTTGTGGATGTCATTAGATGTTCTTTCACAGAAGGTAACATTGGCAGCATTTTTGATTTAGTTGAGGAGGACCTTTTCATCATGAATAGTCTTGGGACCTGTGTAATCATGTTTTGCGCTAGGGTCCAGGACAGAGTCACTACATCTGTGGTTTACACATTTGATCATCATAGAGAAGGAAATGTTACTGTAAATATTTTATGTTGTGTAGAGCTCTTTACATGTTTTTAGATATTGTTTTTTTATGACAGTTAATTTAGGGTAAATCTGCAGTATGGTGTGAAATATAATCATCCAATTGCAAACAATGTTAGTCACCTTCAGGCTCATTCATGTCTATTGGGACACAGTGACTGTATGGACAATTTGACAGCCGTGTGGGTGCAGATGTGTCTCCCCAAAACATAGACAGTGTGCGTTTGGAGACACCTGCACGGCTGTCAAATAAGGACCACATGAATGGGACTGCATGTCCACATATGCATGAAACACCACTAGATCCCATATTGGACAAATTAGGGTGTACAAATAGGTATGCCCATGTGTCTGAGGCCTAAATTAATTCTGAAAGATCTCAGAAATGTCTCAAACTGATGTCAATAACACAAGCTCGAAAAACCCATCAACACAGATCCTAAAGCTTAAGCCACGTACACACGCACGGTTTTCTCAGGAAGAACCAGCAAGAAAATTGCTGGCAGAGCTTTTTTGCCGAGTAAACTGAGCATATGTACGAGGCTTTGAGGTTTCTCGTCAAGAAAACTGCCCAGAATCTAGACGAGAAAAATAGAGAACGTGTCTCTATTTTCGCATTGTGAGATTCTCGGCAGCGTTTTTTTACTGCTGAGAAACCCGCGCGTGTGTATACTTACCTCGCCATGGAAACCTGCACATGCTCGAAATGACTTTGACGCATAAGTGGTAGCTTCCAAAGCATAGGTAGGGTGTAGCAAGATGGCGGCGACAGCATCGAATGTGACAAGCGCATGCTCGTCGTTATCGATGACGTCACCGCATTCGTGCCATTCAAAAGAAAAGCAGTTCTTTTGAATGGAGTGTCTGTACACTCGGCTGGCAAAAGATTCTTGCCAAGAATCTCGTCAGGAAAATAAAGTTTTTTCCTGACGAGATTCTGGGCTGTGCAACATGTCCTTCTATTTATATCAGACTGCATTGGTGTGAACTGAATCTATAGGACACAAGTCAAAATGCCTTATTCTTGCACAGGGCAACACTCCCCAGTGCTGTCGGTGTTAACAAGTCCTAAGGGCTAAATAATGACAAAATCATACTTCAGCTGATACATTTTATTATATAGTTGTTTCATAATGCAAAGCCATAAGCAAATGTAGCTTTGTACAATATAAATAAATTATCCTAGCTAATGTAAACGTCAATATCAGGGGCGGACTGACAACTCATGGGGCCCCCGGGCAATAGGAGATTATGGGGCCCCCAGGCTTACAGATGGCCACCAAGCCAGGTGGCAGTACAGGGGTGGGGCAGCTAAAATCTCTGGATTTTCACATCAAAAGCATGTAGGTTTTGGACATATCAGGGACAGATGTAAAAAAAAACAGATGTTTACATACTGTCCCTGGTTTTAATGAGCCTGGCAACCCTGATGGGGCCCCCTAGTGGCATGGGGCCCTCGGGCAGTGCCCGAGTTCCTCAATGGTCAGTCCGCCCTTGGTCAATATGCATATAGCTAGAGTAGAAAGATCAATATGACCTTTATTTTGTTTAATCACATTTTATTGAATATTTTTGTTTTTACATACAGGTAGGTTCCACTCATAGCATACAAAGATAGCCTAAACATACATAGCCATTATAGGTGACACGTATTCCTCGAACATGACTCCGGGTCTTACTCTCTAGTGCAGGGGTGGCCAACCAGTGGCCCGGAGAGCCCTCTGATGTGGCCCGTGACCTCCTGCTCTGGATTTGCAGGTTGGCAAGCCCAGATTGTAGGTTGCCGACCTGCCATACTGCAGCATCAGTGTTGTGAATGAAGCTGGTGGTAGAGGAAGATCGCGGCTGCGGAGCAGAGCCCCACAAGCCGATGCATCCTCTACAGTGCCGGCTTTTGCCACAAGCGGAGTCTATGGCAAAGTTCAGCTAACCCGCAGTATAGACACAGGTGCACTATGCTGCACCCGCGGTGTGGGTAAACCACAGCAAATCACATGATCAGCCCAACCAAATGGGACCCTCAATTCACCTCTATAGAGCCACAGGTGCCTGTTTACACCCGCCTACCGCCAATCCGAAAAACAGTGCCTAGTGACAATGACACTGATCTCCGCTCCATGTAACTGGAGCGGAGATCAGTGTCGTGTCACACACAGCTCATCCCCCTACAGTAAGAATCACTCACCAGGTCACACTTAATCCCTACAGTGCCACCTAGTGGTTAACCCCTTCACTGTCAGTGCCATTTTTACAGTAATCAGTGCATTTTTATAGCACTGATCGCTGTAAAAATGACAATGGTCCCAAAAATGTGTCAAAAGTATCCAATGTGTCTACCATAAAGTTGCAATCACAATAAAAATCGCTGACTGCCGCCATTACTTGTAAAAAAAAAAAAATTGAAGTAAAAATGCCATAAAACTAACTACCTATTTTGTAGATGCTATAACTTTTGTGCAAACGAATCAATATACGCCTATTGCATTTTTTTTCCCCAAAAATATGTAGAAGAATGCGTATCGGCTTAAACTGAGGAACAAAGAAAAACGTTTTTTTTTTTAAATATATTTGGGGATATTTATTATAGCAAAAAGTAAAAAATATTGCATTCCTAGTAGTTAGAATTTTGCTATTCCTAATGGTCTTTTCTCTCTTTGCTTAGTATCTTTGTTTCTCTATATACCCAGCGGTTATGCACTAGAGCAGGGGTGCCCAACCTTTTAAAGAGCAAGGGCCACTTAAGCAACTTGGTAACCAGTCGCGGGCCACAATGAGCAGAGCGGGCGGACGACAGGTCACGGCTACTCTATTGGCCCTCTGATCTGCCCAGATGGAAGGAGATGAACTCCCTTCTGTTTTTGGCATTTTTACTTCAAATTTTTTTTTTATACAAGTAATGGCGGCAGTCAGCGATTTTTATTGTGATTGCAACTTTATGGTAGACACATTGGATACTTTTGACACATTTTTGGGACCATTGTCATTTTTACAGCGATCAGTGCTATAAAAATGCACTGATTACTGTAAAAATGCCACTGACAGTGAAGGGGTTAACCACTAGGTGGCACTGTAGGGATTAAGTGTGACCTGGTGAGTGATTCTTACTGTAGGGGGATGAGCTGTGTGTGACACGACACTGATCTCCGCTCCAGTTACATGGAGCGGAGATCAGTGTCATTGTCACTAGGCAGAGCGGGAGATGCTTGTTTACTTAGCATCTCCCAGTTCTATCTCTCCATGAGACGATTGCGGGTATCCCCGTGGAAATCGAGTCCGTGGGACCTACGGTCGGGCTCACAAAGGCACGCGACCACACAGTGGCATCTTAAAGGGGACGTACCTGTACCCCCATATGCCTGTCCATGCCATTCTGCCGACGTAAATAGAGGAACATCACTTGGCTATGGAAAAAATTAAAATTCAGCAGCTAAAATACTACAAGTGCTGACTTTTAATAAACATATACTCACCATTCCATGGATGCCATTACTGCCTTCCCCACAGCCGATTCTTCTCGGTGATGTGGCTCAGGGGATGTCATCCTTGATTAGGTGGGGAAATAAGGAAGTGGGAGTGGGTAGCGGTAAAAAAAACTACTCGCTCTTCCTCACTAACTAAAAAAGCTGCAGTTAAGATAAAAGCTATACTTTGGGATAAAGGTCCACCTTCCCCACCCCCATCTCTAATTTGTTTTCCCCAGGTTAGTCACAAGAAATGTGATGTGAGGCAGTGCATGATGTGAGTATCCCAAGGCTGGGGACAACTGAATATATCATTCTATCCTAGGCAAGAATCCAGGAAGTGTGGGAAGGGTTCCCTGAAAAAGGTAATAAAACAAACAAAACAAATGTCTGGCTGTGAGAGAAAAGGAGGGTTGGGTGAGGAGGGTGAAAGTCCACTTTGAACCATAAAACATGTTGGCTTTACACTGTCAATTTAACTGAAATGTTTGAAGTGGAAAATGCTCCAAGCAGAACTAAGCATATTCCTGCAATTAACCAGCTTAGATGCTTACTGCTCTCATGCCACCTCAATTGTTCACTATTAAGGTTTGATGGATGTCCACATGCAGTCGGGTGACTTTGTGAATAAAGCTGGTTGTGGATTTGTCTTGACATTTACAATGCCTGCTGGGCTGTAGAGTGTCTGGAAATGTATGAATCTATGGAAGAGCCAGGCAGATAAATCAAATTTCCCATTCATTTTCAGAAATTTCTGTGTTGTTTTCTTCCTGGTTGGTCAAGTCACTGGGCTGAAGAATTATGTGAAATTTCTCTGGACTACTAGGTATAAAGTTGTTGAGGTTTAAAAAAAGACATTAATTTCTAGTGATTTATTTCCCTGTGATTCCAATGCATTCTATGATGAGAGGCCAATAATAGTTGTTTTCAAACTTTATTATGTGAATATGTTTATCTTATAACAGTAGCTCTATGGGCATTGCTGTCATTATCACTTTAAAGGTGCATATCACACAATATATAATTGGCCTCATTAAATTCCAGAGTATGTCATATTGTTTTCAAATGATACAAAATAGCTACCAGTGATATATATATATATATATATATATATATATATATATATATACATACATGATTGGCTATAGCACTATAATGGCATCATTATATGTAAAATCCTCCTCACTGTTTAATTACTGCTCTGTAGGAGATCACTGACCAAAAACTAGCATAGACAGTAAATATGACATTTTTCTAATGGTTATCCGCTCTCCACATCCACAAAGATGAGATACTGACTGCCCACCATTACCTAGTGAGAGGGCCCTCTTTTAGATTACAGCTGATCTCCAGTAAAACAGCTAAATACAGAAATGAAAGGTGAAGCAGCATTAGACTTATGAGCATATCACAATGTCACTCTGCTCTGCTGATTTCCTCTTATTAGCACGCTCCATTAATTGCAGTACACCTTATTGGCGCCTTGTGCTGCTTCTTCCACCCCCCACGTGGAGCTCTGTAATGTGTACATGAAATGCAAAAAGGTTGATTTCAAATCAAATTCAGGTACTTTTATTGCTTGCATAAAAACAAATTTCAATGAATGCATAGTCATTTACACTGATCAGCCATAACTTAATGACAATCCACCTAATATTGTATAGATCCTTATTTTGCCTCTAAAACAGCACTGACCCATTGAGGCATAGATGCAACTTGTAGCTGGCCAGCTAGAACCTGTCCTAGGTAGCTAATATAACCTACATGTATATACAGCTAAACCTGCTAGGAACCTAGTGTGGTGCACATGTTTATATGTGAGAGACAAAGCAAAGTTATTCACAGCTGAATTCATGCCAGGAAGCATAGAGTTAAGCTTTTGTGACTCATCAGAAGCCTTGGCCCAATCACAGCTAATCTCACATTGAGCAGAGTCTTGACCTATCACAGCCTCCTTTGCATCCATTTCTGTCTGAGAGAGAGAGAGAGAGAGAGAGAGAGAGAGAGAGAGAGAGAGAGAGAGAGAGAGAGAGAGAGAGAGAGAGAGAGAGAGAGAGAGAGAGAGAGAGAGAGAGATGAAATATATCCACCATCTTATGTTATACTTTATTCATCACGTGTTTTTGTACATGGACTGTCTGCTGCAAAGCAGCAGTATTATATATGAAGAAAAGTGAATTATTAAAGAAGTTATTTTAAGCATTTGGTGTGCTCTTTAAACCTACTGCTTCCATAGAACAGCGCTAGAGGAATTTTCAGAGTAATAGACAGTCTTGTTGGAGTGAAAAGTCAGAGATATCACAATTCTTCTAACACCACAGCGCATGAGGCACTTCATAGTGCTGCGCCTGCCACACCACTAGACCTCTGAAGGTACACATGAGCCAACCTGTTTCAGACCTCTGAAGGTATGCTGCTGTATTTGGCGCCAAGTAGTCATTAGCAGATCCTCTATGTCTGGTAAGTTGCAAGGTGGGGCTTCCACGTATGGGACTTGTTTTTTTCAGCAAATCACACGGATGCTCAATTGGATTGAGTTCTAGAGAATTTGGAGCCCAAGCCAACACCTCAAACTTGTGTTCCCCAAACCATTCTTGAACCATTTTTGCAGTGTGGTAGGGTGCATTATCCTGCTGAAAGAGGCCACTGCCATCAGGGAATAGGTTTCCATGAAGATATGTACTTGATCAGCCCTACTCTGTGTGTCCAAAAGACATATAGAATGGGGCTTGGCCCTGCCCTCCACTCCTTGGCCGTAATTACATCTCAGTAGTCTATAGGCAGAAAATTCTGACGTGCCTCGCCGCCTCCCTAACACTTCTACTACCCCTATAATACCCACCTCTCCTCTCCACATACCCATTCTACCATCCCCATTACCCACCCCTCCTCTCCACATACCCCTTCAACTGCCCACAGTGGACAGTGTCAGTCAGTAGAGCTGTGAAAGGAGTCAGTAGAGCAGTGGATAGTGTCAATAGGGCAGTGGACGGTGTCAGTAGGGCAGTGGTTATGTCAATATGGCAGAGGTTGGTGTCAGTAGAGCAATGAAAGGTGTCAGTAGGGCAGAGGTTGGTGTCAGTAGGGCAGTGTAAGGTGTCAGTAGCACAGTGTAAAGTGTCAGTAGGGCAGTGGATGTGTCAATAGGGCATTGAATTGTGTCAGTCAGTAAAGCAGTAGATGGTGTCAGTAGGGCAGTGGACAGTTTCAATAGAACAATGGAAGGCATCAGTGGATGTGTCATAATAGCATTGGATGGTGTCAGTCAGTAGAGCAGTGGAAGGGGTCAGTAGGGCTCTGGATAGTGTCAGTAGAGCAATGGAAGGTGTCAGTAGGGTAGTGGATGGTGTCAGTAGAGCAGTGGACCTGCCAATAGGGCAGTGGATGGTGTCAGTAGGGCAGTGCATATGTCCATAGGGCAGTGGATGGTGTTAGTCAGTAGAGCAGTGGATGGTTTCAGTCAGTAGGGCAGTAGATGGTGTCTGTAGGGCAGCACAGGGATGGTGGGACCCCCTCATAATTGGCACTGCATGTGGACAGACCCCAGAACTCAGCACAAGGGTGTTGGAAGCCCCTCATAATGGGCACTGCATGTGTACAGACCCCAGACCCCAGAGCTCAGTGCAGGGATAATTCCACACTGAAAGAAAGAAAAATGTGGCGCTGTGATACAATAAAAAAAAAATTCTCATGGAGAATAGAATACTAAATCAATAGTCACTGTAATAAAACAGTGATAAAGTACCAACAATAGACAATAATGGTGAAATAAGTGAATAAACTGGTGCTATATAAAACACAACCAAAAATAAAATAACATTAGAAAGTCCATCCGAAATTAGTGTAAAGAATAGATGATAAAATTACCACGTAGACCCTCAGAGACAAGCTGTCACTTTCTAAATGAAGATAAAATTGCGCTTACCAGAAAGCATTGACCTGCCTGTCAGCGACAGCAGATTAATCAGGCATGAACACTCACGGGGCGTACTCTGCTCGGCTTCCTCAGACTGGATCGAAGGTGGACAAGATCTTCAGTGGAGGGCCATGGATGCACGGTATCATGGATGGATGTCCCGATAATCCCAAGATATCCACTCTCACGAGTAGATGTAGGGGTATAGTGGTGAACCCCTTGAGGGATAGGTAGGATAAAAGTGGAAGATTCCAAACAGCATGTAGGGAAGAGAATGAAAACGCAGCCCCAATGGTGCAGGCCAAAAAAAAATAGGTTTTATTTGAATAAAACCAACATATACATAAAAAGTGAT
This sequence comes from Rana kukunoris, assembly GCA_029574335.1. Taxonomy (NCBI): domain Eukaryota; kingdom Metazoa; phylum Chordata; class Amphibia; order Anura; family Ranidae; genus Rana; species Rana kukunoris. The sequence continues at coordinate 105,236,800 of CM056052.1, forward strand.
CACAAATATATAAAAAGGGCAATATGAGAAATGGTAAAAAACCAGGCCCTACGTGTTTCGTCCTAGAGGGACTTCAGTTGAAGTCCCTCTAGGACTAAACACGTGGGAGTAAAGATGGCGAGGTTAAACACTATTGTGAATCACACTGCTTCTCGCCAGAGTTGGATCCAGAGATCAAAGAGGGGCCTGTGCTGTATCACAGGACTGGTGAGAGGGTGAAACACCCACTATCAACACTGTGTGACAGGATGTAAGTTTCCCGCAAAGTGCCATATTCTTCCTGCATATACTCAACCTATAACAGTTATCTTGAAAAAGCCTTCCTCTTTGACTTTTACTCTAGACAGATTCTATTTCTCTAAATTGACTCTATTTTGACTTATTCTAATCATCTCCCCTCCACTCCTTGTGCCTCTAATCACTTTTCAATCAAAACAAGGTTCATATCTGAACTCCACTGTACTTTAACCGGATGCAGGTTATTTTTACACCATTGTAAATTCACCAACACTAAGGGCCACAACAATAGCCGGCAGAGGAAACAACTTAAGTGCGGCCCTGCTCCTGTGACCAATTCCCTTCTGAATAGCTAGTCCAGGTGGAGTCTTTCAGGCAGACTTGGGCCTAGCACAATCATCCCAGTGGATTGTGGGCAATATAGCTCCGTGGGGGTTAGATTTATCCACTTCTTTTCTGCTCATAGTTGCACATTGGTGACAGTAAGTTGACCAGTGGGGCTGGCAGAATTGTATGCCCAGTGGTAAAATCCCTTGCTTTATCTAGATATCTATATGTGTTCATGTATGTTATGATTAGTGCCATACTTTAATCTATCATCCATTACAGAGTGTCCAGATCCTTATTGTTGATTACTTGTACAAAAAACTTTTATACCTGAATACACAAGGTTAAATATCACTGCCTAATAATTAAAAATAAGTGCAGTGCTATATAAACATAATAAATATGTGCATATAAGTAAAATAAGGAATATAAAGTGCAATATACTGTAAATATTCACTGATAATATACAATGTTATTGGATGACGGAGCGTTACCTTAAACTTAATGAAACAAAAACAGAACTTCTGCTGCTCCACGCAAATCGCAAGAGACTAGCGATGACAACATGGACACCCCCGCCCATTTTGGAAAATTTCATTACCCCCAGCACCAAAGTCAAAAGCCTCGGAGTCACCTTTGACTCCGACATGACAATGGATGCACAAATAGACTCAGTAGCCAGCGGATCTCACCATCTGCTGCGCCTGCTACGTAGAGTCATTCCCTTCATCCCAAAATAAGACACAGCAGTAGTCGTGGGAACAATAATCAACTCCAGACTCGACTATGCAAACACCCTTTACCTTGGTCTTCCAAAATAACAGGTTGCTCGTCTACAAGTCGTCCAGAATACGGCGGTATGACTTATAACAGGAAAAAAAAACTGGGAATCAATCACTCCCTCCCTCAGGTCCCTTCACTGGTTGCCCGTGAAGGACCGGATCACATTTAAGGCCCTCTGCCTGACGCACTAATGTGTTCAAGGAATCGCTCCCCAATATTTGTGTGAGAAAATAAAATACCACAACTCCAATTGCATTCTCAGGTCAACTATCCAAAATCTACTTCAAATCCCCAGGCCCGTTACAAGACAAAAGGAGAACGAAGATTTGCAGTCCAAGGACCCCGACTGTGGAACGCATTACCAACCAATATCCAAACGGAAATGGATCACCAGGCCTTCAGGAAAAAACTCAAGACCCACCTATTCTGAAGGCCAAATGAGAAGGAAATGGATACCAAGCGCATTGAGGCGATTTAGTTTGCATGTGTAGCGATATATACGTTTTTCATTCATTCATTCAATGTTCAAATTCCTATATAATAAAATTATTTCATAAATGTAAAAAAGTACAATGTGCTCCATGCTCCACACAGTGTTCTTATGAATTCCAATCAAAAGTGTAAAAACAACAAACAGTCCATTTAGTAATTTGTGAAATCAATATAATTGAGGGTCATTTCTTCACACTGATCCACCTCTGTGCAAAGACAGATATCCTTGTGCCCTCACCTTATAGGTTAATATCTGCACCTTAGATCACAATCAATTCTCTGATTGGCTTCTTATAATTTTCCTCCTTTTTATAGCTCATCCGTTTACTCAAAACGTATATAATATCACTGTCCGTAGTGGTGCCTATTCCTGCAAAAATAATTGTATTGCTGAGTACTAAAGTATTGTTGTTGACTCTCTTGAACTCAGCCAGGTGTGTCAGAAAGTCTGGGGTTCAAGAAGGTCAAAGCCAGCTTCACCTGTTTTACGAAGTCTACCTAAGCAATGATATTCCTAATCCCATCTCTGGGAAAAACTAACACTGAGTTAGCATGAAAGAAACAGGAAGGGTCTAACTAGGACTGAACTAATTAAAACTAAACAGATGGGGAGGACAGTAGAAGATATCAATCACATAGGTAAATAAGTTGTAGTGGCTCTAAACTACCACTAGATGTCGGCATGCTAAAAATAAAATATCTAAAACATTTAAAGGGTCACTAAAGGAATTTTTTTTTTTTTTGCTGAAATGACTGTTTACAGGGTATAGAGACATACAAGTTAACCGATTCCTTTTAAAAATGATTAAAAGTAGATAAAAACCAATCATATAATGTGCCTGCAGTTTAGTTTCACTTTTAAACTGGTTTCATGTTTCTGTGATGAAAAGAGACACACAGAACAAAAACAAACAAATCCAGGGCAGTGTTTTGTTTTTAAAATGAATCTGATTGGTTCTGAGGAGTTTTATACACACAGTAATGACAGCTTGGACCACAGTGAAAAGCTTTCATGAGATTTTTCATAAGGAGCCAGACAAGCAGGAAGTGTGGAGATCAGAGCAGAATTACAGCAAGTTCAAAGCAAAAACGAACAATGAGGACATGAAACCAGGACTGCAGTAAGGTAAAGGAAGCTATTTAGCTAAAAAAAAATCCCTTTAGCGATCCTTTAATATAACACAGAAAATCACATAGACAGAACACATGACATGTAAACATGCAGTGGCTACAAAGGTGCTTCAGGAGATCAGCAGTACCTATAGGCAACAAATAATAAAAAAAGGTGAAAACTGTAAAATATGTTAAGGAAATTATAGTTGTTTATGATAGTTTAGTTCAGTTAGGGTTTACATGTACCTTAAGTGCTAAGGGCAGGGCAGCGCAGTCCAACCAACCATATCCTAGCTACAGCTTGCATATGCGTTTACGGTATTCCTTATGTTTCAGGATTGGTGACTTTATAACGAGCAGACTTTTTTTCTGTCTGCTAGCGGTGATAGATTCACTTTGATATCTTTGTATTTCATTTGACCAGGTAATGAAACTACCAGTGGAAAGTTATTCCATCCTCATTTTTTGTCATTTCTCCCGCAGCAGACTAATTGACTGTATCTGATTCCTGGCTTGTGCATTGTTCAAACATAACAGTTTTCAGAGTGTTCTATTCCATGTGCAGTTTACGTCTAAGTTCCAGTGGCATGGACCTTCAGGCTGGCCGAGACTGAGAAAATGCACTGTAATTGCCTGTCTGCAATTCCAGCACAAATGCATCAATAGAAGAAGAGAGAGAAGAGAGCACTCCCTCTTATCCTTTACAGTAAGTTCATCATTCTGAAGAAACAATGTGTTCAGTTTACCTTAGAAAACGAGGAAAAGAGCCTTTGTGTTCACTGAATACCATAAAAAAAATATTCATCCGCTGTTGTTAAGGCTTCATTAGATAACTGCAGGCAGTTTGCAGACACTGGATGTTAGCTACTCAGGGTAAGACTCAGAGTAAGGATCTCCTGTGATCCCCAAAATACAAGTTCCATCAGAGTGGGGGAGAAAAGGGGAGATCGATGATAATCTGTGAATTTCAGTGGGCTGAGGACAATATTGAAGATATGGGCCTGCACTGCCCTGAGGTAGGGTGATCAGATGTCCCTGGTTTCCAGGAACAATCCACAATTGTAAGGGGCTGTCCCTAGGAAAAAAAATATCCCTAATTTATTTTTACACTGTAATGCCACGTACACATGATAGGACATTCCGACAACAAAACTGGATTTTTTTCCGATGGATGTTGGCTCAAACTTGTCTTGCATACACACGGTCACACACATGTTGTCAGAAATTGCGAACGTCAATAACGCGGTGACGTACAACACGGACAACAAGCCGAGAAAAATGAAGTTCAATAGCCAGTGTGGCTCTTCTGCTTGATTCCGAGCATGTGTGGAATTTCGTGCATCGGAATTGTGTACACACGCTCGGAATTTCTGAAAACGAGTGTTGTTGTCGGAAAATTTGAGAACCAGCTCTCAAAAATGCCGACAGCAAATGTCCGATGGAGCATACACATGGTCGGATTTTCTGACATCAAGCTCACATCGAACATTTGTTGTCGGAAATTCTGACAGTGTATGCAGCATTAAAAGAAAATGTCCTGATTTCTTTCCAGATTTTGTAATAGCGTCCCCAGCTAGGAAGGTTGCAATGTATTTTATCTTAGCAATATTTCTATGATTGGCCTGGAGCAGGAGGTGGAGAGGGGAGGAGAGTAGGGGAGTGTCTGCTCCCGGCTGTGTCCTGGGTTATTAGTGATGTCATATACCAATATTCTCATATACCAACAATATACAAACTAGTCTTCTTAGTCCCTCCCCTCTGCTTTCCCAGACTTTGTTGCTGGCAGAATGCAGAATTGTGGCCACACAGGGCATTTTAAGACTAGGAATGAGATTCAGGGTCACCACTACTATGGACTTGTTCGAGATTTAAATTCCTGACAAAAAACCCTTGCTATAAAAAGGTGGCACAGAGAAGTTTAACCACTTGCGGACCGCCGCATGTACATTGACGTCGGCAGAATGGCACGTACAGGCACATTGGCGTACCTTTACGTCCCTGCCTAGACGTGGGTTGGGAGTCCGATCGGGACCCCCCCGGTACCTGCGGCGGTCCCCGTGGCTTCAGGAGCGATCCGGGATGAGGGGGCGGCGGTTCGTTTTTGTCCGCCCCCTCCAGGTCACTCCCAGCCAATGCGCGCGCTCCCCCGTGTGTCACTTCCTCCTCCTGTGTAAACACAGGAAGTGATGTAATTTCTCCTCTCAGCGGTATTTTCAACCGCTGCTGAGGAGAGAAGACATCACACAGTAAGTCTGCACAACACTTCACTGACACCAGTACACACAGGCACATTAACCCCCCCGATCACCCCCCCCACCCCCCTGTCACAGTGTCACTGAATGCAGTGATCATATATGTACTGATCACTGCATTTAGTGTCAGTGTGACAGAGTGTTAGTGTTAGGTTCAGGGTAGCCCCCGTACCCCCCCAATAAAGTTTTAACCCCTTGATTACTGCCCTAGTTAACCCTTTCACTCACTATTGCCAGTGTCACTAAGCGATCATTTTTCTGATCGCTGTATTAGTGTCGCTGGGTAGCTATTTTATTTTTTATTGCGATTTTTTTTTTTTTTACTAAAGACATGCGGCTGAATACATTTTGGCTTAAATGTTTGACTAAAATTTAGTTTATTTGATTTTACTTATAACAAAAAGTAAAAAATGTTGTTTTTTTTTTCAAAAATGTCGCTCTATTTTTGTATATACCGTGTTTCCCCGAAAATAAGACGTACTCCGAAAATAAGCCATAGCGGGATTTCGGCGCAAGATCGAAATATAAGACACCCCTCCGAAAATAAGACGTAGCGATGTAGTGTCGAATCTCCGAAAATAAGACGTGGCGAATCTCCGATAATAAGACGTAGTGTCGTATGCGTAATGGCGCGGAGCGGGAAACAACACGTGATAGGCGTACAGTACTGTACTGGAACTGAAGTGAGGAGAAGAACGCTGTGTAAAGCTGTAAAGCTTCTCCCAGCACTGACCAGCAAACCCCTCTATCACCCCACACAAACACCAGGGGATAGGGGGAAAAGCTGCTACTGAGCCCAAAGAGATCACCCCAGCTCCACTTTGCTCCACATCAGCTTTGCTGGCTTATCTTTCTGTACAGCCAGACAAGATGAGTGCAAAGAGAAGAAGTTGGATATCCGAATGGTCCAAAAATGGCGTGCAGAATACGATAATCTCAGTCTACAGGTGGACAGAGGAAATGCTAAGAAGCGCAAGTGTGGTTCAGGTAGGCAACCTTTATTTTCTGTAATAAAAATAAGACACCCCCCGAAAATAAGCCATAGTGTGATTTCTTGAGGAAAAAAAAATATAAGACGGTGTCTTATTTTCGGGGAAACACGAAACAGAAACAAAATTGGCGTCCATTTTTTCCCACAAATAGAGCTTTCTTTTGGTGGTATTTGATCATCTCTGCGGTTTTTATTTTGTGCGCTATAAACAAAAATAGAGCGACTATTTTGAAAAGGCCGATACGTATTCTTCTACATATTTTTCGTTAAAAAAATCGCAATAAGCGTTTATTGATTGGTTTGCGCAAAAGTTATAGCGTTTACAAAATAGGGGGTCGTTTTATGGTATTTTTATTAATATTTTTTTTTTACTAGTAATGGCGGCGATCAGCATTTTTTTTCAGTACTGCGACATTATGGCGGGCACTTCGGACACTTTTGACAAATTTTTGGGACCATTGGCATTTTTATAGCGATCAATGCTATAAAAATGCATTGTATTACTATAAAAATGCCATTGGCAGTGAAGGGGTTAACACTAGGGGCGGGGAAGGGGTTAAGTGCGTTCCTATTTGTGTTCTAACTGTATGGGGGGTGGCCTCACTAGGGGAAATCACTGATCTTCTGTTCATACTGTACATTGTATGAACAGAAAATCAGCGTTTCCCCCGCTGACAGGAACGAGAGCTGAGTGTTTACACACATATCTCTCGTTCCCCGCTCTGTAACGAGCGATCGCGTGTGCCCGGCGGCGATCGTACCCGCCGGGCACGCACGCGGGACTAGTGGCCGCTAAAGAGCCAACGTAGTATGACGGGCTCTCGCGTAACAGTGCCACCGTCCCGCAGTAATATGACGGCGGGCGGTCGGCAAGAAGTTAAAGGGGTTGTAAAGACAAAAATATTTTCCTCTTAAATTAAAGTCTGGCAGTAGCTGATAAAGTAAAAAGTAATGTTTTGCATTATAACTAGTTTGCTACCTGTTGAAATCAAGCTGTTTTATTCACCTCTGTCACTCCTGAATCGTTATTCTCACTGACTTCCTGGTTTGCGGTGTACATTCATTCTTGCTACATCACGGCCTAATGGGAACTACAGTTCCCATTAGGCTTAGCCTCCATACCTGTGAGGGATAAGAGAGCATCTTCACGCAGGGCTGTAGTCAAAGGGAGGGGGTGAGCACATTCTGCTTTCCACCATGCAAAACAGCTCAGGTGCTGATGGAAAGCAAGAAGAAGAGAGACAGGAAATGGCATTTTCAAACCTGGATTACTGTGATTTGGAGGTCAAAAGGAAAAACGAGGTAAGTGATATTTAAATGCTCTAGCTTACAGCAATCAATTGATCTAATAAAAAACGAACCTTTAGGCGGCGTACACACGATCGGATATATCCGATGAAAACGGTCCGCGGACCATTTCCATCGGATATGTCCGATCGGGAGTTTGATCGGATGGCGTGTACACACCATCGGATCAAATTCCCCGCCGCCGGACGGCGCGGTGACGCGGCGGTGACGTTGACGCCGCCGCGTCACCGCCACGTCACCGCACCAGGAAGTAAAACACTTCCGCGCATGCGCCGAATCCATTCGGCAGCGGCGCGGCGGCGGTGGGACCCGACATGTCTGCTGGTAAGTGTACTAACCAGCAGACATGTCGGGCGGACAGATTCCCACCGGATAGATTTCAAAGCATGCTTTGAAATCTGTCGGGTGGAGAAATCTGTCCGCTAGCCCATACACACGAGCGGAGATGTCTGCTGAAACGGTCCATCGGACCGTTTTCAGCGGACATATCCCCTCGTGTGTACGCGGCCTTAGTGTTTCTTTAAGTGGTTAAGTGGCAGTAAACTGGAAGCTGTTATAGGAGAGGTGTTAAACATCATAGGGAGAGATATGGGTCTGTTTGAAATATGTACTTCTTTATTCCGATTGCTAGCTCACTGGGCAATTAACCCCCTTGCTGCCTTTTTTTGGGGGCCTTTTCTTTTCATTTCATTTTATTTTGTGGTTAATTTAAGGTCAGCAGTCACTGTAAGCTTCTGTCCCATCTATAGCAAATTATATATATATATTTTCCCCCAACAAAAATTGTTTCAAGGGTAGTATTTTGGGGGGGGGGGGGGGTTTCTTTTGCTTTTAGATTAACCTGACCTTTTTTGCCTCAAAGTCTGCCTGTAAAAAAAAAGAAGTGAGCTTTTGTTTCAGGGATGGTATTTCTGTGTTTTCATTCTCTTATGGTTTTTTTTAAAGGGGTTGTAAAGGTTTGTTTTTTATTTTCTAAATACCTGTAGGTTCCTTGAAGCTAGTCCATTGTTGGTTCACTTAACTTTTCTTTCGATTTCCCTTCTAAATGTTTTTTGTCTGAATTTCTCACTTCCTGTTCCTCCTAAGTACACTTGCCCCCATCACCCGAGTCGTTCTGGCTGGGAGTTAGTCAGCGAGAACAGCTTACTGAGGAGGAACAGGAAGTGAGCAATTTAGACAAAGAAAACAAAGAAAACATTTTTTTTTTAGATGGGAAATCAAAGGAAAAGGTCAGTGAACCAACAATGCACTAGCTTAAAGGAACCTAATTAGAGAAAAAATAAAATAACCTTTAAAACCTTTAAAAGTTTGAGGTGCTCAAAGCGCTGCATGCACATTGCTTCATTGTTTGAAAGAGAAAAAGTGCAATAACTGCATACTCCTCACATCACATTATATCGCTCACATTCACTGTACCCCCCCCCCCCCACATATCGATAGATCAAATAAAAGTTAGGCATAGACCTGCGAGACCTATTATCCCTGATTTGCACTGTTCTGCTATTGGTCAAATTTACTCTTCTATAGCTTCTGCAGTCTCTTGATTCTTGTAGTGATTATTTTCTCTAATAAATCTGAGCCTAGGCTTGTTTTTTTTTAAATTGTCCTGCTGCCACGTGAATCAGCATACAAAATAGTTCTGATCACATTCAGCTGTAGCTGAAGGAACACACGTCAGGGTGGCTTGGTGGCTCCATGTAGACCATATATGGCAACAGGTGGAAATACATGACACATTATTTTAACAAATGATATACAGTAGATGGAAATACATTTTATACAGAAAAAGGGCACAGCAGAGAGGAATTCACATGAGGTATGCATCAGATATGTAGTGAAACAATGAGGGTTTAACAACACAAATTCTTGTAGTTTTAGCACTACCCCCAGAGGAGCTGCTGAGTATTTTTGGGTGGCACGTTACCTCTATCTTCTTGCTGTCCAGGGTGAAAAGAGAGTCCAAAGAATTTCAATGTCACACAATGCACTTCTTTTTCTGGGATCTATTTGCAGAACTTTAGTAGAAAAGAAGTAAAGGGGTGGAGGGGTAGGTAGGTTCAGGTGCATAATCACAAATAGGAAACACTCCTGCTTTCAGCAAACAGTTCTTGTTGACACTCTAGCCAGAATGGGTATTGCTCACCCGGATAGTCCCTCTCACTGGCCTAGCAGCCGGGATGGCACAAGGAATAAAGTACAGTCTTTGCCACAGACCTTCCCCTTTGAGGAGACACTTTTGGTCCAGAATCCCCTGCCACAGGATTCAGCACCCGAATCTCTCCAGCTTAGCTTTAGTAGAACTTTAGTTCTGACAGGCGACACTGTCAAGCCTCTCAGTGTATGGTGCATCCTGCGATGAAGTTTCCAGGCCTACTCCCAAGACACCAGCCTCTTGCATGGCCCTCTCCAGGATAGGTCCTCCCCTGGCTTCCTTCATCTAGTGGCATCCTCCCGGCAGGACAGACAGCACAGGATCACCTCTTCAGAAAGAGCAGGCCCCAGTCTGACTACTGGGCCTACCAGGCGAAGCTGTGACCCTGGACCAACGTGGTCCCGGAGTCTGAATTCAGGACACAAACCTCAGGCCAAGCGGGTCACGAGGCGTGAACGTCAACCCCTGCCAATTGCGTCTGACCCTTAAGTATGCGTTTGTATGTTAATTTTTATATATTAAACCAAACTTTATACACCTACTTGCTTCATTTAAAGTCCCAATCTTCCCTGCCCCCCCTTTTTTTTTATTTTTACCAAAGCATATTATTGAAAATATTTGTGTATTTTAATTGTTGTTCTTGAAGCCACTTATTCACAGTAGTTTGCCTATTAAACTTAAAATGGCTGAGATTTGACTCCCATGAACCTCAAAGTACAGGTTTGCTGAATTTCAAACACGATTTGCTGAACTCCTGGCAAATAAAAACTGGTCAGATTCACCCATCACTACTCAACATGCATAATGACAAGATTATTCCAATGTGAGGGCATGTGAGGTATCACTAGAGACAAGGCTGTTTAGCATTTACCTTTAGGCTGGATCCTTGGATGCAATGGGATTCATATCAATTGGGTACCGGTCACTGTAAGGTTTTTAATCAACATAGCAAGTCATAGATTAGAGGAATAGGGTATGGAATTCAGACCACCATTATTGCAGAATTTCATCTTTTAAGCTCTGTAAAGGCAAAAAAGGACCTTTAAACTGAGATTAGAGCCATACGAAGGGAAGAAAGAGCGCACAGGCTCTGGTGCAAAACCGTTTGGTTAATTTGAAATAATTACCGAATATGCTTGAGTATAAGCCGACCCGAATATAAGCCGAGGCACCTAATTTTACCACAAAAAAATGGGAAAACTTATTGACTCGAGTATAAGCCTAGGGTGTCCATCTGCATGTCTCACTGTGCCTCACTTTGCCTCACTGTGTCCATGTGCATGCCTCACTGTGCCCATACCTCACTATGTCCATGCCTCACTTTGTCCATGACTAGACTGACGTTTAACATGAGAGTCTACGGAAGGGGTGCTTTGCTTTAAAAAATCGGTGCCCCCTAGCCATAGGTCCTCCAGACAATAAACTTTGGACACTCGTAGAGAAGAAATGGGGCTATATGTGTGCCAAATTCCAGATCCAGGGGACCTATGACCGGCCGGTACTGGGTCCCCAAAAATCACTGGAGAAATTACAGTTTAACATGGAAGTCTATGGAAGGGGTGCCCAGCTTTGAAAAATCGGTGCTCCTCGGCCGTAGGTCCCCCGGACAACAAACTTTGCACACTTGTAGAGGAAAAATGGGGTCCAGGGGACCTAAGGCCGGCTGGTACCGGGTCCCCAAAGTCCGGGAGATCAGGTAAAAAAAGTTGACTCGAGTATAAGCCGAGAGGGCCATTTTCAGCACAAAACAAATTGCTGAAAAACTTGGCTTATACTCGAAAATATACGGTATATGAAAATCATAAAAACTCACAAACATAAGTTGATTCAGGCATTGAATTTCACAGTATAACATCTCTCAGTGTAAGGCTTCAAGGCTGTATAGGGGACTCGCAAGACACATGATAAGCGGGCCCGCCGCTTTCCCTGTCACATGACTTGGACGACCAACAACTGACAGAGCACATGCATGGTTGCCAGGACAACGCGTTTCAAAGGACATGGTCTTCTTCTTCAGGTCCTCCCTTGGTCCTTAAGGCAACCCTTAAGCAGGTAGTGAGCACCGCGGGATTAACCCTTTACATGCTTGCTATCAGGCATCCAAGGGTGATAAGGAATGATTTTCTCAACCCCTTCATACAACATTAGCACATCACCTTTAAACCTTTAGCAATGTTTTGATCATTCATAAAATATATATATATATAAATATAAGCATTACTACAAATGATATACTAAAAATGGATATATAATCATTTTTAATAGGAATATATTTAAAAAAAAATACATTTGTATTTACAATACTACAAACAGGGCAAAAACACTTACATTTACCATAGAATAATATACAATATGATGAAGAATTAATAAAAATGTAATTAATAGATAAAAGCCAAACACAATATCACAGTTATATTAAATATTCATATACCGGTATGTACACAAATATCTCTTAGCTATTGAGCATATGCAAGTATCCAAATCATGACTATGACATTTAACCTGATGGTTTTCTATAAGGGTGCATTAATCTCTGATCCACACCGGGTCATCCCAGCAGGGCTAGACGAAATCTACAATCCAGGTAAAGATCCCAGGCCAGCTCCCTGGGTCTCCAAAAATGTGGGTACACCGATCAGTGGCACCCAAGTCTACCAACCAATGGCCCATTTAGATAATGGTGCTGAGCTCCAGTTCCTCATTGAGCCTATCTGGGCTCATGGAATTCAAGATGAAGATCCAAAAGTTTCCCTTTGGCATAACTTATATTTTTCACCTTCTGGTAAATGCATGGAAACCATGGGCACCTATAGGTACCTTGAATGTCAAAGAAGGAAGGGATACTTCCACTCTTCAAATGTAACCCTTTACATTTACTGGGCACAGTTCCTAATGTTTGTTTCTAGCCCTCCTAAACACCAAAATCAACTTAAGTTTGTGTTTTTTTATATAATTTTTTAAACTTAAAGGAGTTGTAAAGGAATTATTATTTTTTTGCTGAAATAACTGTTTACAGGGTATAGAGACATAATAGTTAACTGATTCCCTTTAAAAATTATTAAAAATAGATAAAAATCAATCATATAATGTGCCTGCAGTCTCAGTTTCGTTTTTAATCTAGTTTCATGTTTCTGTGAAGTACAGAGACACACAGAACCAAAACAAACAAACACAGGACAGTGTTTGTTTTTAAAATGAATCTGATTGGTTCTGAGGGCTTTTAGACACACAGTAATCACACCTCCTTGATCAGGGACCACAGTGAAAAGCTCCCATGAGTTTTTTTCATAAGGAAACAGACAAGCAGGAAGTGGAGAGAAGGATTACAGCAACTTCAAAGCACAAACAAACAATGAGGACATGAAACCAGGATTGCAGTAAGGTAAATTAAGCTATTTAGCTAAAAAAAAAAAATTCTTTAGTGACCCTTTAATAAAATGTTTTGCACCAGAGACTGTGCGCTCTTTCTTCCCTTTGTATTTTCACAGCTATCAGTACCAGCTGATCTGGAGAGCAGCAAGGTGGTGTCATGACTTTAGCTCAGACATTAGCTCCTAGCCTATTTGTGAGATCCTTATCCTCAGGATCTTCAACAGCAGAGTCACCTCTGGTACTCCATCCCAGGCATAATTTCTCCTCCTTCCAGACTCCCGCTTAACTCCTTGTACCCAGGATCTCACAAAGTAGAAGGACTACACTGGACAGGAAAGCTTCCAACTCACTTCCAGGCTTTGCGCCAGCACATGCAAAGACCTCAAACGACCACAGGTCTAGTGTCAAGAAGATTGAGTTCACGGCCATGTCTAAAGATCTGCATATGCAGTGCATAGTCAAGGCTGTGTTTATTCCATTCGCACTGCATGTCTCAAAGCCCTATTTAATGCACAACACACTCCTTTGACTTATGACCAGATCCACATCCTCCTATCCTGTGTTTGACCCAGCTTGCTTTTTTCTGTTGCTTACCTTGGCTTGTGTCCTAACTTTGTCCTACGCCTGCTATTTTTGGTACTTATGATGCTTACCAGACTGTCATCCCAGCCTGGCTTCCGACCCTGCTCCTACCTTGTAATTTCATGCCTCTGCTACCTGGTTATTGCTGAATTTGGCTTATTTTAGGCATAAGGCATATGTTAACATTATGTACACTGTTGTCTCAATTTAAATTATCAAGTGCCACAGTAGTAAATTTAAAACTTTGCTATGGGGCCCTATAATTTGTAGTTAGGCCCAGTTTTAACCATGTATTTAGCAGTTTGACTGCGGTGGCCTAATAAGTGTACATTCAGGATTTTTAAGAATAATAGTGCCTCTATTTTAACCCTTATAATAAGGAATCTGTCATTTAGCAGCCTTTTAGCAGTAGCTGTGATTTGGAGATGGCAACACAATGTTCTGACATCACCTTTTGTTGACGTCTATTCGTGTTCTCACCACACAACCAAACTTGCGATTGTGACAACATTTCTATAGGTACAAAGCAAGCGAGGAAATGGAATAATTATTTTAAATTTTTAATCAGTAGGCCAAAAGCATCCGCAGAGAAGACTCTTGAGAGTCAGCCGAGTAATGAATAACACACATTGGCCTGTGAGAACAGGAAACAATAAACTCGCGCAGTCAAATGAAATGTGGACAGCTTCATAGACACCTCCATTGTCCCAGTCTCCTGCCCCTAACAGTATAAGTAGCTGCATCTAAAGTGTCATTTGGACAGGGATACACCACAGATAATGAATATATATCCCAGAATATAAAAAACGATTTGTTATGCACAGTTTCCTGTAATAGGCTTCTTAAATGCACTCCTGTTGGTTAAAAAAATTAAAAATCCACATGTGCTCAATTGAAGAGAAAGGAAGTGGAGTCTTTTTTATTTGGAAGCACGCACTGAAGTAGCATATTGTTCTAACCCCTATCGCTGGTCCTGCTGGATGATTGTGGCGCAGGGGAGTTTGTGTCAGTGCTGATGCTGGGCTTAAGAGACAGAGCTGTAAAGAGAGGTGAAGGGGTGACACTGAAGTGTTTAGATTCTATTCATCAGAACTTCATAAAACAATTCAGCAGTACTTTTGGGTGAGAGCAAAAATACTGCCAGTAGTTGTAGCTGACAAGGTACAGCAGTTATGCCAAGCTTCATAACATAAAATAAATTGATTGTAAAACCTAGCTATACCTAAACTAAACCCACTATCTGTTACAGTTGCAGCATGAAAGGCAGTGGTGTCAGGACTAGTGCCGCCTAATGACATTATTTTAGTAGCCTCATTATGATGTAATTTCTTTCTTAAATCACAAGCCCCCATTAGCTGTTACTGGCTTACTATGAAGTTCTGATTCCCTTTGCTCATATTGCTGCTTTTTGCATTTTTTGGTACCCTTTAAAGAGTTCTTAACCACTTAAGGCCCAGATTTTTGCGATTCGGCACTGCGTCGCTTTAACTGACAATTGTGCGGTCGTGCGACGTGGCTCCCAAACAAAATTGGTGTCCTTTTTTTCCCATAATAACAGCTTTCTTTTGGTGGTATTTGATCACCTCTGCAGTTTTTATTTTTTGTGCTATAAACAAAAATAGAGCGACAATTTTGAAAAAAATTCAATATTTTTTACTTTTTGCTATAATAAATATCCCCCCAAAATATATAAAAAAACGTTCTTTTCCCTCAGTTTAGGCCGATACGTATTCTTCTACCTATTTTTGGTAAAAAAAATTGCAATAAGTGTTTATCGATTGGTTTGCGGAAAATGTTTACAAAATAGGGGATAGTTTTATTGCATTTTTATTAATATTTTTTTTTACTACTACCGGCGGCGATCAGCGATTTTTTTCATGACTGCGACATTATGGCGGACACATCGGACAATTTTGACACATTTTTGGGACCATTGTCATTTCAAAGCAAAAAGTGCTATAAAAATGCATTGTATACTGTGAAAATGACAATTGCAGTTTGGGAGTTAACCACTAGGGGGCGCTGTAGGGGTTAAGTGTGACCTCATATATGTTTCTAACTGTAGGGGGGCGGGGCTGGACGTGTGACATCATTGATCGCCTTTCCCTATATCAGGGAAAAGACGATCAATGACAGCGCCACTGTGAATAACGGTGAAGGTGTTTTTACATACACCTCTCCCCGTTCTTCAGCTCCTGTCAGATCGTGGTACTCTGGCGGCGATTGGGTTCGCGGGTCCTGCGGTCACGGTGCTTCGGACCGTGCCCGCGACCCACGGCTGGGCATTTAACAATCACGTACAGGTACATGATTGTGCCCAGCCGTGCCATTCTGCCAACGTATATCGGCAACCTAAGTCCTCAGACACCTCCAATGGGCCATGTTCTGGGAACTTACCTTAGATAAAATAGCTCTTATCAATACCATGTCGTTAATATTGATTTAACGCAGCTGTGCAAAGTAAAGAAAAACCTGAAAACATGGACAGTTGGGGATACTTAAGGGCTGAGGTTTACAAGGGTAGGGGGAGTGGTTTTTGCTGTGTCCTATCAGGGAAATTTCCTTTAACTTCTTGTCCTAGAAACACAACAGGAATTTAGAAGAAAACTTGTCAAAGTGAGAATTCCTCTCTTAGTTGTTACCAAAACAGGTGTCCCCATTGAAAGAATTATTCACACGCCCAATTCTTGGTAGCTTTCAAACTTTGGGTTTTCCATTTTAATTCCATCATGAAACTGGTCACCAGGACAAATAAAGAGGTGAATCTCCCCAGCAGGGACATAAATAGCTATAAAAACTTGATAGGGATTTTTAACCCTTACCTGTTCTAACCAAAATGTATAAACTAAAAAAAGTAGCTATTAGTATGTTATAGGTAGGGGGATCAGCCAAATGATCAGACCGAGGGTAACTGTAAGTGAAAGTGGTTGTAAACCTCAGTCATTCAATCTGAACAAAGTACATATATCTGTTCTGCTGTGTGTAAAGAGGATGTGTTCATTTCCTCCAATCAGATTTCTGCTTACATTCCTTGGGATTACATAAAAGTGTTAAAAAAAATAAAAAGTTAAAGGTACAGTGTGAAAAAATAATTCAAACACACCTATCTCCCCTGTGGTCACTTTCAAAAGCGTAAACAACGTTGGTGCACAAACAGTTATCGTGCCATACATGTGAGGTTTTACCGCAAATGTCAGATAGAAATCAATAGTTATAGTACCAGACCTTCAAACTAAATCTAAAGTGGTAACCTTTAAAAGATTTTAAAATCTTGCCTATGGAGGATATTGTGAATGTAGTTTGTCACCACTCCACAGGCATGTACAATTTTAAAGAATGGCATGTTTGGTATCTATTTACTTGGTGTAGCATTCTAGTTTATATTTTAGGCTGCATTCACACTTGTACGCGGCGTATTGTAACGTGATTTGCCGCGAACAAATTGCGGCGTTTTGTGCCGTGATTTGCAGATACAAAACGCATAGTTTTTAGCCTGGTGAGGGGTGATTTTACATTGTCGGCTATTGCCGAACGCCGAAGACTGAAAAAAAGGGTCCGGGACTTGTTTTGAGCTTCAGATGTACTGCGTTTCGGCGTTCGGCATGGAGATGTGAACCATCTCCATAGCCGACAATGTTAATTCGCCCCTCCAGCGTATTTCAGGCTGCTACGGCGTCGGGCGTACGGCGAAAATACGCCTAGGTGTGAATGCAGCCTTACCAAACAATTGGGTATTATATAGTGTTTTTGTGCATTTAAATAAAAGTGCACTTCACAACAAAAAAAATCGTTAAAAAAATTGCTGCACACATACAGTGTGATATAAAAAATTGCAACACTCACCATGTTATTCTCCAGGGCCTCTGTGTCAAAAATATATAATATATGGAGATTTTAAGTAATTTTCTAGCAAAAAAAACCCGATTTTTTACATGTAACCAACAAGTGTCAAAAAAGGCCTGGTCTTCAATTGGTTAACAACTGAATCATTCTGATTAAAATCAATACACTTCAGAGGTAGTCAGTGTTAACAAGAAGTTAATCTCACGCTGCTAAGCTATTAACAGTCTCCTGTGTGATTTAACTATCTCGTCTGGCTGTTTTTGTCTGTTCATAGAAATTGCTTATGTAGACATCACTTTGAACTATAAACACTGTTGTCTTGCAGAGCAGTAGTCAGAAGTTTAATTACCACATGGGAAACTATCTGCATGGAGTTTGTATCAACATAATAGGGTACTACAAAGGCCTTTCATCTATGCTGCAGTATTACATGTTCCATTGGGGAAGAATCTAGTTCAGTAAGAAAAGTGTTGAAGATTTCAGAAAACTGGTGGCCAGGGCCGATCCGCCCTATAAGCTCACTATGCAAGCCGCTTAGGGCCCGCAAAGCTGCAGAGGGCCCCCTAAATTACTAGAGGCCCCATCTGGTGAGAAGTAATTTTTGGCCCCTTTCAGCAACTCGCTGGCTGCATGTGAGAAGTCAGCACCCCCCTGCTTCTCACTTTAATGTAAGATGTAATTTTCAGCAGCAACCCCCACCCCTGCACTTCTTAACTTTAATGTCAGGATCGGCACTGCTGTATGTGATGTGGGCCCCAGGCAGAGCATTGTGTACTCATACTGTGGTACTAGACCTGACTCCTGCTGAGGCAATAGTAAAATTTGGGGGCCACAGGTCACCCTATCACCACTCTAGGTCTGTCCCTCTTATGTGGTCGGGCGCTATCCAAGGGGATTGGTGAAGAGTTATGGGTGATGGCATCACAGGTCAGATAAAGGGCCCCTTAGCAGAATTTTGCTTAGGGCCCCAGGGAGGTCAGGATCGGCACTGCTGGTGGCTAGCAATAACCACTTGACCTCCACATTACTTTAACTGACAATTGCGCAGTCATGCAATGCTAAACAAAAAAATACAAATAAAAAATTCCCACAAATAGAGCTTTCTTTTGGTGGTATTTGATCACCTCTGCTTCTTCTATTTTTTTTTTGCGCTATAATCCCAATATTTTTTACTGCTATAAAACATATCCAATAAAAAAAAAAAAAAAAAAAAAAAACTTAATTTATTTCTTAATTTAGGCCAATGTATTCTTCTACGTGTTTTTGGTAAAAAAAAAAAATCAAGTGTATATTTATTGGTTTGTGCAAAAGTTATAGGGTCTACAAACTATGGAATATTTTTTTATAAATTTTTTATTTTTACTAGTAATGGCAGCAATCAGCGACTTATAGTGGGACTGTGATATTGTGCTGGACATTCAGACACTAACTGACACTTTTGACACTTTTTGGGGACCAGTGACACCAATACAGTGATCAGTGTTAAAAAATATGCACTGTCACTGTACTAATGACACTGGCTGGGAAGGGATTAACATCTAGGGCAATCAAAGGGTTAACTGTGTACCTAACCAGTGTTTTTCTATACTGTGTTAGGTACTAGTTTTGCTGTTTACTGTTTTACAGAGACACAAATTCCATCCCTTCCCTCCTTTCAGAACGGGGATCTGTCTTGTTTACATAGGCAGATCACAGTTCTGCCTCCCTGCATAACCAATCGGTGGGTGCCAGAGGACATCGGGTACCGTGCACCAGCAGATCAGCTTCCGCTGTGTGCAATCACAGTGGAAGTGAGCCACTGGTGGCATTGATGCACACCCCCTACCTGGAAGTGTATACGTGATTTGGTTCATAGGTGCCTCCCTGTAGCAGTAAAACGTATATAGGGCAGACCTGAAGCCGTTAAAGTATAACTAAATGCAAATGTTTTTTTTTTATTTTGTATAGAGTCAAGAGGGATTAAAATGCTTGTCAGTTTTTATTGCTGTCTGTGCCCCCGTTATGGAGATTCTCCCTCTCTATTTGTCCTATTTATCATTATCAGTGAAAGAGAAAATAAATGAAAATCCCAAATTTCGGGTTGTCCCCAGAAAAGTAATAGAGGGGATATCTTCCAATAGGGACATTAGTTCTGGTGACCTTCATTTGCAGGGATATCCTCTCCCTTTATGTTTGGCTATGGGACAGGAAGTGAAGGGAAATCTTCACAATGGCACACAGATGGTTATAACTAGGTTTGTCCAGATACCGATACTAGTATCGGTATCGGGACCGATACCGAGTATTTGCGGGAGTACTTGTACTCGCGCAAATGCTCCCGATACCTAAATAGAATACTTTTTTTGTATTTATCAACATGTTCTGTGAAAATTCTTTGAGTTTTTTACTACTGCGTGAAAAAAAAAAAAAATGTTTATTCATTTTTATTCTTTTATAATGAGTTCTTCATAATTCTAAAGAAAATATCCTTAGTCTGTATTGTGGTTTGAAAACTGTCACATGACATTTATAAAAAGTATCGGTATTCGGTATCGGCGAGTACATGAAAAAAAAGTATCGGTACTTGTACTCGGTCCTAAAAAAGTGGTATTGGGACAACCCTAGTTATAACCTTCTGTTGCTGTATCCAAAATGGAAAAAAAAAAAACGTTTTACCTATAGTTCTACTTTAAATTCTGATATGGACATGGTCTAGAGTCACCATTTGTATAGCAGTTATCTGTGAGAAGGAGGATGTAGTAATAAAAGGCTCTCTCTATGATGCTTTTCTATCATCCCTAGTTATGGCACTCACAGGTAGGACAAGTAGAAGCCTACTGTGGGGTATGGATTATTATTGCTTTGCTACCCCAAAATAATCTCTGGCACAGCAGCTTGCTGAGGAGGGATGTAACTTATGAGTGGATCTTTTTAATGGATATACCAAGGAAAGAGGGAACATGACACAGAATGCTATCACCTCTATGGTAAGATGAATTTAGCCTCTCAAGCTACATGTTAACAAAGCCACCACCTCAAATCTAGTCAGTATAAAATATAAGAGGAAAGAAGTTGGTTATATATACAGCCATGGAAATGTTGCTGAAATCCACCCTTTATTGAAGGTATTACTTGCTAAAGCTGAGTAAACCACATAACATATTAACCACTTCCCTACCGCCGTAAGACTATGTACGGCCCCAGGGTGGCTCTCAATCTCTGGGACGCCGTCTTTTTACGGCCGCCCATTTCCTTGTTCCCTACAAACGCTCCCGAATGTGCATCGGGGAACTTTTGTGCTGGCCGTGTCCCTTGGACACAGCCAATCACAAATCGCGGTAAATAGCCAATCACAGCGGCTATTTACAGTGCGATCGTCGTGGCCAATGAAAGATGATCTCAAATGTAAACATATGAGATCATCTCTCATTGCCAGCTCTCCCTCCTCACACAGACACTGCGTGTGAGGAGGGAGAGCATCTGTGAGGTTTGCTACATAAGTGAAAAAGTAATGTAACTTTACAAAGAGCCCAATCAGTGCCCAGTGCCACCTGTGCCACCAGTACCACCTGTGCCACCAGTCCCACCTGTGATCAGTGCCCATCTGCCGCCTCAGTGCACATCTGCAATCAGTGCGTATCAGTGCCCGCCTGTTCCACCTCATCAGTGCCCACCTGTTCCACCTCATCAGTGCCCACCTGTGCCACCTCATCAGTACCCACCTGTTCCATCTCAGTGCCCACCTGTGCCACCTCATCAGTGCCCACCTGTGCTGCAGTCAATCAGTGCACATCTGTGCCGCCTCATCGGTGCACATCAGTACCCATCTCATCAGTACCCATCTCAGTGTCATCTGTGCCACCTTATTAGTACCATCTGTGCCGCCTGATCAGTGCCACCTGTGCCGCTTCATCAGTGCAATATATTTTTTATGATTTGCACTATAGCTTGTAGACTCTAAAACTTTCACACAGACCAAATAATTTCCCAAAATTTTGGGTTATTTTTATCAAAGACATGTAGCAGTATAAATTGTTTTTTTTTTTTTCAAAAATGTCGGTCTTTTTTCATTAATAGCGCAAAAAATAAAAAACCCAGAAGTGATCAAATACCACCAAATTAAAGCTCTATTTGCATGAAAAAAAAGGTAAAGAAATCGTTTGGGTACAGTGTTGCATGACTGAGTAATTGTCATTTAAAGTGTGAGAGCGCTGGTCCTGCCCAGCAATCCGAACCTACTGGTTGCAAGTTCTAGAGGTAATACAGGAGGTGGTGGGAATAGATATAGCCCCAACCCCACAGATATGCCTTCTAGGCTTAGTAGAAGAATTGGCTCCTAGGGTGGCAGAGAGAACTTTGATAGGGCTCCTGATATTTTATGCCAGGAAAATGATCACTCTCTGCTGGAAAAAGAGTACCCCGCCATCCGTATTGCTATGGAAGGCGCATGTCAACAAAGTGCTACCGCTCTATAAGGAAACCTACCAAAATAGAGGATGCCCCAAAAAATATGACAAAGTGTGGACCAAATGGCTGGCGGAGGCCTCCACGGCAGCCCCAGACTGATTGAGCACATTTATAGGGCCACCCTATGGGTGGAGGCGATATTGATTCATTGGGTGTTTGGCATTTTTTATCTGTCTATTTTTGTTTTAGGAATGTAATCTCTATTGTGGGTTTGTTGGTTATCTACTGCTGTCCATTGGGTCTCGACTGACAGATTTGATCCGTAGTCCTTTCAAGTGAGCAGGAGCCTGTGCCACACTAGGTTGTATGTTTGTTTTTTGTTGTTTTTGTGTTTTTTTCTCTCTCTTGTGGACTTGCTGCAGTAGTGCTATTACTGACGAAAACAACCCATTGCCGGCTGGCACGGTCTCCTGTGTGGGGCTAATCCCCCTGCTGTGGCGGGTTCACTGAAGTTTGTTTGTTTGTATGCTGTATGTATGGCATTATACTCAATAAAAAGATTTTCAAAAAAAAAGTGTGAGAGCGCTGAAAGCTGAAAATTGGTCTGGTCAGGAGGGGTGTTTAAGTGCCCAGTAAGGAAGTAGTTAAAGATGACTTGTGAATGTGGATAGTTATTATGCTTATTGCTTCATGATTAGGTTTGTGGTATGGTTAGGAATAGGTTCAGTTTAAGGGGCCCAGTTAAGTAGTAAGATATAATAAAATATTTACAAAAATGTGAGGGGTGTACTCACTTTTGTGAGATACTGTACATATGTGTAGCGCTGATATTCTCCCATATCTGATGTGTGTTTGCATACTTTAATAAAACGTCTATGGACATTGCTATGTTTGAGTATTTGGAGCCACCTAGTGGCCAAATACTGGTAACTGGTGATATTTTGTTTTTCCTGAGAGAAGCACAAAAGACTAGACAGGAAGTGACTGTTTTGGGAGGAGGAGGCTGACCTTTTTCACTCAGGAGGTTTGCTGACCTACCCATGAACACATTTTTGAGCAGTGCATGCTGGGTAGGAGATAAAAGGAGCCGGAGCGGCCATTTTAGGTCTCTTGGAATCGTGTGGCCTGTCTTAGAGGACCTGTGCGGAGACGGTGGCCAGCATGCAGAGACCCAGAGACACTCATCCAAGCATCAGAGGATGGGATCCACCCAGCGGAGCTGAACAGAGCGATTGGCCCAGCTGACGGAGAAGCAAGTTGCAGTCACCGGACAAAAGTTACCACACAGAGCCTCTATCCAGTGGGTGAGCGGGGTCACGGCCCACAGTTTGTTAAATTTCACATGCAGTTAGACTCATATACAGGCCTCACTGGAAATTATAGTTCCATGAAGGAGCAGAGCAACTGACACTGAGAAGGCTTGAGGCCTATCTACCTTGATGTCTCAAACAATGTTAAAATAGTTGTTACAGCTACACCAGGAGCATTTTCACTTCAATTTAACACACCAAAACTGTGGATTACAAATCACAAGGAGCCACTTTAGCTAGCAAAGAAAAGAAGATCCAGGACTAAGTACTTTAAGTGAGATCTCACGCATAGCTTATAAAATAGAGGGAGCTCCCAGGTATAAACATATATATATATATGTGTATACTGTTTTTTTCATTTTTTTTTATATTGAAATCCATTGTGCTGTTGTCTTATGTTGGGATGACAGTACAATTACTGTATTAACTTTTTTGCATATTCTACAGCAAAATATATCTCTGGTTAAGTGTCCAGTTGTTGTGGCGTACTGCTTTCTTCCACCAAGTGCAGTCAGTGGATCCTGGGGTGACAATACAGGTATTTTGTACTGTCTTACACTGTATTGTATTGCATTGCATCACAGCTGTGCCAAGGGGATGGAGCCAAGTTAGTGGGGTTTATTGGTAGAGTGCAGGCCCAAATCAAACCAGCAGCTCCTTCGGGGGTCAGTGCTACACATGTACCTAATGAGGGCCTCCAAGGCCAAAGATAGCTAAGATCCTTTAATATGTAGTGGGTTGTAAGGCATAGTGGATGCAAAGATAATGAAAGTCACTGGGCGCCGGACACTTTTTGTATGTAAAAGAGGTTTTATTTCTTTTGACAGTCTTTTTTGGGGGAAAGAGGGTTAAGGTCAGAACACCCTTAAGTAGTTATGGATTCAATTGGCAGACTTCAATAGGAGGACAGCCGTGCAGGGAAATACCAAGCAAGGCGCCACTTCTGCACATGCAGGAATGCTGTCTCCTATGGCAACAATCCTTTAACAGTTCCTAACTCAAATATAACAGTTCTTTCAGCTCCACTACAACTGACTCTTGTAGTTCTTTAACACTAAGTTATCGGTCCCTCACTAGACCCTTTGATTCACTGACTGAATCCCTTGAGCTCCTCCAAGGTTTGCGGTGTATCTTCCTCAAGCCTCACCCATGCTTTCCTGCTGGGTCCCTAGCTTGGCACTCCAGATACTTCTTAAGCTTCATTCCTGCTAACCTGCGAGGTCCCTGGCTTGACTCACAAGGCTGCCCTGCAAGCGTCTCCTCCACGTGTTGGGTCCCTGACTTGATCACTGCCTGAAGTTTCCCAATTCTCCACCGTGCTCGTCCGGTGAGAATATTGTTACGGTACTTTCTTCCGTTACTCACTGTGGTCCCTTGTAAAGGTGGTTGGTCTCTTAGAGGCGACAGCTTTCCTTCTACCTCCGACCACTGACATGTTCTCTGGCCAACAGAACCGTCACTTTTGGTTGGACTGCAGGCCGCAGTCCCAACCCTGTGCTACCCTCTTACTTCTGGATAGGCCCTCACAAAGCCTGGCAGCCAGATGCCACCAGGATAGACCAAATCTCTAGCCTAGCAGCCCATGGTTGGGGCGTATGCCACACGTCCACCCAGGCGGCCGTCCAGGTGGCACAGAACAGCGATCACCTGACCTCACTGAAATATATAGGTTCTCCCAGCAGGCCAAGGGATTCATACCCTGACCTTGGGTTGGCCTTCTCATAGCTAGTACCACCAAGTACCAGTCCACCTAGTGGTAGAAGTGAAAAGTGCAACAAGGCCAAACTTAGGGAGAAATCAATAAATCTCTATCAATTAACCAAGGTGACTACTCTTGGCATGTAAATTTGTGAGGATCTCCCTGACTAAATATATATGTATGTATATATATATTGTATACAATTGCGACACAAGTCATAGTGTAAGTGAATGTTATTAAAAAGTACCTTTCCTTTTCAATCTGCAGCGCTGTAATATTTTGTAAAATGCAATGCAATATAGATACCTGGTGGCATTTTGTGCATAGATGGTGTACAGAACACCCCCCCCCCCAGATATGTCATTACCCGCTTGTGTGATTGGCTCACTGATTATACTAGACATCTGCACTAAGTTCCAAATTTGATTTAGAGGATTCCCTGCAACAATAAAATTACATTTTTGTTGAGATACTCCAAATCATATATTAACCACTTAAAGACCCCCGCACGCACATATACGGCCACAACATGGCTCGTACAGGCACAAGGGCGTAAATTTACGTCCCCGCCTGAGTGCGGTTCGGGGGTCCCATCGGGACCCCCTCCGCGGCGTGCGGGGGTCTCCCTACCTCTGGGAGCGATCCGGGATCTGCGGGCGGATGTCCGTGATATCCGCCCCCCCCGCGATCGCTCCCAGCCAATGGGAGCGCGCTCCCAGCCTGTCACTTCCTCCTCCTGTGTTTACACAGGAAGGAGGAAATGATGTATTCTCTCATCGCAGCGCTGTTTCCCAGCGCTGCTGATGAGAGAAGACATCACAAGTAAGTGTGCACCAACACAACACTGACACACACTTACATAGGCATATTAACCCCTTGTGATCGCCCCCCCCACCCCCCTGTCACAGTGTTACTGAATGCAGTGATTTAATCACTGCATTTAGTGTCAGTGTGACAGGCACTGTAAAAAACAGTTAGTGTTAGGTTCAGGATAGCCCCCCCACCCCCCCTAATAAAGTTTTAACCCCCTGATCACCGCCCTAGTTAACCCTTTCACTCCCTATTGCCAGCGTCACTAAGCGATCATTTTTCTGATCGCTGTATTAGTGTCGCTGTTCCCGCTAGGTAGCTATTTTTTTTTATTGCGATTTTTTTTTTTTTTACTAAAGACATGTGGCTAAATAAATTTTGGCCTAAATGTTTGACTAAAATTTAGTTTATTTGATTTTTTTTTAACAAAAAGTAAAAAATAGTGTTTTTTTTTCAAAAATGTCGCTCTATTTTTGTATATAGCGCAAAAAATAAAAATCGCAGAGGTGATCAAATACCACCAAAAGAAAGCTCTATTTGTGGGAAGAAAAGGACGCAAATTTTGTTTGGGAGCCACGTCGCACGACCGTGCAATTGTCTGTTAAAGCGACGCAGTGCCGAATCGCAAAAACACCTTGGGTCATTTACCAGCGTATTGGTCCGGGTCTTAAGTGGTTAAAGGATGCAAACCCTGCAATCTTCCTTATTGGAGCCCTGCAGGTGCAGCAGCTGATTAATAATTATGAAACCACTCCCATACAGATTCACTTGGACACAGACAAGCAAACAGCTATTTGCTAACCACCTAACTGGGAAAATACATCATTACTTTGATGTTAAATACCCGGGTTATGGCTGCAGCTAAATGCTGGTCATTCTCATAAAAGTGGGCTTAGTGGTAGAATGGCCCTCCCTCCCCCCGCCACTTTTTGGGGGTTTTCAGGCTTACCTGGTGGTTCAGGAAGCCCCAAAAACCGATCTGGCACTAGCGGTGGCTGGGCACAGAGATGAGCAAAGGAAAGATGGCCTCCACTCATGCCCTAGGAGGACTGGAAAAAACGTCATGACATCACTTCCCCCTCCAGCAACATGTAAACAAGGCCATTATTTTTAAAGCAAAGGATAAAAAAAAAATTGGGATCTTTTGCTTTTAAAGTGGAGGTCCTCCCGTTTAAAAAAAAAATAAAATAATGCAGCTGCTGACTTTTAGAAAATGGACACTTACCTGTGCGCCCGCGATGTCAGCAGACGAGGCTTAACAATCGCTCGGTCCTCGGCTGCCTTCGCCATCCTCAGTGAGGAGGTCAGGAAGTGAAGCTTTTCGGCTTTACTGCCCGATTCCCTACTGCGCATGCACGAGGATCGCGGCGTGCCATCACTGGTCCCCGCTCTCTCCTGGGAACAGTGTTTCCCAGAAGACAGCTGGGGGGTGATGTGACGAGGCTGGACTCCCGCAGGAGTCAGAACCCAGAAATGGTGCAAATACCTTTATCAGACAGGTATCTGCACCCCCTCCCCCGTGAAAGGTGCCAAATGTGACACCAGAGGGGGGGGGGAGAGATCCAAAAAGCGAAGGTTTACTTTTTGTGTGAACCTCTGCTTTAAGGTAAGAGGAGAGATGTGGGATCTTTAGACACCAGATCTCTCCATTAAGAGGACCTGTCATACTGTATTGTTATTGCAAGGGATGTTTATTCCTTGCGATAGCAATTCAAATGATCATTTTTTTACTTTTTTTAAAGGGTACGTGTAGAAATAAAAAAAATTAAGGAAATAAATAATAATAAAAAAAATGTTTAAAGTGCTCGCGTTTAAATAACTGCTATGACATAAAAAATTGCAACGACCGCCATTTTATTTTCTAGGATCTCTGCTAAAAGTGGATAAGAAAAAGTTAGGTCTCCCAGAGGGGAACATTTTTTTTTTTTTTTTCCTCAACAAAAGTGGAGTTACACTTTTAATTGTTGAAAAACATTTGATCAGCACAGGAAATAGCCTAATGACATTAATTTTGCTCCATTTGCACAGAACATGTACTTGCACTTCCATTGGGCAAATTACTATATGAATTTGTATAAAATACATCCCACAGTGTGCGTGTAAGCCATAGTGTGTAATAAAGACAAATGTAAATGTCTCAATATACTTTTTAAAGCATTTGCAGAATTTTGTTGGAGTTATATAAACTGCTAAAATAAAAATGTAAATGTGCACATAATTGGTATTCATGATTTTAGTCTTAAAGAAAAAAAAAAAAATCCGTCTTCAAAAACACCACCTAGAAGGGAACACCAAGGAAAATAATCTGCTTGTTCAGAAAATCAGAAGCAATTATTTTGTCTTTGGAAAATAATGATTTCAGGAAAGTTAAAAAGCATTATCACCAGGGTGGATGCTGCATACCAAGTATTGTACTTTGCTGTCTTTCTTTCCATGGCTGTTTGGGCAATGTGCTGTATTTCACACTATAGATTCAGAGTAAAAAAAAAAAACTGCAATAAGCACAATGAAGAAAGCAGCCATGTCTAATATGGGACAGATTGAGTTTGTGATATTGCATCTCTAGTTAGACAGCTGGGATGATTGAGTTATTTGTGAGTTGTATGATTTCCGAGGATGAGAGGTGATTTGTCTTTGCTTCCACTTTCAGCTCGTCTCCCTCCCCATTTCTGTGATGGGTGTAAAAACTTTTTTTCTCTGTAGCATGAAGCGTCTCGGCACTTTACTTCCATCAATAGATCTGAAGTTGCTGTACTGAGCAGTTTCCACAAATCACTCTGACATGAAGAGCGGCTCTTCATGTTTAAGGACGCTACAGACTGTGCTATAAATACAATTAGAGAGTTTTTTTTTTTTTTTTTTACTTTACCTGTAGATTTATCTAATCTCCTCTTAAACCTCTTGATAATTAAAATCTACTTTCCACTCTTTGCAGAATGCTGCTCTAACCTCACAATAATAGAGCTCCCGCTCAGTGTTTTATTCTTCCTGCATATGAGAGGGCAAGCTGCTAGAGATGCTTCTTTATATCAAGGGTTTACCAGAAAAAAATTGCACTGATCATCAAGTAATCTCTCACCTGTAAGTCAAAAGTTAGTCAGCCTGAATTTGGCGAGTAACTTTAAATTGTATGTAAATCCTACATTTTTTTTTTTCAGTATGCTTAGCATCGTGTTTTTCTGCCAAATTGTTATTAAACCTAACTCTCTGTAAATAGAAAATAATCTCTTGCAGTGGGTCTGTGCCCACACTCCATGGGTCAAAAGCTTGTTTTGTCTAGGGCAGGGGAAAAATACACAATATTACTATAAGTATTGGGACGCCTGCCTTTACACGCAGATGAACTTTAATGGCATTCCAGTCTTAGGGCCAGATTCAGAGAGCCATTACGCCTGTCTAACTGGTGTTAGACAGGAGTACTTTCAAATTACGCGCGCCGTATTACTAGTTTGAATCCTCAAACCATGATACGGCGGCGTTGGGCTTCGATCTGACAGGCTTACGTCTTCGTACGCCTTCGGATCTACGCTGCAATCTTTTTGCGGCCGCTGGGTGGAGTTTGCGTCGTTTTCAGCGTCGGGGTATGCAAATGAGCTTTTTCCGGCGATCCACGAAGTTATGAGCGTCGTTCGCAATCGCGTACGTCATTTTTTCGCTACGTAAAGTTAAACCAGCTATTAGCTGGTCTAACGTTACACGGCCCATGTTAAGTATGGCCGTCGTTCCCGCGTCGACTTTCAATTTTTTTCTTTTTTTGCGTAAGTCGTCCGGGAATAGGAATGTCCGTAAACGACGCTACTCAAAAAAAAAAATGACGTAACGACGTGATTTCGCGCAATGCACGGCGGGAAATTTCTGAACGGAGCATGCGCAGTTCGATCGCCGCGGGAACGCGCCTAATTTAAATGCCTCACGCCCCCTAATCGCGTAGTTTGATTCCGCCGGGAGAAATACACTACGCCGCCGTACCTTACGGGCCAAAATCTCTCTGAATTCCTCCTAGAGCCAGGAAAAAGTATGGCGGCGTAGAGCATCTCTGATACTCTGCGGGAATCTAATTCTTTCTGAATCTGGCCCAGGGAGATTAATAGGCGTGGTAGTCTAGTGGTAAACTAATCCTCCTAGTGGAGGTTGTTATGGTGGGAGAGACCAGTATACCCATTTTCTGTCAAAGTATTGCATAGTATCAGAAAGCGTATGATGGATCCTTTCAGTAAGTCTGATGGACTCCATTCTGGAAAGGACTTGGGACCACAGCAGGTTATGTGATCTCCAGTTCAAAGCTATCATCCATTGGATAGCTCCTATTAATGAGTGAAGAAGTTTATTACAAGGCCGAGGGATATTTGGAGCGTCTGCAAATAAGATACAGACTTGTGGTGAGAGGGCAATCTTGCATTTTGTAGAGGATTCAAGTCTATTTATGATCACCTTTTTATTGTTTGCATCTGCTATGTTTGGACCTTTTTATATTAAAACCCTATATTTTTGCTCAATGCCATGTGAAAGCCTTCTCTCTTTTTTCCCTTTATGATCACTGCTTCCACCATTGATTGGTGAGCAATTAGTGGATACTATATAATATGAGGAGATCTTGGTGATAGTTCATGGTTCCAGTACCCTTTGACAGCTGCAAAAGTGCTGGAGTGTGTCTTCATTGCAGCCATCTGAGAAGATCGTAACTTGCAACCCAAATTTGCATCTTTACCTGTACGACTCGGACTCACTGCCGCTGGTGTGTGGGTCCACAATTCATGGAAAGAGTACCTACCCCTCCCCTGGGTGGTGGAAGCACATTCTCGGGTGCCGTCTGATTTTGAATATCATCATCTACAAAATTTTAAGATACATTAATATCTTCCAATCCATCAAAGATTCCCTTTGTGGACTATCCTCTGATATTCTATTTATGTGGACTTATATTTTTTTTAAATTGTGTTTTTGTTTATTTAAACACTGATGTATGCACGTGAACTTTGGATATTACTTCATACGCCTACACAGGGCCTGCCTTAGATGTTCGGGCGCCCTGTGCGAGCTAATCCTGTGGCGCCCCCCCATCTTCACCCCTCGCCCCCAAGACATTGTGCTGCCTGGTAGCAAGAATGAAATTCTGCCCCCCCCCAAAAAAAAATCAGGCCCACCAAAATGCCCCAACATCCAGACAGAGGCTGCAGATATGATAGTGTCCCCTTAAAGTGGCCTCCTCCTCTGTCCACCATCAGGCCAGCTCTGACCTGTGGAGAGGTGAAAGGGGCACAGGAGGATGACACAGCATACTGAGCATGCGCATGGGCCGCCCGGCCGAGCACATATGAGCTTTTCCGAGCCCGGCTGGCTTTGGAACGGTGCATGCGCAGTTGCATGGTCGGCTCGCGGCCATCTTTTTATGGACACCCCGATTCACGGATGGTTGGCAACACTGGCGGCAATTTGCCGGCTCAGTGGAGCCGGCGGAACGGGATTGCGGCAATTTGCATGTGAGCAACTGACTGCGACTCATTCTGTGAGCTTTGATGGCCGCACAGCGCCCCTGTTGCCCATGGCGCCCTGTGCGGCCGCACAGCTCGCACACCCCAAAGGCCGGCCCTGCGCCTACATTCAGTTGAGTCGGCTGTTTAAGTTATTTGCTTTTAATTCGAATAAATCTTTGGAATTTGTTTAAATTCCCTTTTTTGCATATATATTGATAATTTTGGTTGTATCACCTAGATAATGTTTAGACAACTCTAGGGGTGTTAATGCACCTTTTCCTGGGTTTATTTCCAGGACGTATATGCATGGGTGTCCGCTCTATAGGGCAAGGGAGGGCGTTTGCCCCCCCTAGAAACCAATGCCATGGTTCTCGGGAAGGAAAACAGCGGGCAGGAAGCAAGGTGGCGGCACAATGAATTCAATTAGAGCCGCTCTCTCTCTCTCTTCAGCTGACAGAGAGGGGGGCGATCGGGGGAGATATACAGACACAGCCCACGGCTCTCCCCTCCCTGTCACAGCACCGCTGCTCCATTTACCAGAGAACTCGGCAGTGGCGCTGGGACAGGGAAAGGAGAGCCGCGGGCTGTGTCTGTATATCTCCCCCGATTGCCCCCCTCCCCTCTCTATCAGCTGGAGCTAGAAGAAAGAGGGCGGCTCTAATTGGATTTGCCCTGCCGCCGCCTTGCTTCCTGCTTTCCTCGACATGATTGGCCACAGCAGAGGGCCAATCAGAAGACTCTGGGGGCATCATGACAAATGTAATCCCTTATGAGTGGCGGCCCCAGCGTGTCCACAGACACCATGCTAAAGCCCCCAGCATGCACGCAGTACCAGCACCAACCAAAGAGCCATGATGTACCCGCACTAACCAGAGAGCCATGCTGTACCCGCACTAACCAGAGAGAGAACCCCGCTGTAACCGCACCACCAGAGAGGGACCCCCACTGTACCCTCACCACCAGAGAGGGAGCCCCAATGTACCCGCACTATCAGAGAGGGAGCCCCGCTGTACCCGCACCACCAGAGAGGGAGAAAGACCGAGCCGCTGCCAGGGTACAGGCATGCTACACTACTGACTGGAGTCACCCCAGGCATCCCAGAGTGAGTGAACGTCCAGCCAGAGGGTTCACTGTTGCGGTTTCACCAGGTCTGGTAAGAG
The DNA here is from genome assembly GCA_029574335.1 of Rana kukunoris. NCBI lineage: Eukaryota > Metazoa > Chordata > Amphibia > Anura > Ranidae > Rana > Rana kukunoris. The sequence goes on from CM056052.1 coordinate 105,269,091, forward strand.
GGCCTGTTGGCCATTATCCATTACTTATTCTAGGGATTGAGCCATTAGGAAGTGTCTAACCTAATATCCTCCCGTCTATGCTGGGAGCAATTATTGCAGAAAATTACACCAAATGCTGGGAGTTTTGAGTGAGGAAACTGACACTAGTGCTGAGGGTCATTGATATGTACATTGGTACAGATGCTGAAGTTTTTATTCTAGAAATCTGCACCAATGTGGGGGGGTTATTATTGTTGCTACTGACACCAATGTTGCAGAAACTGACAGCAAAGCTGGAGATTGTTATTGCAGAAACTGGCACTGATCCTGGGGGTTGTTATTTCCTTGGGGGGGGGGGGGGGACAGTTGCATCAAGTTTCTCAAACCTTTGCATGCCTGTACTTTATGTGATAATGACTAAGCCCCTCCCCTTCATGACATTGTCAAAAAGGGACCGAGCATGGATGACCTTAAAATTAGGGTTGTCCCGATACCAATACCAGTATCGGTATCGGGACCGATACCGAGTATTTGCGGGAGTACTTGTACTCCCGCATATACCCCCGATACCAGAATAGAATACTTTTTCCGTCCCCCCCCGCCGCTGCCGCCGAACGCCACCGCCGCATCAAAACCCACCTCCGCATGGGTTAAACATCGTGCGGGAACATCACAGCATTCATTTGAATAGCTGTAGTGTTCCCGCCCATATAGACACTCCCCCTTGCTCGGGATTGGATGGGTGATCGTGATCTGTCCAATCCCGAGCAAGGGGGAGTGTCTATACGGGCGGGAACACTACAGCTATTCAAATGAATGCTGTGATGTTCCCCGGACGGCGGTGGCTAGGTAGGGGTGACATGGCTGCATATGCGGGGGACATGGCTGCATATGCGGGGGACATGGCTGCATATGCGGGGGACATGGCTGCATATGTGGGGGACATGGCTGCATATGTGGGTGACATGGCTGCATATGTGGGTGACATGGCTGCATATGTGGGGACACATTTAAGAAAAGTATCGGTATTCGGTATCGGCGACTACTTGAACAAAAGTATCGGTACTTGTACTCAGTCCTAAAAAAGTGGTATCGGGACAACCCTGAAAAACGTTCAGCGGACGCCCATGCGTATATGTTTTTAGCGCTATACATTTTCCACTCAAATAAAACAAAAGGGCACAAAGGCCTAGTGCATTACCAGATAAACTTTATTCAAGAAGTAAAATAATGTGTGCATACATGCAAAAGCTAAAAAAGGCTAGTACAGCTGTCAAATTCAGACCCAAGTGACAGGGTGCTCATAGGCCGTAACAACCCAAACCTGGCATCACCGAGACTTGCCAGCTAATGTGTTTCAAGGGATCTGGATCTGATTAAGAGGGTTCGTCTCTTGATACATGTGGTTGTGTTAATACTGCATCTTTTGAGGGCTGTGCTGTCACTTAGGTCTGAAATTTACAGCTATAGTAGCCTTTGGCTTTTGTGCGTATGCACTCATCATTATTCTTTTCTCTGGTATTGCACTAGGCCTTTGCACCCTTTTTGTTTTTATGCATGTTTGTTGTCTAGATTTTTCAATCTGAAGAGGGTAGCAAGAACGCTGGCTGCCAGGGGTGTGAAGAAGTGATGTGAAACTGGTCTATAATACACAATTTTCCTAGCACTGACCCCTTTCTCCTTATTTTTATTCCCCCTCCTGGACACCTAGAGTGTCTACTTTCCAAATTGAAAACCATCAGAACATGCTTCCCAGTATGTATTAGACATGTGCATTTGTTTTCGTCCGAATGAATTTTCGTCCGAATTTCAGGTATTTTCGTTATCGTTTTAACAAACGATAACGAAAGCACAGAAAACGAAAACCGGAAGATCCGACATAAACAAATGCTTTATTTTCGTTTTTGTTGCAGTCGAATGTGCCTAACCTTAACTCTATTAGTCCAATATTATTCTACATAAAGAGAAAAGATTCGACATAGAGAGAAAAGATTCGACATTATAGAGACATGAAGAAGAGTCGACATAGAATGAAAAGATTCGACATAGAGAGACATGAAGATTCGACATAGAGACATGAAGATTCGACATAGAGAAACATGAAGATTCAACATTTTTTTTTTTAAAGATTCTGTTGAATCTTTTTTTTTTTTTTTTCTTAGAACATTCGACAGACATCTTAATCCTTCAATGACAGATTCAAACTTAATTTGGATTTTCGGATGAATGCATTTTGTTTACGAAAAACAAAATAAATAAAAACGAATTTCGGGAGTAACTAAATAAATTTATTTTTCGGACGAAAACGAAATTACGAAACTAAATATTTCAGTGTGCACATGTCTAGTATGTTCTAACTGTAAGGTACGACTGTTTTGAAGTTCCTCTACTGTAGAGGGTAAACGTTTACCCCTGCCTTAAAATAGATACATGCCTGTGATAGCATCCTCTCAGTATGTACATGAAAGTCATGTTCTATGTATTTTTCCCCACATTGCAGTGTTTTTTCCTAAGGGTAGCTTGACCCTAAAGTTGTTAGTTACTACATGTTACTGCATTGACACTTGGTATGTCACATGGTTAGTGACTATTAACGTCTGTATTTTTCATATTCAACATGTTTCGCTCATGATTTTTGTGAAGTCATGTCATTACTATTGTGTTTTGTTTCATCAAGAATGTGCTGTCATGTCAGCACTATTGTGTTCTGTTGCATACCCTTTGTAATGTTGGGGGTTGTTAACTCCCGTGGTATGCGTTTTTTCAGCGATTCACACCAGTCAGGAACTATGGCCCAGATTCACGTACATCTGCGCATTATTGGACCGGCGTAGCGCACCGCCTTTACGTTAGACTTGCGCAATTTTGCCGCGTAATCACCCTATTCTCGTAGCTTTTGCGCAGGAAATTGCGCATACGTAACGTTTTTCCAGTGGAGTAAGGAGGAGTAATACAAATTGGGAAAGACGTGGGCGTTTTACATTAAAATGAGCCGTGACCCCATGCAAATGAAGGGCCGGCCGGCTCGCGCATGCACGCTTGAAGGAGACCATGGTCAGCTCCGCTGTGCGCATGCTCACAACTCGGGAGCGGCGCAATCAGTGAAATTGGAAATGGACTAGGGCAACTTTGTGAACTACGCAGACAGCATAAATAGACATACACAAATGCACTTCCTTTGCAAAAGTACATCCCCATGTTCTGTTCGAAATCTGTGGGGATGGGGCTCTGATTGTATATGTAGCTGTCATGGGTGTCATGGGTGGTGCCATGTGTTGGGCTGCTGATGTCCTCCTGCAAGGTTGTGGTAATTCCAGGATGGCATGAGAGGTGAATCTGAAGATGCGAGACACCTCAGAATCACTCATGCCAAAGATGTCTATGCGTGTGTGATATATCAAGTGAAGAGTGAGGGGCTTGTATCAGATAAGAATATTGTATTAGATTAGATTAAATTGTAAATTTTATATAAGCAAATAAAAATAAAAAATAAAACATCTCCCGTGCCCTCCTTAGTGCCATCCTCCGTGCCCTCATCCTTCTTTGTTCATCTCAGTAGTATAGCTATGCGCGACGATGCCCCTGGCTTGTTGGCATACAGATTGTTGAGCAACACGTGTGACTGCTGAACTCCTCACTAACAGTGTTGCTTTATCTGACAATTAGACTTTTTTTCTTTTTTTAGACCAGCTTTTATCAGCTCTAATTTTAGACAGGACATTTTGCTGTTGCGCACACTGCGTCGCCTGCGCTGCCCCAACGTTGTTTTGTGGATCCCCGTAAGTCCCTCATTAGCATATTTGACTAGCAAATCAATGGTGTGTCTATCGCACTTTTGCGCGGACAGATGCGCCAGTCTAACGAAATTACGCGGGACGATTTTTTGCGTATCTCATTCTGGGGATGCCGCGCAACGAAACGCACGCGCACATTTAGACTTACGCACGCGCATCTCCTGTTGCGCAGGCGTAATCGCTCTGTGAATCTGGGCCTGTGACTTTGAGTTGCCTAAATGAAACATGGCAGTTCAGTGTAGCATTGACATAATGAGAGCACCGTCAAATTGTCTGAACTATGAACTGTTTTACCACAGCAGGCAATCACATTCCAAACAGGATAATTAAAGTTTGACCTTTCTGTCAGATGAAGACAGTAATTGTGGGAAGATTTGAGTGATATGGGGGAGTGTCAAGGACCAGAACATTGGGTGAGTTTGATACTTTATGCTTTCTGGGTTTGAGGGATTTCTAAAGAGCAAAACATGTTTATAACAAATTACAAATTGTACAGATAGGAACCTGTTATAATTGTAACATTAAAAAAGCTTCTTTATGACATATTGATTTTGAATAAGATTGTAATAGGTATTTTTTGCGTATCTCGTTCTGGGGATGCCGCGCAACGAAACGCGTGCGCACATTTAGACTTACGCACGCGCATCTCCTGTTGCGCAGGCGTAATCGCTCTGTGAATCTGGGCCTATGTTTTAAGGGCATGGTAGCCAATTTTTATTAAAAAGGCAAAATTAAAAGTCCAATCCAAGGTTTCCCACTCAGGGGGTTCTTCTCCATCAAATGCAAAACAGAAAAATACTAGCCCAGCTGGCTCTCTGTAGAAGTACTTCTGCTTGTTATCCTGGTCACCCAGACCAGCGGAATCCTTAACATAGACAGCTTCCCTTCAGTGTCTATAGCTCTGGCTCTTGCAGCTGGCTGTCTCCTACAGCCTCTCTGATTTCTGGAGACCTCCTGTCTCTTAGTGTGGAGCTGTCTTCAACTGGGAGCCATGAGATCTTCCTACATTCTCATTATAAAGGGCTGTTCTCACCTGAACACAGACCCTGCTGGTCATCCACAAAATCTGGATACAGGATTGGAGATTCCGTCCCACCCCAGACACTATGGAATCTCCACACTACAGAGCCCCATGACAGATTACCAAAACCTGAAGAAAGCTGCAAAAGCAGTCTTCTCCAGTCCACAGCTATGCTCTGTAGTTTTGCACATCTCGAATGTGCATACCCTGGGCCAGATTCTCATAGAATTCCGGCGGCGTAGCGTAAGCCATTTACACTACGCCGCCGCATCGTACTAGAGCAAGTGCTTTAATCTCAAAGCACTTGCTCCGTAGTTTTCGCCTGCGTCGCGTAAATCGCCCAGCGTAAACCCGCGCAATTCAAATGGGGCGGCTTGTATTTAAATTAAGCGCGCCCCCGCGTCGAACGGACTGCGCATGCGCCGGCCAGGGAAAAAGCCCAGTGCGCATGCTCCAGCTCACGTCAGAAAGCGTCATTGAAACCGACGTCAAAACGACGTGAGCGTCATTTACGCAACTCCCTATTCGCGAACGAGTTAGTAAAACGACGTAAGCGACGGAAAAAGCCGACGCTGACCCGACACCATACTTAACATGGCATCCGGCGGCACCCGACGGCATCCGACGGTACTTCGTAAGGTTACTCCACATAGAAGCTGGGGTAACCTTACGCGGAGGAAAACGACGTACGCGACGACGGGGCAGCGTAAAAAAAAGCGATCGGGAATCGGCGTACTAGCCTCATTTGCATAGGCAAATGAGAAAACAACGTAAAGGCCACCTAGTGGCCGGAGTTGTCATTACACCTACGATCCGCAAGTGTAATGGTTTTACACTTGTCGGATGTTGCAGCGTATCTATGAAAAAGTGATGCTAAGCATCACGCGCATAGATACGAGGCAAAAAAAATGGCGATACGACGGGGTATCTGAGATACTCTGTCGTATCGCCGCTGAGAATCTGGCCCCCTGTGTCCATTTTACTGTGCCAGTAGCTCCTACTGTTACACCTTAAATAAAGAATAAACAATAAATATATCCTAGCACTATGGGATGCATTGAGGATTTATTCCCCTAAATCCTCAATGACACAAAACTTTTCACAAAACGTATTTTTTTTTTTAATCTGGACTTGGGCTCTAGTAAATAGATAGGAACATATATCATATTTACTTGTTTTAATATATATTTTTTTTACATTTCATCAATTACTTCCTGATTTTTTGCCTAGGCAAATGATGTCATTTATCCCAGGAGTCTTCAGGAGAGGAGGGGATTTCTCAGATAAGCACTGCTTGTATGCCTGAACTAAGTGTAGATGTATTGTTGGAATTCAATGTTACATGAATCACCTACCCTTATTCAAGCTGACCATGGCCAGAAGGGGGGGGGGGGTTAGGGGGTATTCAAAGTAATTTCTCTGCAAAATAAAGCCATGGATGGATGGTTTGTTCTGAATACTAAAAAATGTAATTAAAAAGTATTAAATTGTAGTTTTGCTTTATGGTGTCGTTCTGCTAGAAAACAGTTTAAGAGGGCTTGATGAATGGAGGTGTGGGCTTGAATGCAATAACAAATTGGTATTTAGTGTGTAATGAATTTCACGTGCCCTTAAGGTTTCATTTATTTAACAATGTATATTGTATATTAGGGCATTTCGTAACTAGGACCATTCCAATCTGGAGACAACCGTAATCAGTTTTTTGCTTCCTTTGTCACTCTCTTGTCTAATTAAGTTTCATCCCAGTGTAGGTTCATATATTTTTTTATCTTATTACTTATCTAACACTGTGGGCCAGATTCTCAAAATAGATACGACGGTGTATCTCAGATACACCGTCGTATCGCAGTTTTTTTCAATGGGTATATATGCGAGTGATTCTTAGAAGCACTTACGCATAGATACACTAAAGATCTGACAGGTGTAAAGCAATTACACCGTCGAATCTTAGATGTAATGACAATGCCGGCCGCTAAATGCAAATGAGCCTAATACGCCGATTCCCGAACGTTTTTACGCTGCCCCGTCGTCGTTTACGTAGGTTGCGTATGCGTAAGGTTACCCCTGCTGTATGAGGGGTATGTTTCCGAAGTGCCGTCGTTGCCATGTTAAGTATGGCGTCGGGTCAGCGTCGTCTTTTTCCGTCGGTTACGTCGTTTTACTAAGTCGCTCGCGAATAGGGAATTGCGTAAGTGACGATCACGTCGTTTTGACGTCGGTTTCAACAACGCTTTCCGACGTGAGCTGGAGCATGCGCACTGGCCTTTTTTCCCGGCCGGCGCATGCGCACTTCGTTTGACGCGGGGGCGCGCTTAATTTAAATACAGCACGCCCCCTCCTTCAGTATTTAAATTACACGGCCTTACGACGCCGCATTTACGCTACACCCCCGAAAATTACGGAGCAAGTGCTTTGAGAATACGGCACTTGCTCCAGTAATTTGCGTAGACGTAGTGTAACTGCGATACGATACGCAACGCCGCCAGAAACGCAATTTTTTGAGAATCTGGCCCTTAGTTTACATACCTGGTGTTACTTTTCTTTAGTTATTTGTGTTCAGTCTCTGTCTATCTCCCATGCCTGTCATGGTCGCTACCGTGCCAAACAGACAGCAAGGCGTGGTCACGCCTCAAGTGGCTCTGGGTGGAGTTGAACCCAGGACCTCTGCATTGCTACTCTGGGTCTTTCCCTCTGAGCCACTTCTCAGTTTAGATACTGCTTGCTGTCCGTCGGAGCCTGGTGCTGAACTATGTGCTGATTGCCTGATCTCCCTACTATCTGCACTTGTCTATCCTGGTCCAGCTGAGGCATGTTTCCTAATGAACCAGGATATAAATCCCTGCCTCACTATGAGGGAGGTGTCAGTTCATTGTGCTCTGATCATCCTGTCTGTGCCAACGGTTCCTGTGGTTATCTCTAGCTACAAGACTGACCCCGGCTTCTGACCTTTTGGCTTATGTACCCTGGAATGCTGCTGTCTCCTGTCCTTTGACCCCGGCCTGTACCTTCAAACTTCCTCTGCCGTCTCCAGCCCTTGACCCATGGCTTGTGCTCTGGACTTGTCTTTGGTTCCTGTTTGCGAACCCTGAACTTTCTGTCGGTATTTACCTGACCCTCTGCTGTCATCAGTGTACCACGTCTGCTCAGCTACAAGACTAGCCCCCGTGCATGGACTCATAGCCCAGGTAGTGTCTACCTTATTACTGTGGGCTGTGTGTACCTGCAAGGGTGAGCTTACAATCTGCAGAATGGACTCCACTCAAGGTAAGCCCTCACAATGCCCTAATTATAACCAGTAACTTATGGCCCGTACACACAATCCAAATATTGTACGAAAACGGTCATCCAAGAAAGAATTGTACGTTATTCATCTGATATTATTTGATCAGACATGGACAAGCAAGAACATTTTCCTTGTACGATACTAGATCATATGATTTTCGTTTAGTCAGTACAGTTGTCAACCGAAAATACAATACACATACACTACAACACAAGACATCACTCCTGATATTTTTTTCTGTCATACAAGAATTTTCGTGACTTTAGTAACCTATTCAATTTCTACTTGCGACGATTTGTAGCTTGACTTATTTTATTCCTTAGTAACATACACACATCCTTTTTGGTAGCCTCCAGCCTTTGCGTGTCTTAAACTTTCTGTGTAGGCCATGCTTCACACTTTCAGGCCAGCTATGCCTTTGTGGAACAGCCTTGCTGACACTTGATTATCACTAATGCCGAGTACACACGGTCGTTTTTTGCGATGAAAAAAACCTGTAGTTTTTTAAAACGTCATTTAAATTGATCGTGTGTGGGCAAAACTTCGTTTTTTGTCTTCAAAAAAACGACCAAAAAAAAAATTCCAACATGCTTGAATTTTTTGTGTCGTTTTTCAAAACGTCGTTTTTTGTTTCACAAAAAGTCACCGTGTGTAGCAAAAACGTAGTTTAAAATGACGTTTTTCAACCCGCGCATGCCCAGAAGCTAGTTATGAAGCGAGCTTCAATGGAAAAGAGTGGTGAACGTAACCTTGCTTTTTGTGAAAAAAACGATGGTGTGTATGCAACATCGTCTTTGAAAAGTGACGTTTCAAAAATGTCGTTTTTTACTTCACAGAAACTTCGTTTTTTTTTCATCACAAAAAATGATCGTGTGTACGCGGCATAAGAGTTCGATTCAATTGAGTATTATGTGAAATGTTTTCTATTCTGAAAGTTGACTGCTTAAGTATGTAAGTGTTGCACAAATTGTAATCAAGCTCAACCTATGGATAGATACATAAATTACAACAGGCACACTTGACCACAATTTTCCATATTTTTGTAACTTTAATCAGGAGGGTGGCATATGTAAAAACCTAAGGGTTAAGGAAAAACATTTTAATTTGTTTTGAATAAAGGGAAGTTAGTATAAGATTTCTAACAAAAAAAAAAAAAGATTGCCCTTTTAAAAACTCCACAGTGTTTTTGCAAGCAACTATAATCCTTCTTATTTATAAATCTAATCAAATAAGTGATAGCAATCGAATATATAGCCCATAAATCTTGTGCTCTTTTTTTTGTCCATATAGTGATAGAAAGCATGCCACCAAGGAAGGACAGTATTTCCTCTCCAACACCAAATTCACACCGCACTCACCAGAAGAATTTGACCTCCTTTGACCACCTATAAATCTTAGTACCGTTATATTGTGTAAATTTAGGAAAGAATCCAGGCCTTTTTTTAAATCAATCGTCTGAGCTTGCCAGAACACCCTCTGGAGGGAGTCTAGTCCACATTTTCACAGCTCTTACTGTAAAGAAACCTTTCCGTATTTAGAGATGACTTTTTTCCTCTACACATAAAGAGTGCCCCCTAGATGACCTTAAAGTAAATAACTCAACACCAAGTTCATGATATGGACCACTTATGTATTTGTACATGTTGATCATATCCCCCTTAGGGCTCTTTCACACAAGTGGACCATTCTGGTCCGCCTGCCAGTTTTTTAGGCGACCTGAACGGGCGCTCCGTGCTCCTCTATGGATCCGCTCCGATCGACCAAAGTGTGACGGAGGAAAACCCTATTTTCCATCCGTCTGGCGGACCGGGTGACAATGGACTCTATGGTTCATCATCATCCGATAGTGGAGAGCGGTGCTCTGGCAGATCGGTCCCTGCACTCTCTATTAGTCCTGGTAACCATTGTCTCAAAAATAAATAAAAAAATAAAGATTTAAGGCAAATCCTACATTTTGTCATGAGGACAAGAGATCTGTAAAAACTCCAATTGCGAAAGTCCTCTGATAACAACCGTCTAAGATTAAAAATCCCCTAATTTTCAGAAGGTTTTCACCTATTTACTGTTTTGTCTCTATTACGTGGAGTAAAGAAAAATCATTCCAGCAGGACGCTGACAGTTAAAACTTTCAGCCTTTCTTCATACACTATCCAAAACTAAAATAAAAAACTTTAAAAAAATTAAACCACAAATTAGCAGTAGTCAAAGATTTTAATTCTTTTTGCTATTTATACACTTTCTGATTCCCATTTTTATTATATTCTTTAAACAGGAAAGAGCATTTGAGCTTGATAAGGTATGACTATTTTTACAGTTTGTGACAGACTTCTTTGTTTTTGTTCTTTATTTACCAGCTGGGTGAACAGAGCTCATACTGTATTCACTTTTGGAATAACGGTTTCTTTAGACGTTTAGCCTTGCACTCATAGTTCATAACCAACTGCAAAAAGATAATGAGAACTATAATTTTAACTGACATGTCCTTTCACAAAGCCTCAGATGTAGAAATGTAACTTAATGTATACGATATAAACTTTCTTCTTACAATGTAATTTCTTAATTAGTTCACATACGCAGGGAACAGCTTATAAATACAAAGCCAGCATGGCACCTATACAATAGCAATATACTATTCAAAAATGTTACATTTATTTAATTGCGTAAATAATGTATTTATCTAATTGTGTTACATTGCATAACTAATGAATCAATTATTTTAAATGATTAAATCCTAGATTATTTCAGATATCTAATTGGTTGTAATCGGGAATCATTTAGACAACCTATTTTAGTAAATGCTGTTGTAAAAAGTTTTAATAAGTTTGACTAGATACATAAGAATATACAGTATCTCACAAAAGTTAGTACACCCCCTCACATTTTTGTAAATATTTTATTATATATTTTCATGTGACAACACGAAAATAAATGACACTTTGCTACAATGTAATGTAGTGAGTGTACAATTTGTATAACAGTGTTAATTTGCTGTCCCCTTAAAATCACTCAACACACAGCCATTAAGGTCTAAACTGCTGGCAACAAAAGTGAGTAAACCTCTAAGGCCGCGTACACACGAGGGGATATGTCCGCTGAAAACGGTCCGATGGACCGTTTCAGCAGACATCTCCGCTCGTGTGTATGGGCTAGCGGACAGATTTCTCCACCCGACAGATTTCAAAGCAAGCTTTGAAATCTATCCGGTGGGAATCTGTCCGCCCGACATGTCTGCTGGTTAGTACACTTACCAGCAGACATGTCGGCTCCCACCACCGCCGCGCCGCTGCCGAATGGATTCGGCGCATGCGCGGAAGTGTTTTACTTCCTGGTGCGGTGACGTGGCGGTGACGCGGCGGCGTCAACGTCACCGCCGCGTCACCACTACGTCACCGCGCTGTCCGGCGGCGGGGAATTTGATCCGATGGTGTGTACACGCCATCGGATCAAACTCCCGATCGGACATATCCGATGGAAATGGTCCGCGGACCGTTTTCATCGGATATATCCGATCGTGTGTATGGGGCCTAAGTGAAAATGTCCAAATTGTGCTCATCATGTCAAAATTTTGTGTGGCACCATTATTTTGCAGCACTTTCTTAACAATATTGGGCATGGAGTTCACCAGAACTTCACAGGTTGCCACTGGAGTCCTCTTCCACTCCTCCAAGATTACATCACGGATGTTAAAGACCTTGCACTCCTCTACCCTTCATTTGAGAATGCCACACAGATCCTCAATAGGGTTTAGGTCTGGAGACATGCTTGGCCAGTCCAACACCTTTACCCTCAGCTTCTTTAGCAAGGCAGGGGTCCTCTTGGAGGTGTGTTTGGGGTCATTATCATGTTGAAATACTGCCCTGCAGCCCTGTCATCGAAGGAAGAGGATCATGCTCTGCTTCAGTATGTCACAATACATGTTGGCATTCATGGTTCCCTCAATGAACTCTAGCTTCCCAGTGCCGGCAGCACTTATGCAGCCCCAGACCATGACATTCCCACCACCATCCTTGACTGTAGGCAAGACACACTTGTCTTGTACTCCTCACCTGGTTGCTGCCACAAACGCTTGATGCCATCTGAACCAAATAAGTTTATCTTGATCTCATCAGACCACAGGAAATGGTTCCAGTAATCCATGTCCTTAGACTGCTTTTCTTCAGAAAACTGTTTGTGGACTTTCTCGTGCATCATCTTTAGAATAGGCTTTCTTTTGGGACGGCAGCCATGCAGGCCAACTTGATGCAGTGTTCAGCATATGGTCTGAGCACTGAATGTCTGACCCCCCCCCCCCCCACCCCTTCAACGTCTGTAGCAATGCTGGCATAACTCAAATGTTTATTTCCCAAAGACAGCCTCTGAATATGATGCTTCTCATGTGCACCCAACTTCTTTGGTCAACAATGGCGAGACCTGTTCTGAGTGGAACCTGTCTGGTTAAACCGCTGTATTTTCTTGGCCACTGTGCTGCAGCTGAGTTTCAGGGTCTTTGCAATCTTCTTATAGCCTAGGCCATCTTTATGTAGAGCAACAATAATTTTTTTCAGATCTTCAGAGAGTTCTTTGCCATGAGGTGCAATGTTGAACTTCCAATTACCAGTATGAGAAAGTGAGAGTGATAACGAGTCACATGACACCAGGAAGGGAAAATGGCTGATTGGGCCCAATTTGGACATTTTCACTTAGGGGTGTATTCACTTTTGTTGCCAGTGGTTTAGACATTAATGGCTGTGTATTGAGTTATTCTGAGGGGACAGCAAATTTACACTGTTATACAAGCTGTACACTCACTACTTTACATTGTAGAAAAGTGTCATTTCTTCAGTGTTGTCACATTAAAATATATAATAATATATTTACAAAAATGTGAGGGGGTGTAGTGAGTTTTGTGAGATACTATATATTCCTATGTATTTAGTCAAACTTATTAAAACTTTTTATAACAGCATATACTAAAGTTGTCTAAATGTTCTAAGAGAACATTTATAGCCATTATATACTACATTTGGAAGGACGATAAACATGCAAATGTTCTGAGCAGAGCAACGTTACAAATAAAATGTCCATAATAATACATTTTTACTAAAAACTCTATACATGTATGATTTAAAAAATGTATCAACCAAAAAAGGAAATCGCATTTAAATTAACTTTCTATAATATTTAACATTCTACACAGACGAATAGAAGTTTAAATTAAATTATATAAAAGATACCAGACAACTTTAGAATAATTGAGAATAATGTTGAGCAAGAGACAGGATGAGTAGATCTGGAAACTGAGACAGGGAGCGTTCAAGGTTGGGGGACCATATAGATATTAACACGTTGCAATACTTAAATCCAAAAAATATAATATACTGAAGCTTACAAGTCATTAGCTGTGGTCACTGCATTTGTTAAAATGTTTATTTTCACCTGGTGATTTTGCCAGTAACACACTTCTGGTCCGAGGGTGACAGTATCAATGGGTCTATGGACCAATGGGTAAAATTGCACATGTGTGACTAAAAAATGTTGCAGGCCCACACACTGTCCACCCAGACACACTGTATCCCTACAGTTCCAGGCTTGGATTGTTGGTGGAAGCCTTTGAAAATGCACAATTTTTTTGACTCCAAGCTCCCATTTGTGTCTTGTCCCACTTGCATTTAGCCAGCAGTGACTGTGGGAAAATAAGCTAGCCCTAACCAAGGTCAGAACTGGGTGACTTCAGTCCAGGGGACAGCCCCCATTGATGCAGTGTCTATATCTCCTAGGAAGAGGAGGAAGATAGCAAAGCCTGTGATAACAAGGTGGGATGATGGGGGTAGGGGTGTTATGGTGAAGAGGTAAAATATTACAGGAACAGCAATGAATGGGGTACAGAGGGTTAGGACTATATATTGTTATATATAGGTTGTAAAGGTTGCCCTCCTTTTTGTTGCCTGCATATTGTAATAGTTTTTTGGTAGCTTTTTTTTGTTGCCAACGTATTGTAATAGCTTGTTTGTTGTACATGTATTGTAATGGTTGTTGGTTTGTTTCCCTCATTTTGTAATGTTTAGCAATGTTATTGACAAAGTATTCTAACAATTGCTTGTTTGTTGCCCCAATATTGGCAAGAAAGCTTGTTTTGCCTCCATATTTTCAAATCAGTCCGATTGCTTATTTTTTACAATGTGTGCCACTGTTTACTTATCCTCTTGCCCTGCTCCCCACCCCAATCTCAGGCTTACTGACCAAAACGTTTGTTTTCCAAATGCCTCTGCTCTTGCCTTTCTAGGTGCAGCTTATCTAATTCATAAAACGGCTCAAGAATAATCACTACTGTGCCCATATTGTGTCAACCAGAAACTCCATTTATTCTTAGAATTGCACCCTACCTGCTGAAGTGGAAAAACGCAAGTGAATGTTTCTTCCCCCATTTGGCATAATTAAATTAGCTAATTTACTCCAGGCATAATTTGAATAGAGCCACAGAAGCAAATGCTCAGACCATCTGTTTCCTACTGTTGTGTCTGAGACTAAAAGGGATTGCAATACTGGATGCCAATTAGGCTCTACTGCATGCACATGTGCTTACAGGGGGCATGTTGATAGGAGAAGGGAGCATCATGAACAGAGAGATAGGCTTATGAGGATTCTGGTGTTCTTCCCTATCCAGCTAGCAAACCAGGAGTATATATGGTATACTGACCCAATGTTCTTGTTCAAGGTTTGCTCCCGCTTCAGTGGAGGTCAAGAATGTGACCATACTGTCTGACAGATATGTCTGGATCACAAAACTCAATGTACATTGTTGCCAGCACATCATGGATCTTCAAATAACTTTATTCACGGTGATTACATCCCAGCAAAAGATTTCAGTGTCTTGAGGCTACACATTACCCTTAGTCATGCATGTGATGACAAAGGGGTTCTACGAGATGTTGTACTTTTCTGCTGTGATGTAATACTGCAAGGACAATTGGTTTTATTTTCAAAGAACAACATTTATCTCAATTTTTTTTAATGCTTTCTACATACAGTTGTAGTTTAGTCATTAATGTATTTGCCTAGGTTCACAAGTGGCTCAATCCAAAGCTCAATATTGTTGATCAAGGTTGTATGTGGATACTGTACTTTGTATGCAGTACTAAGTTACCTTATTTACCATCAGATACTGGTTATAACTTCTATTAGTTGTTATTATTAGTAAAGTGTACTCATCATCAAATTTGTTCTTACAAATTTGTTTCCATTCATGTCTGTCAGTATGAAGTTATATGACTGCACTCCTCCACTCTGCACATTTTAGCCCTCATTCCCACCTGAGAATGTTTCTGCTTGTTTCCATAGGCCTGACTTTGCTCAAAATGCAGATCCTATTAGAATGTAATCAGCTGCTTGATTACATGCTAACAGAGTTTAATCAAGCAACTGATCAGTAGATTTCACTGCTAAAGTCTGCAGCACCCAATGGCCAGTAGGAATGAAAGTCTTAGGCTGGCCATACATGATACAATTTTCTGTGCAATTTTCTGTACAATTTTTTATAGATTTACCTTCAACTATGTAGTGCAAGGGCCTGCCTG
The DNA here is from genome assembly GCA_029574335.1 of Rana kukunoris. Classification (NCBI taxonomy): domain Eukaryota; kingdom Metazoa; phylum Chordata; class Amphibia; order Anura; family Ranidae; genus Rana; species Rana kukunoris. The sequence goes on from CM056052.1 coordinate 105,284,721, forward strand.
ATTGCATACAACTGAAAGTGTTGTTTAGTTTGACCTCATATTATATGGTTTTTGGTAAATCTAAAAGAAAATTGTACAAGAAAATTGAACATGTATGGCCAGCCTCACTGAATTCCGGGGATGTGTTTGTTGGTCTAGTCCTAACAAGACCCTTCCCTGTATCTTCCACATTCCCTCATTAAATGTTAGTTATTCACAGAGACAGGGCTCAGCAAAGTCATTGTCTTTTTACACTTCAAAAGACTATAAAAACATCCTCTGTACTGTAATTAGCTGAAGTAAAAATGTGTTGGACTCAACTTTGTTGTCTTAATGAAAAGTTAAGTGGCCCATAGATAATGGCAAATCAGGAGGTGGCCATACTGTCTGGACAGATTGGGTCTAAGGAGGTATGTCAATTCATGAAGTGCATTTGAAATAGAGCGGGGGGGGGGGGAATTACCCCTGAAACGCATTGGTCTGATCAGCTGCTGTACCTGCAGGGCTCTAATGAGGAAAATTGCGGCCTCTGCATCCCTTTAGATGTGATTTGTTTTTTTATGGTATCTCACCAAAAAAGCTATTTTTGTTGCAGGGGATGCTCAATATCGAGATTGTATTCTAGACTTTGTGGAAAATCACTAAGCCAATCACACAAGTAGGAAATAACATATCTGGGGGGAGTCTGTACACCATTTATGTACCGAATGCCTTCAGGCAGCCATATTGCATTGCATTTTACAGAAGATTTTACATGTACGTGATTGTGCCTGCACGTGGCACCCTACCACAGTAAATGTACTGTGGCGGGCAGTGGTTAAGTTTATGAATCGCTCTTTCAATTTATTTTGGTGACCATGGTTGAAAACAGGGGAAAATCCAAAATTATGAGTTGTCAACAGAAAAGACATCAACGGAGAATCACATATACTTGACTGACATCTAAGAGGGGACTAATCTCTCTTTGGGGGGTTCCTTCCCACTTCCTGTTGCATCTAAAGGTCAAGAACGGAAACAAAAATCTCTGGGACAAAGATGGCAAAAAACATCAGGGGTTTATTATTACGTGCTCTATCTACAATGAAAATAAGTTTTAACTTTAGGGCTCTTTTACATGGGACGGATCCGTAATGATCCGCCCCGTGGACCTCCGTTTGCTCAGCGGGGATCGCTCCGTTGATCCCCGCTGAGCCGCCGAATGACAGGGCGGTCCCCGCACACTGTGCAGGGACCGCACTGTCAGATCTCCGCTCTCCCCTATGAGGGGATCGGATGAACACGGACCATCTGTCCGTGTTCATCCGATCTGCAGACGGATGGAAAAATAGAGTTTTTCTCCGTTTGCAGAATAGGATTGCGGAACCGGGTGAGATCGGGTGTCAGCGGATATTCATCCGCTGACACCCGCAATCTCATAGGGACCAATGTATGTCCCTTTTCATCTGTACACGGATGGATGAAAAAGCGGACATACAGTTCGTCCATGTGAAAGAGCCCTTAGATATACTGTAAAATATAATGATCCAAAAACCAATTGGACAGTAATGAACTTTCAAAATCATTGGGGAATTTTTTTTACAAATCAAATCTGGAGCAGTTTTGTGAAGTTTCCAGTTTCTGCAGGACTAATGCCACGTACACACGATAATTTTTCGGCTAAGTTTTTTCCAACTTCATCATTAAAACAACGTTGCCCACACACGATCGTGAAAAAATTAAATGCTCTAGCAAAGCGTGGTGACGTACAACACGTACGACGGCACTATAAAGGGGAAGTTCCATGCAGATCCCACCCTTGGGGCTGCTTTTGCTGATTTCGTGTTTGTAGAAGACGATTCACGCTTTTCTGTCTGTTACAGCGTGATGAATGTGCTTACTCTATTATGAACGGTAGTTTTACCAGAACGAGCGCTCCCATCTCATAACTTGCTTCTGAGCATGCGCAGGTTTTTCACGTTGTTAAAGCCCACACACGATCATTTTTTTACAACCCAAAAAACAACATAGTTTAAAACGTTGTTAGAAAATAGAGCATGTTCGATTTTTTTTTTGTTGTTTTTCAGAACCCAAAAATTGCTCTGAAGCCCACACACGATCATTTTAAATGACAGCATCAGGTTTTCATGCAATCATTCATCATATATTGTCCTCTACTTCAATATGACTTTGATTAATTTAGGTCTGTCCTACGTGGACTGCGAGGAACTAGATTGAGCCAGACATCTAGAATTTGACCACTGTTTTGACGGTTCTGACCTAGCATTTTCTCAAATGTCTCCTGTAAAGAGTCCTGATGAAACCTTTTTCTCCTTTAACAAGTCTCATGGCACATTCTTTTCACCTTTAGAAGGTCTCCTGCTGATTTCTCTTTGGTCTACAGGTTGGGAGAAAGGCGCGTGAAAATAACATTGAGCAGAGCTGAAAAGGCAAAATCCCAACAATCCCATCCCAAACTTCCAAGCTATTAGACACAATTCAGGATGAACAAAACAAATTTTCAGTGCAAAAAATCTTATTACAAAGGGCACCCATGGTGTGTAATTGATCAAATGTCTCTTTATATCTTTCTTTACATAACTAAGTTCATTTTAGATGGTGGCAAAACAGGTACATGGACTTTAGTTCAGACGTGCTGTAAATAACAAAAATCTTTGTAAATTCAAAGGAAAAAATTGGCAAGAGAATTGCAGTAAATGTTTAAAAAAAATGTTTGTATGTAAAAGAATATAGCAAAAATATATATAAAAAAACAGTGTAACCATCGGACCCAAATAATTCTCATTCAGCCTTAACATTTCATATCAGCTTTTAATAGCTCCAGAACACAGTAGCATATTGAGAATCAGATTTTTACATTACGAGCTTTTCTTGAATTAGTTGTTCCTTTCTGTTTTAGGGCAGTGTAAAATCTGTTAGTAGCATGCACACAGAAGCCAAATGGGTTTTCATGGTCTAGCCTCATTTTTTCATCTGTTTCCCGGAACATTTTCAAGTCCCGTAGGCTGTATCTGTGAAGTCAATTTGAGGTCAGGCTGCTCTGCTCCACGCACAGGCAGCGTATGCTGCAGATTATTTTTTACCGTGCATGAATTTCCTAACTTATTAAGAGGATTACTGAGAAAGAATTCATGCTTCACACAGTTTGCACAGTAGTATTTTGGGAAAATGCCTTTTTTTTATTTACAAAATATAAGACATACATTTTTAAGAATATATATGTATAAGGGATAAAAACAAATACATCAACCAATATATTCCTGGCTCCACCCACCTGATTACATCAATGATTTTTTGTTTCTATTTGCTATAAAGAAGAATGCAGCCTAACTTGCCTAATGTCATCATTGAAGCATACAGACATGAACAGAAGTACATAATCTCACAAAAGTAAGTACACCCCTCACATTTTTGTAAATAGTTTATTATACATTTCATGTGACAATACTGAAGAAATTACATTTAGCTACAATGTAAAGTAGTGCGTGTACAGCTTGTATACTTGCCCGTTCACACCACAGCGACTTGGGATCTGACTTGTCAGACCTCAAGTCACCCAAACTCGCTGGAAATAAGAAATTCCATTGCAGTGAATGAGAGCTGTCTTAATGTACACTACTGAAGTCGCTCCGACTTCAGAAAAGGTTCCTGTACTACTTCAAGGTGACTTGTAGCCAACTTGTACCCATAGATTTCAATGGAAGTTGCCTTCAAGTCAGATCCTTATCTTAATTGATGTGATTTGGATACGATATTACAGGAAAATTACTGAGGAATTCCCAGAAGTTGCCTCGAAGTTGCCTGGCAAAGTCGTGCTGACTTTCAGGTCGCTGTAATGTGAACCACCACTAACAGTGTAAATTTTCCGTCCTCTCAAAATATCGCAACACACAGCCATTAATGTCTAAGCTGATGGCAACAAAAGTGAGTACAAAATGTCAAAATTAGGCACAAAGTGTCAATATCTTGTGTGGCCACCATTATTTTCAAGCAAGGAGTTCACCAGAGCGTCACAGGTTGCCACTGGAGTCCTCTTCCACTCCTCCATGACATCACAGAGCTGGTGGATGTTAGAGACCTTGGGCTCCTCCACCTTCCATTTGGGGATGCCCCACAGATGCTCAATAGGGTTTAGGTCTGGAGACATGCTTGGTCAGTCCACCACCTTTACCCTCAGCTTCTTTAGCAAGGCAGTAGTCTTCTTGGAGGTGTGTTTGAGGTCATTATCATGTTGGAATATTGCCCCGTGGCCCAGTCTCTGAAGGGAGGGGATCATGCTCTGCTTCAGTATGTCACAGTACATGTTGGCATTTATGGTTCCCTCAGTGAACAGTAGCTCCCCAGTTCCGGCAGCACTCATGCAGCCCCAGACCATGACACTCCCACCACCATGCTTGACTGTAGGCAAGACACACTTGTCTTTGTACTCCTCACTTGGTTGCCGCCACAAACGCTTGACACCATCTGAACCAAATAAGCTAATCTTGGTCTCATCAGACCACAGGACATGGTTCCAGTAATCTATGTCCTTTGTATAGATAAGTAAATCATATGGTGCTTACTCAATAAAGAGCAATATAGTGAATCAACTTCTAAAGTGCTAATGCAATAATATGCAATCCAATGCTAAATAAGTGAAGATAACATTCAATAGATGATGTAAATCCAAAAGAAAAAAAAAAATCACAAAAACATTTATAAAGTGCTTGTGCAGAAAAAACTCATAAATAGTTCATAAAGTGATGTAATTACACCATCTGTAGTGCAATAAAAATGAGTTCTTTAAAGTGATAAACTTACACCATCCATGACAGTAGTGTGCTCCAGCCTCTCACCTCAAGTAAAGACCCCTACAGGTCTAGTCGCGCTTCTATTATAGATATCTTAGATATCCAAAGCAGCAAACTCTTTTTCCTTGGAGCATCCAGACAGATCAATCAAATCTCAATGTGGGAAAGAAAACTCCACTGAATGTGTTATTCTCCTGAATATACTCAACTGGGGAAGAGATGACACCAGGATGCAGTATGGGAAAAAGACAAGCCGGTGGAGACAGTGTAAACAGGGCCGCTGATAGGGGGACCACCAGTCCTCCTGTAGGGGGCCCAGGCACACAGTGGGGCCCAAACACCGGAGGGAAGGAGGAGCAATTACAGGATGCCCTGTGTGGCTCTCGGCAGCAGCTGAAAACCCTCCCACCGACTTTTAGCTGTTGCAGGGAGAGACACAGACACAACTTCCGACTTCCTTGTCCTGTTAAAAAAAAAAAAACATTTAACCCTGTATTGTTTTAATCCCTTGTAAAAAAAAAAAAAAACGTAATATATATATATATATATATATATATATATATATATATATATATATATATATATATATTTTGTTAATTATAAAAGGTTTTTGTTCAAAAATGTTGAAAACTATTTAAAAAAGGGCTAATTCACACAACTTTTCTGTTATCTGTGTGTCCGCTAAGAATGATTTTTTGTATATTTATCGTGAAAACTTTTTTTATATATATATATTTAAGGGGGCCCTGCCAGGTAGGATGTATGGGGCCCCGTGATTTCTAACAGCAGCCCTGAGTGTGATGCTTTGTTTGCACCATGCGGAGGCAGTGTGATGCTTTGTCTGCACCATTTCTACTGCATGTTCTCACTTTTGTGAGATACTGTAAGTAGTGTTATGTTGTGACATCTGGTGGTGACCTATTTCATACAGAGTCTAAAAGATGTAGGACAACACCATATAATTCAACCTACAGTATCTGCATCAGCTAAAGCTAATGATAGAAATATTAGCCACAGAATGAATTGCCCTTAAAGTGTTAATAGACCGTACAATGTACTTCCTGTATTGGCTTACTGTATATGATTTAAAGATTTTTTTTATATGCAAAACCTACTCTTTTTTTTCGTTTCCCCACTAGAAGACTGAAATGTGGTGGCAAGACATTTCAACCCACCAGCTTTTAAATACTCTTTTATATCTAATATGAATGACCCTTAAGCTTGGTAAACATTGGCGGAATGTCGGGAGACATCGGCCGGTTAAAAAATAAAAATGTCCAGCATTTGGCCTGTGTGTATGTCGGTCTGTCTGACATCCTCGATTGGTATTTGTAGCCAATGACAGAGAGTGCTGATGGTGTTCTGGCAGTTCAATGCAGTTCAATGTTTCTAAATGTATGTACCTAGGCAAAAATAATGCACCCAGGGAAAAATAATCCCTTGGCAGAGTACATGGTTGAGGGTACATTGCTGGCCAGTACTACAGAAGGAAAAGATTTGGGGGTGTTTATTTCTGATGAGCCCACAGACAAGCTATTATCTAGCGTGCACTGACACATACTGTAGGCACATTTGTGTACGCAAGCATACATTGGCGTGTGATAATCTCTGGATGTTATTTCAGCTTACCTGTGACCTGTGTTCCTGCTTTTACTAACCGATCTTCCTTTGCTGAATTGACTTGTTCCTGACCTTACTGTGTGGATTCTGGATACTGACCTCAATCTGTCTCTATATTTTCTGTGCCTGCTTCCCTGGTACTGACCTGGGCCTAATCCTGGACCTTACTCTGTCTGCTTTTCTGGTATTGACCTCGGCTTGCCACTGAATCTTGCTCTGCCTGATTCCTGTCCATGCTGCCCCGCTATGGTGTATGACCCTGACTCACCTTGATTACATCTCTATCTATGGCAATTACCTGCTACCAGCACCCACACTCCTTTGAGCATTGTACCTCTGTCACACACATTCAGGGGTGCTCGAACCAGAGCAGCAAGGGAATCCTTCTCGTCAACTTGGTCTCCAACCAATGTGCATGACAACATTTCACAGAGCTTGCCTTCTAAACTACACAGGTGCTGGGAGAAGGCTTTTCAGAAGGTAGAGTCAGTACAGGAATCACAGCTGGTAGGCAGCAAAGTACCATGGGATATATAGTCCTTAGACATTGACAGTGAACAGCAGAGGAGAAGCTTGAAAGCATGCAGAGAATCCAGGTAGTGGAGGAAAGAGATGAACAGCAGACAGAACTCAAAACATGAAAGGGAATTTATCAAGTATGCTTATGTAAGATTGTTAAATACTACTACTATTAGAATACTGATGTTATACAATGAAAGTGTATGCTGTGACCATGGAATACATTACCTTTAACAGACCAAAAGGGACCAAATAGGAGAAGTTCCTTGCAAGGGTTTAAGAAAACTGGCTCTGAGGTTTAGTCAAAAACTGAGGAAAGATTCCCAGTGGACAAAGTATTTTAGCAGACAGACAAGAGCTAAGTAGGAAAATCCATAACACACTTATAAAACAAATTAAAACACTTGAATCTATTATAGTCTTGTGAAATATACTATATGTATAATGAAAGTATTGTTCTTATTCCATGACAGATTTAAACCTCATCAAACAATAACAGATTCTTGGGGGAAATGGAAATATGAAAAAACAAACAAAAAAACTGTGTACTGGTGAACAGAAGGAGTTCTGTGATTTTCGAGAATGAGAAAAGAGAGAATAAAATAATAAAACGAACATGAGGTGTGGACTGTGGTAGACAGAAGTAAGAAATGAAACCAGACAAAACTTGTATAACAACAGAAGGATTGTCTCTCTTATGGTGATCTCAGAGAGAATCTTGCCTTTGGTCCTTGTTGTTTCTCTTCATTCTCAATCCCCACCCTGGTCATCCTCTGCTAAGACACGGATCATTTAATGTCTTCTGCAGGGAGCTAACATACAAAAGAGAGAGAACTCACATATTCTGTAGGGGTATTTAAAGTGAATTTTAATAATGCAACAAATCCCATGCAATCTTTGCTTCCTTGCAGAGCTACACGGGCCTTCAGGATTTTCAGCATTTGACACATTCAATCGTGTTAGATACCTGAATCCCCTACTACATGCTGTGGTTCCACCCATCAGCTATTACATCACTACTGTGTCTCTGATAGCTCATTTCAGCTTAGCAAGAGAGCAAAGACTAAAATCATGGGTAGCTGGACTGTTAAGTATCATTAACCACTTAAGGACCGCCTGCTGCAGATATATACGTCGACAGAATGGCACGGCTGGGCACAAGCACATACCTGTACGTCCTCTTTAAGTGCCCAGCCGTGGGTCGCAGCTGGGCACGAAGCTCCATGACCGCGGCTGCGGGACCTGCGGACCCGTTTGCCGCCGGAGTCCCGCGATCGGTCACCGGAGCTGAAGAATGGGGAGAGCTTTGTGTAAACACAGCTTCCCCTTTCTTCACAGTGGCAGCTTCATTGATCGTGTGTTCCCTGATATAGGGAAAGACGATCAATGACGTCACATGTCCAGCCCCGCCCCGCCCCCCTACAGTTAGAAAAACATATGAGGTCACACATAACCCCTACAGCGCCCCCTAGTGGTTAACTCCCAAACTGCAATTGTCATTTTCACAGTAAACAATGCATTTTTATAGCATTTTTTGCTGTGAAAAGGACAAATGTGTCAAAATTGTCCGATGTGTCCGCCATAATGTCGCAGTCACGAAAAAAATCGCTGATCCCCGACATTAGAAGTAAAAAACAAATAATTAATACAAATACAATAAAACTATCTCCTATTTTGTAAACGCTATAAATTTTGCGCAAACCAATCGATTAACGCTTATTGCGATTTTTTTTTACCAAAAATAGGTAAAAGAATACATATCAGCCTAAACTGAGGAAAACATTTATTGTTATATCTTTTTGGGGGATATTTAATATAGCAAAAGTAAAAAATATTGCATTTTTCTCAAAATTTGTGTTTATAGCGCAAAAAATAAAAACCGCAGAGGTGATCAAATACCACCAAAAGAAAGCTCTATTTGTGGGAAAAAAAGGACGCCACCTTTATTTGGGAGCCACATCGCACAACCGTGCAATTGTCAGTTAAAGCGACGCAGCGCCGAATAGCAAAAACTGGCCAGGTCCTTTACCTGCATAACGGTCCGGGTCTTAAGTGGTTAAAAGGGTTGTAAAGGAAAAAAAAAATGTTTTCATAATAAGCATCCTTTACCTGCAGACATTCCTCTTTTCACTTCCTCATTGTTCGTTTTTGCTCAGAAGTTGCTCTATTTCTTCTCTGTTCTGTTCACTTCCTGCTTGCCTGATTGTAACTCACCACCATGAAGGGAGGCTTTACTGCGATGGCCAGTGACATGCTCGCCCCCTCCTGGGAACTACATCTGAGCGGCAGGACGCTCTCTATGTGTTAGAGACTTCAAGGAGGTGTGAATTACTGGGCGTGCCACAATGCATACTGGAAAATGTATTTCTTACATGAACGAGCGCCGCAAACCAGGAAGTGAATGAGAGAACAGAAACTAGAACGCCGGAGGTGATATAGATGAAGGAATTTAATAGGTATTTACTCTTTTTTTTAACAGAATCATTACACTATTTTGTCTGTCTACCTTGCAGACATTAATTTTAGGCAAAACTTTTTTTTCCTTTACAACTCCTTTAACATTATTTTACTGGCTGTGCTTTATTTTTTTATTAGCTACAAAATCACTTTAAAAAAATGGACAAATTCAAGTTACTTCTGATGCAGTGGAGAATACCCTCCAAGGTCATTGAAATAGCTCTAAATAAGCTCAAGGGACATCCTCAAACATTCGTTGGCATGTTATGTTTTAGCAATATTATCTCCAGCCTGCATTTATGCCTTTAAACTCACAGTCTGCAGATTAATGTTCTCAAGCACAGTTACTTGTGCTGAGAGAATATTAATCTACATATCACTGTAGGAGCATAAACCTGTGTTGACAGCTTCTGAGCTACACTGATGATCTGGAGCCAGAGTGGTTCCCAATCATGTGGTCAACTCATTTACCAATAATATTGATTTCACGAGAGAGGCCCACTGATAGCTGAGGTTAAAAAAGGTTTAAACAATAATGTATGTATAAATTAACAACATGTAAGGTATTTATGAAAATGGCAAACAAATAGAAACCTAAAAAAAAAGTAATTAGTTAGGGAAGTTAGTCTTAGAGCTCTTGTAATGTTAACTAATGCATTCTAAAGCTGCTAAATTTGGCTGGCCAAATGTGCTTCAAGGACCTCGAACTATGAATGTGTTAAATTTGGGGTCTCAAACTGGCTTCCCTCCATCTGTGAGTGAGTAAGTGAGTAAGAAACTTATATAGCGCAACACATGCAAAATGAATTGCCTCTGGGTGCTTGGTATCCATTCCCTGGGCCCTCAGAAGAGATGGGTTTTGATTGTTCTCCTGAAGGCCAGGTGGTTCACCTCCAACCGGATGCTGGGTGGTAAAGCATTCCATAGTCTAGGTCCTTGGACTGCAAATCTTCGTTCTCCTTTGGACTTGTATCTGGTTTTGGGTATCTGGAGCAGATTTTGGTTGGTGGATCGCAGAATGCGATTGGTATTGTGAGCTTTTAGTTTTTCGCATAGATATTGGGGGGCGTTTCCCAGAATACACTTATGCATTAGACAGAGTGCCTTGAAAGTAATTCTGTCTTTTACTGGCAAACAATAAAGGGATCTCAACGAAGGTGAGATTGATTCCCATGTTTTTTTCCCAGTCACCAGTCTAGCGGACGTATTTGAACGACTTGCAGCCGAGTGATTTGGTATTTGGGGAGATAGAGGGCATTTGCATAGTCAAGTCTGGAGTTGATAATTGTTCCCACCACGACTGCTATGTCTTTTTTTGGGATGAAGGGAGTGAGTCTGTGTAGTAGGCGCAGCAGATGGTGCGATCCGCTGACTACTGACCCTATTTGTGCATCCATTGTCATGTAGGTGTCGAAGATGGCTGTCGAGACTTTTGACTTTGGTGCTTGATGATTTTGCCCAGAATGGGCGGGGGCGTCCATGTTGTTTCGGGATGACTCTTTCGATTAGCCTGAAACAGGAGAAGTTCTGTCTTTGAGCTATTGAGTTTGAGATAACTCTTAGTCATCCAATTTTCTATCAAAGTAAGTCATTTCTCTAGTCTGAGATAATGATCCTTTTTGTTGTAGATGCGAAAATATAGTTGAGTGTCGTCTGCGTAAAAGTGGTAAAGTAACTTCTGGGTACTGATGATTTCAAAGATAGGGCGAAGATAGATATTGAACAGAACAGGCGACAGGGGGGATCCTTGGGGAACTCCGCATGACACCGTGCGTTTTTCAGAAGTGAAAGGGCCCAATTTCACTATTTGTGATAGGTTTTCTAAGAAGGAGGAGAACCAAGATAGATCACGTTACGCAACTCCGGCTACTTCAACTAGCCGTGTTAGCAATAATTTGTGGTCTACCGTATCAAAAGCTGCGCTTAGGTCCAGCAGTACTAGAAGACAAGATTCCCCTTCGTCAGCGGCCTCTAGAGCGTCATCCCATATTTTGAGCAGTGCTGTTTTTGTCCCATGACCAGGACGAAAACCAGACTGGAATGGGTCAAGTAATTTATAGGTGTCCAAATGATGTTGTAGCTGTTGTACAACTTCTTTCTCCATTACCTTGGAGAAGACATTTAGATCTGTTATGGGTTGGCGATTGTTTGTGTCTTTGCGGTCTAGGGTGTTTTTTTTAGAATTGGTTTAATTATACCTTGTTTCAGCAAGGTTGGCACCATGTCCTCCTTGAATGACTGGTTTATGAGCTGCGTGATAGCTGGTGCCAAGATATCGGCACATTCTTTCAGCAGTTTAGTGGGGATGATGTTGGGAAACTACGAGTCCCATCATGCCTCTGACTGTGGGAGTCAGGCTTGTAGACTTGTAGTTTAACAACAGCTGGAGGGCAGCCAGTTTGAGACCCCTGTGTTAAAGTAAATACAGTTCTTTAGGAGTGTAGTATTTAGTGTTAGGGATTAGGGCCAATGTTATGTTCAATGGTTAGAGGGATTAAGGGCTAGGGTATTTTAATACCAAGCAATGATTAATAGTAGGATTCAAAATAAGGACTACAGTTAACCTCTTTGCACCAGAGCCCTTACAGCCTTGTAGGAGATTTTAGATGCTGGGAGGTGGGGCTTATGTTCATGTGACCACTGCAATTAGCTGTCATGGCGATCACATGCTCAAAAGGCTCCCGATCGTAAGAAGTGATCAGGAGCTTTCTGTTAGCCATCGGTAACTGTGCAGGGCACGCAACCATCAGCACAGCTGTGTCGACTAATTGGTACGCAAATATAAGGTCGCTCTACGCCAAGGCCCACCCGCCGACAGGCTGTAGATTTTCATACTGTCGACACCTAGGGGTTAAGAAACACCCTTCTAGAAAGGCTAGATTCAGCTCCAGGATGATTTATCCTGCAGGTAGCAGCAGAAGGCTTGGCATGTAGGCCTAAGGCCCCATTCACATCTAGCGATTCCAAACTGCACTCCAGTGATGGCAAATTGCAGTATGCATGTTTGTGTGCTATTCTGTTATAATGGCACCAAAACGTGGTATGGTTTTGCGCACCAAGCGCTGTAAAATCACATCTCGTGAAGCTTGTCCCCCGAAAATGAGCAGGAGCTTCTTCTGTGTTTTTCCAGCATTGTAGTGTAGTTTGGAATTGTAGCTAAATTGGGGCAGATTCCGTCTGTGATCCCAAATCACTTGATGTGAATGGGGCCTAACACACAGAGGAATGTTGCATCTCTGACCTGTAATGTATTTGATACAACCTACCTTCATCAGCTGTGAGAGGGGAAGTCCAATGTGAATGGTCATCATCAGAGTAACTAATGCCATGCTGCATCTATTAAGATGTTTGTGAAACTGTACAAGGTATACCTTTTATATATTAGACATTAAACAATAGCAGTTACTAATGACCTGTTTTGATTTATTTTATAAATCAGTTTCATATCTTAATTACCAGTATATTAAAGGGTTGATTTATAAAGAATTTGCATAGCCGTTTGCCTAGTGAAAGTACGCTCATTCTGTGCAATTGGGGCAAAAAATAAATAAAAAATCTAAATAGAATATATCCTTAGTATGTTAGTAAGTAAATCATTGATTTTAAATTAAAAATATATATATATATATATTTTGCCAATAGATGGAGCTAAGTACCATATGAATTTCCTATAACATTTATCTCCATCCAGTGGCCAAATGTGGTCTTTTCAATTTAAGATCAATAATTGACACTTGAAAGCAGAGAATAAAGCCTTTTTGAATTTATTTTTTGCCCCGTTTGTACAGAACAAATGTACATGCATTTTAACTGGTTGAATAGCTATGTGAATACTTTATTAATCAACCTCTAAAGCCCTGTACACACGATCGGTTTGTCTGATGTAAACAGACCGATGGACCGTTTGTGGGCCCCATCGGTGAAAAAAAATAGAACAAGTTTTAAAATTTGCTTATGGATAAAAAAAAACGATCGTCTGTGTGGAAGTTCATCGGTCAAAAATCGCATGCTCAGAATCAAGTCGATGCATGCTCTAAAGCATTGAACTTCATTTTTCTCAGCACGTCGTAGTGTTTTACGTCACCGGCGTTGGACACAGTCGGATTTTTGACCGATGGTGTGTAGGCAAGACTGATGAAACTCAGATTCATTGACTATCCGACGAAAAAATCGGATTAGATTCCATCAGATATCCGATCATGTGTACAGGGCTTTAGGCTAAGCCATCCTCCTTCTATCCCCCATGCCCCATGCCCTGCAGATCACAGATCATAGTCTTTCTGAAACCTCCCCGTCTGCATCCAGGAAATGTGTACAACTGCTAACTTTCTAGCCTGTGAACTAGTACTGCCCACAAATTATTCAGGAGAGAATTGTGTATCTTCATAGTGTTTCATGCTGTTGGTCATATTAGGTCACGTGAGGAGATTTGGATGACAACGGCTTTGAAAATTGAATATAAGAATAACCATGGGTGGCTGTTGTGCCATGAACCTAGATTTTATACTTTTATTTCCTTAAAAGGTCAGTCCACCCCAAAGACATATTTCAAATTTGTGGACCTAAACAACTGTTCATTTAATTCATACAGTACAACCTTTAAGGGAATAGGTGCAAATACAAGATATGTTAAAAAATATTTTTCACTGACTGAAAAAAGGAAATATGACTATTGCAAAAAGAAAAATTAGGGAAACAAATTTATACAGAAAAAAAATATTATTAATCTCCCCATACAAAGCCAAACAGAACCTAGTAATAGATCTGCTTTGTGCAAGGAAATAACACTTGGACCCTAGCTCTCCAGTGTATCTTTTGGATCCTGAGAGAGCCCTGCACAGCTGGACAGCCATTAAGACGTTTTTGTATAATGCAGGCATGACTCCCAAAGAAGGACTCCTTCTATGCAGGTAAGAAGCACCCCCTAATAGGCTGCTAGTGTTTAGATAAATTTAGGTCCCAGCTCCAGTTAGGTCTCAGGGATCTTCATTCAGATCATCCACGGCAGTGCAGAACGCCCTATAGTGGATCCAAGCAGCAGACATCAAGTACAGAGACTGGCTGATATTAGCAGGAGGCTTTACAGTACCCAGAGACTTTCCCTGCCACTTTCCACTTGCCACTTTCAGGACAGCTTATTACAGTTCATTCAGGACTATACTCATATTGAGGAGTTCCTGCATTGAAGTTCATTTAACCTTCACATTCAAGAGTGTGGTAACACCCTGCAATTCAGTTTTAGTGTCCTCTGTTGCACTCTTTCTAGTTCCTTTTGGAGTATCCAAAGCTCACCATCACCCCATCCAAGTTAATCCAGCAAATAAAAAGCAAATGCATGGCCTGTTTTCTGACTTGAATGACTGTTAACTACTGTGTGACTGGCTGGCATGTGCCATGAAATGGAACCTGAGACCAAAACAGTTAACCTGGTCTGAGGTCAGTGCTACAAGTTCTACAGTATTTTATCGATGTATTTTTGTAAGTGAGTTCTCCAGAACTGGACACAGTAATCTAAATGAGGTCTAACTAAATATCCATATAGGGCAGTGATGGTGAACCTTGGCCCCCCGGATGTTTTGGAACTAATGTAGTTGAGCATCATGGGAAACATAGTTTCAAAACCTCTGGTGGGCCAAGGTTCACCAACACAACCGATATAGAGGAATCACTACCTCCTTACTCCTGCTGGTGACCCCTCTAGTGATGCAGCCTAGAATTTTATTTGCATTTCCTACTACATGGCCACGCTCATTTGCTAATTTTGCAGACATCTAAAACAGAGTCTAGCCTGTTTAATGTGGGGGTACAGTAAAAAATGTCAGGGAACAGAGGATGCAAGGTCAGCAGGGCAGTGTATAAGAGTCAGTAGGACAATTTAAAAGGGGGTAAGCAGTTTGAAGGGCAGTGTACAGAGGCTACTGGTGTGTAGGCCTCTACAGTGTACACTTGGTTATCAGGGCAGAGGACAGCGGTCAGCAGGGCAGGGGGGGCGGGCTGAGTCATACAATTGGCGGCTATGGACGCTGATTGAATGGCACGGGAGCACGCCCGCAAGCTAACCCCCTCAGGAGAGAGCTTCCCAGAGAGGGTTGGCTATTGTGGGGGGGAGTCGCGAGTTCTGCCAAGGGACCCCAGAAGAGGATGTTCGGGGCGACACAAAAAAAACTGCACAGTGGAGGTCAGTATGACATGTTTTTTTTACACTGGCAGCACCGCATAGGGGACGGGTGCAGGAGAGGTTCACTCTCCTCCACTGAGGGAGACATGAGGAGAGGTCCACTCTCCACTGCTGTGGCGGTCAAGGAAGGAGAGGCCTGCCAACGGTGCACATCCCTACAGCCGCCATCTGAAGGTTAATGACCTGGGGACCCTGATGTAAGAGGGAGGGGCCCTCTGGGGACACTGATTTAAGAGGGGGCCCTCTGGGGACACTGATTTAAAAGGGGGCCCTCTGGGGACACCTAATTAGGGGGCTTTCTTGGGACCCTGATGTAAAGGGGGCTCTCTGGGGACCCTAATGTAAAGGGGGCTCTCTGGGGACCCTGATGTAAGAGGGGGCCCTCTGGGGACACTCATTTAAGAGGGGGCCCTCTGGGGACACTTATTTAGTGGGGCTTCTGGGGACCCTGATGTAAGCGCGCTCTCTGGGGACCCTGATGTAAGGGGGCGCTCTCTGGGACCCTGATGTAGGGTGGGGCGCTCTCTGGGGACCCTGATGTAAGGGGGCTCTTTCTGGGGACACTGATGTAAGGGGAGGCTCTCTGAGGACCCTGATATAAGGGGAGGCTCTCTGGGGACACTGATGTAATTGCAGTTTTTTATATTTTGGACTCTTTATTCTAAAGAAAATTTTAATTTCATAAGCTTTAAGGGGGCCTGGTTGGGGGACATACCTGGGCAAGCTTTGGTGGGGCAACTGGTGGAGAGTAAGATTTTTGCCTGGCTAGTAGGTTTAGACTTGAAATTTAAAGCCCTGGGCTAGGGTATATACAGTAACAGAGAGGAATACTTACCTTATTTCTTTGCTCCACTGACAGTCAGGAAGCCCTTCTCTTCTGGAGGGGAAGTAATACAGTGAGGCTTTTTGGGACTGGTTGTCTGGCGAAAGCAAAGCTTGTAGGGGCAAAGAACAAGATAACTAATTATATTTCATTTCCCTAATCTAAACAGGCATTAGCTTCTTACTTTATAGGGGTGGGGAATAAAAAAGCAGACTTTTAACAGCTGACCAGAAGTTACATTTTCAAGGGGAATTCAAAGATAGGTAAATTTTTAAGGGTACTTGTTGGAACTATTAACATTTCTAGACATTCCCTATAAAATAGCAAATTTACAGTTAATGTCCACTACTGAAAAATGAAATTGACCCATTATAGTTTGCCTTTAACATACTTCCCTTCCAAGTTCTATTGATGAATAAACCTTCTCTAACCTTGCTGTTTAAGGCATTGGTCCAAGAATGCCTTGTTTACCCAAATTGTCAACAGGTTTAGAGTTACACAGCCTTGGGCACAAGTTTGGATTATCTTTTATGGCCACTGTATCTAATGTATAACAATAAAAACTATCTATATTGTAACCATAGCACTTCCAACCCAGCATGTGTACTGTACTTGCAGCTTCATGCGAAGAAATATTCCCCAGGTGCACTGCACACAGAGACTCATCACGAAAGATGGTGCAATTAAAATGACTTTGCATGGAATGCGCAAGAAAGCTGCAAGTATTTGCAGATTGCTTGTTCTTTCTTTAGCTTTTTAATGAAGCAGACCTTCCAGTGTGTGAACCTTGGTTTTCACACTTCCCATCTTTCAGAGCTTCAGTAGGTGGGAATGCAATACCTCAGAGAATAGGCAAAATTAATTCAGTATGATAGGAAATGGTCTTTGGTTCTGCTCTGGTACCTTTTATAGAAGATTCTCTACACAGAATGAAATCATTCTGCCTGCCATGTGCTTCATTTGCAGACTTCCTGCCTCCTCTCTCCGGGTGAGATATTGCCTTACTTCATGCAGGCTCTGAACGTCAAGCTAAGAAATAATGCAAATAGAACATTGCTATGCTAATCCATCGTTAAAGAGGTCATTGGTACATTCAGTGATCAGTTTGCAAGTATAAAATGTACCGGTACTTCTTTTTTATTTTGGCTAAAATGTCTGTTTTCATGGTACTTCTTTCCATAAGAAATGTTGGCTTGATCCTGGTCTAAAACTTTTGCCTACAGTATCCACTATAGGACATCTCTTGTACCCTAAATTGTAGAATAAAGTGGCATTGTAGAAGCTAAATTTACACATGCAATGTATATGATGTTTCCTAACTGCCTAATACGTAATTTTAGTTAGCTAGTTTTGTAATCCAGGTATCAGACAGCCCTGCTAGGTTCTGAACTCATGTTTTGCAGTTAAATAATTACAGCTTGGTCAAAAATCACCCTAGCTTGTGATTTTAAAGCAGAGGTAATGAAATAAAATTTGCCAAGCCCCCTTCACGTCACCCCCCCACAGCGGTGTCCTCTGCCTCCCCTTCCCATCACCCCCACCGCGGTGTCCTCTGCCTCCCCTTCCCATCACCCCCCACAGCGGTGACCTCTGCCCTTTCACATCACAACCCCCACAGCGGTGACCTCATCCTTCCTTCACATCACTGCCCCCAAAGTGGTGTCCCCATCACAACTCAGCCCCCACAACGTTGTCCTCAGCCCCTTCACATTTTAGCCCCCACAGCGGTGTCCTCTGCCCCCTTCACACCACTTAAGCCCCCACAGTGGTGTCCTCTACCCCCTTTACATCACCCACCACCCCAGAGTGGTGAGCTCTGCCCCCTTCACATCACAGTCCCCACAGTGGTAACCTATGTTCCCATTCACATCACAGCCCCCACAGCAGTCTCTTCTGCCCATTCACATCATAGCCCCCAGAGTGGTTTCTTTTGCATAATTCACTCCACCACACAGGTGTCCTCTGCCCCCTTCACATCACTCACCCCCCCACAGCAGGGACCTCTGTCCCATCTTCACATCACCCACCCCTCCCCACAGTGGTGACCTCTGCCCCTCTTTACATCACAGCTCCTTCAGTGGTGACCCCTGCCCCCTACACATCACATCCCACACAGGGGTGTCTTCTGCCACCCCTTCACATCACAGCCCCACAGTGGTGTCCCATGCCCCAATTAACATCACTCACCCCCCAAACCCCACAGTGGTGTCCTCTGCCTCCCCTCTCCTGAAAAGCAAAACATGCCCTGGTCACGAAGGGGGTTAAATCTTCCGGTGGTCAAGTAGTTAAAAACACCTGCCATTATTTTACATTAGTGGGCTGGCAGGCTGTAAAGTTTTCCTGCCTTAGAAAATAAGGGGCAGGGATTTGTGGTTTTACTACCTCTGTTGTGAACTTTCACATATGAAGTTTGTAACGGGAGTCACTTTTGGGCACAGATTGATCCAGGAAATAAGGGACATATGTTGGATTGTTTTAGCATGGAACAGTAATTCACAATATATTCCTTAATGTCTAGAAGAACTAATTACAACCGGTCAATAGAGTGACTCATTCATGTGGGAACACATACTGTTAAGATGTTAATTGATGTTAATCACCTCCAGCTACCTGGCTGTAGTGATAAAGCTTGCTGTGATTGCATTCTATTGTCTATTGTGCTAATTAAGTCTGCTACTGTGGAGATGTGGAATGTGACTTAGCACCCTCTAAAGGTCAGACGTCTGACTAATGTTTACTAAAGAAATGTGGATTGTGTAGCAGGTGAGAATAGCTTATCGCGGAGCCAGAATGTCTGTCTAAGATGTGGGTTGAGGGGGGACTCGTTAGGAACCATTGTGTGATGTTGTGGGTGGAGTGTGTCCTTTTGATTACTGCAGCATGATTTTGGTTGCTAGCTGTATAAAAGCCTGAGTTTTACCATTAAAAGATCTGTCTGTTTGGAACAGAGAACAGAGCTGTGTCTCGTTATTCTGGGGGAAATCCAATGGGTTCTGTCTGCTGGATTGTGGAGTGTCGAGGAGCTGTTGTGGGTTGGTGGAATGGAATATCGTAAACGGTGTTAACCCCTGACCGTTACAAAGTTCTTCACTATGGCTACAACTACAGAAATCAATGAAGGCTTTTTTTAATCTGCCCTTACTAATTTTTCCAAAATGAACAATCTAATGTGTATAGTTTGGGTACAGGTTTACTTTAAGGTCAGATAAATGTACACAAACTGCATTTGACGTTTTAAAAGCTTTATTATTTGGAGGAGCCCTCATTGCTTTATGAGTTTTATCTTCAAAGCGACGTGCTCTGAAATAAGATATTCAAGAATTTATATATTGCAACTTGCAAGCGTTGAAACTAATGTTATGTGCAGAAAGTGCTCAGTATTCGAGACAGGAATGGAAGGATTATAGTTTCATAAGCATTATTAGTCCCATAGGCATAAGCATATCATTATGATGAATAAAATGATCGATTTCTGAAAATGTGTTATAAAATATTGGATGATAAACTGTGGTATAGGAAAATACCAACTGTTAAATTAGAGAATTGTCCAAAAGAGATCTTTACTATCATAGATGAAATCTTGGGAAATCAACTAATTTCTAATTAATAAAGGTGCTGACTTTCTGAGACTTCCTATTTCCCTTAAATTCTTTGCATTGAAAGAAACTCATAAAGATATTTTTGTTAACTCCACAGGTAGACCAGTCATTTCCCTGGTAGGTTGGTTTACTCCAAACCTTCTAAACAAAGGGCCAGTTTATTATCCTTCAAACTTCAAAGGTTCTGAGTTGAAAATGTTCTGGCATGATAACAATGCCCCATCACTAGTTTCAGTGAGAGGGGTAGTGCCCCATCACTGGTGTCAGTGCGAGGAATAGTGCCCCTTCATTGGTGTCAGTGGGAGGAATAGTGCCCAACTGTTGTTGTCAGGGGCAGGAATTATGCCCCATTGTTAATGTCAGAGGGAGGAATAGTGCACCAAGAGCCAGGTAATGGTAAACAAAGGGCCACCTCTGGATCCTGGGCTGCAGTTTGGAGACCAATGGTTTGTGTTCAAAAACGTTTTCAAGGTATGTTTCAATAATTTGAATCTGTATTTTTTTTAAACATTACCTGGTGTTCCTGGGATAAAGGTCTTTGCTTAGGTGCAACTCATTCTAGGGTAACAATGTTGTGTCTATGCCTCATAGTTTGTGCTTCTGTATTGTCACTCTGTCTACTAGACTTTCAATAGAGGCTGGAAGTTTCAACACACACTATGCGGGAATAGTCCACTGATGACACCATCAAGAACCCCACCCTGACAATTGCCATTCAGCCATCCAGAGGCGTATCTAGAACGTTCAGGTGCAAGAATCCATGAAGGGCCACCCTGGCCCCGACCGGGGCCTTTCCCACTGATCCTGGGGCCCTTTACTCCCATTATGGGACCAGGGGTAGACTGATAACTGATGGGGCCCCTGGGCAATAGAAGATTATGGGGCCCCCAGGCTTACAGATGGCCCCCACGCCAGGAGGCATTGTATAGGCAGGGCAGCTAAAATCTCAGGATTTTAACATCAAAAGCATGTCGGTTTCAGACATATCAGGGACAGATGTAAAAAAAAACACAGATTTTTACATACTGTCCCTGGTTTTATTGGGTCTGGCAACCCTGATGGGGCCCCCTAGTTGCATGGGGCCCTCGGGCAGTGCCGAGAGTCCCAATGGTCAGTCCTCCCCTGTGTGGGACCCTACCTGCCGTCTTGGTGTCCCCCGACAGCGGTGGAATGCCAGAGCTCAGCCGCAAGTGTGGCTTTTGCGACCCTTGTAGTTTCCTGCAACTGGTCAGTAGTTTTATATTTTTAGAAAAAATACCAGAATATATCCTAAGATAAAAGCTGGTCCTAGCGCTCAGTGGACAGGTCTTCTAATTTAATAGGTTATAGAAATATATATGCAGAAAAGCAGCTATTATAATAAGAAAAGTATATGTAAAAAAGTATGTCTCTATGAGGCATTAACAGCGCTTTATGATTTTACATCAATTGAACTCAGAAGTTCAAACTCTGCTTGTATGAGGTGCAAACATCAACCAGGACATCTTATCCTTAAAATGGTAGCTATCCTCAAATAGTAAGAGCAATGTTAAAACTGCTATTACACACAAAATAAAAGTTGGTGAAATGTATATATGACATAATATTCCACTAGTGATGACACGTGGGTGCTTTCTTTAAAAAAAAAAAACACAGTCTATAACATTCTTTATGGTGAAGAGATCTTGAAGTTGATTGAACAAAAACAAATCCAGGTTTTCCTTCACTTGTAGTCCCCCTCAAGGTTTTGTACTCACCAGATTGACATGGTGTTAAATGCCTTCAGGTGTTTGAGTCTCCCTCCTATGACGTTCAGGTCAGCTCAGCAGCAGTGTTTCTCCTCCCAATGGATGTGGATGGGATTAGGTGCGTGTGTGCAGCATGAGCGGTCATATAAAAATAAACATAGAGGGAGAGGACATAGTGTAATACTGTCTTTATTGTATAAAATACCCCCGCTTAAAAGTTATGCTTACAAGTAAAAAAACAGTGGTGTGCTCAACGGTTACAATGTTACTGCTCACTCAGATAGCCTAGCGTCTCCGCTCCGTCTCTAGCTGATGTGTCCCGGGTGTAACTTGCTTGGAGGAGCCGAGTAATCAGCATCCACCTATAAATACGATCTGTCGTGCCGTGTAGCCACGCCCTCTGAAGACGTGAAGCCTATCACGAAACGCGTCAGGGCGTGGCTACACGACGAATCGTACAGACGGAGCAAGTTACACCCGGGACACATCAGCTAGAGACAGAGCGGAGACGCTAGGCTATCTGAGTGAGCAGTAACATTGTAACCGTTGAGCACACCACTGTTTTTTTACTTGTAAGCATAACTTTTAAGCGGGGGTATTTTATACAATAAAGACAGTATTACACTATGTCCTCTCCCTCTATGTTTATTTTTATATGACCGCTCATGCTGCACACACGCACCTAATCCCATCCACATCCATTGGGAGGAGAAACACTGCTGCTGAGCTGACCTGAACGTCATAGGAGGGAGACTCAAACACCTGAAGGCATTTAACACCATGTCAATCTGGTGAGTACAAAACCTTGAGGGGGACTACAAGTGAAGGAAAACCTGGATTTGTTTTTGTTCAATCAACTTCAAGATCTCTTCACCATAAAGAATGTTATAGACTGTTTTTTTTTTTTTTAAAGAAAGCACCCACGTGTCATCACTAGTGGAATATTATGTCATATATACATTTCACCAACTTTTATTTCGTGTGTAATAGCAGTTTTAACATTGCTCTTACTATTTGAGGATAGCTACCATTTTAAGGATAAGATGTCCTGGTTGATGTTTGCACCTCATACAAGCAGAGTTTGAAGTTTTATATTTTTGTTTGTATTATTTTTACTCTTTTATTTGATCTTTTTTTTCTTTCTTTTTTTTGAAAATAATATCTTGCATATTTTTTAGGGCCCCCCATTGGGTTCCGTTGGTGATATATCAGGGGTCTAAACATATCCCTTATGTATCACTTTTGAGACAGAGAAAGGGACAGAGGACTCATCATTCCCTTTTTTTTACAGCCTCAGCTGCACAGAATGAATGAACAGGAATAGCTCTGTAAAGCCTCCCATTCATTCATCATCAGTACCAATCACTGACTCTATTCATTGGGACAAAGAAGGGTCGGTAAATGGCACACTTACCAGCTCTTCCCCACTCTCCATCCCAAACAGATCCTTCTCATCAGCTGGCGGGAGGTTGGAGGGGGAAACCCGGTAGTGCTGCAAGCAGGGGGCCAGGGAAGCACACATGGGCCCAGGCAGCAGGACAGGGATAGGGAGGCGGCAGGAGCAGTATAAACAACAAACAATGCCCTCCATTTCCCTCCTGCAGCCGCTGAATGTTGGCAGGAGGGAGAGAAGGAGAAGCGGGCATTCAGCGGCTAGATGGAGGGAATAGTTCCTCTACATTCTGCCAGTGCCACCCCTTATCCAGGCATACAGGGGGCCACACAGGCCCCCTGGAGCACGGGGCTGGGTCAAAATGGCGACACCTGCTACCCCTGTACCTACGCCCTTGCAGCTGTCACTAGAGTGCAGTTGTGTAGATAGGAAATGTTTGCAAAGAGGCTGCAGGAATTCAGCAGAACTAAAATACAGTATAGGATAAAAGAAAAATAAAGCAATGTAATTGCTTATTATATACAGTGCTTAATCAAACTATATGCATTTCATAGATCAAGAGCTTTTAAATTCATTGATTACTTTGAACAGATTACAATATATATTTTTTTTTAAATCAGAAAGGATTTTATTGATTCAAAAACATATTCAAACAAACAGTACAGCTCTCCAGTGCACAGACTGAGGTTAAATCTTCCAAGGCACACATAAGACATTAGTAGATACATGACCCCCTCCTCACCCACCGGCAACAGTCCCCCCCCCCCTATACCAATAATATAACAAACAAACCATCGCCTATGATCTCACAGTTGCACCGGTTTACAGGCACCTCAGAAGTCTGGTCATGACCAGCTCACTGGGGCTCAGACCCGGAGTATCTAGCCACATCCCCCATATTCTCTCAAACCTGCCAGGGCACCTTCTGTGCTGATAAATATGTTTTTCTATCACCATTGTCTTTCCCACGTGGGAAACCCAGGAGGAATGGGTTGGTGGGGAGGCAGACTTCCACCCCATCAGTATTAATTTTCTAGCCTGGAACAATGTCCTAGTGATAGCCACCCTGGTCGTTTCCTCTGGGACTACGTCCTCCAGCGCCCCCAACAGGCAGCATACAGGGTCGACTGGAACCTTAGTCTGAAAAACAGCGTTAATTGTCTCCACCACTCCACTCCAATATCGGTGCAATTTCAGGCATTGCCACAGGAGATGTATAAGGTCCCCCTCATGCTGCTGGCACCGGCAGCACATCGGGTTCCGTATAAGGTCCCCCTCATGCTGCTGGCACCGGCAGCACATCGGGTCCACAATATTTTTTAAATTGTAATTATAATAGACAACTTGGCTGATTCTTGATTGACTTAACAATCTTTCCACACTAGGAGCCAGATTCTCATAGATCGGCGCATCTACGAGCGGGGGCGTAGCGTCCATACTTAACATTGCATACGCCGCACCTACGTAAAGTTACCCCTCATATAGCAAGGGTAACTTTACGCTTACGCAAACGACGTAAAAAACGACGAGCAGGCGCAATTACGTTCGGAAGATGGTGTATCTAGCTCATTTGCATATCGTCGTAAAGCAACGCCGGCACAGATTTGAAATTACAGTGGCGTATCTGGAGATACGCCTCCGTAATCCTTTTAAGAATCTGGCCCTAGATTTTTAAATCTGATTTCCACTTGGTTGTTAATATAGCCTTCTGCTGGGGTTTTCACCTTTCTCAGCAAATATCATTTTCAAGTATGGACAAAGCATGAAAAAACATTTCCTTGTTTTGTGTCTGATATCACATAGTTATCACTCCAATTCTTTGTTTCATAGACATGCATGTTATTTTGTTGTGGTTGGTTAAACCTTGACATGATAATTACATGCAGGCTTGATGCTTGCTTTAATAATAATAAAAAAATAGAGTCCGTATAATACAATCACAGAGTACCTGCTGAAATTGAAGGTGTTCTCTGCTATCCTTTGGATTCTCTGCTGTTTAATAATTCATGTATGTAGGCCTGGTGAAGCAGCAAACGCTGATTTATCGCTGATGTCTAAGTTCAGCTCAATGTGGGTTATCTTCCTATAGGCACCCCCTGAGGCTCTGGTTGTATGGGATCCCCTAATTAGATCTTGGCTAGTGCTCCACCTGCTGCCTACTGTGAAAACTTCTTTTGATGTAGCACTTTATGCCATGCTAATCAAGTTTTGTTCACATTCGGGAAGCCACGATGGAGCAAGTGTGCTGTGCCTCCTAACTACCCTAGGGGTATCTTGACCTCCCCTTTAAGGGTCACCTGTGCTGCTTTAATTTACCACTCAATGTGCTGCAATAAACTAAAGAAATTATACTCAGCTGTTGGTTTTCCTTAACCCAAATAAATGTTTCATTTTCTGATGCCCTATAAATTGAATGTTGTAGTGCTTTTCCTATCCAAAAATGTCTTATGCCGCATACACACGATCATTTTTTCGGCATGTAATAAACAATGTTTTAAAAAAATGTAATTTAAAACGATCGTGTGTGGGTTTCACATCATTTTTTGGGTTCTGAAAAACGACAAAAAAAAAAATTCGAACATGCTGCATTTTTAACGACTTTTTAAATTATGTAGTTTCTCGGGTTGTAAAAAATGGTCGTGTGTGGGCTAAAACGGCGTGAAAAATCTGCTCATGCTCAGAAGCAAGTTATGAGACGTGAGCGCTCGTTCTGGTAAAACTACCATTCGTAATAGGATGTATTTATAAGACATTCATTGGACTAATGTCAAAAGCATCCATCCATCCTGCACAAATCTTTCTCTCTTCTTTAGATTTTAGTAAGCTAAAATCTACTCTCACCCCCATTCTAAGCCTATTCTATCTGCCCTGCAAAGGAAAAATGGCTATACTTACCTATACTAAAATTGCTCTGGTCCAGTCACATGATCTCTCCAGCGTCGGCTTCAGTCCAGAGGACATATTGCTGACAACGGCTGCAGAGCCCTGGTGGGGTCTCCTCAACGCCGGGAGCCAATCATGTGACCGGACCCAAGTGACTTTAGAATAGGTAAGCACAGAAATCTTTCCTTTTACAGGGTAGATTGAATAGTCTGAGAATAGGGGTTGGAGCATTCTTTAACATTCTCTGAGGCCGCGTACACACGATCGAATTTGTCCGCTGGAAATGGTCCGCTTTAAAATTTGTCCGCCGGAGACATGTCCGTCGGATATGTCCGCTGATTAGTACACTAACCAGCGGACATATCTGCCCGCACATGCGTCGAAGCCGTCGTATGAGTTTGACGCATGCGCGTGGAAGTGTTTCACTTCCTGGTGCGGTGACGTGGCGGCGTCAACGTCACCGCGCTGTCCGCTGGCGGGGATTTTGATCCGATGGTGTGTACAGCCATCGGACCAAAACAGCCCGGCGGACATATCCGATGGAAACAGTCCGAGGACCGTTTTCATCGGATATATTCGATGGTGTGTACGCGGCCTTACACTTTCACTTACACTTTCATATTATGACTTTCTATGATCATCCGTTTCTTTTAGTGGCCGAAATCCAATTTTTTTTAAATACTTCAATGAGAAAGTGGACAACATTTTTGCTAATAAATGGAGTTGACCATCATAGAAAGTCATAATACTATAGAAATGAACCAGAGTATTTGTGCAGCTGGGATGCTTGTGTTTTATAACTGTTTTATAACTGGACCCCCATGTGTCATTGTGTTTTGCACTGACTTCTTAAAGCAGGAAGAGTTCCAGGCAAAAAGACAACTTTTCTTTTTGATACCATTTTTTGCATTTTTTCTTCGGGACATTCAGTCTATGATGCTTTGGCGAGGTACATCACTTTTTCGGTTGCATTCGGCTCTCCTCCTTTGCCCCGCTGCCTTCTGGGGCATGTGTGTGTCCCAGAAGATGATGGAACCATTTAGAAAGCGCCACGCGATTCGCGCATGAGCCTGAAGGCATCATTGCCAGTTTTCCTTACTTGCAATGCCGGAGACTGCACCCAAAGGCGATGGACGGATTGGCTTGGGGTGCCAACATCGCAGGCTTCCTGGACAGGTGAATTAAAGTGATACTATAGGCTCCCTTTTTATTTATTTTTTAAATAACAAACATTTCATACTTACCTCCACTGTGCAGTTCGTTTTGCAGTTTATTTTGAGTGGCTCTGATCGTCCTTTTCTTGGGTCCCACGGCGGCTCTCACGGCTCCTCCCATCAAGAGCTAAACCCCTCTGAGAAGCTCTATCCCATACAATCGGTATCCAAAGCTGCTGATTGTATGACTCGGCCCCGCCCCCCTGCGGTCACATCATTGTATTTGATTGACAGCAGCGGAAGCCAATGGCTGCGCTGGTATCAATCTATCCGATGAAGATTCGGGGCTCAAGTAAGTAAAATGGGGGCTTGGGGGGGGGGGTGACTGCAAGGTGTTTTTTTTTACCTTAATAGATAGGATCTATTAAGGTGAAAAACCACAAAGGTTTACAACCCCTTAAAAGATCAGCAGCTACAGTTTTTTTAGCTGCTGACTTTTATCTATTTTTGCCCAGGCTGGAACTTCGCTTTAAAGTGTATTTCCACTTTTGCAGTCAGTATAGGCTAACATCTACTTTATATTTGTTAAATGTCCACTTTCCCATAAAATAAAAACTATTTAAAAATTGCAGCATCCTTTTTTAGATTCTTCATTTTGGACCACCAGCAAGGAAATATCCCAGGTGGCATGTTTTGTTTTTGAGGGGCTGGACAGCTGGGTTTGCCATAATCAATTATAACTATAAATGTATATAACTAGTTCTAACTAGATTTGAATGATGACTGTCATAAAAAAAAAATTAAAGGTGCATCCTATGTTAACGAGGACAGACATGGGACAGGATCACTCTAACATTGTTCAAGAAACCATTCAATCAGCCATGACACCTTCTCATTAGAAACATCTAAAGGGTAAGAAATATATATTTTTTTTTTAGACATTCTTTGTCAATGGAAACAAATAACGGACACAGGGCCTTTTCTCAAATGTAACTGCATTCGTGGAAATAGACCTTAAATGACAATGTTATTTCCCCAATGAATAGGCCCTTAAAGCAATGTATATTGCTCTGTCCATAAAAATACAGATGTGAAAGCTGAACTGGTTAAAATTACCCTGTGGCCAGTTTAAAGTTCTAAAAAAAAAATCATTGGGGTAGATTCACATACACTTAATATTCCGCTGCGTAATCGAAATACGCGTTTGGGGGACGTGAAGCATTTAAATTAAGCGCGTCCCCGCGGCGATCGAACTGCGCATGCTCCGTTCAGAAATTTTCCGCAGTGCATTGCGCGAAATCACGCCGTTACATCATTCGTTGTTTGAGTAGCGGCGTTTACGAACATTCCTATTCCCGGACGACTTACGTTAAAAATAATAAAAGACGTCGGAAAACGTAGAAATTCGACGCGGGAACGATGGCCATACTTAACATGGGCCGTCTAATATTAGAGCAGCAAAAAGCTGTTATAGTGTTACGCAAATAAAAGATGACTAAAGGTGCCGTAAGAGATTGCGATTGAAGATCGTAATTTCGGGGATCGCCGGCAAAAGCTCATTTGCATACCCCGACACCGAAAACGACGGGAAGTCCACCCAGTGGCCGCAATTTTATTGCAGCGTAGATCCCAAGGCGTACAAACACGTAATCCAGTCGAATTGAAGCCCGCAGCCGTCTATTCATGGTTTGAGGTTTTCGACTAGCTAGAAAACGCGCGTAATTTGAAATGACTCCAGTCTAACACCAGTTAGACAGGCGTAATGGCTCTCTGAATCTGGGCCATTGACTTTACCTGAATAAAGTGAAAGGTATACCGGTAGTCCCTTGTGCTACCAAGTGACTAAATTACAAAAATGAATAAAATAAATGTAATGAAAACTGACGCTAGACCCAAAAGTGTACACAATGCACCAAAAATGAATATAAGTAAAAAGTGATCAGCGCAACTTTCTTAATCCCAATATTAAAAATTAATATAGACAAATGTGATAAATATTAAAAGTCCACAATTTCCAAATGTGTAAATACAATTCTTCTAAACTATGTGAAAAACAATTCTTCTGTGTTCAATCTTTGTGACTATCACAATAGCTTAATGCTCACAGAACTCTTACCTCAGTAAGGCCTCGTACACACGAGGGGATATGTCCGCTGAAAACGGTCCGATGGACCGTTTCAGCAGACATCTCCGCTCGTGTGTATGGGCTAGCGGACAGATTTCTCCACCCGACAGATTTCAAAGCAAGCTTTGAAATCTATCCGGTGGAATCTGTCCGCCCGACATGTCTGCTGGTTAGTACACTTACCAGCAGACATGTCGTCCCGCACCGCCGCCGCGCCGCCGCCGAATGGATTCGGCGCATGCGCGGAAGTGTTTTACTTCCTGGTGCGGTGACGTAGCAGTGACGTGGCGGCGTCAACGTCAACGTCGCGTCACCGCGCCGTCCGGCGGCGGGGAATTTGATCCGATGGTGTGTACACGCCATCGGATCAAACTCCCGATCGGACATATCCGATGGAACTGGTCCGCGGACCGTTTTCATCGGATATGTCCGATCGTGTGTACGAGGCCTAAGAAGTATAATAAACTTTATCGATCTCCTAAAGTAAGGGCAGATGTACAGCTCCAGATCTTCAAAGAAGTTGCGGTTCCAGATGGTGTTGGACCAGGTTAAAGACTTCAAATGCTGGTGACAGCTTTCTGGATTCACAATCATATAATAATCTCGGGATTCCAGACAAGGACAAAGAAAAGGCCTCCCATAGGTGTAAAACGTATTAACAAAGTGGATTTTTTGCAAAGGCAAAATGGGCTCTTAGGCCGGGTTCCCACAGCCGCCGCAAGCGGCGCACAGCAGGGGTCTGGTGCGTGCTGGTTCACCGTTTTGGGTCCGATTTCAGCCTGAATTTTGGGCTAAAATCGAACCTAAAATGCACCAAAAAAGGCACACATTTTTCTGGCACACCGGACCTGCTGCGGAGATATGTGAACCAGCTCCATAG
Organism: Rana kukunoris; assembly: GCA_029574335.1. Taxonomy (NCBI): domain Eukaryota; kingdom Metazoa; phylum Chordata; class Amphibia; order Anura; family Ranidae; genus Rana; species Rana kukunoris. The sequence continues at coordinate 105,314,845 of CM056052.1, forward strand.
GGAGCCAGTCACATTCTCCTGCTCTGCAAACTGAATGCGGGAAAATGCGCATTTAATTCGCATAGGTGTGAACCCGGCCTCACATTTAAAAGCAATAATAAAAGCAGATAAAGTCCAAACACAGCGTTGTAGATGGCTCTTACATCACTTGCGGTCCGCTCTGTATATCCGGCCACGCCTTACGCGTTACGTCACGACACGTGACTTCATCAGGGTGTTGTGGAGATAAAATCGGTTTTGCTATAAAATTACACATTTTTTGTTTTCTGTGATATTTGCAGCAGTGGAAACTTTCAGTTTTGCTCATTGAGCTGCTTAGGTGACTTTTCCTTAAAACAAAAAATGACTTTCTTTTCTTTATTCAGAGTTTTTTTTGGGGGGAGGGGGGTATGTCGGGCTGCTTAGTTTATTTAATTTAATGTTCTTTGTATTGTTTTTTAGTGTGTTTGATTATTATTTCTTTACTAATGCTTCACAATTTTTATTTTTTTCTGTGCCTGTATTTTTCTGTCTTGAATTTTTTTTCAATTATGAGGCCAAATTGATTTTAAAGTCTCAAAAACCTTCAGGCTGGGTTTACACTTATGCTAAATGGATGCGGATTTCCCCACTTCCAATTCACATTACAGGAGAGTGTGACCGACTCTCAGTGGTCCGCATTTGGAAAGGGTCCTATGTGTCTTTGATTTCCAATCAGATGCAAATTCAGGCAAAAATCCAGACCTGAATAGGTGAACAGGGATGCATCTAACCCCCTGCTGTGAGCCACGGTCACAGCATGTGTGAACCCAGTCTCAGCATTTACAACCACTTTAATTTCAACTTTCATGATGCCAATGCATTTTACCCCAAAAAATCCCCCAATTTTCACAGGAATTTTACTAAAATGAAAACTTGCAATGTTGCTCGTCCCTACTGCCTATTTTACTAGAGTGACAATGCTTTGCAGATTCATTTGCCTAGAACAGGTTATCGTGAAGTTTTCCAGTTGTAAATTATGTCAATAATCAGATCCCCTAATTATAAGTACACAAGGCTAGACATTAAATTTATAACTGAAATTTAGCATTCTGTATAATATTGGCCTTGTGGGACTTGAGCAGAGATCTGTAAATATACAGCATGGTGTTATGCTGAAATATTTTCTTATGCGGTGATGATAAAGAATACAATATTGGTTTCATTAATAAATCCATGTAAATAGTTATAAAGCTAATTGAATGTTGCAAAAAGATTTTAGACACTTACTGACTGCTGCAGAGTCATTATGCTTAAGAAATGGCTGTTACTATAGATACATTATTCATTTTAAATGCTGCTGATCTCAGTTTTTTCAGTCTCTGAAACAGAAAACAATGGGGAAGCAATAATTGCAATATTGATATTTAGATTAAAATTGTTGCTAGAGTAATCCTGTTTTGCCACTTATGTAACTGCAGTCACTTGGCTTAAAGTGAAAATATAAAATCAGCTCTTGCTGCAATACCCAACTTTTCTCTGTTGCCGACCCCAAGGCTTACTGCTTATTCTGAGATCTAGGTTCAGTTCTCTTGCAGGTTGGCTCAGTATCATTCAACTCACTTAAAGTAAGGCTCCATTCACACCTGAGCGATTTGGATTGCAGGCAGAATCGCTGCGACTCTGCCCAATTTTTCAGGATCATGGTAAAACGCAGAACGCGTTTGCAATGCCATTATTTCTTAATGGAACACAGATCTGGTGCGATTTTGCCACAATTGTCGAGCGTCAAAACATGCTACAATTGCGGCAAACATCGCAACCTGGTTCTGTGCTAAGATTTGGTATATGAGATTTTTGGAGCAGAAGGGAGGCCCATTCAAATGAATGGTGCCGCTCCAAAAACGCTCCACTAAAAAAACTAAGAAAAAAAAAAAAACTTGCTGCGCTACCCTCAGGTGTGAATGGAGCCTAAAGCAAGGACATCATGGCCACATCCCCTGGGGTTGCATCATCAAGCTGGGCTGGACTTAAAGGTGAGAGTTGCAGAGAACAGCTCTCAACAAGTATTTTCATGGCAAGGTTACCCGGCCTGTATTAGTTCAATAAAGCTTGATGCTCTTAGAGAGATTTCCCCTCACATTCTATCTCAAAGGCACAACAGAAAATGTCACCTTTTAGACCCATTTCACACTGGGCCGGTGCAGGTGTTAGCGGTAAAGCACCCCGCTAGCAGCACCAAAGCGCTGCTTTAACAACGTTGTAAATTCTTTCATTATGTAGCACCATCCTAGGTAGGTGCTAGGATTAGTTAGTTTTAGTTATGGCTCCCTGTGTTCAGTGGAACTGGATGTGTTATAATAGGTACATTTAAATATTTGCTGCATTCAGTATGACTGTGATTATTGCTTTAGGTAAATTTTGTTTGCTGCCTGTGTTCTGTCAATATATCCAACCCATCAAACTCCAACCATGTCACTTCCGGATTATTTAAAATCTTAGTAATCTGAGATTTTGCCGAATTTGTGGTTGGACACAACACCGACAACTGAATAGAGTTCAGTACAGGAAGACTGAGCTGTTTTGACAGCACAGCGGCTAACAAGGACAAAGCTGTTGCCACCATTTTGTTGGCTAGTATCAGAGCAGAGTAAGAATCTCCGCTCATAATATCCTGCACCGGACTCTATTCAGTTGCCAGTGTTGTGTCCAACCACCAATTTGTCAAAAACTCCAATTACTGCTGGTTTTAAATAAGCTGGAAGTTAAGCGGTTGGCGTTTCTGATGGGTTGGAGACCTTGACAGAACACATGTAGCCAGTGCAGCTGATTAATTAGGTCAGTCCAGTGTTCTCAGCTGCCGCTAGTCTGTTTACTTGTACAAAGTTTCTGTTTTTGATGTATCCCACTTAATTCCCTCAACCCTATCCAAGTTCTCCAAAAATAAAAACAACACCCCTAGACTGGTTATTGAAGTGTGGAAATACACTCGGGAAAAACCTGGGCAAATTTCCAGTGGCTCCCACAGGAGTAAGTGCTACAATTACACATGCCTTTCTCTTCACAGAGTATAGTCAAAAAATAGGTTAACACTTTGTCTGGTTGTATCTTAACCACTTCATAACTGTGCTATAGCCGAAAGACTATACAGCATGGCTGTGTGTCCAATGACACCTATCAGTTCCCATTAGTGCAGCCTATTGTTGACCATCAGTGCAGCGTATTAGTGCCCATCAGTGCAGCCTACTGCACATCACTGAAGGAGAAAAATTACTTATTGGCAAAATCTTCAGTCTTTGTTTAGCAAAAAAATAAAAAATACCACCAAAAAAAGCTCTATTTGTGTGACAAGAATTGAAAAAATGTCATATGGGTATTGTATTGCATGACCGCACAATTGTTATTCAAAGAGTGACAGCACTAAAAGCTGAAAATGGGGGTGCCCAGTATTGAAGTGGTTAACCACTTGCAGACCGGCTCACACCGACATACGTCGACAAAATGGCATGGCTGGGCAGATCAACGTATATATACGTTGCCCTTTAAGACGTGGCATTGTGGGTGTGCATGCCCACCACAAGCTCTGTGAGTGTGAACGCGGGTCCTGCGGACTCTATGTCCCCCGGGAGTCCCGCGATCGCCTCACGGAGAGGAAGAATGGGGAAATGCTAAGGTAACAAACATTTCCCCGTTCTACCTAGGGACAAGGACACTGATCACAGCTCCCTGTAATCGGGAGCGTAGCCCATCCCCTCTACAGTTAGAACACAGCCCTAGGACACACTTCAAAGCCCCCTCCTGGTTAACCCCTTCACTGCCAGTCACATTTACACAGTAATCAATGCATTTTTATAACACTGATCGCTGTAAAAATGAGAATGGTCCTAAAATAGAGCCAAAAGTGTCCGATGTGTCCGCCATAATGTTGCAGTCACGATAAAAAATCACTGTTCGCCACCATTACTAGTAAAAAAAAAAATATTGATAAAAATGCCATAAAACGATCCCCTATTTTTTAGACGCTATAACTTTTGTTCAAACCAATCAATAAACGCTTAAAAATGTAGAAGAATACGCATTGGCCTAAACTGAGGAAAACATTTTTTTTTTATATATATATATATATTTTTTGGGGACATTTATTACAGCAAAAAGTAAAAAATATTGCATTTTTTTTTCAAAATTGTCGCTCTATTTTTGCGCAAAAAATAAAAACCGCAGAGGTAATCAAATACCACCAAAAGAAAGCTCTATTTGTGGGAGAAAATGGACATCAATTTTGTTTGGGAGCCACGTTGCACGACCGCGCAATTGTCAGGTAAAGCGACGCAGTGCCGAATTGCAAAAAGTGCTCTGGTTTTCGACCAGCCAAATGGTCCAGGGCTGAAGTGGTTAAAGAAAAACTTCCAAAAACAGTTGGACTATTTAGTATTCAGCAACTGTCAGGAGTATGTTATGTGCAGCATAAGTTACAGATTGTAGCGGTCAGGATGTGTAATATAAATCAGATCATATACAGCAGGCAGTAGTATGTACAACATAGTTTATAAATGCAGAGATCAGAAGTAGAACACACAACACAATATACTGAGGGCAAATGTCAGGAGTATGTATCATAGTCCGATAGGGGGCTCCGTAGCACATACCTCCTTCCTTTCCTCTGCCTGTGTGCCTGTGAGGGAGGTGGAACAGCACAGTAAAGCAAGTGCGTAGACTGAGATTTGGCATACCATTAAAAATGACTGGCACCCCAGAGCAGAAACACATGTAACATGCACATTACCACATACAAAAACATACCTGAAAAGGAGACACAGAATTGTTACCTTTCTTTCCCTCATTTTTTATCTTGCTTCAGGGATAGAGGCCAATGGACAGGGTTGGCAGTGTCCCCCTGCCACCCACGTGGGAGGTATTGATGACCCTAAGGACAATCTTACATGTCCTGGGTCCTTTGCACCTTGGACGCAATCACTTTGTGTCCTATGATGCTCAGCAGCACATTTGCTTTGTGTCACGATATGGGTTTGGTTTGTTGTTCTTGTATATCCAGGTCCGGTCCTTGCCTGCTATCCGGGAGCTGCGATGCTTACCGTGTGCTCCCTCGTCTCCTTTTTCCCTCTGTTTCCTTTCAGGGGCGGTGAGGAATCACCTCAGGAATGGGCGGTGGGTGGGCACCCCCTACGCATCGGCGCCACACCTCCTGACTCACATGTGACGACACTCGTGGCGTCATGACGTGGGTCACGTGTTCCTCTATCTCAGCTGGTCCAGTTGGGGAATATGGGTGCTCCCCACACGTGGATATCCCGTGTGTTAGAGTCCCTCCCCACCGTGGCCACGCCTGTGTGACGCTGGTACATATCAGCGTGCACATGTGCAGGTCAGCTGTACCCTACCTTCTCCCACGCAGTCCAAGTGCTACAACTTCCAGGACAGGTTTACCCTCCCTTAACAGTCCAGTCTTTACCAGTTTGGGATGCAGGTAAGCCACATTAGGCCCCCTAATTTTCCCCTCTACTATCTAGTCTCTACTCTAACTCATTGTCTTTGAGCAATTGAGGATTGTCCCTGCTATTTGTTTACTTTTTCAGTAGCTATACCCCCTGGCCATTTGGATATTACACATATGGTCATCTCCTTTACTCTATTACTCAGATACCCCTATAGATATATTATCTCTATATTTGCTCATCCAATATTCATCTGTATCCTTCATACTCTGTTAGGATACTATTATACACTTATTATGTACTCTCCATTTTTAGACTCCTTTCAGGCATCCATGACTGGTGAAACACTGTATCCAACCTTGAATATTGGCACTCTGGGCTTGCGTCTTGTAGGGGGTGAGGCTACGCGCCCTGCCAGCACGCTGCTCTTTTGTACCTCAGCTCCCGGGACAGGTAATCTTATGGTCCAGGCTCTTTACCTGTCACATCCCACTGCACTTGTTCCATGTAAGTAATTTAGGTGGGGCTTATCCGCCCTTTCCTATTATGATTTGTTACCATCATACTTATTCTATTCTACTTTTATCTTAGACATCTCTGATTATCTGCCCCTGATGAGTGGTTTACACGAAACGCGTCGGGAAATTTAAGATACAGACATGTGACAATATGACACCAACAACTCAGAACTATCGTACCTACCAATCATGTTTTCACTGTTCCATATTTCTTCCCTCTGCAAGTGCTGTTTTATTTTGTTATTTTTTACAATCTATGTACATATAATAATCTTTAGAAATGTATATATGTATCCACTGTGACCACTACGTGGCGCTAGGTTACCATATACTTGATGTACCCTTGTTGCCGATTTTTACTTATGCACAGAACCATGTGATTGTAAATCTTATGAAATTATATTTATTGCAATGTTTTTTCTACCAGTAGTTCTTGTCATTGATATGTGCTGTATACTTTACTATGATTAATAAATATGTATTTTTTTTTTTTTTACCCTATACCCCTACCTTGCTCATGGCCTCATTCAAAGTCCCAAACTCCCTTTATTTTATTTTTTTCTTTCTGCCTAAATCATCACTGGGATACCAACACTTCTGGGACTCTGTGACTCAATAACGATACGGAGGAACCCCTGAGCCTTGCAAGGGACCAAGGAGATAGACAGTCCAGGAATGTAGGTTTTCTCAATGGACTTTTTTCTGATTTCTCAGGATCAGAGCAGAGTTCAGCAGCAGCAGAAAAGTTTTTTTTTTTTTTTTTTACTTTAGTAAGTGGGTTTATGTCTACAGTATTATTATTATTATTCAAATATTGCAGATGATTAACACTGTGACTGCCCTGAGCACCCCCATCATATTTCCATGTAATAACTATTATTGAAAAAGATGAAGTGAATTGAAGCAAAGTGTGGAAATATGTACCTGGAGACAGTACAAAGCACTACTGCTTAGCACAGTACTATTTTATGAACACTGTATGGGTGCCAGATGTAAGGTAGCCTCCCTAGTAACAAAGTACACTAGTAAAAACAAGTGCAGGGGAAGCCAGCCCTTGCCAGTTGCTCTGGGCTTGCCCTAGTTTATCGTGGCCAGCTATAAAAGGTCCTCATTCTTTGATTCTCCTCCATTAACTCAAGGTACACTGCCTGCCAATTGTCATTCTCGACCCTAGGCAGTCTCTGCAGCTAGCCCAGGATCTGCTTTCCCTCTGAACCTGTGGCCCCTACCAGGGGGATGTTTCCCACCTCTCTGCCCAGAATGAAGGGGAAAGAGGAGAAGTACTGGTGTTTGGCTCCTGGCTGGCCCCTGAGCTTTCAGCTCCATAAGATGACCCTGTAGCAGAATCACTATACATGGGGAACATCTTAAATGTGTGACCTTCAATGTGTTGCCACCACCCCTGATGAGCAAAGAAAAATTCGAGGAATTCCCCGAAGTGGGGCTTTGAAGGCAACAAGAAATTTTTAAATATTATATACAAGATTATAAAGTTTTATTAATAAATAACAAAGTGTCCAGGGACACATGAATATAAAAATAAAAAAAGAACAAATAATTATACAATTTGAATGATCCACAAAATGAGTACCAGGCCCAACGCGTTTCGGGTTTTCCCTTCTTCAGGGGCCGAAGGCTGTGTGAGATCTGGTAAATTTGTTCAAAAAAACATTATAAGAAAAAACTAATAAAGCATAAACAAAGGCAAAATACATATATAGGTGCAATAAATCGAACACATACCAATCAAAATAGTTTAAAATTGCAGGTCATTCGAGGCATATATCAACCATGGCGTGGAGATTTCCAAGATGGAGTGGAAATAGGAAAACCGGAATACTGTGCTTTATATGGCCATATTAGGACCACAAAGAACTGTCGCAAAGTGTATACTGTCCTAAAATAAATAAATAATAGTGTACATAAGAAGGTGTCTAAATGTATATATTATAATCATAATGTCTAGTTAGAGCCAACTGAAAGCACCAAAAGAAAATGGCGTATCAGAGAGCACATACCAAGATTATTGAAGAGTATCGATATGGTAGCATCTGAGCAGTTGTGAGCAGATGGAATAACTGACAATCTGTGTGTAATAACATATAAATTGGTCAGTGAAAATAGTCAAGGTTGGGTCCAGGAGAACACCATTTATAGACCCAGATCAAAGTACTTACATGTAAGTGTAAACAAGCGCGGTATCGCAGCATTCTGCCATGTCAGGCTGCTAAAAAAACGAGGGATGTTTAAATAGGGTAAGAAAAGTGGGCGGGTGTAGAGTATGGGCGTGGTCTGGTGACGTGGCGTCACCCAATAAGTTGGCAGGGAATGGTTATAGTGACGCTGATCGCGTCGTAAATAGGCACGGAATACAGGCGGAAATGAGTATCAGTAGGCGGTCCTGTCCTCACATGACGACTATCGCGCCATGTAAGGGCATGAAGTCAGGGCGGAAATGAGGTGAATAAGCGCCGTCGCCTAGAAGTCCGGAGGTGGGGCTGTAATGATGACGCGAGCCGCGTCGGCGGAAGGGCGTGCAGTAAGGGCGGAAGTAAAGAGCCGCTTTGCATGACGCCTATCGCGCCATGTAGGGGCATAAGGTCAGGGCGGAAGTGAGGTAAATAAGCGCCGCCGCCCAGAAGTTCGAAAGTGGGGCTATAATGATGACGCGGGCCGCGTCAACGAAAGGGTATAGGGTAAGTGCGGAAGTAAAGAGCCGCTTGAGCTCCGCCGTCAAGCAGCGGGTCAATGCGGTAACATATCAACAGAGCCCCACACCGATCACCTATGTGGCGGGCGGGGCAAATACAAGAATGGTCATCAAAATATGTGACCGCCACCACCCATAAGAACCAGATGGGGAGCATTTGAGTGACACAGATGGCGTCATTCAAAAAATGGAGGCGGGGGCGGGGTGTGTAATCACCACCGCCCAGGGTCCTGACATAGCTATTGTAGTCTACACTTAACATTGGAAATTACAGCTCTAGCAATGTTCATAAAGAAAAAGGGAGAGGTCAAAAGACTTGGGCTGATACTAATATATCTTTGAGCAAGCACTCCAGAGAGGGCTGAAAGGTATGGGAAAAAACATCTATATAAAAAATATGTATGTAAAAAATATATATGTATTCATGTACAAGATCCCACATATCTAATTAAAGATAAGGGCCGACAGTGAGGTCCAAAAAAGGAATGAAAGAGACAGAAATTATGCCAATTCATATCACTTTAACGACGCAAGTGTGGACCCAACAGCTGTCTGCACTAAAAAAGTGTGCGACGGCCGGGTCCAAGGTAAGCCGTCCCTTACAACTAGTGTTGAGCAGAATATGCCATATTCGTATTCGCGATATATCTCGAATATATAGTCGAATATTCGACAGATATTCGCTAAATACGAATATTCGTGATATATTTTCGAAATGAAATGATTGCGAATTTTCGCTATCGCGAATGCGAATTGCGATTGCGAATTGCGCATGCGAATTGCGAATATTCGAGAAATGCCGGAATGGAGCACTCTGATTGGCACAGAATATTCGTGATATATTACAATATAAAATATTGCGAATATTCGATAAATGCGGAAGAATATTCGAGCACTCTGATTGGCTCAGAATATTCGTGATATATTACAATACACAATAATTGCGAATATTCGAGAAATGCGGAAGGAGCACTCTGATTGGCTCAGAATATTCGTGATATATTACAATACACAATAATTGCGAATATTCGAGAAATGCGGAATGGAGCACTCTGATTGGCTCAGAATATTCGTGATATATTACAATACACAATAATTGCGAATATTCGAGAAATGCGGAATGGAGCACTCTGATTGGCTCAGAATATTCGTGATATATTACAATACACAATAATTGCGAATATTCGAGAAATGCGGAATGGAGCACTCTGATTGGCTCAGAATATTCGTGATATATTACAATACACAATAATTGCGAATATTCGAGAAATGCGGAATGGAGCACTCTGATTGGCTCAGAATATTCGTGATATATTACAATACACAATAATTGCGAATATTCGAGAAATGCGGAATGGAGCACTCTGATTGGCTCAGAATATTCGTGATATATTACAATACACAATAATTGCGAATATTCGAGAAATGCGGAAGGAGCACTCTGATTGGCTCAGAATATTCGTGATATATTACAATACAAAATAATTGCGAATATTCGAGAAATGCGGAAGGAGCACTCTGATTGGCTCAGAATATTCGTGATATATTACAATACAAAATAATTTCGAAATTTGGAATAATGCGGAATGGAGTACTCTGATTGGCTCAGAATATTCGTGATATATTACAATATAAAATAATCGCGCGATATCGCTATTTGCCGAATAATCGCATTGCGATTTTTCGGCAATATAAAATGAGCGCTGCAGCTACTCGGCCCAAGGTCTCTAATCATACCAGCAATGCTTTTAGACGTCGATGGGGATCTCTAGGATGTGATCTGTTCCAAAAAAAAAATTAAAACATTCGAATATTCGAAATAGCGAATATTCGCCGCGATATTCGCGATATTCGCGAATACTCGAATATGCAATATTCGTAGCGAATATTCGCAATTCGAATATTCGTGAGCAACACTACTTACAACGAAGGGGCGGCTTAGGTGCGCCGGGCCAAGTAAGCACAGAGAAGCCGGTGATCAAATCCACGCCAAGGACGAAATGCCGGAAATGAGATGCACAGGCAAGGGACTAATAAAGGAGATGGAATAAGCAGGGACAAAATTATAATCCATACGAGAAGCACAACAAAAATTATATACAGTACAATATAATGCACATTACACAATAAAAGTGGACAGCAAAGTGTAAGACAATTGAATCATACAGAAAACAGTAGACCAGAGATATCCCTCAGTCCCCCTCCCAACCACCCGAGGAAAAGCCCTCCAAGAAGGGCCTAAAGCTTATCTGTTCGTTAAGCCCCGGGGGAAGATTGGCCCCAAGATCAGCAATCCAGCGGATCTCATGCTGTAGTAGAATTTTATTCCAGTCTCCACCTCTGGGGTTGGGATGGACCCTGTCAAGAATCAGGAATTTCACCCCAGGAAAGATTCCACCATGTGATAACAAGGTATGGCGCCCCAATGGTAGGTCTGGATTAGCAGTGCGCATGGCATGTAAATGTCGGGAGGCCCTTTTGAAGAAGGGCAGTTTGGTTTTGCCGACATAAAACATGCCGCATTGACAGGTCAATAAGTACACCACACCGAGGGTTTTGCAGTTAGCAAAGTGCCTCGGTCTGAGTAGGCGTCCGTTGGGTAAGGTAATTCTCTGGTCGATATTGATGTACCGACAAATGGAGCATCCTCCACATGTGTAGGTACCCTTTCTTTTGCAGGAATCACTTCTAAAGCTCCCTTTAAACTCGCTGGTAACCAGCTGGTCTCCAAGAGAGCAGGCCCGACGATATGTAATTGCGGGCTCTTTGGAAACGAAAGGTCCTACATTGGGATCGATCAACAAAAGGTGCCAAAATCTTTTGAAGATTTCTCTCATTTTTTGGTGTTGGGAGTAGTGTTGCTCACGAATATTCGCATTGCGAATATTCGCTACGAATATTGCATATTCGAGTATTCGCGAATAACACAAATATCGCGGCGAATATTCGCTATTTCGAATATTCAAATTTTTTCAATTTTTTTTTTAGAACAGATCACATCCTAGAGATCCCCATCGACGTCTAAAAGCATTGCTGGTATGATTAGAGACCTTGGGCCGAGTAGCTGCAGCGCTCATTTTATATTGCCGAAAAATCGCAATGCGATTATTCGGCAATAGCGATATCGCGCGATTATTTTGTATTGTAATATATCACGAATATTCTGAGCCAATCAGAGTGCTCCATTCCGCATTTCTCGAATATTCGCAATTATTTTATATTGTAATATATCACGAATATTCTGAGCCAATCAGAGTGCTCCATTCCGCATTTCTCGAATATTCGCAATTATTTTATATTGTAATATATCACGAATATTCTGAGCCAATCAGAGTGCTCCTTCCGCATTTCTCGAATATTCGCAATTATTGTGTATTGTAATATATCACGAATATTCTGAGCCAATCAGAGTGCTCCTTCCGCATTTGCCGAATATTCGCAATTATTGTGTATTGTAATATATCACGAATATTCTGAGCCAATCAGAGTGCTCCTTCCGCATTTCTCGAATATTCGCAATTATTTTATATTGTAATATATCACGAATATTCTGAGCCAATCAGAGTGCTCCATTCCGCATTTCTCGAATATTCGCAATTATTGTGTATTGTAATATATCACGAATATTCTGAGCCAATCAGAGTGCTCCTTTCCGCATTTCTCGAAATTTCGCATTCGCAATTCGCAATTCGCATTCGCAATAGCGAAAATTCGCAATAGCGAAAATTCGCAATATTTTAATTTCCAAAAAATATCACGAATATTCGTATTTAGCGAATATATCTAGAATATTCGACTATATATTCGAGATATATCGCGAAATCGAATATGGCATATTCTGCTCAACACTAGTTGGGAGTGGTATTTGGTAATTATTCTAGTACCGTCATTCGTATTGGTAGATTTTTTAGGTTGACTTAGCAATAACTGCCTAGAGTGTCCATTGGCCCGTTGAAACGATTTTTTGAGGCATTTGTTGGAGTAGCCTCTTTGTCGAAGTCTTTCCTTCAGGGCTGCTGCCTCCAGTAAAAATGCTTCTTGGGAGGAGCAGTTGCGTTTCAAACGCAAATATTGGCTATAGGGTATTGATTTGATTAGTGGAGCAGGGTGGGCGCTGGTAGCATGTAGGACTGTATTGCCTGCTGTTGGTTTCCTGAATAAACCTGTAGATAGGGATCCATCTGGATTCTTTGATAGTGTTACATCAAGGAAGGTGATTTGTGTGTTGCTAGATGTCATTGTGAACTTCAAGTTGGATTTGTTGGAGTTCATGATAGACATAAAGGAATTGAGGTCATCAATCGACCCCTCCCAAATCATGAGGACATCATCTATATACCGAGACCATGCCATAACTTGGTGGATAAAAGTTTGGACGGGAGTACTGGTCAGGAAGGCCCTTTCCCATTCCCCCAGGTACAGGTTGGCATACGATGGGGCACAAGAAGTCCCCATCGCAACCCCCTGTACCTGGAGGAAGTGGGAACCATCAAAGGAGAAAACCCCGTGGTAAAGTATAAATTCGAGGGCCATGATAATAAATTCACCGAGCCTTCGATCGGTGTGGAAAAGGGGGAAGATGGCATCTCTGATTGCAGTTAAGCCTAAACAATGTGGAATGGAGCTGTAAAGAGCTTCCACATCAATGGCCACCAATAATGCTCCCGGAGAGATACTGAGACATTCGATCTTCTGCAGAAGATGGATAGTATCCTTAATGTATGACGGCAAGTGTGCTACAAAGGGTTTAAGATGTGAGTCAACAAAAACACTGAGATTCTCTGTTAAGGCACCATTGCCCGACACTATAGGTCGCCCTGGGGGGTCTAACAGATCTTTGTGAACCTTGGGTAGACAATAAAAGGTAGGTGTTTTAGGGTATTTGGTGCGAATACTGCATCTGGATCTCAGGTAAAATAAGCTGGCTCATGCAATCTGTCAGGGGGTGATGGTGCCAAAGTAATCTTCCTCTTTATGCCATTCTTTAAAGGGGTGTCCAGGCTAGGCTTGCCACCTGTCTGGCTGTTCATCCATTAAGGGCATATCTTAAATTTTCCCCTGAAGAAGATACAACACCCCCTGTATCGTCACGCGTAGGGGAGGGGACAGGACAGCAGGAGAGTCTGTGTGAGTCTAAGGCCGCGTACACACGATCGGATATATCCGATGAAAACGGTCCGCGGACCATTTCCATCGGATATGTCCGATCGGGAGTTTGATCCGAGGGCGTGTACACACCATCGGATCAAATTCCCCGCCGCCGGACGGCGCGGTGACGTAGTGGTGACGCGGCGGTGACGTTGACGCCGCCGCGTCACCGCCACGTCACCGCACCAGGAAGTAAAACACTTCCGCGCATGCGCCGAATCCATTCGGCAGCGGCGCGGCGGTGGTGGGAGCCGACATGTCTGCTGGTAAGTGTACTAACCAGCAGACATGTCGGGCGGACAGATTCCCACCGGATAGATTTCAAAGCTTGCTTTGAAATCTGTCGGGTGGAGAAATCTGTCTGCTAGCCCATACACACGAGCGGAGATGTCTGCTGAAACGGTCCATCGGACCGTTTTCAGCGGACATATCCCCTCGTGTGTACGCGGCCTAAGAGGACTGTTTACCATATCCCGATCTGTACATCTCGCTACAAGCCTGTTATAGAGTGGTGCACTGTTGCACCTGCAGTATGTGGGTACCCCGGCAAGGGATCTCTCTTTTTATTTAAATAAATATTGTTAAAACCTTACTTGCACCATCCAGTTTTTTTTCTTATATATTCTATGATCTGGAGCTGGCTGCCAAGGAACCAGGAACCCAAGATTATCCATTAGAACCCAGGTGTGGTTCATAAGCGTGCACAGACCAAGCTTGGTTGCAAGTTTGCATGCTCTAAAGTGAGCGGCCATTACCATAGGGCACAGGTGTCAAACACAAGGCCCGCGGACCAAATCTGTCCCTCCAGGTCATTTCATGTGGCCCTCGCACCTCTCCTGCAGCTGCAGGAGAGCTCCAGCCATCCTCTGGTCCTCCTCAAGACCCTCACGTTCTGCTTTTAAGCAATGCATTCAGATTCTTCCCAGCAGCAGCATAAGGAAAGGGGGGTGCACTGATGTAAGGGAGAGTGGGGGACTCAACTTCTGATGGTGGGGTGGCTCTGAACATCTAATATATGAGGAGGGGATGCGCTGGACATCTAATCTTACAGATACAACCGGCCCTTTAGAGGGCAATCATAATGTTGATGCGGCCCACAATGAAATTGAGTTTGACACCCCTGCCAATGGAAAACACCTGTGTGACTACACCTTGGCATTACTTTTGGATCACTTACTAGGACGTGTGTTGTTGTATGAACTGTATTATACATTACCCTTGGATTACTGCTACTGAATGCATTTACTAAAGCACTGTAAAAAAAAAAAACATTTATTATTTTTTATCCACACTGAAACACCTTAGAATACTTTTATATGGACTTTTGTGTAATTTTTAAGGATTGGACTGTTTACCACTATTATTTATTATGCATGTTTATGCGTTTATGCACTTATGCACCTTAGTGTGATGCGATTTTTTTTATGCAATTTTTATTTTTTTGAATCATTATATATATATATATATATATATATATATATATATATATATATATATATATATATATATATATTGTGAGGGGCTAGCTCGGCAGCGGGTCTGTGCGATTCCCTGGAAGGGAACTAGGCACAGCAGACCGTGGTAGGAGAAAACAAAAAAGTTCGGTTTTATTTTAAATACACCACAAAAAATTATGACAGAAAACAAAAGAAATAACAAAAATAAATCCTGCTTGCTACACACGCTGGTGTCCCTAACTACCAACTAGGTACAGCCTTGTGCTGCCCCAGTCCCTGACTCCCTGGAGTTTAAATGTTTTAGGAATAGCCACACAGGCTTTAGCTCACCGCACACAGCACAAAGCACTGACAGTCCACACAGGTCTGCCTCCAGCTTGGAGTGCCACTCTATTCATGCTGGTAACTTTTACAAGAGGCCCTAACTAACCCACCTGAAACAGCTGGGGTAATCAAGTCCTCCTAGCAGGACTCCCAGCACTCCCCCTAGAGATACAAAGTGGCATAAAGCCTGAATCTAGGAGAGATATACCTGTCCTCTTGGACGCAACCAGGGGATTTAACCTGCCTACTGTCACAATATATATATATATATATATATATATTTTTACCTGTACTATTTGTTTGTACATATCTACATCACTTACTGGACACATACCCCCCTTACTTTGTATAGTGGTGTGTGCAATATAATTTCATTAGCGCTGCGTTTTGTTCATTTTGTTTAGTCTTTGGCACCATTTATGAGACGTGTTTCACGCTAGCAGCTTTATTTCTATACCTTAGCTGATAGGAGTGGTAGCTCGTAGGATTGTTGCATTTTTATCAGAGTTCTCAGTGTTCTCAGTGTTTCCCCTTAAATGAGGGTTCTCAGAGCATACCTTATGTCAGAATCCCCAAAGTTTTCCCTCACATCAGAGTCTGCAGAGTTCCCTCTTACACTTAAGGAAACTTGGCGTGTTCAGATATAAAAGGGGAACTCTGTGTACTCTGATGTAAAGGGGGACTCTTGTGATTAACTTCATATGATTAGAAACATTATTTAATTACAATATTTATGTATAGTCTATACCAGGAATCGCTAAATGGTGGACCGCCGTCTGCATCTGGACTGAGTCACTGTCCCATCCGGTCCGAGGGGGCATAAAGGATTACTGGGGGGTAAAGTAAAGGGGCAGAAAACATAAAGGGGTAGATAGCCTTACGGGGGGGGGGTGATGTAAAGGGGCATACAGCACTGCTGTAGGGGTGGTGTAGGGGGCAGTGCTGTTGAGGGGGTAATGTAAAGGGGGGAGTAATGTAAAGGGGCACATGACACCACTGGGCAGGGCAGAGGACACAACTGTGGGACTGTGGGGGGTGATGTGAGAGGGGCAGAGGGCATTACTGTGGGGGGTGGTGATGTGAAATGGACAGAGGCTGTGGGGGACAGTGCTATGGGGGGGTGATGTGAGAGGGGCAGAGGGCATTACTGTGGGGGGGAGCTGGACAGAGGAGAGAGGCTGTGGGGGACAGTGCTGTGGGGGGGGGGTGATGTGGAGGGGGTACAGTACACTACAGAGGACACTGATGTAAGAACAGGATTGTGATATAAGAGGACGGGGGCATACATGCAATTCGGACCTCAGCTGGATGAAAATTCTACTGATCGGACCTCCAAGAATTTTAATTCACTACCCCTGGACTGGTTTTTATTATTAAAAACATGCTGTGCACCATGTAACGGTCACCACCGTTTACGACCTTCCATCCACCAACGACAGCTTCCGACACTCCACAATCCGGCAGACACGATCCATTTCATTCCCCAGAGTAAAGACGAGATGCAGCTACGTTCTCTCTGGTTTCAAAATCTATATACACTTTATTGGTTTCTTCTCAGCTTTTTATGTAGTTACAGCATGTGACAGTAATCACAGGACAATGCAATCTCCACCCCCCTATTCACACACTATGGCTAATTATCTAATCAGTAGCTAGACATTTTGGCACCGATACTGACAGATCTATCACATTCCAAAATACAATTACACAATGCCTTGACCTCAAACACATATCTAGACAGACGTACTGTCTCTGACACCTGGGCATCAATAGGCTTTACACCGTGTTATCAGAAAATTGAAAGGTATAGCAGCAGACCTGAATTAACACCTTTATACAATGAAATGTCTTTCACAAGCCGGGCCACTTAGCATTTTAAAAGCCTATTATACAGAGGGATGAGTCACTGTCTTGTTAACCTGGTCTCAAGTTAACATGAACCATTTTGTAATATTCCAGTATCCTGCCATATGAAGTATTATTAATGTCCCATCTCATGTAATATATGAATTATGATCCTATTTGCCACCCTACACCCAAAAGGCATAGGGTGGACTTAGACCCAGGAGTTATTAGTGCAGTTGGCCCAGGAGTATCTCTCATCCTTCCAACGTCTCTGGTTGTCACGGGTCATTCCGTTACACACCACTAAAGTGTTTGTGGTTTGACTTGAAGAAAAGGTGGCCACCCTAGTCCAGACTGTCCCCAGGATCCTGACATTTCACTGATCAGATTGTATCTTGGACCTCCTTGTCCATGGCTGCATTCAGGCTGAAGGTGCAATCGATTATAGTAGAGGGAGAACACTGGCTGTCCTGGAAGAGAGATGAAGCCTGAAGAGATGATGACCATTGCCACCATATAGGAGAGGGGCATCACCCACCTGGATACATTGCCAGCATGATAAAACTTGCTGGCAGTTGGCTGGCTCTGAGATGCAGCCCAAGACTGTCTTCTGCAATCCAGAATAGTTGGGGTAATGCAAATACTGAGGGTGGATCTCCTCAACAGGGGGCACACACAGCAATGAAAACCTGACAAGGGTTACAACACTTTTCAAATCCTTTCAAAGAAAAAAATAATAATTGTAAAATGTTTTGAACCACAATTGTATCTTATTAAATAAAGGTGCATGTCAATTGACAGATGTGAGGCTGTGGAGAAGAGAAGGCTTGCACATGCCTTTGAAACAGGTCAAGGCTATTCATCTCATGCTGTGGGTACATCCTCCCCAAGCATATTGTCATTGGTTAGCATAGGGGTATTAAATTGTAATCTTCATGATATGATTACAGTCCCAGTAATGGAACCCCATAGAAAAATGTAGCAGGTGGCAGTGTCAACTGTGACAATACATGTTACTGATTTTAGGTCTAAATGCTTAAAGGTAGCAGAAAAGTACCAAAATAGAGATGCACCCAAAATAAAGACTTTGGGCCAGATTATCAAAAGAGATACGACGGTGTATCGCAGGAAACATCATCGTATCTCTGTTTTTTTTACTGGGTATCTATGCGTGTGATTCCTAGAATCACTTACGCATAGATACAGTGAAGATCTGACAGGTGTAAAACACTTACACCGTCGGATCGTAGATGTAATTACTTTTCTGGCCGCTAGCTGGCCTTTTTCGTTGTTTTCTTATTTGCCTATGCAAATGAGCCTAATATGCCGATTCCCGAAAGTTTTTACGCCGCCCCGTCGTTGTTTACGTCGTTTCCGTAAGCGTAAACCTACCCCTGCTATATGAGGGGTAGGTTTACGAAGTTCCGTCGTTGCCATGTTAAGTATAGCGCCGGGTCAGCATCGTCTTTTTCCGTCGGTTACGTCATTTTACTAAGTCGTTCGCGAATAGGGCATTGCGTAAGTGACGATCACGTTGTTTTGACGTCGGTTTCAACTACGCTTTCCGACGTGAGCTGGAGCATGCGCACTGGGCTCTTTCCCCGGCCGGCGCATGCGCAGTTCGATCAACGCGGGGGCGCTCTTAATTGAAATACAAGCCGCCCCCTTTGAATTACACGGGGATATGCAGGGCCATTTACACTACGCCGCCGCAAACTACGGAGCAAGTGCTTTGGGAATACGGCACTTGCTCCATTAAGTTGCGGCGGCGTAGTGTAAATGGCTTACGCTACGCCAGCGGCCATTCTATGAGAATCTGGCCCTTTATGTGTGCTGCCAGGAGAACATAATAATTTTACTTTATACACCAACTAAGTTCAATAAACAAAAATGCTTTTTTATTTATCCAGATAGCAAGAGAACTTCTGCATAGATAAACACTTATAGGAAGCAATGCTGTGGACAAAAGTTATAGTTGTAGTATCAATACAAATAATAATAATAGTATTAAAAAGAATTATAATATTTTATATTAAAACATAATTAGCCACTTCAATACAGTTTTCAGCGCTGTCGCACTTTGAATGACAATTGCGAGGTCATGCAACACTGCACTGTATCATTTCTTTTCCCACAAATAAAGCTTTCTTTTGGTGGTATTGGTGACAAGTTTGAAAAAAACACAATATTTTTTCCTTTTTGCTAGAATAAATATTCCAATAATTTTTTTTTTAATTAAATTTAATTAAGTTTTCCTCAGTTTGGGCTGATATATATTCTTTTACATATTTTTGTTAAAAAAAACCTGCAATAAGCGTATATTGATTGGTTTGCACAAAAGTTATTGGCCCAGATTCACAGAGCGATTACGCCTGCGCAACAAGAGATGCGCGGCGTAAGTCTAAATGTGCGCGTGCGTTTCGATGCACGGCATCCCCAGAACGAGATACGCAAAAAATCTACTTTATTTTGTCCAGCGTAATTTCGTTAGACTGGCGCATCCGTCCGCGCAAAACTGCGCTAGACAGACCATTGATTTGCTAGTCAAATATGCTAATGAGGGACTTACGGGGATCCACAAAAGAACGTTGGGGCAGCGCAGGCTACGCAGTGTGCGCAACAGCAAAATGTCCTGTCTAAAATTAGACCATATAAAAGCTGGTCTAAAAAGAGAAAAAAAGTCTACTTGTTAGATAAAGCAACACTGTTAGTGAGGAGCTCAGCAGTCACACGTGTTGCACAACAATCTGTAGGCCAACATGCCAGGGGCATCGTCGCGCATAGCTATACTACTGACTTTAAAGAAGGATGGCACGGGAGAGGATATACCGCACCCGCATAGACCTGTTTGGCATGAGTGATTCTGAGGTGTATCGCATCTTCAGATTCACCCCTCATGTCATCCTGGAATTAACCACAACCCTGCAGGAGGACATCACCAGCCCAACACACCGCTCACATGCAGTGAAGCCACTGGTGAAGGTCATGACAACACTCCATTTCCTTGCCAGTGGCTCTTTTCAGCGTACAAGTGGAGTGGTGGCTGGGATGTCACAATCCTCCATGAGCAGATGTGTGCACCAGGTTGTCCCTGCAATCCTCAGATGCATGGCCAACCTAATCATCAAACCCACCACTGAGGACCTGCGGCTGAAGGCAATGACAGATTTCTACAGAATTGCCAGATTCCCACTCACCGTGGGGGCCATTGATTGCACACATGTGGCACTCCAGCCCCCCCCAGGAGGCAGAGCACATGTACCGCAATCGGAAGCATTGGCATTCCATCAACGTACAGGTGATAGTCGATGCCCAAGGCCTCATATGGCACGTCCGTGCCAAACACCCCGGATCCAGCCATGACAGCTACATATACAATCAATGCCACATCCGAATGGAATTCGATCAGAACGTGTATGGGGACACCTGGCTGGTTGGTGAGTGACATGGGTGGCAGGCATGACTGCACCCCCCCATGATGCACACATCACAAGGGGCACATGCATGACTAACATCCTCCTGTCTTTTCCCTTACAGGTGACTCTGCATATCCACTGGGACCCCATCTCATGACTCCTTTCCGGAACCCCCAAACCCCAGGAGAGGAAAGATACAATCAAGCACATGCCCAAACACGTGCAGTGGTGGAGCGCACCTTTGGCCTCCTGAAGTCACGTTTCCGATGCCTGGATAAGTCTGGGGGTACCCTCTTGTATTCCCCAAACTTTGTGTGCCATATTATCGGTGCCTGTTGCATGCTGCACAACTTCGCAGTGAGAAAGGGCCTGCAGATTGACCTACGTGATGACCTGACCCCTAAACCAGACAATCCCCCCCTAACCGAGGGTCCCCCGTCTTTTGAGGGAAGAGCAGCCAGGAGACAGCTCACATTGGGCCTCTTTGCACGTTAAACATACACATTAATCATGGCACAATGAGAATGCATGCATGCACACCACTGTGGTCCCTAGCACACACACCCCACATCCTCATCAAATTGGATTGGCACCAGTCCACCATGCTGGACTTGTGAGCAGCAACGCCACGCCAAGGCTCCAATTATGTCACTGTACATTCATACACCATTCACACAGACCTGGGGATCACTTCTCCCTGGTCCTGGGGAACCCGTCTCCACCAAAATTGAGGGTGACACCCCTTTTCCGGCAGGAATGTCACCCCCACATTCAAACAGCATTCACGACACCCAAATAAAAAAAAAAAAAATTACCAGCAAAATCAAGAAATTTCCAGCCAAAAAAAAAAAAAAAAAGAGGGGGAAAAAATATTGATGCCCTTGACGTGAGCCACGTCCGGGGCGCCCCCGGCCACGGCCCCGGCTCCTCAGGGGAGACTCATGGGGGAGGGGGAAAACCGGGGAAGGAGGAGCAGCCCCTGATCTCTGCCCACCTGGCGGCCTGCCCTCCAAGGCCACGGCTATTCTGTCCAGGGCAGCACCAAGTGTTGCCGTGTTGGCCTGGATAGCCTGGGTAAGGGCCCTCACATCCTGCCCAACGCCTGCTGATGTCGTCTGCAGGTCGTTTAGGCAGGTTGTGAAAGCCCGGGAGTGAGAGTCCAGGTTCCCCAGCGTATCCTTGATGGAGGACAGGCTCTCCTCCATCCGCACCAATGTCTGGCTGACCTGTCCCAGATGGCGGGTCTGGAGGAACTGGTCCCTTCTTAGAGTGGCGGGCAGGAGATCGGCCACCCCCCTGGTCTTCTGGGACGACTTCCTGCCTCCAGCTGATGCTTGTGGCCGGGGAGAAGGGGAGGCCCTTGGGAGGGGAGCCATGTTGGGGGAGGAGGGGGGGGGCTCCCCCTTAGGGAGAGCTGCCTGCTGCCAGCCAGAGGGGAAGAGTCCTCAAAAACCAAACATCCAGTGCCTGACATGGACTCCTCCTCCTCATGATTCTCCTCCTCCTCAACCTCCTCCTCCTCCTGTTCAACCTCCTCCGCGGACTCCGGCCTTGTCGGGGGGCCTCATTAGGCTGCTCTCCTGGGGATGGTGCGGTCAGGCCAGATGGCTCTGCACCCTCCTGCACATCTGTGGATGATACAAAACATTCACAGGTTGGAGGATCCACACACTTGCCACATATTCCCTTTCACCCCCTCCCCCACACATGCTACACACCTGATATTAAAAAAACTACTTACCTGGCACCACGGGCTCCGGACTTAAGTCAAAGCCGGGCAGGCCCTCAACTTCATGCCGATGAAAGGTCAGGGCCACCGCACGCTCCTCCGCTGTCAGCCTAATACGGCATGGTGGGCCCCCTCCTGTGCCTCTGGCATGGGCAAGCATTTTGGACAGCTTCTGTTTGACCAGACGCCGGAGGTCATTAATCTTTTTGTCAATCCCAGACCGGGTCCGTGTCTCCCCCTCCCCCGCTGAATTGACCTGCTCAGTGATGAGGTCCAAAATCTCCCTCCTCCTGGCCGGGGTGGTGTTGGCACTGTCTGGGCCGTGGAGGAAATGCCCATAATCGCTAATGGCCCGGGCAAGAATTCTTTTTTCCCCCACAGTAAAATTGAGTTTTTGCTTTCTCTCTGTCATACTGCAAAAAAAACTCACTCCCAGTCAACACAAATAAGTCACAAAAACAAGCACAACCAATCAAGCAAGAACACACACAAAGAGAAAACTAACACCCAAAAGATCACACAAGCACTCAGCAAAAAACAGTCACAAAAACAAACAGCAAAAAATCAGCAAGAAAACAAACGAACAGAAATATATCAAACAAACAGTCACTCAAACACTTATCAAAAAACACTTTCAAAGATCTACTAACAAACTCTTGATCACACAGAACACTAATCTGACAAATACAAAACACAACGCAACGAACAACAGGACAAAAGCACTTGGTTAAATGGAAAGGGACAAAGGGATGTACTTTTGCAATGCAAGTGCGTTTGTGTCTGTCTATTTATGCTGTCTGCGTAGTCCTTAGTCCATTTCCAATTTCACTGATTGCGCCGCTCCCGAGTTGTGAGCATGCGCACAGCAGAGCTGACATGGTCTGCTTCAAGCGCGCATGCGCGAGCCGGCCGGCCCTTCATTTGCAGGGGGTCACGGCTCATTTCAATGTAACCCGCCCACGTCCTTCCCAATTTGTATTACTCCGCCTTACGCCTCTGAAATAACGTTACGAATGCGCAATTTTCTGCGCAAAAGGTACGAGAATAGGGTGATTACGCGGCAAAATTGCGCAAGTCTAACGTAAAGGCGGTGCGCTACGCCGGTCCAATAATGCGCAGATGTACCTGAATCTGGCCCATAGCGTCTATAAAATAGGGGATAGATTAATGTCATTATTATTTTTTTTATTTTTTTTACCAGTAATGGGTGGCGATGTGACTGTGACATTGCGACGGACAGATCGGGCACTTTTTACACTATTTTGGGACCATTCACACTTATACAGCGATCAGTGCTATAAAAATGCACTGATTACTGCAGGGCTCAAAATTTCAAGTCTTGAGCCACTAGCCAGGCCTCAAGGGTTACTCGCCACCAGTTGCCCCACCCAACCCCTACCCTGCTCTGTCCCTAATTCTGCTGCTAATCACGCCCTCATAAATTATCTAGTGAAATGACACTTAAATGTTTTATGCAGAATTAAGTTACACAAATAAATACAAACAACTTTATCAGTTTCCCTCAGCACAGCCTCACCTGTGCCCATAAATGCAGCCTCACTGTGCCCCATTGCAGCCTCACCGTACCCCATTGCAGCCTCACCGTGCCCCTTTGCGGGCTCGCTGTGCCCCCATTGCGGGCTCGCTGTGCCCCCATTGCGGGCTCGCTGTGCCCCCATTGCGCACTCGCTGTGCCCCCATAGCGGACTCGCTGTGCCCCCATAGCGGACTCACTGTGCCTACATTGGGGACTCACTGTGCCCCCCATTGCAGACTCACTGTGCAGCGTATTGCGGACACACTGTGCCCCCATTGTGGACACACTGTGCCCCCCATTGCGGACTCACTGTGCCCCCCATTGCGGACTCACTGTGCCCCCCATTGCAGACTCACTGTGCCCCCATTGCAGACTCACTGTGCCCCCATTGCGGACTCACTGTGCCCCCATTGCAGACTCACTGTGCCAAATTCTTGATTTGTCCCATAGTTTTGTTTCACAGCTTACCCCTGGTGTCTTTTCTGCTTTTACCAAGCTATTGTCCCTTGATCTGTCTTGCAGCAAAATCAGTAACATTAGCAGGGAGCATTTGCAGGTCTAACAGAACTGGTGAGCCTAAATATTTCTGGAAATCTCCTTGGAGATGTTACAATCAAAAGTTTTGAACAAAAAGGAGAACTACAGCGCTGACCAACAGTGAATGAACGTAAACAGTGGAAATCTAAACTAAAATTATATGCAGCTCAAATCTATTATGTGCTAACAACAATGAATGAATATAAAAAGGAAAGTGATGAGCGCAATTCTAAACTAAACTAAAAGGCGCAAATAGCGCCCCTGGGCAAAAAAGTGTAAATAGTGCACATTCCAACCACAAAATATAATGAAAATAAATAAACAAAAGTCCAGTGATGGTGATAAATCACTAATGTGTAGGATGGACACAGAAACCAGTCCAAAAGGTGAAAAAAAGCAATAATCGTGTCAAACAATTCAATAGCTTCTATCACTTTAAGCAATCGGAAAATCCAGAGACGTTTTCCAAGATATCTGTGCTCACAGAGCGCTTACCTCCCAACGGAGAGAAAAGGGCCTCAACTCAATCCTAGATCTTGTTGTTGGATTCTGTCTTGGATAGATGAGCTGTCCGCATCCAGGCGTAATCAGGGTCCGCTCACCGTGGGTTAGGCAAATGCATAAAATGGAAAAAATGAAGCTCTCATCATGAATTAAGTAAAAACTGGAAACAGTTTAATGGGTAAATTCACTTACAAAATAAAGAATAAAAACGGGTAAAAACGCTAACAACGGCACTTCCGGCCAGACGGTCAGGGTGTCACGTCACTTCCGGTTGACCTTACGCGTTGCGTCACGTCACGTGACTTCATCAGAGGTTACCAAGGGCCTGTCGGATACTTACTTTTATGTGTATGAAGCGGAAATAGACTTGCGGCCATTTTCGATCTTCCGTCGAAAAACCGGAAATGCCGGTCATTTTCGATCTTCCGGATAATCAATGGAAATGATTATGTTAGCATGAGAAAGCCTCATACCAACAAACAACCGAAATAGTAACGAAAAAATCGCACTATATAATGCAAAAAATGTATATAACATAGAATGGCGGCCGTTTTCGATCTGCCATCGAACCGGAAGTATCGAAACGGCCATTTTAGATCAGAGAAACGAAAATGTTTGTATTACATTTTCCAGAACTGGCTTATGTCAATGCTAGTGAGAAGGCTCCAACCTTGCATTGCCATTCATCAAGATATAAAAATAAAAGCTGCATTATTGAATCTTAAGGCTATTGATCAACCTTAAATAGCTAGCCCAAAAAAACAAGTTAAAATAATATAAATTGGACTAAAATAATATGTATAAATAATCATGGTGTAGAAGAGCTAAGACTGGGAGAGGGTGATCAACCAGAAATGCGTGCCACCCCTTCCGCTTACATCGAAATCATCTTAGAGACCTTCTAGTCATATACATATATATATGAAACTTCATCACAATCATTATAAAATGTAAAAAAATGTAATTTAAAATAAATAAAAATTACTTATTTTTTTAAAAATTGCTGAGAAAACAGTTTAGGTCAAACTCCACGTTCAACCCATTGGGGACCATAGTGTTAAGAGAGTGAATCCACTGGGATTCCATCTGGCTGATGGTTCTCACCAGATGGGCTCCTCTCCAAGGCTTATTAAATTTGTCTATACCCCAAAAAGACAAATGTTTAGGGTTCTTATTGTGTTTTTCAGCAAAGTGTCGACTGACACTATGCTTCGGAAAACCATTTTCAATATTCACAACGTGTTCTTTTATTCAAACCATTAAGGCTCTTTTCGTCCGTCCCACATACTGTAAATTACAGCTACATTGCAGTACATACACCACACCTTCTGTATGGCAGGTGATAAAGTTCTTAATTTGGTGGCACTCATTGGTATGAGTACCAACAAATTGGGTCCTCTTAATTTGAGGGCCCTTAGAGCGTTTGCAGGCATAGCAATATTTGCATGGAACAAAACCTTTTGTGTTAAAGAATGTGTAGCCACTCCTAGGTGGGGGATCCACTACATTTCTCACTAATAAATCCCTAATAGTAGGGGCTCTCTTATACACAATATTAGGTGTTTCTGGGAAGATAAGTTTCAGATGCCTATCTCCCTTCAGGATATGCCAATGTTTTTTTATCAGCTTTGCTACATCCTTGTGTTGGGTGTTATAAACCAGAATGATGGCCGGAGCCAACATCTCCCGCTGTTTTTTGACGTTTCCCTGTAACATCATGTTTCTTTCAAGGGAAGCGACCTCTTGGATTTGTTGTTGAATGAACTCATGGGAATAGCCTTTCGCTTTAAATCTATCTCCTATAAATTCTGCTTGAGTTAGATAATCAGTGTTATTCGTACAATTACGTTTAATCCGAACCAGTTGCCCTTTTGGTATATTCAACAGCCACGATTTATAGTGGCAGCTATTGATTGATAAATAGCTATTAGAGTCGACACTTTTAAAATGGGTTTTAGTAACTAGCTGGTTAAGTGATATGGTTATGTCCAAGTCCATGTCCAAAAAGTTTACAGTTTTATCACTAATCTGGAAAACCAGATTGATGTTCTTATCATTGGTATTTAAACCTGCACAGAATTTCTCCAACGAATCCTTAGTGCCCTTCCACACCATTAGCACGTCGTCAATATATCTTTTATAAAAGATCAGTTCCTTGGGGGTGTCTGAATAGATCGCATTCTCCTCCCATTGTGCCATAAAGGCATTGGCGACTGAGGGCGCAAATTTCGCGCCCATAGCTATTCCAGTGCTCTGGTTATAGTATGACTGATTATACCAAAAATAGTTGGACTTTAAACAAAATTCTAGACACTTAACCAGAAATTTCCGTTGTTTACATATAAGTACAGTGTAATTCTTAAGTAGCCACTTGGTGGCACTGCACGCTTGATGATGTTGCACAATCGTGTATAGGGATGACACGTCCGCAGTGGCGATCCAAGTCTGACCCTCCACTACCGGAACTTCTTCCAGCAGTTGTAAAACATATTTTGTGTCTCTCAAGTAGGCTTTAGTCTGTTGAATAGCTGGTTGTAGGAAAAAATGAAGGTATTGCCCCATCCTGGCTGAAAGGGAATTAATCCCATTCACGATGGGTCTCCCAGGTGGGTTAACCTTATCCTTATGTACTTTCGGAATAGTGTATATTACCGGAATTCTGCATGTCTCCGGCAATAGAAAGACTGATTCTTTCTTACTTAAAATATGTCTTTTAACTCCCAAATGAATAAGTTGTTTCAATTGTTGTTTATACATTGTAGTGGGATTACTAAGCAGTTTAATATAGGTCTCCCCGTCTTCAAGTTGTCTTTGGAGTTCTGTGTGGTATTGTTCTTTCGACTGCACCACTACCGCTCCACCATTATCCGCAGGTTGAATAACGATGTCTTTGCGCTTTTTCAGTGATTGGATCCCTTTTTTAATACTTATGGGGTCCCTCAACTTTTTTATCTTCAAACTGTCAAGGTCCTGCAACACCAATTTTTTAAACACATCGATATGTGAGTTGTTGCTGACTTGTGGATTAAACACGGAATTATTGCGCAATGTACTGTGTTGAATAGGGTTAGTGGGTAAGGATGTAGCAAATCCTTGCTTTTTATTATTTTTTAATGTTTATTTTTCTAATATATTTTTGTATGCCTATATAAGTATCAAATTTGTTTAGATTTTTTACAGGTGCATGCTTAAGGCCACCATCCAACAC
The DNA here is from genome assembly GCA_029574335.1 of Rana kukunoris. Classification (NCBI taxonomy): domain Eukaryota; kingdom Metazoa; phylum Chordata; class Amphibia; order Anura; family Ranidae; genus Rana; species Rana kukunoris. The sequence continues at coordinate 105,343,189 of CM056052.1, forward strand.
CAATATTTCTTCTGGAGTGAGGGGTAGCCCACTTAAGTTAAAGACTCCCTCCCCTTTTCCAATCTTTTTCGTTTTGGATCTCTTTCCTCCTCGACATCCCCGTTTTCTTTGGGAATTCGGATTTCCTTTTCGTTTGGAGGTCTTCTTGGAGACCTCTCGTGTTCCTTGAATTTTCTTGGAGATGGATCTTCCTGAGTCCGTCTCCTTAGGGATGGATACCGATCCTGAGGGTATCTCCTCAGGGAGGGATCCCTCCGATCCCGGTGTAAAAAAGGACCCTGCGTATCAGATCGATAATAGGGTGTGTGGTGGGGGTGGTGATCTTGATATTAGCGTAAAGGCTCAAATCGATTATAAGTGGGAACAGGGCTTCGTTGTGGATAATTATAGTGTTGAGAATAATGGGGATTGTGATGAGGTGGTGGAGGGGGGGGGATAATAAGCCGCATTATATTGTTCCCGATAATCTTAATTCCGGCGTGTCCAATTATTTTTCCTAAAAGGTTTCTTAAAAGGTTTTTTTGGGCGTGTATTTTGCGGTGTTTGATGGCGTGATGTGTCACCATCTCTAGATTCTTGTCCCTCTTTCATGTGTAAAGGGGGTTGATCTTGCCATCCTAATGTTTTAATAGGTTTGTCAACATTCTGATTTCCTGTATCAGTTTCTTTTTCAGGTGTTGAATAAGTGGAGGAGGGAACCGTAACTGTGGTTTTAACCTGCCACTTAAACACCTGATCCGCTCTATAGTCTGATGTATCCCGTTGGTATTTTTTCGTTTTCCTTTTTTGAGCTTCAAGGTCTTTTGTGGCTAATGTTTTGCTTAATTGAGTAGCTAATTTTTTGAACTCAGATGAATCCTTAAAAGGATCTAAAAGAATTTTGTCTTCTTCTATTAAATTGTCCATGGCTCTCAACTTCTTTTGTTTACGTTTACGTTTCCATTGACTTTAGCGGCACTTCCATTTTTCGACGGAAGATCGAAAATGACCGGCATTTCCGTTTTTTCGACGGAAGATCGAAAATGGCCGCAAGTCTATTTCCGCTTCATACACATAAAAGTAAGTATCCGACAGGCCCTTGGTAACCTCTGATGAAGTCACGTGACGTGACGCAACGCGTAAGGTCAACCGGAAGTGACGTGACACCCTGACCGTCCGACCGGAAGTGCCGTTGTTGGCGTTTTTACCCGTTTTTATTCTTTATTTTGTAAGTGAATTTACCCATTAAACTGTTTCCAGTTTTTACTTAATTCACGATGAGAGCTTCATTTTTTCCATTTTATGCATTTGCCTAACCCACGGTGAGCGGACCCTGATTACGCCTGGATGCGGACAGCTCATCTATCCAAGACGGAATCCAACAACAAGATCTAGGATTGAGTTGAGGCCCTTTTCTCTCCGTTGGGAGGTAAGTGCTCTGTGAGCACAGATATCTTGGAAGACGTCTCTGGATATTCCGATTGCTTAAAGTGATAGAAGCTATTGAATTGTTTGACACGATTATTGCTTTTTTTCACCTTTTGGACTGGTTTCTGTGTCCATCCTACACAGTAGTGATTTATCACCATCACTGGACTTTTGTTTATTTATTTTCATTATATTTTGTGGTTGGACTATTTACACTTTTTTGCCTAGGGGCGCTATTTGCGCCTTTTAGTTTAGTTTAGAATTGCGCTCATCACTTTCCTTTTTATATTCATTCAAAAGTTTTGAACGCCCTTATAAAACCTTGGATCTCAGTGTAAATAAACTAATTTCCGACTCACTGTGCCCCCATTGTGGCCAGATCATGAGAGGAGGAAGAGGAAAGCCACGGGATTGCAAAGCGGTATATCACGCTGTTACAACTTACATTGAAATTTCCTCTGCTCTGCTCGCTCACACAGCCCCGCCTCCTCCTGACCCCACGCATGTAATAGACAACACATCCAAGCATTGGACCCGCAATTCTGTCTATTACAGGCGCCAAAGTCCAGGAACTGAAACCAAAGCTAAATTATGCAGAGTATGGAAAGCATTACAGGCATACCCCGCTTTAAGTACACTCACTTTACATACAATCGCAAGTAAGGACATAGCCGCGAATGTATGTAAAGTGCCTTACAAGTACTGAACAGACATTTTGCAGCCGCAGTAGAAGGAGCTAAAGCTCCTAGAGCATAGCCTGCCCTGTTCCAATGTGCCCCTGACACCCCCAATACAGCCCCTGAGACCTCAACTACAGCTCCCGACACCCCCACTACAGCCCCTGACCCCCTACTACACCCTAGAAGTGAAAAAATATATTGTTTCACTTTAAGTACATTTTTGTTTTACATACATGCTCTGGTCCCATTGTGTACTTAAAAGTGGGGTATGCCTCTATACATGTAACAACTGTAAATAGTGACATTTATAGGCCGGGGATATAAACACCACATAGTACCAAAGAGACTTTTTCCTCAATATTGAAAAATACAATAAACAATACGAATAATTCCATCTCAAAATAGTACTATGTATTTTAATTACATAACATAATCCTCGGCATACTATTGGCATTCCATAAGCATCATAAGGGGTTTAAGGTCCTTGATGACTTGTCACTCTAAGCATATTGTAAAATCTGGATTGGCCATTTCAATAAACTGGGTGTTGTAGCTTTAACTAGAGATGCATAGTGCAAGTTTATCCTGTTGATTTTTAATAATCTTCGCAACAAAAAATTTAAGAGGCAAAATATTCTGTGGGGGTTGTATGTCTGCAACATATAAATGAGTAGGTGGATCAACGCGATTGGCACTGCGCTGACAAGCCGTTCACCTCTGCAGCTAAGGGTCCGGATCCTGGTCTCGGCTGCATGTGAATTGAGTTTGGTGGTCTCAGCCCGTCTCCCGGTGGGTGTGCTATGCGAGTTAAGCCTGCGCTTAGTACGCCCACCCCCCTCCACAAAAAACACCACACTTACATGCACTTGAAATTGGGTTAACATGCATGGCCATGCGATCTCTAAAAAAGAGAGGCGAAGGACTAACGGGGCTGGCTGAGCGGGCTAGATCCTCTCACTCCCTCATAGGGGAGTCCCTCTGCCCCGTTGGGCTTCAAAGCGGAGCAGGTAGGGCAGGCTGTGTGGGAGGACCCCCTCACACCCACCATTGCCACCCGGGGGCATGGAGAATGATGGCAGATTGCCTCTGGGGGAGGTCTGCCTACTCCCAACTCCTGCAGTCCGGCTCCTCTCTCGAGTACACACACAAAATACACTTTAAAAAAAAAGTGTATTTTGTCAAAATAAATAAATAAAAAACAACAACATATAAATGAGTGTGTATTGGTCTGCAATGTAGGAGTTCAGCTGGTGAGGCTTGCTTAGTTGCATGTCTAGTCACTCTGTAGACATGTAAGAAGTAGTAAAAACTATCGAAGGTCTTAAGGAAAGTCTGGAGAGCTTCTTTAAGAATTCTGTGGAATCGCCCAATTTCTCCTTTAACTTGGTGGTAATAAACTGAAGATTTTCTATGCAAATTATTTCACTATTTCAGGAAAGATTCCAACTCGGATGAAACTAATTGTGGTCCATTGTCAGACACTAGTTCCTTTGGGTTACCTTTCCTGCTGAAGACTGTTGGGAGAAATGTAATTACAGTAGCTGATGTTCTATTTGAGCCAAATGCAATTTCTCTATGTTTCCTTTAATAATTCAATAATGTTCTAGCAAATTGGCAGTCCACAGGTACCCTTGTAAAAGGACACACTACAATATCCATAGCAAGCTTCTCCCGAACAGAATCAGGAAATGGCAATGTCTGGAATGGTGGAGTGTATGTGACAGCCAATTTGTCACGACTCTGACAAGTAACGCAAGACTGAATGATAATTAGTACATAGGCATCCATGACTGCCTCCAAGTATAGTTCCTGTCTTTGCTTTGTTCTTACAATTCCTTGGTGATTCTCATATAGAAGCATTAATGTATAATGCTTTCTCTCAAGGACTCTGATACTAGTAAGCAATGATATCCACAGACAATATAGCCAATAACTAAGGAAAGTTCATATTTAATACTTTGGTAAGACTGTGCACCCGGCTTAATTTATTTTGTGAGTTTGGCCATTTGCTTTGTTGAATTTCCTGTAAATGTACTTCTTTCTATTGGGCATTCAAGACAAGCTTGTTTGAAGTCATATGCTGTATCCTAACCTTCTTGATATACAGTATGTATTCCTGATCACCATAGTCCATTTATGGGAAGCAGTGTATTTAAAGGCCCATGGTAGGTCTGCAAGCTATGATCTTCATTTTTCTGTTGCCCAATATGTGCTAGGACTTTTTATTCTACAGAAGAATACTTTCTGTTGGCTTCTGTAAGGTCTCTGGATGTAGTAGCAACAGTTTCCTTCACCTGATCCACATGGTACTGTGTAAAGATCGCACCAAGGCCATAGTCTAAGGCCACGTACACACGATCAGACCGGTCCGATGAGACTGGTCCGACGAACCGTTTTCATCGGACCACGCTGAAGTGGTCTGATGGTCTGATGTGCGTACACACCATCAGACCAAAATCCCATCGGACCAGAACGCGGTGACGTAGAACACAATGATGTGCTGAAAAAACAAAGTTCAATGCTTCCAATCATGCGTCGACTTGATTCTGATCATGCGCGGGTTTTTGGTCCGATGCTTTTGTGTACTAACCATCGAATCTGTCCGACGGACAGGTGTCCATCGGACAGATTTTAAAGCAAGTTTTAAAACTTTGGTCCGACGGACAACGGTCCGATGGGCCGTACACACCATCGAATTGGTCCAATGAAACTGGTCTTCAGACCAGTTTCATCGGACCGGTCTGATCATGTGTACGCGGCCTAAAGCATCTACGTATGACAAAACTAGTGAGTAGAGAACAATTGAATAATCCTAGGGCTGGACTACTACAGTAATGACAGGGTTGTCAACCATCATAAAATTCAAAGACAGTGTGAAAAAAAAAAGACAGTTTGTAAAATCTATGATTTTTACATCTGTCCATATAATATCCATAATGGACATTCATGGATGGATGCAAAAATCACAGATTTTACAAACTGTTCAAGAATTTACTGACAGTTGACAACCCTGACTCACGATGAGCCCTTTATCTGTTTTAAAGTTGGACGAGGTCTCTAACCCCACCATGCATGCCTTTCTTTTTGGTAACGTTCTGAATGGCTGCACTACTGAAGCAATTTTGGGAACACATTATTTTTGGGAACACAATACGATGCAGTTAAACCTAAGAAAGCACATAAGGTCTAATGGTCAAATGTTTGTATCACAACCTTTACATGTCAGGATTCGGCAGTAGTCCCCCTTGTGATACAGTTGCAATAAAAAGTATGTGAACCCTTTTGGAATGATATGGATTTTTGCACAAATTGTTCATAAAATGTGATCTGATCTTCATCTAAGTCACAACAATAGACAATCACAGTCTGCTTAAACTAATAACACACAAAGGATTCAATGTTACCATGTTTTTTATTGAACACACCATGTAAACATTCACAGTGCTCGTGGAAAAGGTATTTGAACCCTTGAATTTAATAACTGGCTGAACCTCCTTTGGCAGCAATAACTTCAACCAAACGTTTCCTGTAGTTGCAGATCAGACGTGCACAACGGTCAGGAGTAATTCTTGACCATTCCTCTTTACAGGACTGTTTCAGTTCAGCAATATTCTTGAGAGCCTGGTGTGAATCGCTTTCTTGAGGTCATGCCACAGCATCTCAATCAGGTTGAGGTCAGGACTCTGACTGGGCCACTCCAGAAGGTGTATTTTCTTCTGTTTAAGCCATTCTGTTGTTGATTTACTTCTATGCTTTGGGTCGTTGTCCTATGGCAAAACCCATCTTCTGCTGAGCTTCAGCTGGTGGACAGATGGACAGATGGCCTTAAGTTCTCCTGCAAAATGTCTTGATAAACTTGGGAATTAATTTTTTCTTTCGATGATAGCAATCCATCCAGGCCCTGACCCAGCAAAGCAACCCCATCCATGATGCCCCCACCACCATACTTCACAGTTGGGATGAGGTTTTGATGTTGGTGTGCTGTGCCTCTTTTTCTCCACACATATTGTTGTGTGTTTCTTCCAAACAACTTAACTTTGGTTTAATCTGTCCACAGAATATTTTGCCAGTACAGCTGTGGAACATCCAGGTGCTCTTGTGCAAACTGTAAAAGTGCAGCAATGTTTTGTTTGGACAGCAATGGCTTCCTCTGTGGTATCCTCCCATGAAATCCATTCTTGTTTAGTGTTTTACATATTGTAGATTCGCTAACAGGGATGTTAGCATATGCCAGAGGCTTTTGTAAGTCTTTAGCTGACACTCTAGGATTCATCTTCACCTCATTGAGCAGTCTGCGCTGTGCTCTTGCAGTCATCTTTACAGGATGGCCACTCCTAGACAGAGTAGCAGCAGTTCTGAACTTTCTCTTTTTATAGACAATTTCTCTTACCGTGGACTGATGAACAGTAAGGCTTTTGGAGATACTTTTATAACCCTTTCCAGCTTTATGCAAGTCAACAATTCCTAATCGTTGGTCTTCTGAGAGCTCTTTTGTGTGAGGCATCATTCACATCAGGCAATGCTTCTTGTGAAAAGCAAACCCAGAACTGGTGTGTGTTTTTTTTTATAGGGCAGGGCAGCTGTAACCAACACCTCCAATCTCATCTCATTGATTGGACTCCAGTTGGCTGACACCTCACTCCAATTAGCTCTGGGAGATGTCATCAGTCTAGGGGTTCACATACGTTTTTCACCTGCACTGTGAATGTTTACATGGTGTGTTAAAAAAACATGGTAACATTTAATTCTTTGTGTGTTTATTAGTTTAAGCAGAATGTGGTTGTCTATTGTTGTGACTTAGATGAAGATCAGATCACATTTTATGACCAATTTGTGCAGAAATCCATATGATTCCAAAAGGGTTCATATACTTTTTATTGCAACTGTATAATGTGACCCAGAAATGATAGATACATTTTAGTAGAGATGAGCCGAACACCCCTGGGTTCGGTTCGCACCAGAACCTGCGAACAGACCAAAAGTTTGTGTGAACTTTAGAACCCTGTTAAAGTCTATGGGACTCGAACGTTTGAAATCTAAAGTACTAATTTTAAAGGCTAATATGCAAGTTATTGTCCTAAAAAGTGTTTGGGAACCCGGGTCCTGCCCCAGGGGACATGTATCAATGCAAAAAAAGTTTTAAAAAACTGCAGTTTTTTCAGGAGCAGTGATTTTAATAATGCTTAAAGTGAAACAATAACATTTAAATATTCCTTTAAATTTCGTACCTAGGGGGGTGTATAGTATCCCTGTAAAGTAGCGCTTGTTTCCTGTGCTTAGAACTGTCTCTGCACAAAATGTAATTTCTAAGGGAAAAAGTCATTTAAAATCACTCACCTTAGGGTCTGGTATGGATATTAAGGGGAACCCTGCGTCAAATTAAAAAAAAATTATGTGGGGTTCCCCCCAAATATCCATTCCAGACCCTTCAGGTCTGGTATGGATTTTAAGGGGAACTCCACCCCAAATTTTTAAAAAAAATGCCGTGGACCCCCACACATTTTTTTTTAACAATGACTTTTCTCTGTAATTTCTCTGTAATTCATTATAGCCGCGAGTGATTTTAAATTACCTTTTTTCCTTCAGAAATTACATTTTGTGCAGGGACAGTTCTAAGCATGGGAAACAAGTGCTACTTTATAGGCATACTATACACCCCCCCCTAGGTACTTTTATTGTTTCATTTAAAGGAATTATTAAAATCACTGCTGCCAAAAAAACTGAAGTTTTTAAAAAAAAATTTTGCATTGATACATGTCCCCTGGGGCAGGACCCGGGGTCCCCCAAACACTTTTTATTACAATAACTAGCAAATTAGCCTTTAAAATTAGCACTTTAGATTTCAAATGTTCGAGCACCATAGACTTTAACAGGGTTCTAAAGATCACACGAACTTGCCACGAACACCCCAAATAGTTTGCTGTTTGGCGAACAGGCAATGTTCGAGTCAAACATGAGTTCTACTCGAACTCGAAGCTCATCCCTACATTTTAGGAAGATTCATTTTCAGTCCTGCAGATTCAATGTGCCTTAGAGCAATTTTAAGGGACTTGTCATGAAAATCCAAAGTTGGGCCATATACAACTATGTCATCAGATAGCACTGTACATTACATTACATTACATTACTAAGGATTGAAAATAACAGTCTTAAAAAATAACTGGGTACTGAAGTTTGAAAATAAGGTTCACAATTGAAATAGAACAGGCCCTTAGGCTGCGCACACAGACCGGTCCGATGAAACTGGCCTTAAGGCCAGTTTCATCGGACCAAATTGATCGTATGTACGGCCCATCGGACCTTTGTCCATTGGACCAAAATTTTAAAACTTTTAAAAAATTTTAAAACTTTAAAACTCCGATGGACGCCTGACCGTCGGACCAAAACGATGGTTAGTACGCAAAAGCATCGGACCAAAAACATGCGCATGCTCAGAATCAAGTCAACGCATGCTTGGAAGTATTGAACTTTGTTTTTTCAGCACATCGTTGTGTTCTACGTCACCGCGTTCTGGCCCGATGGGATTTTGGACTGATTGTGTGTACGCACATCAGACCATCAGATCACTTCAGCTGTGACCCGATGAAAACGGTCCGTCGGACCATTCTCATCGGACCGGTCTGATCGTGTATACAGGACCTTATAGGTAATAAATGCAGTGGGGTTCCTTCTCTTCTTATCCAGCAGTGAAGTGCTGTTGGTGAAACTTTGCACAGTGGCTTAGTGGTTAGTACTATTTGGTCTGAATCCCAACCAGGACATAATCTAAATGTGTTAGTCAAAGCGAAATACTGCACTGTCTGTGTACCACTCCCTATAGGTGTATTATGTGGTATATGATAATATTAGTCGAACCGCTCTAGCTTGAATGTGAGATACACACAATGAAACAAATAAACTAAATAAGCTGCACTGTAAAATTAATAAAGAAAAATATATAACATATAAATCCTAAATGTGATATAAATATCTAAAACCCAAAGCAATCAATAAAAAAAATGAAAAACTTTCTTACTAAATCCAGAATGATGTGACCAAACGGACCATTAGACTCTTTGATGATCATTAGATGATAAATGTGTATCACATGAAACCAGGATAAATTCCCTTCCCAGTGTACATATCACTATTGTTGTTGGAAACATAAAGGCCGCATACACACGTCCGAGAACCTCATCGGGCTAAACCTATCGTTCCGCCCGACGAGGTTCCCGATGAGCGGTCGGAAAAGCTCGTCGAGCCAAAGTCCTCATTGAACAACGAGGAAAAAGAGAGCGTGCTCTCTTTTTTGGCTCTACGAGCTTCCCGACGGGACGCTCGTCGGAAGTGTGCAAACGATCAAGCTTCTCGCCAGAATATGTCTCCCAGCGAGCTTCTCGCTGGATTCTGCCGAGAAGCTCGGTCGTGTGTATGGGGCCTCAGAGATAGGTTCCCCACTTGAAAGATTTTAGCACACAGTTCTAAAGACAATTCTTCAATAAGTTGATCCACGTTGACTTCAAACCAGTAAAACACCAAAGAAGAAGTGATGGGATAAGATAAAAAAGGATCCTCCACCTATTACATCAATACCGCTTACCAGCTACGTTGATCTCTTATTAGGGAGACCGCATTCGCTTGTAGCTATTACCCCAGCACTGGGTCTCTATAGTGAACAACAGGCACTCTGAGTCTTCAGCACCAGAAATCCTTGATATTATCCATATTTGATGGTTTCCCATGTGGATGAAAAGAGCTACCATAGTGTCATACTGTATAAAATGTATTTATAAAAGCAAAGATGTACACTTACAATTACTGTAGGTAGTAAATAAAAGCATGTCGTTTGTATTACAGCCGGCCGGCTCTCGATATCTGCCCATTCCTTCCGGGACTTAGCGTTGTTTGCGGTGACGTCAGCATGCCCCAGGAAGACCTCATCCGTGACGAAACAGCGTAGGAAGGAGAGATTAATAAAAGACCACATGGATGAGTTCTTGCTGAAAAAAAAACTATTTAAGCAACAGACAGCATGGATTCATGAAAGACAAAAGTTCTCAGACAAACCTGATTTTTTTTATGAAGAGGCAAGTAAAACCTTGGTGGATGTGGTATACTTGGATTTTGCAAAATCGTTCGATACAGTTCTGCCCACACTGCTCATGTGTAAGGTAAAGTCTACAGGCTTGGAAATATCAGTAGATATTCATAGATAAGTGGTTAATGACTCATACTCTGAATGGTCGGCAGTGGTCATGAACCATTCCCCATTCCTGCAGGGCCCACTAACAGGCCAGGTTTTATGTATTACCTTGGGGAGATGCAGACTAGAATTCTGCAATCACTAGAGCAGCAAATGATATCACCTGTGATGTATTTCAGTTATCTTGCAAACCTGGCCTGTTAGTGGGCCCTGCAGGACAAGGTTGATGACCACTGGTCTAAGGTTACAGTGGGGATCGAAAGTTTGGGCACCCCAGGTAAAAATTTGCATTAATGTGCATAACGAAGCCAAGGAAAGATGGAAAAATCTCAAAAAGGCATCAAATTAAACAAATCAATAATGACATCTGCAAAAGTTTGGGCACCCTGCAGAGTTAATATATTGTACTGCCCCCTTTGGCAAGTATCACAGCTTGTAAACGCTTTTTGTAGCCAGCCAATAGTCTTTCAATTCTTGTTTGAGGTATCTTTGCCCATTCTTCCTTACAAAAGTCTTCCAGTTCTTTGAGAATTCTGGGTTGTCTGTCACGCACTGCTTTATTAACCCCCCCTGGCGGTATCCCCGAGCGTGACTCGGGGTGTTTTTTTTTTGCTGAAATCGGTAACCCCGGGTCACGCTCGGGGTAGCTATGCAGAGCCTGCAGCGCACGCTGGCTTACCTTGTTCCTGGATCCAGAGATGCATCCACGCTGTGTGAGCGAGCGGGTGCTCGCTCGATTCACACAGTGTCCCGGTGTGCCGTCGATCTCCATTCCCTGCGACGTTAAGACGCACGGGGGCAGAGAACGGCGCCATATTCAAAAATGTAAACAAACACATTACATACAGTATACTGTAATCTAATAGATTACAGTACTGCATGTAAAAAATACACACACCCCCTTGTTCCTAGTGGTCTGTCCTGTGCCCTACATGTACTTTTATATAATAATAAAAAATGTCTTTCTGCCTGGAAACTGTAGATTGTCCATAGCAACCAAAAGTGTCCCTTTATGTCAAAAATTATTTTAGATTAGCTAGAAATCAGCGATAATAAATTATAATCACTTGCAGAATTAAGCAATAGCGATTTGTGGGGAAATTCGTCATAAAAAAAAAAAGTAATGACAGCTACAATTCTGCAACTAAGCAAATTTCAGTGATTTTGAGTTGATTACATTATTGAATATTTTTTATTATAATTACATTATTATTTGTTATAATTATTTATAGTTATTTATTATATAAAAATTTATGATTTTGTTTTTCAAACTTTATCATACCCGGTATGTCTTGTTTGGACAGATTTAAGCGAGTTATTCCTAAGAATTGCAGGCCTACAGTATAAAACGCCAAATTTCCATGCAAAAAATTGTACCGCTTTTGGTATGTAATTCCAGACAGAATCATACCGCCAGGGAGGTTAAGGTCTATCCATAGATTTTCAATTATGATAAGTAGGGTTGTCCCGATACCGATACTAGTATCGGTATCGGGACCGATGCCGAGTATTTGCGGGAGTACTTGAACTCCCGCAAATACCCCCGATACCAAAATAGAATACTTCATATTGCAGCCATGTCCTGTCCTTCATACCTGTAGCTATGATATGTCCCCCACGTATGCCCACGTATGCCGCCGTCGCTGCCGCCGCATACCGCCGTTAATAGCATTATAGCGTAGCGTGCATTACAAGCTTTCGTTTTGAATACTTGTAAATGCCCGCGCCACCATGTATAGACACTCCCCTTCTCGGGGATCCGTCCAATACCGAGCAAGGGGGAGTGGTGGCGTTACGGGCGTGGGACACTCCCCCTTGCTCGGTATTGGACAGATCCCAGAGAAGGGGAGTGTCTATACATGGCGGCTCGGGCATTTACAAGTATTCAAAACAAAAGCTTGTATTGCACGCTACGCTATAATGCAGGGGGATTAACGGCAGTATGCGGCAGCGGCGGCGGCATCATAGGTACAGGTATGGGGGACATACATGGCTTGCAATATGGGGGACATACATGGCTTGCAATATGGGGGACATACATGGCTTGCAATATGGGGGACATACATGGCTTGCAATATGGGGGGACATACATGGCTTGCAATATGGGGGACATACATGGCTTGCAATATGTGGGGAACATACATGGCTTGCAATATGTGGGGGACATACATGGCTGCAATATGTGGGGGACATACATGGCTGCAATATGTGGGGGACATACATGGCTGCAATATGTGGGGGACATACATGGCTGCAATATGTGGGGGACATACATGGCTGCCATATGTGGGGGACATACATGGCTGCAATATGTGGGGGACATGGCTGCAATATGTGGGGGACATACATGGCTGCAATATGTGGGGGACATACATGGCTGCAATATGTGGGGGACATACATGGCTGCAATATGTGGGGGACATACATGGCTGCAATATGTGGGGGACATACATGGCTGCAATATGTGGGGGACATACATGGCTGCAATATGTGGGGGGCAGGACATGGCTGCAATATGTGGGGGACAGGACATGGCTGCAATATGTGGGGGGACATGGCTGCATTTGGGGACAAATTTTAAAAAAGTATCGGTATTCGGTATCGGCGACTACTTGAAAAAAAGTATCGGTACTTGTACTCGGTCCTAAAAAAGTGGTATCGGGACAACCCTAATGATAAGGTCAGGAGATTGTGAAGGCCATGGCAAAACCTTCAGTTTACGCCCATTGATGTAATCCCCCATGGATTTTGAGGTGTGTTTAGGATCATTATCCATTTGTAGAAGCCATCCTCTCTAACTTCAGCTATTTCACAGATGTCATCAAGTTACCATCCAAAATTTGCTGGAATTTTATTGAATCATATTTTTCTTCTACTCGTGAAATGTTCCCTGTGCCACTGGCTGCAATACAACCCCAAAGCATGATTGATCCACCCCCATGCTTAACAGTTTGACAGAGGATCTTTTTATTAAATTCTGGGCCCTTTCTTCTCCAAACGTACCTTTGTTCATTCCAGACAAAAAGTTATATTTTAACCTCATCGGTCCACAGAACTTTTTTCCAAAATGCATCAGGCTTGTCTAAATGTTCATTTGCAAATTTCAAATGCTGATTTTTGTGGTGAGGACGTAGAAGAGGTTTTCTTCTGATGACTCTTCCATGAAGACCATATTTGTACAAGTATCTCTTTATAGTGGAATAGTGTACCACAACTCCAGTGTCTGCCAGATCTTTCTGGAGGGATCGTGCAGTCAAACGTGGGTTTTGAATTGCTTTTCTCACAATCCTGCGAGCTGTTCTGTCTGATATTTTTCTTGGTCTTCCAGATCTTGCTTTAACTTCCACTGTTCCTGATGACTGCCATTTCTTATTTACATTCCGAACAGAGGATATTGACATCTGAAAACGCTTTGCTATCTTCTTATAGCCTTCTCCAGCTTTGTGAGCGTCAACTATTTTCAGTTTCAGTTTTCTAGACAACTGCTTAGAAGTACCCATGGTGCTGATTGTTGGGGCAAGGTCAGATGAGTCTGGGCATTTAAAACCTTTGAGATTGACATCACCTGGTCTTCCCAGACGATGATTGAGAATAATCCATGACACTGGCAGGTCTCAGCTTTGCAAAGGAGGCAGTGCCCAAACTTTTGCAGACACCATTTTTTTGTTTTCTGTAATTTTGAAAGTGTAAATGATGGAAATAAAATCTAACATTTTGTTAACATATTATAAGAATGCCTAATCTGTAATTTGATGCCTTTTGGAGATTTTTCTATCTTTCCTTGGCTTTGTTATGCACATTAATACAATTTTTTTTACCTGGGGTGCCCAAACTTTCGATCCCCACTGCATCAGTGGTGTACCCCAAGGTTCAGTGCTGGGACCCTTACTTTTTATTATCTTTATAAATGATATTGGGTCTGGGATCAAAAGTAACATTTCTGTCTTTACAGATGACACCAAGCTATGCAGTGGAATAACGTCCTTACAATTTGCAAGCCGACCTCAATGCACTGTCTAATTGGGCGGCTATGTGGCAGATGAGGTTTAATGTTGATAAATGTAAAGTTATGCACTTGGGGACTAAAAATATGCATAAATCATACATACTAGGGGAGTACAACTGGGGAGATCCATAGTGGAGAAGGATCTGGGGTTTTGGTAGATCATAAGCTCAACAATGGCAATGCGATGCCAAGCTGTGGTTTTCAAAGCGAGCACAGTCCTTTCTTTTATTAAGAGAGGTATGGACTCCAGCGAGAGAGAGAGAGAGAGAGAGAGATATTTTTGCACCTGTTCAAATCATTAGTAAGGCCTCATCTGAAATATGCAGTTCAGTTTTGGGCACCAGTTCTCAAAAAGGATATCAGGGAACTGAAGAAAGTGCAGAGAAGGGCAACCAAACTGATAAGAGGCATGGACAAGCTCAGCTATGAGGAAAGATTAGAGGAATTGAATTTATTCACTCTTGAGAAGAGGTGAATAAGGGGGGATATGATCAACATGTACAAATATATAAGGGGTCCATATAGTGAACTTTAGTTGAGTTATTCACTTTACGGTCAACACAAAGGACAAGGGGGCACTCTCTACGTCTAGAGGAAAAAAGATTTCATCTCTGAATATGGAAAGGTTTCTTCACAGTAAGAGCTGTGAAAATGTAGAACACACTCCATCTTGAGGTGGTTCTGGCCAGCTCAGTAGATTGCTTTAAGAAAGGTCTGGATACTTTCCTTAATGTACATAATATAAATGTTAGTACTCAGTTATAGGTACAATTGATAAGGGAAAATCTGGTTGCCTCTCGGGGGATCAGGAATTAATTTTTTCCCCTGCTGTAGCAAATTGGATCATTTTTTTTGTCTCCCTCTGGATCAACTGTGGGTATAGAATTGGGTATATGGGATTGTACGATATTTTTTATTTCATTTTTTTTTTATGGTTGAATTGGACGGTCTTTTTTCAACCTGACTAACTATGTAACTATGATATTGACACTGGGAAGGGAATGTATCCTGGTTTCATGTGATACACATTTATCATCTGAGTCTAACGGTCCATTTGGTCACATCATTATGGATTTAGGAAGAAAGATTTTCATCCCTTCTGTACTGGAAACACTACAGTTTAGTCATCATTTACAACCCCCCCTATCGGGCCCCTATGCTGACTACAAGCCCTTTAGCAGTCACATGTTTAAGTTTATCTGCTTGAGCAACTGTCTTGTTATATAGAGGGGCCCCTCCCTGTATACTTAGGGGAAGTAGAACTTTCAACCTGGGGTATATCTACAACTAAGTGGCTCTAACATGGTAGATTTCTATGGACTAATGAAAGTGCAACAAACAAAATGTAACAACTTGGTGTACTAATTAGAAGTCACAATGAAAGATATGTGTTCCTAATGATTTGGTTTATGAATACAGTTTATTGTGCTATACCTTTTCTCGCAACAGAAGCTCTCTCCATTTGCTCACCACAGTATCAGGGGCTTCAGCAGTCATGATTATCATGGTCTGTTTGCAGGGGAGAGGTTATAGCCAGGCGGGGTCAGCCAGGTTTTTTAGGGTATACAGGGGGCCAAAGGAATACAGCCTGGTTGTTGTTTTTTTGGGTTAACAAACGCTTTAATGGCTGTGTGTTGAGTTATTTTGAGGGGACAACAAATTTACACTGTTTTACAAGCTGTTTTCACATGAAAAGATATAACAGAATATTTACAAAAATGTGAGGCGTGTACTCACTTTTGTAAGATACTGTAGCTCAGCTATTGAAGCTTGAGCTACCAATTTTAATTAAACTTAACATGTCCTATCAAAGAAAGGGACAAACCTCATAAGAGGGCCACAACAGGGGTTGGGAGGGTGGGATGTGCTGTTTTCTGGTTCTCCTCTCTCTTTTTATAGGTGACAGCTTATGACAGAGGACCGTTTTTGGGCAACTGTCAACTCGTCAACCAATCACTGCTAAGCATTTATTTTAACATTTCTTAACCATGTAGCACTACCCTCAGAAGAGCTGCTGGTTTGTTTTGGGTGGTTGATGAGAGTCATAGTAATTGAAATGTCCACACAGCAGGTGTCGTTTTCTTGTGCTTTTATTTACCCAACAAGGTAAAACAGTTGAACTTGGTGAAGAATAGAAGAATAGCAGAGGTGGAGAACACAGATTCAGG
Source organism: Rana kukunoris (assembly GCA_029574335.1). Lineage (NCBI taxonomy): Eukaryota > Metazoa > Chordata > Amphibia > Anura > Ranidae > Rana > Rana kukunoris. Next base: position 105,359,632 of record CM056052.1, read on the forward strand.
TGTAGGTAAAAGGAAACAGTTCTGCTTCCAACGACAAACTTTCACTTCGCCACTCCAGCCGGAATGGGTATAGCGCACCTGGACAGGCCTCTCTCACAAGCCTGGCAGCCAGAATAACACTCGGACTTGGGGTTAAGTCTCTGCCACAGACCCTTCCAATGGTTGCAGAAAATAGTAATCCAAAGTCCTCTTGACTGGACTTAACATCTGGATCTCCTTCAGGTAGTTTAGTTTAGGTTACCGACTGATAGGCAACAACATCCAGCCTCTCAGTGTCCGGTTCCCCTGGTCCCTGATTTGTGGTCAGGCCACTATTGGAACACCAGCCTCTCTTGGCACTCCTCAGGCAGACTTTTCACCGAACAGCTTCCTCCAACAGGACGAATAGCCCAGGACCTCTTTAGGTGGGAACCCAATCAATTACTGAGTCCCAAGCGGCAGATCAATTGCCCGGAAGGCCATTTGCCAGGGTGCCGTGGAATGGCTTCCCCCGAAGGTGGGCATCTCACGAGGAGAAGACCCAGGAAAATGGCGTCTGCCCCATAAATACCCCTCCCAGCATGCACAGCGAGAAAGCCTCCTCCTGGTAGGCTGCTATGGAAAAGTATCAGGTCCTTGACTCCACTGATGCCACCTGCCGACCTGGGGTGGAACTACACCCCAGGAACAACATCATGAGCCCACAGCACAGCCAAGCTGGGACAGAGGATCCAAATTTGAACTAATTAACAATGGTCAGAGTCACTTAACTCTCTGACCCCCTCTAAATTTCAATAGCACCGGTTCTGAAAAGTAACCAGGCGCTACAACAGCTTCCAGCAGTTTCCATTGTCGGACACGATCCCATAGGTGGTCACCATCCTTCACCATTCAGTCTTTCTAGATCACTTTGTAGGTATAGCTATTTAAAACATTTAAAATAAGTACCTATACAGTTTAAAATCCAAAAATACACGGTCTCTCCCTGCTCTGCACATGCTCAGTTGCTTTTCTATTTTTAGGCACTGATTCTAGGATTCAGCAATATGGCAACTCCAGCAAGAAGGAACAATAGCAATGCTTGGTAGCATAATTATTATTGTGGAATGTATGCTTCTTACTAAAGAACATTCTTTTTATCAAGTTGATAAATTTCCACTTTAAATCAATGTTCATCTTTAAGGGTTTGCTCCAGTATCTCCAGCTTGGACCACCAGTCCTTGTATCTTATTAGCACTGGCCAAAGGAAATGCTTCTCAGCCTAGTCCTCCCCTGGTACAATGGAACTTGCTTCTAATGCCGCGTACACACGATCACTTTTTATAATGAAAAAAAAAACGACGTTTTAAAAAACGTCATTTAAAATGATCGTGTGTGGGCAAAACGTCATTTTATGTCTTCAAAAAAACGACCAAAAAAGAATTCGAACATGCTTGAATTTTTTGTGTCGTTTTTCAAAATGTCATTTTTTGTGTCATAAAAAGTGATCGTGTGTGGGTAAAATGACGTTTAAAACAACGTTTTTAAACCCGCGCATGCTCAGAAGCAAGTTATGAGACGGAGCTTCAATGGAACAGGGTGCCGTCGAACGTAGTGTACGTAACCGCGCTTTGCTAGAGCTTTGTTGAAAAACGATGGTGTGTAGGCAACGTCGTTTTGGAAAATGAAGTTTGAAAAACTTTGTTTTGTTTCGTGAGATAAAATGGCATTTTTTTTCATCACAAAAAGTGATCGTGTGTGCGCGGCATAAGATGTTAAATGCTAAAAATGAATCCTCTATTGAGTATGAAAAGAATACCATATGCAGATAATTTTTTTTTTACAGTTTTCTAATGAATAAATTCAGTTTGGTGATAATAATATTTCAGATGGAAATGCTGTATCAGCTGAAGCACCACAGATTATAAGCATCAGATATAGATTCCTTTCTCAGGCGGGGGGTGCAGATGGAACAACCACAAGGGGGGATCTACAGTCTCCTCCCTCTGTATAGTTAACTAGCAGCTGTGTGACAGTTATTCAGATCATAATTAGGCCCTAGTCACTGTCAACATTATACCATATACATCAAAGAAACGCAATTATCTTTCTCCAATTTTCATGTGTCTTCTTGGTGTGTGAGTTGTGAAAATTAAGGCTTTGTTTGTCATTGTGGGAGGGAACTGAGTTATAGATATGTGAGTATGTGCATATTTACCTACTTTAGTCCAGCATAGGATGCTGAAAGATGTTGCTTCTTCTCTTTTTTTCCTCCTATAGCAGGTGACTTACTTGGTTGCCTGACATGGCCTAGCATTTCTGGAAGGGAGTTGCAGCAGCAGTGAAGGGAATGACACAATCTAAGCCCTCAAAGTAGAACTATAGGCAAAACCTTTTTTTTTTTTTGGATAGAGTAGGGGAGGGATATACCCCTGCCTGTTTTTGTTGCCATAGGGGATATTTCCCCTCACTTCCTGTCCAAGACCCAAAACTGGAAGTGAGAAGAAATTCCTCAAAAGTGTGGGAATTCCATGTTATCACCAAGGTCACAAGAATTTGTGTCCCCATTGGAAAATATCCCTTCTATCACTGTTCTGGGGACAACCCAATATTTAATATTTTCTTTTTCTTTTACTTTCGATGATGACAGTAATTGTGACAAATAGAGAGGATAAATCTCCCTAACGGGGACTCAGACAGCAACAGGTACCTAATCCCCCTCCTCTCTATGCAAAACTAAAAAAAAAAAAGTGTTGCCTTTAATTATACTATATAGTATATATAAACCCAATCACTAAAATCTCATATAAGCCTTAACATGTTAGGGTTTTTTCAAAAGTAATTTTCAGTTCTGCAGCTTTAATTTTAATAATACTTTTTGAACCTACCATGACGATCTTCATTCAGGCATGTCCTCTTATAGAGTGACAATACTTTGGCCCTGTTGTCAAATTGTGCTCTTGTATTGTCTTTCTGTCACATGGGCTTCAGACATCGGCGGCCCCTCCATTAGGGGTGCAGGGGCAGCGCCCCCTAATTCATGTGCCCAGCCCCTTATCTACATGAAGGGTGCCAGACGCATTGGATTTCAATGTGTGTTTGTTTTTTAACCATGTGATTAGAGCCTGAGGCTCTAATTGGCTTCAAGAAAGGGTGGGTGCGAGGCTCAGAGCACTGCACCCTGAGCCCACCCAGTTGTGTGACAATAGCAAATTAATTGGGCTGTTACTGATCAAAATTTTTTTGTTCGATTAATCATTTTTTATTTTAATCGATTAATCGACTAATTTCGATTAATTATAACGCACATACAGTTCCAACTACTTTTAGCTGATCTCCTTGCAGGCTGATTTCCAGTGCAGCTACCAACAGCAGGGTACAAAAAAACACACAAAGGCAGCGCTCGATGGGAATAGCATTAAAACTTTTATAATCTTCAAGTAGGTAACAAAATAAATATTGCACTGGAGATGAAATCGATGTAGCTACATAAACTGTAAAAATGGTGCGAGTAATACCAAATGGTATCAAAAGCAGTCATAAAAATATGTAGCCAAGTATGATACTGGTATAAAAATGTGTACAACGATACCACTGCTAAATCCAGATGAGGAGAGGTTATCATCAGTCCGTCGGCATGTAGCTGTCCCATGAAGGGAACTATCACAACTCCCAGTGGATGGTTGTAAAATCCCAGGTTAATAAAAGGAAGCGATAGAGGGAAGTGTAAGGCCGCGTACACAGGACCAAATACATCTGTTCAAATCGGTCTGACAGACCGATTTGAACAGATTTGTCTGCTGGGCTGTTTTGGTTTGATCGCTGTACACACGATCAAACCAAAACCCCGCCCCCAGACAGCGCGGTGACGTGGCGATGACGTTGACGCCGCCACGTCACCACACCAGGAAGTAAAACACTTCCGCGCATGCATCGAATCCATTCGACGCATGTGCGAGCAGATATGTCTGCTGGTTAGCGTACTAACCAGTAGACATGTCGGACGGACGGATTCCCAGCAGACAGATTTTAAAGCATGCTTTAAAATCTGTCAGCTGGCCAAATCTGTCTGTCCGCCCGTACACACGATCGAATCTGTCTGCTGAAACGGTCTGTCAGACCGTTTCCAGCAGATAGATTTGATCCTGTGTACGCAGCCTAACAGCTACTATGTGGCAGATAGTAAGGTCCGCCACCATGCAGATATGAAGGCACAGCTAAGGACCCCTTCAGATGGATACGGCAAGCCCCGCCGGTGTCTGTGACGTTACTGGATCTCCGACGGAACTCCCTGAAGGCCCAGAAATCGGCGGAGAGGCGAATACCAATCAAAATAATTTTAATCGATCAAAAATATTTTGATCGATCAAAAAAATTAAAGATTAATCGATTAATTAAAAGTTAATTTGCACAGCCCTACAAATTAATATTTGCTATTGTCTTCTTGATTCTCCTGGTGCAGGAAGGGGCCATCCCCAAACTGTTCCCACAAAGTTGAGAACATGAAATTGTCCAAAATGTCTTGTCATGCTGACACCTTAAAAGTTCCCTTCACTTGAATTAGGGGCCAAGCCCAACCCCTGTAAAACAACCCCACTCTATAATCCCCCCTCCACCAAATGATTTGGACCAGTGCACAAAGCAATATCCATAAAGACATGGATGAGTGAGTTTGGGGTGGAGGAACTTGACTGGGCTGCACAGAGTCCTGACTTTAACCTGACAGAACACCTTTATGATGAATTAGAGTAGACACTGCGAGCCAGGCCTTCTCGTCCAATATTAGTGCCTAACCCAGGGATCCTCAAACTACGGACCTCCAGCTGTTGCGGAACTACACTTCCCATGAGGCATTGTAAAACTCTGACATTCACAGACATAACTAGGCATGATGGGAATTGTAGTTCCTGAACACCTGGAGGGCCGTAGTTTGAAGACCCCTGGCCTAACCTCACAAATGCACTTTTGAAAGAATGGTAAAACATTCCCATAGACATTACTAAACTTTGTGGTCTTCCCAGGACTGGCAGTGTTTTTCTGCCTCTAAATGCCTCTACCTCTAAGCTCCTCTAAAGCCTATGGCCCAGATTCACAAAGCAGTTACACCGACGTAAGTGCAAATTTGCGCCGGTAAGCGTAAATGTGCGCCTGCGTATCTGTGCACCAGACCCACAAACCAACATACATCTAAAAACTGGCCAGCCTACGCCGACGTAGCTTACATACGCCTGCGTAGCGTGGGCGCACTTTTCGTCTGGATGCATGTTGCTGCTCCCATTGATTAGGCATTGAGGGAAATACGGCGATTCACGAACGTACGTGCGACCGACGCATGCTATACGAGGTGCGCGTAAATTGTACGTCCGGCGTAAAGTTATTCCCCATAGATGAGGCGCAACCCGGCAACAGACATGCAAAGGTCTGCACCAGAGAACACAGGCCGGCGTATTGGGCATACGTTACGTTCACGGAGTACGTGGTGATCCGGCGTAGCTTAGGCATTTGTGCCGGCGTGGTTGTGAGCATGCGCATAAGGGTGTTGTTTCATGCGTCCACGTCACGGTAACGTCACGGTGCATGCGCAGTTCGTGATACACCAGGCGTAAAACACTGCACCATGCTCATTTGCATGGGGTCACTCCCACTTCCACCTACGCCGGCCTGCGCCTTCTAAACTTACGCCGCGCCGACGCAGCGTTGGGAGCAATAGCTTGCTGAATGCAGTGCTTGCCTCTCCGCGCTATGGCGGAGTAATGTGCGTCCACTCTCTGTGAATCTGGGCCTATGTTTGCATGAACACTTAGGGCCAGATTCTCATTTTCGCTGGCGTAGCGTAAGCCATTTACACTACGCCGCCGCAACGTAACAGAGCAAGTGGTGTATTCTCCATGCACTTTCTCCGTAGTTTGCGGAGGTGTAGTGTAAATGGCCCAGCGTAAGGCCGCGTAATTCAAAAGGGGCGGCTTGTATTTAAATTAAGCGCGCCCCCGCGTTGATCGAACTGCGCATGCGCCGGCCGGGGAAAAAGCCCAGTGCGCATGCTCCAGGTCACGTCGGAAAGCGTTGTTGAAACCGACGTCAAAACGACGTGATCGTCGCTACGCAATGCCCTATTCACGAACGAGTTAGTAAAACGACGTAAGCGACGGAAAAAGCCGAAGCTGACCCGACGCCATACTTAACATGGCATCCGACGGCACCCGACGGCATCCGACGGTACTGCGTAAGGTTACCCCTCATATTAGCAGGGGTAACCTTACGCGTTCGAAAACGGCGTACGCGACGAAGGGGCGGCGTAAAAGCGTTCGGGAATCTGCGTAGTAGCCTCATTTGCATAGGCAAATGAGAAAACAACGTAAAGGCCACCTAGTGGCCGGAGATGTCATTACAACTACGATCCGCAAGTGTAATGGTATTACACTTGTCGGATGTTCAGCCGTATCTATGCCAAAGTGATTCAAGGAATCACTCGCATAGATACCCGGCAAAAAAAACGGCGATACGACGGGGTATCTGAGATACTCCGTCGTAGCGCCTCTGAGAATCTGGCCCATAGACTAACATGGAGGTGCATTTAGAGACAGGAAAAAAAACAAAAACGCCTGACGCCCCAAGGAGAAAAAAACATCCAATGTGCATGATTCCTGATTTAACCGCCATCTGTGTCTAGACTTTGCTCTAAGCCCCAAGCTTTAGTTAATATTATTTATATTCGTCTGTAGACTGCCCCCTGGGCCTTATTCCACTACAATAGACTGTATTGCATACACTTACTTCCCCTGGCATTCTTCATCAGATATTGCAGAGATCTTTATGTCAGCATAGCTTCTTCACCTCTATTCACGTACCTGAACTCTTCCTCAGCTGCAAATTGTTGGTATCAGTTCACCCAGCCTCTCTGTATGTCCTTCTTTCAGATGTTCCTTTGCAACTTCCAGTATCTGCAATCGCTCTGATTACACCGCTGTCTGATGTCAGCTCCCTTGTCTCTCTCTATCATTCAGCCATTTCTTTCTCCTTTCACTGCATGTTTTTCTGCCAGTTAACTCTGTCTTTGCTGCTGCTACCTCTGAAGTCACCAGCCCTGTCTCATTACTAGCAGTTCAATTCCCATTTCATTGAATAGGCTTCAACCAGTCAACTCTTCTTAAACTTATGTTGGCTGTACTTGTAAAAATGTAAGTTTCTTCTTTCTTTCTTTCTTTCTTTCTTTCTTTCTTTCTTTCTTTCTTTCTTTCTTTTTCTCTTTCTTTCTTTCTCTCTTTCTTTCTTTCTCTCTTTCTTTCTCTCTTTCTTTCTTTCTTTCTCTTTCTTTCTTTCTTTCATTATTTTAAATTACATTTATTTATTTAATATTCTAAAATATTATATTTCTTAATTTTCTCTGAACTGTTCTTCTCATTGCTTTGCTTCTACTTCAAAAAATGGTATCTGCATAGGCGTGCGCAGGGGGTGTGACGAATGTGCCTGGGCACACCCTAATCACCGCTTGCAGATTCCTCCTGCTGATATTGCATCAATGCCTGCAATTTTTTTTTTTTTTTAATAAAAAGATTAAAATAATAAAAGTAATAAGCTGGTGACACTGTCCACTGCAATAGGATGCACACACCTATGGGTATCTGGTTTCCAATGTAGGTTTATTGAGCACTGCCAGACCCTCCATATCCTACTTGGGTCTACACACATTACAGTTCTCTGATATAAGCAGCTCCTGCTCATCTTGTTGTTCCTTGTGCTATATATTCTATATAAATTTCAAAGACATTCCTCTGCTGCTATGTCCTACAGTACAATGCAGGCATACCCCACTTTTAAGTACACAATGGGATTTATTTATTATTGCTGGAGAGTGCAAAATCAGGCTCACTTCTGAATATAAACGAATGAGCTTTAAAGTGTTGTAAACCATAGCTCATTATGTATTTCTTACCTTAGATCAAAGATTAATAACCTTAGATCGGTAATCATTTACCTTAGATCCTCATACCCCCCTCCGGCTGCCGACATCTCCCGGGGGGTTACTTCCGAGTATCGCGGCTTCGGTGCTCTGATTGGCTGGGAGCCACTTGTAATGGCACACAGACAGAAGCAATGGCACATACGTTTGCTTAAAGGGGAGGTTCCCCTAAAAATAAACTTTTAACATTGCATGTCTCTTTTTAATTACATGTAGAATCGGCTGGTAGTTTAAAAAAAAAACGTCCGTACATACCATTTTCGGCATGTAGTCTCACCGTCGCTTCCGGGTCTGGCGGTCGGGTATGGGTCTGGCGGTCGGGGACAGGCATCCGATCGACGCATACAGCACGTCACGAGAAGCCGAAAGAAGCCGAACGTTGGTGCGCATGCGCCCTATAGAGCCGCACCAACGTTCGGCTTCTTTCGGCATCTCGTGACGCGCTGTATGCGTCGATCGGATGCCTGTCCCCGACCGCCAGACCCAGAAGCGACGGTGAGACTACATGCCGAAAATGGTATGTACGGACGTTTTTTTTTTTAAACTACCAGCCGATTCTACATGTAATTAAAAAGAGACATGAAATGTTAAAAGTTTCTTTTTAGTGGAACCTCCCCTTTAAGTGCGCATGTGCCAATGCAGGGGACGGGGATATGTCCTAAACCGTGCAGGTTTAGGAGATATACTGTATAGCTACAGGTAAGCCTTATTATATGCTTATCTGTAGCATAAAGTGGTTGTAAAGGGTTTACAACCACTTTAAGCCAGGTTTTATTACCAGGCTTAATTGAACAAGCTGGGATTAGAAGCTCATTGGTTTCTATGCAGAAGTGAGACAGATGCACTCTACTAAATAAACCCCATTGTGTACTTAAAAGTGGGGTATGCCTGCAATGATGAATTACCAATAGCTGCTTGCACGTTTTGCTATTCAAAACAAATGCAATGAGGTTGGTTTACTAAAACTGGAGAGTGAAAAATCTGGTGCCGCTTTGCATAGAAACTTTCCAGCTAAATTGAACAAGCTGAAGTTAGAAGCTTATTGGCTTCCATGTACAACTGCACTAAATTTTGCACTCTCCAGTTTTAGTAAATCAACCCCTTTGTATTTATACCTTGCAACCCATTCACTTTCCCTAAAATGCATTAGAACTCCTAGAATATTACTACTGATGTGCATACTAATGGACATTGGAGGGTTGAATGGAAAAGATGTGTACTGGATCATTCTTTTTGTCCATTTAATATAATTTTTTTTAGGTATCTTTATTGTCTTTTATTTTTTTGTATCCACTGTATGACCTTGTTGCAAAATATTGGGTAATTGTTATACATATCGACCAGGTCGCTTTCTATACCATTTGGTTTATTCTTTTGTTTTCAATAAGCTCATCATATTTTTGATCTTATATGGGTCTGAGTGTGGCTGTAGTGGGGCATATACATGGACCTTTTGCCCTGTTTCACATTGATGCAATTTGGCATGCAATTTGACATGTCAAATTGCAAGCCAAATGGGCGGCAAATGCCGGCAATGGCACCATCCGAATTGGTTCACAAAAGTAGTTTCTGTACAATTTTTTGGTGATTTTGGGGTGCGATTTTCATTGACATCTGTGCAGAAACCCCCACAGATGACTCTGAAATCGCCCCCGAAGTTGGGACTGACATGCGGGAATGAAATTGTGCGAGTTCAGCTGAACTCACACAATTTCATTTCTGTAGTCAGTGTGAACCAGAGCTTTAAGTCGATATAGTGGGCTATATGCAAGTTCCAGTTTGACATGCTTAGACTACATGTCTGTCTATCAGCAACCATTGAGCGAATGATCATTTTCTGATGGTGTCAGTGTGCATACATGTAAATAGTTGTTCCTTTATGTTATATGTTATTTGTACCTGTGTGCACCCATACGACACCTTGGGTTTTTAGAAAAATATCAAATTTGGTCTACAACATAGTCATATAAAGTTAAAATACATATTTATTTTGTTATCAAAATATTAAAATAGTAAAATCTATCATTCAGCCATTTCTTTCTCCTTTCACTGCATGTTTTTCTGCCAGTTAACTCTGTCTTTGCTGCTGCTACCTCTGAAGTCACCAGCCCTGTCTCATTACTAGCAGTTCAATTCCCATTTCATTGAATAGGCTTCAACCAGTCAACTCTTCTTAAACTTATGTTGGCTGTACTTGTAAAAATGTAAGTTTCTTTCTTTCTTTCTTTCTTTCTTTCTTTCTTTCTTTCTTTCTTTCTTTCTTTCTTTCTTTCTTTCTTTCTTTCTTTCTTTCTTTCTTTCTTTCTTTCTTTCTTTCTTTCTTTCTTTCTTTCTTTCTTTCTTTCTTTCTTTCTTTCTTTCTTTCTTTCTTTCTTTCTTTCTTTCTTTTTCTCTTTCTTTCTTTCTCTTTCTTTCTTTCATTATTTTAAATTACATTTATTTATTTAATATTCTAAAATATTATATTTCTTAATTTTCTCTGAACTGTTCTTCTCATTGCTTTACTTCTACTTCAAAAAAATGGTATCTGCATAGGCGTGCGCAGGGGGTGTGACGAATGTGCCTGGGCACACCCTAATCACCGCTTGCAGATTCCTCCTGCTGATATTGCATCAATGCCTGCAATTTTTTTTTTTTTTAATAAAAAGATTAAAATAATAAAAGTAATAAGCTGGTGACACTGTCCACTGCAATAGGATGCACACACCTATGGGTATCTGGTTTCCAATGTAGGTTTATTGAGCACTGCCAGACCCTCCATATCCTACTTGGGTCTACACACATTACAGTTCTCTGATATAAGCAGCTCCTGGTTTTTAGAAAAATATCAAATTTGGTTTTGTATACTTTTTCATCTATCTTTCTAATGGTTTTAGTTTTTCTCACATTTGTTTGTGGTATATACCAAATGTTTGTCTTGAGCAAATGAATTAAGCAACCTAACATCTTCCAGCTGTATTTGGACTATTTAGGAGTTACTTTCATAAGTGCTTACAGGTTATGACTAAGCAAAGTAATTTGTGAAACGCTCTCCTCTGTGTGTGTCATGATGTTATCGTGAATTGATTTCTTGATGTTGGATGAATTTACGAAATAATATTTTTTTTTTTTGTATCCTGTAGTGAGGTCACTCTTTCTCTATTTTGATTAACTAAATACAAATACATTTGGGCAGTGAAAGACCGAAATAGGCACCACATCCCAATTATGAAAAAATGTGAAGATACAAAAGGCAGGACTTTAAAGGTGCCAGAACAAGTCTACAACATAGTCATATAAAGTTAAAATACATATTTATTTTGTTATCAAAATATTAAAATAGTAAAATATCACAATAACATGCAATTCATACAACTGTGCAGCCACTTCTGCTCTACATGTTTTGCACAGAAGAGCTTCCTCAGGAGCTTTAAGAGTGCTGCATAAAGTTGATGCTATAAGTGAGAAAGTCAAACATTTATGAATATTTACAATAAATTGTATTGTACAGACATCATTACAGTTTTATTTTGTCATTTAGACTTGTTATTTTACATAAATGAATTATACAAAATAAATTGAACTAGAAAGGGGCCTACTGGATGCTTAAAATGCAAGATTTAATCCAATGAAATACAGCTCCTCTAGAGCCAGGACTTTGTGCAACCATAGGGAAAGGACAAAGGGGAAAAACACATATAATAAGTATAAAAAGGTGTTTAAGAGACTATAATTGGCCAAAAATCAATCAATTTGTCAATATGTAGGATATGAATAGAAAAGGGCCTAAATTTAACGTACATCCAAGGCAGGTGATACTGCAGATGCACAGGTATCAAGTGTGCCAACGCCCCGATATAAATGGAATAAATTGAAACCTAGTATGTTGGACTTTAAGGGCACACAATATTGTAGTAAGAAAACTAGATACATTTATTAAAGGAATATCATAAAATTAGTAGTAAATAAATAGTAAATACATTTAGTAGAGGTGTCCTCCATTAATCAGGGAACTTAACACGGCTGTGCAAATAGGTGCTGGGATGCAAGGATTTTCTGTTTGCTATTGCTTGATTTCTATCTCCATTCACGTGGACTGAAGATTCACAAGCTAGCATCCGGTGAGCCAGGTTTATCCCCCTGTCCACCGTTAATCTGGTAAAAAATTTTACCCAGCCTATTACCTGACCATCCATGTATACCCCTGGAATATGAGGTATTTTCTATTGCGTACCAGCAACTGATCACCCTATCATCTAACACAACGATATTTACCCCCCTAATTGGCTTGATTGTAGACATGTGCACAGAAAAAAAAAATCGTTTTTTTTGTTCTGTTTCGTAACGTTCGGTTTTTTTGTTTTCGTTCGTTTTTTGTAAGACCCCCGTTTTCCTGTTTGTTCCTGTTCGTTTTTCGTATGACGCGATTTTTTCGTATTCCGATCGTTTCGTATTTTCGTTACTGTTTTATTTTCGTACATGCGGGATGGTTCGTTATTCTGTTTAATTCTTGTTCGTTACTTGTTAGACAATAATTTTCGTGAATTTTCGTCAATGATTTACAGCAGGGATCCTCAAACTACGGCCCTCCAGCTGTTGCGGAACTACACTTCCCATGAGGCATTGTAAAACTCTGACATTCACAGACATAACTAGGCATGATGGGAATTGTAGTTCCTGAACACCTGGAGGGCCGTAGTTTGAAGACCCCTGATTTACAGTATCTTGAAACCCTTTTCTTTTGCTATTTTCAGTCGTATGTTCATATGACATCTATAACAAAAGATTTGCATTCTGTATTTTAAATTCCTTTTTTCTGTTCGTATTTTGGATTCAAAATACAGCATGCAAATCTTTTGTTATAGATGTCATATGAACAATGAACATAGGACTGAAAACAAACAGAAAAAGGATTGAAACAAAATACAGCATGCAAATCTTTTGTTATAGATGTCATATGAACAATGAACATAGGACTGAAAACAAACAGAAAAAGGATTCAAACAAAATACAGAATGTAAATCTTTTGTTATAGATGTCATTTTTGTTCTTTTGCCGTTTTCGTTTTGTCGTTTTTTTTCGTCGGATCATTCATTAGTATTTGCGGTTGTTCGTTATGTGGCTCATTCGTAATCTCGTAGTTTTCGTATTTTGGTGCTTTAATTTTTTCGTATGTACACATTATCCTGCGGGTACGAAAATGAACATTTTCGTATGAAAATAACATTCGTACGAACGGGAATGCACATATCTACTTGATTGACACATTGTTGAACCACAGCCAACTTTAGGTTAAAATAGACTAGTCGTTGTCTATCTTCAACGCGGTCAACTGTTTTTTATTGAAATGTCTGTGCTCCTGAGGAAGCGTTTTGAATAGCGCTCAACATGTAGAGCAAGTCCTCTTACTCCTCTGGAATACCACCTGGCTATAGAATATCTAAGCTAACTTTATAACTATACTTTGTATCTCAGCTTTCTTATGGTAGAATTTTAGTATCATTGTAATAGCCTATGTGGACCAGTTATCGATCCGATTTCATCTTGATTTTATGTCTTTAACTGCTTTTATGATATTCCTTTAATACATCTATCTAGTTTTCTTACTACAATATTGTGTGCCCTTAAAGTCCAACAATATGTAGGATAGATTTATCTTAATCGTATCGGATTCAAATGCAACCAATTGATTCCCCTTTTTCCCATTGAAAAGCGTATTCAGCTGCTGAAATTGGAACAGAAAGGAGGCATGGATGGTATTTGCTGAGATGGGGAGCTCAGAGTAGAAAAATAACAGCAAAGATTCCTTCAAACTGTATGGGCTTAATAGATCAACCTCTAGACAAAAATCAGCCAGTGTTATCCTAAAAGGAGAAATGGGTATATGTTGTTCCATATACAGTAACAATGCAAGGGTTAACACGTGGCCTCATGGTCAACCAGACTGGGGAAAGATCAAGCACCCGCCTCTCTATACTATATACTCTATACTATGAGATTGTCAAAGATGATGTAAAGGTCCACCCAGTAAGGAATGGTGACCATATGTTCCTAAGTCTCACCCTCCAGAATAAACACAGACATAAATAAAATGGCTGATAGAGGTTCGACCTGTCATGAAGTCACAGACATTAATGTGGAGAGGAAGAGGAGAGGTGCAGACCTTCTCTCTCTCACAAACCCCCTGTCAGTGAATGGTGGCTATAATGCCACAATTTAACCTTTCCCCGTCCCGATGGCTTCTGATGTCACCAGCAATTGATGCTGCTGCGCATGCGCCAGTCCAATGAGGCGGATGTGGCGTCACACGCGTCTTTTTACTGTCGGAAAAGCTCTGCCAACTTCCATCATCCAAGCAAAATACTGTTATTTTAAAACATTTCCTTTGCATCTAATTGTGTATTTTTGGAAAGTGAACTTCCACCACATTTACTAAGCTTAGGGACAAAATAAAATAAATTGTGTAGGGACCACCTCAATGAGGATCCAGCTGGACTGGTCTGGCATGCATGGTGCTGTCTGGGCTCTTGTATGATATGCTGCATTAGATTGCTGAGAATCAGAAACATGTTGTGTGTGTGTGCAATACCCCCGACAAGCCTTCCATCCTAGATCATGGCCCAAGTTAACCGCTTAAGGACCGCCGCACGCAGATGTACGTCCACAGAATAGCACGTACAGTCACATTGGCGTACAGGTACGTCCCTGCCTGTTGGGGGTCCGATCGGGACCCCCTCCGCTGCGTGCGGCGGTCCTCTTACCTTCTCCTGGGATCCAACTTGAGGGGGCGGCTGCTCGATTCTGTCCATCCCCTCCGAAACGATCTAAGCGAATCGGCTCCCTAGCCGCGTGTCACTTCCTCTTCCTGTGTAATGTAAACACAGGCAGAGGAAGTGATGTCTTCTCTCCCTCGGCGGTATTTTCAAACCGCCAATAGGAGAGAAGACTGACACAGTAAGTTGCACCAACACTACATTGACACCACACACGCAGGCACATTTAACCCCCCCGATCGCCCCCCCACCCCCCTGTCACAGTGTCACTGAATGCAGTGATCATATATGTACTGATCACGGCATATAGTGTCAGTGTGAGGCCCCGTACACACGGCAGAGAACCTCGACGGGCGGAACACATCGTTCCCCCCTTTGAGGTTCTCACCCGGCCGTCAGATTCGGCGACCAGCCCGTCGGGAAGGGCGACCAGCCATTCATCCGGACAGGCCGTCTAGCAAATGGAGAACCTGCTCTCTATTTGCGCGACGGGTTTCCCGACAGGCGGGGCTCGCCGAATCCGTACACACGGCCGAGGTTCTCGGCAGAATTAGGCTCCCAGCGAGGTTCTCGCTGGTTTCTGCCGAGAACCTTGGCCGTGTGTACGGGGCTTCACAGTTAGTGTGACAGTCAGTTAGTGTTAGGTCCAGGGTAGCCCCGTACCCCCCTAATAAAGTTTTAACCCCTTGATCACCGCCCTAGTTAACCCTTTCTCCCTATTGCCAGCGTCACTAAGCGATCATTTTTCTGATTGCTGTATTAGTGTCGCTGTTGCCGCCAAGTAGCTAATTTTTTTTATTTGCGATTTTTTTTTACTAAAGACATGTGGCTGAATACATTTTGGCTTAAATGTTTAACTAAAATTTTGTTTATTCAATTTGTCTTATAACAAAAAGTAAAAAATATTGTTTTTTTTTCAAAAATGTCGCTCTATTTTTGTATAAAGCGCAAAAAATAAAAATTGCAGAGGTGATCAAATACCACCAAAAGAAAGCTCTATTTTTGGGAAGAAAAGGACGCGAAATTTGTTTGGGAGCCACGTCGCACGACCGCGCAATTGTCTGTTAAAGCGACGCAGTGCCGAATTGTAAAAACACCTTGGGTCATTTAGCAGCATATTGGTCCGGTCCTTAAGTGGTTAAAAAAACTATTGTGTCAGAAAGCAGTGACGTAAAACACAACGACGTGCTGAGAAAAATTAAGTTCAATGCTTCCGAGCATGCGTCGACTTGATTCTGAGCATGCGTGGTTTTTTAACCGATGGACGTGCCCACAGACGATCGTTTTTTTCTATCGGTTTTTTAACCATCAGATAATTTTAAAACAAGTTCCTATTTTTTTCACAATGGATAAAAAACCAATGGGGCCCACACACGATCGGTTCGTCTGATGAAAACGGTCCATCAGACCGTTTTCATCAGATGAACCGATCGGGTGTAAGCGGCATAAGGCAAAGGTGTAGGCAAATTCAAGTCAGAGGTCAGTTCAAGGATTTGAGGAAAACAAGCAGACGTAAGGACAGAAGATGGACAACCAAATCAGCAATTATGGTAAAATACCACATTCCATATTCCTGGTATGTGCCTACTTCTCTTTGCATCACTTCCTTTGTGTGAAATCCCTGGTGTCCTTGTCAGTCTCTTTGCTTTGCTATTAAAAACTGACCACGCTTAGCAAAGAAAACATCATGATCAGTTCTCTAGCTATGCTGGGAACTCAGTCTGCTCTCCTCCAATAATCAGACTTGCCCTCCCCCCCACAGGCTTTCCCTGTGAAGTTCTGTGCCCTGCTGTTTCTCATCCCTCAACCCATTTGCAGCTGAAAATATAGAGAATGTGATCACTTATAAAAAAGGAGAAAAAGTGTTTATAATATTTTTATATCTATACAAAAATTCTTTGCCGTTTATTTATATTTAACTGAATGGGTTGTTTTACAAGGTGAGGGTTTACATATGCTTTAAGCTTCTAGGAACTGACCGGAGATAACAGAAACAAATTGATCAAAAAGGCACCTATTGACTTTGGATAACGCCACTACACACCTCACCTTTGGACTCCATAGAGCCAGTGGGTCTATTTAGACCCAAATGGGGATTTAAGCAGCAGTGGGATTTGGAACTGGGCAAGACGTAATTTGGCTAGTCACACACCGGAAGGTCCTGGGCCCCTCTACTCTCCACTTCCCTGGATATGAGGGACGCTTAGACGTAACTCCTTCCCCACACAACTCTATAAGCAAAAAAGGGGGTCTACATCCAGTTTATTACAGGGTTTGAATTACGATTTGCACTACTCTTCCTCCGTGGCCCCTGATGACGGTCGACAACCAGAAACGCGTCGGGCATACACACTTCATCTACTAGGAGAGTGCTTTTTTGTCTATTTTGCCATCTGTTTGTGGCATATGTATTGTTTTATTATTACTGTTTTTATAATTTGTCTATGTGTTGCTTTTACATGCACCATGGGTGCGTGCTGTGTGCATTAATAATAAGTGCCAGTTTTTGTACCAATTCCTATTAAAGATCGCTTTTATACCTTAATACTTTGTCTAGCCTTTAAAGTCCCACCCAGGGGGAGATACTCTCTTTTTGTTAAAAAATAATTGATCAGGCACTAGTATGTTGTTCTGAATAGCTTTTAAACTGTCTGCCTACAATTTCTCTGACACCATTTTCTGTGTGCAGTGCAAGATTCTGAGCAGATCAACCATTAGAAGATGACTGCATATACTTAAATCAATTCCACCTGCCTAAGACAAGAGGACACTGGCTGATAATAGTACTGTAATTGGTAGCAAGTTACTACATCTGAGCATATTTCGTAAATAGCAGTCAGCTAATAATTTTTTGGCTTCTACTTCGCAGATACTGTGGGTTTGATATGCTAAATGCAAATAAATTGTTCATTTTGCAAGGGAAGTTGTATGTACTTTGTAATGCAACTTGCCCACTGCTTAGTGCATGAGGGGAAGTTCTGCTGACTTCCAATATCCAATCATTTTCAATCAAATATGCAGTTTCTTTTTTATTTTCTTTGCACATGATTGAGTATTTTTTTGAAAAGTTACATTTCACCACATTCACCAAGCTTTGGATCAAATGCTCTTGCAAAATGAACTACTTATTTGCCTTTAGAATATCAACCCCAGTATTTCCAGTGCCCTTTAACTTCCCCTTCTTTAAATTCCCTTCTTTGTCTACAGCCACTGTACAG
The DNA here is from genome assembly GCA_029574335.1 of Rana kukunoris. Classification (NCBI taxonomy): domain Eukaryota; kingdom Metazoa; phylum Chordata; class Amphibia; order Anura; family Ranidae; genus Rana; species Rana kukunoris. The sequence goes on from CM056052.1 coordinate 105,377,520, forward strand.
TCATTTTAGTCCTGTATTTTTATACTCATATGCTTTAGTTGGGTTTTTCTCCTTAACTAATCTCTCAAAGTGTCAATTAACCCACATCATAAAAAACTATCAATAAATGCTGTATTACATGCTGTTCATACTCGATCAGTCACTATGAGATTTTTTTTTCTGTATTCTGCAAAAAAACCTGGTTGATCCTGCTGTCCTCTATTTCCCCCTTCTGTTCATGTCCCCAATTCAGCTAGGGGAAACTCTGCACATGCTCAGTTTTCAGTGAGTTTCTACGTTGAGCTTTTTCTCCCAATCATATCTGAGCATTCCCTGTGACTATAGAGTCACCACATGTAAATTACAGCCCACTCCCTCCCTCCACCTTTCTGCCCACTAACCAACTAAACACAATGGGGATGGGATATTATCTGTAGCTTGATGGAGGCTTCACCTCCTTATTCTAAGACACAGGCTGGAGGGGCGTGACACAGCCCGTAAGTGGCAGAAATCCACCCACGCCATGTTATTTACACAAAATTATAAAGATTTATCTTAATATATATATATTTATATGCCAATTTAAAACAGCTTATTGATATTAATTATTTATTTTTACCTAATATTCCAATTTTTTAAAACATGTGACCAGCAGCAGAGGACAGGCTTATATTTCCCTGCAGACAAGATGGGAAAGTTCTGGGTCGTGTTACAGCTGTATATCACATAGGAAAAGGGTACTTTAGCAAGTTCCCATGCCTCCTTCGGTCTAATGAGAACCTCCTGAGCCAGAGATAGTTGACATCCCCCTTTATGTAGTGGGTTTCAAGGCATAGGCATAAACTTGGTGGCAGAGCTTTTTTGCCAAGGAAAACAGTCGTGTGTATGCTTTACAAAACTCGACGAGGAAAAAAGAGAACAAGTTCTCTTTTTCCTCGACGGGAGTCTCAATTTCCTCGTCATGTTCCTCGTCGGGCTGGTTTTTCGACGAGAAACACGTTTGTGTGTATGCTTAGAAACACGCGCATGCTCAGAATAAAGTATGAGACGGGAGCGCACCTTCGGTAAAAGTAGCGTTTGTAATGGAGATAGCACATTTGTCACGCTGAATTTGTCAGACTGAAAAGTGCAAATGTCTCTTACCAAACTTTTACTTAACTTTTACTTTTCCTTTCTTTTTTGCACCAGTCCCAATTGTAAGCCTAGTCTTCTTTCACCTGTACCCTTTCCAAATGTCATATTCCGTGACTCTTCTGTTTATCTACCACATTTTCTCACCTACTGCTTACAAGTCTCACCTTTCTCCTTCGTTTATGGTCGTCAATCTTGCCTTCTTCACCAGTCAAGTTTTTGATTCTTTTCTTTTTGTGTCCACCAATTTAATTTTTCTATAAGTCCATCTCCTCTCCAGTTTGTCAGTTTGCTCTACCTTTGCAAATCTAGTTTGTTTTAGTCTTGCCTTTCTTTGTCAATCCTGCTTTTCTTTTGTCCATTTTCCTTTCTTGTCTTCCTTCATCCATTCGTTTTCAGTCTTCTCTCCTCCATCTATCTAACTTGTCTTCTTTCTTTCATCTGTACAATTTTTCATTTTCACTTTCCTCCACCCATCTCATTTGTCAGTGTCATCTTTCTCCCCTTACTCTTATTGCCATCATTTTTTTTCCATCCACTTTGGCAGTCTAGCCTTCCTTCATCTCCTCTATTTGTCAGCCTTGTCCTCCTTCCAGTGTCTTGTTTATAAGCCCTGTCTTCCTTCATCCACACCATTTCTTAGCCTTATTTGTCTTCTAACCATGCTATTTATTAGTCTCATCTGTGTTTATTAGTATTGTCTTCCTTTGGTTGTCTTGCTTACCTGCCTTAGCATTCTTTATATCCAGCTTAGTCTGGTTTGTCTATATATTCTTCTCTTCCACCCATCCTTATTTCTGACCTTGTGTCTGGTTTTTACTCTTTTATTCCTATTTTCTATGAGCTCCATCTATTTCTTTCTGCTTTTTCATCTTAAATATCAAATCCCTGTCATCCCACCTAACTTTTTTGTTTTTTGTATCTATAATCTTTCCATTTGGGTATTTTTCTCATTTCATATTTTCACTGATGTGTTTACTTTCTTGTATATGTCCTGTCCTGTATAATTTAAATAGTTCTGCTAAAATATTTTCCAATCTTTTCATCATTGAGCTATCTTCCTTTCAGTGTATCCATTGATTACTATATTCATGTTTACCATGGCATCTGACCATTTAATTCATCAAGAATTTTCTTAGCATTTTAACTCTGGATAGTTCTTAAAAAACTAGGCAGCTAGACGGCCTATAATGTACAATATACTTACACTTCTCAACAGAAATATACTGTTTCTTGTCAAAGTAAAAGTGTATTTTAAAGAAGAATTCTAGGATATTTTTCCCCTTGCATTGGAGCTGTTTCCTTACTGCATGGGTTAACTGCATGTTTTTGTCAAGGGGCGAGGAAAGTGGAGATATACTATACTTACCTAATCCGCTGATCCTCCCCAAGATTGGTCGCTGCCACTCCTACTCCCCTATGGTCTAGCTGTATTGTGCGATGGACTGTTTCTGATATTATCATACCAATAGACAGGCTCTGGATGTGAGGACAGGAGGAATAATTCACCACTGGATGCGGGGAGTATAGCCTTTCTATGCACCCCTGGACAAAACAAGCAGTCAACCCATGCAGTGCAGACACAGCCCCACTGCATGAGATTTTTTTCCCCCTGGATTTCTGCTTTAAGTTGCTCTCACATAAAAATGTATGCAGATAAGTCATCAGTTATATATCAGACAGGAGGCTCATATCTTGCATTAATCTTTCTTTATTAATGCTCATAGCAGAAACATTTTCTTCATATTTTATGTAATTCACCAGAAACTTTTTCACATAAATTGGTGGAAAAAGGAAAACTACAATTCCCAGCAGTCCCAGCAACCGTGTAGCCACACCTCCAGGTGACATGTATATATTGGACTGCACTGGTGTACTCCCTCCTCTTTCTTTCTGCTCATGGCAGAGATAAGTATTACTTTATGATATTGCTTTTCTTATATGATTACTATAAGATATTATCTAGAGAGTTTTTTTTTCACTACTTGGCACATCTCTTATGTGTTTCTATTCTTTTGTTTTTCTAAACAGTCTTTTATTCTTCATTCTTTATTTCTGCGATCTACTATATTTCTTACATCCAGGGGCGCTGTAGTACCTTCTTACATCAGGGACGCGGCGCTGACCTTATCTTTCGCGCTGTTTTCCCGTATTCCCTTTATTCTGTCCCTATCCCGCTTACCTGCGGGCGCCATTTTCTTCCTCTTATTCCCATCTTCTTCCGCCGCAGGCCATAATTTTTTGCGTCTAACAACGCGGGAAGGGGCGGGTCTACTAGAGGCGTGCTTCCTCCTATCGCCCCTTCAGGATTTCGGCCATTCACTGACTCTCGTCGACATCTCGCGAGTCTAGGGACGTATCTCAGCTTGAAGTTACCTCCTCCTCACCGCATCGTCAGTCTGCTGCCGAGCGGTGAGGAGAGCGGTACACTATTATCACTATTGATATATAGCAGTTTATATATATTTATATATATATATATATATAGACTTTATAACTATATAGACTTATTTAGTGAACAGAGCACTCATTTTAAAAAAGAGTGGTCTGTTACTTAGTGTTTTTAGCTAGGTTCATAGCTGAAACCCCCCTTTTACATTGAAAATGGCAGAGGAATCTGGATTTCCCCAAAATACTATGTCAGGTCCAGGCTTAACCCCTGAGACCCCGCAGCTGCTGACTGCTGCCCAGATACAGGAGCTCATAAGTAGCTCTATCCAGGCTGCCTTGGCATCTAATATTAACCCTTCCAATACTCATACTGAGGTGGTTAAAAAGGGCAAAGCCCCTTGCAAACGTAAGCATCTAACTGCTAACCCCGACTCCCCAGCAGGGGAAGTAGAATCAATGCATGAGGCAGGACCCTCCACGGCCTGCCGCCCCAGCCATCCTGACAGTGAGCGACCCTTGATACCCAAGGAGATTCCCCGAAAGTAATTCCGACCTGTCCGCCGGGCTAAACCGGACTCATTTAATGATGAATCAGATGATGAAGCATCTGAAGGATCGCTGATAACAGCATCCAATAATTCTGATTCCGAACAAGAGGAGGCTGGGCAAATGGCTATTGAGGAGGACGCCAATCCGGACTTGCCATCCGAAACAATCTTGGACTCCCTAGGGGAGCCATTTTTCAATCCAGAAAATATATTACACCCCAGATCCGGGGACTGGGCACCCCTCCCACAAGTGTCCCAATATGTGGAACACTGGACAAGAAGGATCCTAGACAGGGCAAATAGAAACAAGTTGAGGGCGGAATGCCCCAGACCGTTCATTCCTAAAAAGGTGGCATCAACACCTGAAATTGACCCAGTGCTCCTCAAGTACTTGACCAAATCGGGCAAGTATACAAAAAAGGGCATAGAACGCTCTTTTAAAACGATCCAAGATCGTATTCTGAATCTTTTAGGTCCCTTGACCAAAATATTGAACTTATCTGAGCAGGCAGCCGCCACTGAAGGTTCAGTGGATTTAGTACAGTTGAGAGGATGGGCACAACGTGCCATCTGCCTCTTAGGCTCAGCCAACACGACCTGCGCTATTGAACGACGCAGGTCGATTTTGATGAGACTCGACCCGCAACTTTCACATTTAGCGGAGTCAGAACCAGGCCCCTCAGCAGAAGGCCTCCTATTCGGAGACGACTTGATGAAAAACATCAATAGATTCGTAGGCCTATTTAATAGCTTGGACAAAGCCCAAATTTCTCTAAAAAAGTCAGGCTCTGGACCTAAGGTTTTTAACAGGGCCGGCAGAGGGAGAGGCCGATCTGCCGGCCGAAGCAACTACTACAGGGCCTATCCTAGGACACCCGCTCAATCTTACTCGCCCGTGCAACAGCAGGACTCCGTCCCGGTGGCACAACCGGCTCCATTTTTCCCTCCTAATGGACGCCCATGGAGAGGGCGCGGTGGCAGAGGTTTCCCCAGATCCCACCCACCCACCAGTGAGTGTATCAATGAATTACCATACTCACATACCGGTAGTGGGCAGACTGAGACATTTTATCCATGTCTGGTACACGATTACAGCAGACGCTTGGATACGGTCCGCAGTAGCGGGCTACCACATAGACTTCATATTACAACCGGTCATGTCTGTGAGAGACCTTCTAATCCCGGGAGATTGGCTGGTCAAAATAGATCTAAAAGATGCGTATCTAACGATACCAATGCATCACTCTTCCCAAAAATTTCTAAGATTCCAATGGAAGGACCGTATGTGGCAGTTTACTTGCCTGCCCTTCGGCCTATCATCAGCCCCATGGTGTTTCACCAAAATAATGAAGCCAGTGGTGGCTGCACTACGATGCAGAGGAGTACGCCTGATAATTTATCTGGACGATCTCCTAATTATGGCCCGTTCAAAAACACAAGCCGATTTACACAAAGGTTGGACAGTGTCACTACTAGAGGAACTGGGTTTCCTCATCAATCACAAAAAGTCTATACTCTCTCCGGCTCAAGAGATGGAGATTTTAGGTTTCTCTGTGGACACCAGACAAGCGGTAATACGCTTACCCAAGTCCAAACTGGCCCTGATCCGGAAAGAAATCAGAGCGGTTTTGCGCAAGGGTCAGATATCGCTGAGAGTTCTCTCGCGCATAGTCGGATTATTATCAGCCTCCATTCAGGCAATCTTTCCAGCCCCTTACAACGCCTCAAAGCCCTCCACTTGCGGCAAGGTCTCCGTTATTCGGACAAAGTCAACCTTTGTCCGGAATCGGAGGAGGAATTGCGGTGGTGGCTTCAACATGCCGTCGAATGGAACGGTAAGACAATCTTCAACTCTCGGCCGGACGTCATCTTAGAATCAGATGCGAGCCGACAGGGCTGGGAGCTCGTTGTGGCCGAGACACCACAGGGGGGACATGGTCCGTAGATGAATCTTCCCTCCACATCAACGCGCTAGAACTACTGGCGGCATTCTTCGCCATCAGGAGTTTCCTCTCTCAGAGGTCCAACTGTTGCGTTCTTTTACGCATGGACAATGTGGCAGCGGTACAATATATCAACCGCCTAGGGGGCATGAAATCCAAAATGCTGGCGGACATCGCGTCCAAATTCTGGAATTTCTGTCTATCCGGCGACATTATCCCAGTGGCGGAATACATTCCAGGGGTGTCCAACTGTGTGGCAGACTGGAATTCCCATTATCTGACCGATTCCAGCGACTGGACATTGGACAGATCGGTTTTCCTAGCAATACAAGATCTTTGGGGTCCGTTTCACACGGATCTTTTCGCCTCGAGACTCAACCGGCAGTTACTCCGCTTTTACAGCTGGAGACCGGATCCGGAAGCAGTAGCAGTGGACGCATTTCTTCAAATGTGGCCCGAGGGGTTACATTATGTGTTTCCCCCTTTCACACTGATCACCAGGCTTCTCCTTCACATAGTCAATCAGTGGGCGATGGTTGTTCTGATCACTCCCTGGTGGCCGACACAACCGTGGTTCCCTCTGATTCTGGGGATGTCGATCGACTACCCCAGACTCCTTCCCCACTCAACACACCTGTTGACGAACCCGACCAAGGGTCTACATTCATTACTTCTGGAAGGCAAACTACCTCTCCTTGCATGGTTGGTTTCGGGGGGGCCAGAATCTGGTTCAGACCTTTCACAATCGGCTAGAGACCTCCTTGCCTTGGCCTGGGCCCCAGGGACTAGATCAGCATATCGATCTGCTTGGGGGTTATGGGTTCGTTGGTGTGATCAACGACAGATTAGTCCCATTCAGGCCCCTGTCTCCTCGGTAGTAAACTACTTGACGGAGTCCTACGAAATGGGAAAATCATATAGTTCCCTCAATGTTTATAGATCTGCTATGTCGGCATACCATTGTCCGGTGGATTCTTTACCTATTGGCAAACATCCATTGTTATGTCGCTTACTCCGCGGCGTTAAATATAAACGTCCTCCACGTCCACGCTACCTGGGATGTGTCCAAGGTCCTTCAGTTGTTTTCCTCTTGGGAAGACAACGATCGGCTCTCCTTAAAGATCCTATCCCTAAAACTTACTACGCTATTATGCCTAGTTTCCATAAAAAGAGTCTCAGATGTGAGAGCCCTGGATATTTCTAGGCGACAATTCTCGCCAGAAGGGGTTAGGTTCTCAGTAGTACGCAGAACCAAAACTCAATTACACTCGGTTTTTTACCCACTCTTCCAATCACATCCGCGACTATGTGTGGTCCGCTGTCTGCAGACATACGAATCACGCACAATGACTCTACGTTCTTCAGACTTCTCACAGTTGCTAGTCTCATATGTACAACCGCACCACCCGGTGTCTTCAGCCACCTTAGCTAGGTGGGTAAGACTGGTTATGGAGATGTCGGGTATAGATGTATCCCTCTTTGGCGCACACTCGACCAGGGGGGCGATGGCCACTAAGATGGTTATGTCAGGGGGTTCCCTATCGGACCTCTTATTAGCAGCCGACTGGTCGTCAGAGTCGACCTTTCGTCAATTTTACTTCAGACCGGAGGATCATGTCTCTTTATCTGTCATTACCTCTTGAGTATTGTATAATCTCTAACTGTTCCACAATTTACCTAGGGGTTTTTGGATACTGTATTTATAACTGAGTTGTGTATTGTATTACTTGCTGTATGTATATGTATATATAGCTTTGAACTTGCAAGATATGAGCCTCCTGTCTGATATATAAATCGAGATTTTCCTAGCTTGAGACGGAAAATATTAGTTATATGAAGACAGGAGGCTAGTATCTTCCCTCCCGACCCACCCTATTACGGATATTTATTTTCTTTTCAGGATACTGAATCTCCATACCAAGCTCCTGTTGGCGCCTAACTCGTTGATTTCTGGGTCCCCGTTGGGACGAAGTTTCTGTTCTATTCTCCCGGTTGGAGTTATTAACAGCATGGTTGCCGTCCGTTTACCACCTTGCTCCGGCATCACAACAAGATGGGCCGGCGGACCGAAGAGTCGTGTTTGGGAGTTCTTTCCTAGGTTATCCTGTTCCGGGATTCGCTTCAAGAAAGAGGAGGGAGTACACCAGTGCAGTCCAATATATACATGTCACCTGGAGGTGTGGCTACACGGTTGCTGGGACTGCTGGGAATTGTAGTTTTCCTTTTTCCACCAATTTATGTGAAAAAGTTTCTGGTGAATTACATAAAATATGAAGAAAATTTTTCTGCTATGAGCATTAATAAAGAAAGATTAATGCAAGATACTCGCCTCCTGTCTTCATATAACTAATATTTTCCGTCTCAAGCTAGGAAAATCTTGATATACATGCAAAAAACTATTTGTACCATCACAGAGAAAAGCATGTATGTTTGCGATAAACAATATAATCACATGTAGAAAGTAGAAGTTACATGAAACGGAGGGGGGGGGGGGCGGTGTTTGTGATATATGGTAAGATGCCTTGCCATATTAGAAGGTGATATACTTTTATAAATGAAGAAGCCAAGGAACACAACAGACAAGTCAGGGATAAAGTTGTGGAGCAGTTTGAAGCAGGGTTAAGTTATAAAAAAAAATATCCCAAGCTTTGAACATCTCACGGAGCACTGTTCAACCCATCATCTGAAAATGGAAAGAGTATGGCACAACTGGAAACCTACCAAGACATGGCCGTTCACCTAACCTGACAGGCTGGGCAAGGAGAACATTAATCATACAAGTAGCAAAGAGGCCCATGGTAAGTCTGGAGGAGCTGCAGAGATCCACAGCTCAGGTGAGAGAATCTGTCCACAGGACAACTATTAGTTGTGCGCTCCAAAAATCTGGCCTTTATGGAAGAGTGGCAAGAAGAAATGCATTGCTGAAAGAAAGCCATAAGAAGCCCGTTTTCAGTCTTCGAGAAGCCATGTGGGGGACACAGTAAACATGTGGAAGTAGTTGCTCTGGTGAGATGAGACCAAAATTTAACTTCTTGGTCTAAAAGCAAAACGCTATGTGTGGCGGAAAACTAACACTGCACATCACTCTGAACACACCATTCCCACCATGAAATATGGTGGTGGCAGCATCATGTTTGGGGATTCTTTTCTTCAGCAGGAACAAAAGAAAGAGATTTTGTAACATTATGATACGATTAACTGTGTTGTTGGTCGGTCCACAAGTGATTTATTGTCTTTTTCTGTAGACCCATGAGATTTGTTCCATGGGCCCTGTACGTGGTGGGTTGGTGCAATGTATGTAGATGTGATAGCACTGAGGACGTTAGTGCCTATGCACTTAGTTCTCCATATGTGTACGAATGGCATAATTTATATTATGTGCTTATGTTTAATCTATATTTATAATTATATGTATATGTGATTTTTTTTTATGTGTATTATATGATTTTTAATCATGGTTATATATATCTATGATTGAATCATTTGATTTGTGTTTTTCATATACTTTTAGGCTTTTATGGATTTTAGGGATGTACCTATTTGTATCTATGAAATAGGAGATATAGATGTAGATTTCTACTATTATGGAGTAATTTTTACATTTTGATCACATATTGCACCCCCGCTAAGCGCACCTGGTGTCTTTCTGTATATGTGGGTGTGGGCATGTGGCACCATTTCTTAGGTTGGCTATTAGTGTGCGATCCATGCTTTGCATGGATTGGCCAGCAGGCCCTGCCCCGTATGCAGCTCTCACATCATTGGCCCCTTGGTGGTGCGTGCACACCACCCCTATGTTGGGACGAAACCGGAAGTGGCGGGTGGAACGCAATACACCCACACTTCCTGATCGCGGGAGTTAGATACGCGCACGCACTTCAGATGCGTGCGCATACTATGGATGTGCGTGCTATGAATGCGCACGCGCGTGATTAAGGAAGTGATTTTGGCGCAACCGGAAGTGCGGGGTGGAACACAGAGAGTACCCGCACTTCCTGGTTGCATGACGGCGTGCGTTCCAATGAATACACGCGATGATCGGGGACATCCAGGTCATTGGGATGTCGGCAGTGAACGGCCCCATCATGGTTCCTGTCTTGCAACACAAAGGGGAGCAGGTAAGGACTTTTTTGTCTGACCATCTGGCCAGTGTCCCCTATCTTAGATCGTGCTCACCCCTTCCATTCCCTTGTGACCCTTGTCATTAACCATATAAATAAGGAGGCTATTCATTCTGCAGCTGTGTAGGGATTACCTTGACACAGTATGCCTCTTTATATCACATTTGTGCCCACTCTCTTGGGGTGGCACTTTGGATGGGTGGTGTTCTGAGAGAGGGGTGGGGCCTGCCAATTAGTGGCCACTAGCGCTGGGGGCTGCCTTTGCACATGTGCACACACACATATACCTATATTAAGGAGGACATGCAGCAGGAGAGAGGTATCACGGACCATCTAGGCTTTGAAGAAGGGGGTACACCCCAGAAACGCGTCAGCCATTCAGATGTCTGAGGTTCTACTGGCAGGTGCCGTGAGGTCCAGTCCAGCTGTCTGAAAAGCGCTTACTAAAATGTCCTTGTGAGTAGGACTATTGCTTTTTATTCTGTTTTTAACCTCCTTGGCGGTATCCCCGAGCGTGACTCGGGGTGGTTTTTCCATGCTAGGATCAGTATCCCCGAGTCACGCTCAGGGTAGATGTGCAGAGCGTGCAGCGGCGCGGCTTACCTTCTCACTGAATCCACAGGCTTGGTTTACTTACCTTGTCCCTGGATCCAGCGATGCATCCCCGCTGTGTGAGCGAGCGGGTCCTCGCTCGATTCACAGTGTCCCCGTGTGCTGCCGATCTCCGTTCCCTGCGACGTTACGACGCACGGGGGCGGAGAACGGCGCCAAATTCAAAAAAGTAAACAAACACATTACATACAGTATACTGTAATCTTATAGATTACAGTACTGTATGTAAAAAATACACACACCCCTTGTCCCTAGTGGTCTGCCCAGTGCCCTGCATGTTCTTTTATATAATAAAAAATGTTCTTTCTGCCTGCAACTGTAGATTGTCCATAGCAACCAAAAGTGTCCCTTTATGTCAAAAATGGTTTTAGAGCAGCTAGAAAACAGCGATAATAAATAATAATCACTTGCAGAATTGAGCGATAGCAATTTGTGGGGAAATTCGTCATAAAAAAATAAAAGTAATGACAGCGACAATTCTGCAACTCAGTGATTTTGAGTTGATTACATTATTGAATAATTTTTATTATAATTATATTATTATTTGTTATAATTATTTATTATATTATAATTTATAATTTTGTTTTTAAAAAACAAATCATACCCGAGATGCCTATTAGACTCTTGTTTGGTCAGATTTAAATGAGTTATTCCTAAGAATTGCAGGCCTACAGTATAAAACACAAAATTTCCTTGCAAATAATTGTACCGCTTTTGGTACGTAATTCCAGACAGAATCATACCGCCAGGGAGGTTAATAAACAATTGTAAGTGGTAATGCACAAGGTCGGTGTGCCCTCCTTTCTTTTCTTTTTGTTTTAGCGATATGAACACCCTTTGTTCTGTGGAGGGCTGCAAGACTTCAGACTTTGCCGTTAGACTATACTGCTGTACCCAGTTTGGCGAAACACCAGAGCGCAGGAGGTTTTTTGTGTTACTGTTGTTTCTTCAGCAGGGACAGGGAAGCTGGTCTGAGTTGATGGGAAGATGGATGAAGCCAAATACAGGGGCAATCTTAGAGGAAAACATATTGGAGTCTGCAAAAGACTTGAGACTGGGGTGGAGGTTGACCTTCCAGCAGGACAACGACCCTAAACATACAGCCAGAAATACAATGGAATGATTTGGTTCAAAGCATATTCATGTGTTAGAATGGCCCAGTCTTAGTCCAGACCTAAATCCGATTGAGAATTTGTGCAAGACTTGAAAATTGCTGTTCATATAAACTCTCCATCTAATCGGACAGAGCTTTAGCTATTTTGTAAAGAATGAACAAACGGGAGCTCCTAAGGTGGCAGCTTAGGAACGGAGCTCCGCTCACCACCGGCCGTTAGACGTTAATACCCAGCGATTCAACCCGGAGACAAAAGACAAAACGGTACCCGAGGACTGCGGAAACGACGGTGTACCGGAAGACACCGGGTAATCTCTTTCATATACAGGGGAAACGTATACGGGAGCCTAGTAAGGAACGACCGTTAAAACCCGGGTATCCGCTCTCGTCCATTATTGTGACGAAAATTGTCGGAATTTTATACCCGCTAAGGGCGGGGAATTAACACCAGTGACTTGCGGACACATTGTAGACCTGGTCCATGGCGGGCAAATATTTCAAAAGGAGCAAGAAACATAATAAAGGGCTTGCTAAGAACAGCACACTCAAGATGGCTGCCTTACCTCAGACACGCACACTGAATACAGCTGAGGCCCCCTTGACTGACAGACAAGCTATGTCTCCTATAAAGACCTCATCAGTACCTCAGACACCAAACTCTGACACTGGTCCTATTCCTTCTCCCCCTGTATTGTTAGAAATAAAGAATCCTATGGAGGCTAGTCATTTAACTCCTGTGGTAATTCCCTTACAAAACCCTGTACATATGATTACAAAGGCTGAACAGGCTCATGATGTCACCTTCAATGTCTCTGAATTATTCACTAGAATATCTGAAATGCTAGATAAAGGATTGGTGCAAAATTCAGAGAGGATCACTGGAGAAATTAGAGCTGATTTTCAGAGTCTAGGAAACAGGATAGAAAATATTGAACATAAACTGGATGTTAATACAGACTGCTGAAGATTTGCAATTCATGCAGGAACAGCAGGAACAGCTGGAAGCTGGTACTCAATATCTTTGATTAACAACGACCTTAAAATCCTAACCAAAATAATGGCCAATAGACTATCATCATTCATTGGTCAGTATATACAGTACATAAGGATCAGGTGGGATTCATTCCTGGTAGACAAGGACCAGACCAGATAAGGAGAGCGGTAGACCTAATCTCCATAATGCAATCCGGTTGGATTGGAGAACATAAACAACAGGGGATGCTCTTGTCATTAGATTTTCAGAAGGCTTTCGATTCGGTCTCCTGGCCATATATGTTTGAGGTTTTGAGACGTTGGGGGTTTGGTTCAAGAGTTTTGGGCATATTATCTGCACTTTACTCTTCACCTGAGGCTAAAATAAGATTGCAGGGACTATTTTCAGAATCTATTAAAACTAAAAGGGGAACTCGCCAGGGATGCCCATTGTCTCCTCTGATATTCGCAATTGTTATAGAATCTTTGGCACTAGCCATTCGAAACAACTCGAATATCAGAGGGGTCCAATGCACCCGTAAGGGCCATAAATGTGCATTATTTGCGGATGACCTGTTACTATTCATTACTTCTCCGACTTCCTCTGTGTCTGAAATCTACTCTGTTCTTGACAAATTCTCCAGGGCTTCGGGCCTTAAAGTCAATATGGCCAAATCTAGGGCCCTTAATGTTTTGCTTCCTGAAGATGTGGTTTCTTTACTAAAAGAAAAATATGAATTTGGTTGGAATGACTCACATATCAAATACTTGGGTGTCAATTTAAATTCAAAATTTAAAGATCTATACTATAGCCAATTATCCTCCTATGTACAAAAAGCTTAAAACTGATTTAGGTAACTGGGATACACAGAATATAGGCTGGATTGGCAGGATAAATTCGGTTAAGATGACTCTTCTCCCTAGACTTCTATACCTCTTTCGTTCTCTCCCTATTCCGATAAAAAAGAATCATTTGAAGACTTTCCAGGGTAAAATCACCAAATTCATATGGAACAAAAAGGGCCCACGTGTATCTTCGCGTAGCCTTTTTAATCTCCCTAATCAGGGAGGTTTGGCACTTCCAAACTTGCTGTGGTATTACCAGGCAGCTAGACTGGCTCAATTGTCAGAAATATACCTCAAACAGGACCAACCTGATTGGGTTAGTATGGAAGAACAGTCGTCCCCCACATGTTCGCTGGAAAATTTATTGTGGTGTGTCCCCAAACGCAGACATTCTATTATGTCTCCGGCTCTATCACAAGCTTTAGTTCTGTGGGACTCGCTTAGGGGTAATCCTTCTCTAGTCTCTAAGAGTCTCCCATTAACTGATATATTTCAAGTTTCATCTTTCGCATCCAATGTGGACGTTGAATCCTTTCAAATGTGGCGAGACAAGGGGGTATACCGCATTGGACGATTTTTCTCCCACTTGGGGTCCTCTATCAGAACAATATTTTAGGGACAATTTTGATCTTCCTCCTTCAGAGAAATCAAGATTTTCTCAAATCTACAGATTCGTACAGAAACTTTGGACTGACAAAACTGTAACTGGTCATTTTACACCCTATAAACATAGATGTGAACAAGCCTCAGCTAGGAAGGGAGGAATTTCTGTAATTTATAAATCACTTGCAGACAATGTCAACAAATTACCCTATATGCTTGCTTGGGAGAAGGAACTTCAGGATGAGTTGGATTTGGAAGACTGGGGAGAAAACTTTCATAGATCTATAAAGGGCATCATCAACATTTCGCTCATAGAGGCTAATGTTAAAATATTTACTAGATGGTATTTAGTACCTCTAAGATTGGCCTCTATATATCCCTCATCCTCACCTCTATGCTTTAGAGTATGTCAAGGGGTGGGCTCCATGATTCACACCTGGTGGGAATGTCCAAAAATACGAGGATTCTGGAATAAAGTTTTTAAATCATAAGACGGATTACGGGTTGTAATATACATCAGTCCCCTGCAATTGCTTTGCTGAATGGACTCATCCCACAAGTTCCAAATGTTACCAGAAGGCTGATATGGTTTATCCTAACGGGAGCTAGAATCACTATTGCAGCTGCCTGGAAGAAACAGGCGGTCTCAATAGTATGTATGAAAAGAAAGGTCACCTGGATAATGGAACAGGAAATGAGAATTTCTCATTCTCTTTTTCTCTTCTTTTCTATGTTCTAGTTTTGTTCTGTTTAGGCTATCCATATACACTGTATATGTGAAACTTCCTCCATATATATATATATATGTTACTGTTTTATCCTATGGGCGGAGGAAGAGGAAGGAAGGCCCCCCTTTTTTTTCCTCTCTCTCTCTCTTTCCCTTTTTTTTTTCTTGTCATATTTGTATTTTTTGTATAATGCTCTTTTAGTCAGTACAGATAATTTACACTCTGTACTAGAGGTATTTGAACCGTATTCATTTTATGAAATGGAGGTAAAACGCAGAGTTGACTTCGCAAAATTATATTATTCATAATTACTTGTTAAGGGGCGGGGTGGTTGGGGCGAATTATTCTACCTCCTTGGGCACAGAGTGATACCATCTGGGGTGCCAGTGGGGGTGGAGGGTGCCCTCCCACCTTATACCTATTTATGTTTGACTAGTGAGGTTTTCGTTTTATCCCATTTACTGTAGATTTGGGACCCTAGACGGAATAATAGGGTACGGTAGAGAAAGGACGTAGTGATGACTACAGCGAACGATCCATGTCTCAATATTTAAGTATATGCAACAAAATGTAATGATTTACTGTTATGCTTTTTGAATTGTACTGACATTAATTATAAAAAAAACTTAAACTTGAATGAGAAAAAAAAGAATGAACAAACATTTCACTCTCTAGTGAGCTGGTAGAGACATGCCCAAAAGGACTTGCAGCTGTAATTGCAGCAAAAGATGGTTCTACAAAGTATTGACTCGGGGGGGCTGAATACAAATGCACACCACACTTTTCACATATTTATTTATAAACAATTCTGAAAACCATTTATAATTTTCCTTCAACTCCACAATTATGCGCCACTTTGTGTTGATTTATCACATAAAATCCCAATGAAGTACATTTGTAACTCTAAACTGGTAACCTGAATTGTTTTTAAAGAGTTGCCTATGAACATTTTTAAGTATCGTAGTTTGGTACCATTCCTCAAGTGTGTGCAATTTTAAAGCGTGACACGTTAGGTATCAATTTACTTGGTGTAACATCATCCTTTATATACTATGAACAAATTGGGTTATATGTTGTGTTTTTTTGCATTTAAATCAATTAACGTGTATATTTTCTAAAAGAAATTGCGTTTGAAAAACTACTGCGCAAACGCTGTGTGACATAATTTTTTTTTTAATGACTGCCATTTTATTCTCTAGGGTTACTGCTAAAAAATATATATAATGTTTGAGGGTTTTAATTAATTGTTCAAACAAAAAGTGTCAGAAAAGGCCTGGTCTTAAAGTGGTAAGAAGATAGCTGTACAAGGGAGAATTTTCTTTTTAAATTTAAAGTGGAGTTCCACCCAAATTTACAACTACATTTTTTTTGCTATTTAAATACCTTATTATTTATGTTTACATCCGGTCTATTGCTCCTACGGGAGTAGACGTGTATCCCGATTTTAATAAGTAACCACTTGTGGATTTGCGTGTGCTGTGATCACCTGCCCAATCGGAGTCCACATATCCCACGAGGTTTAAATCACCACTTGCTGACAGTTTCAAATTTAAGTCTTTTGTCTGTTTCAGATATCTCATAACTCTTTTGATCGCATTCCAATCTCTTAGACGTGGTTTATCAACTCGCCTGCAAAGAAGAGACATGCTGGCTGCAATGTCTGGACGTGTAGTGGTTGCAATGTAGAGAAGTGCCCCCACTGCTTGTCTGTATTGTTCATTGGATGTGAGAAGATCATCTTCTCCTTCTAACTTTGGATAGGCTGTATCCATAGGTGTGCTTGCTCCTTTCGCCTCTGTCATGTTGAATTGCTGAAGAATAGATTCAATTTTTGCGCTCTGATTCAACAGGAAACTTCCATCTTTCTCACGCTGGATGTCAATTCCAAGATAATATGTCACTTCACCTAGGTCTTTAGTTTCAAAGTGCTTGTTGAGTACTCCTGTTAATTTTGCAATTTCATTGTTATTTTTGTGAGCAATGATCAGGTCATCTACATAAATTAGCAGATACATCCACTCAGTGTCTACTTGTTTAGCGTATAGGCATGGATCAGCTTTGCTTCTTGTAAATCCTTCATTTAGTAGAACTTGATTAATCTTCAGGTTCCATGCTCGAGCTGATTGTTTAAGGCCATAAAGAGATTTATTCAACTTGCAGACAAGATGCTCTTGTCCCTTTTTCAAATATCCTTCTGGTTGTGACATGTAAATTTCTTCTTCAATATCACCATTAAGAAAAGCTGTCTTAATATCGTGATGTTTCACAATCATTGTACGCATGGCAGCCACTGTCATTAGTGTTCTGAAAGTACTTTGTTTAGCAACTGGAGCAAAAGTAGCATCATAGTCCTCACCGAACTTCTGTGAGTAACCTTTAGCAACCAGCCTTGCCTTGTACCGACAGACTTTCCCTTCAGAGTTACATTTGGTTTTAAAAACCCATTTACATCCTATGGCATGTTTACCTTGAGGTAGCTCTGAAAGTGTCCATGTCTGGAGATCTTCGAGTGATGTCATTTCTTCATCAGCGGCTTTATTCCATACTTTTTTCTCATGCATTGGCAGTTTCTGCATCTCTTTCCATGAAGCTGGTTCAGTTTGAACAGCTCTGCGAGCTATGTAAGATAAACGTTCAGCTGGAACACCTTTATTGATTCTGGTTGATTTTCTGACTGAAGGTATTTCTGGTTCAGATTCAGGTTTTGATTCTTCTGCAGTAATTTCTATTTCTGTATCACTTTCCTTATTTTCTTGAGTGACTGATGTTGATTCTTTCTCAGTTTGAATAGTTTGTGTCTGTTGTTCAAACTTTGAGCACATAGAGGTTTCATCAATAATCACACTTCTGCTGACTGTTACCTTGTTTGTGTCTTGATGTAAATTCCTGTATCCTTTTTGAGATTCACTGTACCCCACAAGTACACCTTCTTTTGCACATGCATCCCATTTTGTGCGTTTTTCTTTTGGAATGTGTACATAGGCTTTACTTCCAAAAATTCTGATGTGTCTTAAATCTGGTTTCTTTTTGTTCCATAGTTCATATGGAGTTTTTGTTGTTGCTTTTCCCGGCAAACGATTTTGAAGATAACATGCAGTTGTGATAGCTTCTCCCCAGAATGTAGTTGGCATATCAGCATCAAATAGCATGCTCCTCCCACTTTCACACAGTGTGTGGTTCATTCTCTCTGCAACTCCATTTTGCTCCGGGTTATATGGAACTGTTGTCTGGAACATAATTACATGCTTCCTGAGAATGGCTTGTGTTTTACCACTTGTATATTCTGAGCCATTGTCTGTTCGTAGTACTCTGGGCATTCTGCCGAAAATATTATTTACTTGAGCGAGATATTCTCCTAATTTCTCTGGCACTTCATCCTTATTGTGAAGTAGAAATACTGTGGTATATCTGGAGTATTCATCAATGAAGGTCAGGAAGTACTTTTTCTTTCCTGGAGTCATAGTTTTCATTGGACCACAAAGATCTGAATGTATTAAGTCCAGAGGTTTTTGAACTTTGCTGTTGGTCTGCTTGGGAAAAGGTGTCCTTGCCATTTTTCCTTTAATACAGCTGGTACAAATCATTGTGTGATCACATGGATTAATCTTAATACCACTTGCAGAGTCTGCCCTGTAATCCAGTACTATGGCTGTGTTTGGACGCAGCACCTGACAGCTCCTGACATCCAGAGCTGCACCTCACGCTCCTCTCGCTCTCCCCTGGCGTCTCCCACCTATCTCCCCGGTTTTCTCCCTGGTCCCCTCGGATCCGCCGCTCTCTGCCCTCAGAAAGGTAAGCCCCTAATCTATAGGGCTCTCCCACCTCCCCGAGCTCCGTTGGCGGCCGTCCTTTTCAGGATAAGCCGCGGCGGAGGCCTTCACGCCATCCCTGGAACCATTCGCGGCCGCCGCATTCAGGAAAGGCCCCGGCTTTACCAGCGGCCTAGCGGCGCGCCGCTCCATTCACCTGATAGAACCACCACAAACCCCCCGGACACCTGCAGAACCCCCAAGCCACCACCAGCCACCCCCTGAGCTGCCCCCTCACGGAATCCAGCCGCATAGCCCCCCACAGTGATTCGGTATTTCCCTGGCTTGCGGCCCCCCCCCTGATACATCATCCACCTGCCAGCTACACAGCAATCCCCCCGGACACCAGCAGGACCCCCCACTTTCCCTAGGGCTAGAACAGCATCCCGGTAGCTACCGGCGCACGCTTCCTAGGAGTAGGACGTGTGGCCCACGGGATGTTAGATAGGTAGGGCCCCCCCTCCACCCCCCCCTCACTGCTGCCACCCGCCCAGCCGCACATCTATCCCCCCCCTTGACTCCAGCAGGACCCCCCTCTTCCCTAGGGCTAGAACTGCATCCTGGTAGCTACCGGCGGACGTTTCCTAGGAGTAGGACGTGTGGCCCAGGGGATGTAGATAGGTAGGGCCCCCTCCACCCCCCCCTTTCATTGTCGCGACCGAGTGACCCCCCGCACCTCCCCTCTAGATACTAGCTTGCTACCCCCGTGTAATTGGGTCACCTACCACCCTCTCCTGACTCAATAACTACCAGTTGGCAATCCCCCCCCCTTGAGGTCACCGCCCTGGCTCTTGCTGCCGGAGTGGTGGCCATCTTGCAAAACCTATTCCCCCCTTCCTCAATACTATTTAACTTGATCCAGGGTTCGCCCGATCGCCTCTCAAGGGGTCAGGAAGGAATTTTTTTCCCTGTCCTAGCATATTGGCATAGCACGGACAGGGTTTTTTTGCCTTCCTCTGGACCAAGCCAGGATCAAGGATTAAGTTAATCCTTGAAAATCCTCCCCCCCCCTTCTCCCCCTGGTGTTTGGCGACTATGGTTAATCTGCAATATTCTGCAGAAACCATTCGGGATCTGAGGCAATTTGCCGCAATTCTACCAGCCATCACCAAAAAAGCCCTAAGAACTGAGCGACTTTTGAGAATCGATCGACGATCGACTATCAAAAATCTCAGCCGTTTACCCCAGCCTAAGCATATATCATGTGCTTTGATTAACACAAGGTCGGCAGTAAAACACAGACTGGAAATCCATGATTTCATCCTACAATACGATTTAGACTGCCTCTTTATTACAGAGAGCTGGCTCACAGCCGACTGTAACACCATTCTAGGAGAACTGGTGCCAGCAAACTATTGTATTATAACTGAAAACAGAATAGGGCAAAGAGGAGGAGGACTGGCAGTGATCCATAAGACTTGTCTTGCGATCACTAAACCAGTCCTTCAAAACCCTCTTCCATTCATGGAAACCCTTACTCTGCAACTCCAAGCAAACTCCCAGGAGACCGTCCGGATTCTACTCTGCTATAGGCCACCTGGCCCAAAATCGCAGCTTCTACCATCATTGACAGACTTTATCTCCACCTATACCCTTAACGGCAAACATCTTTTGCTGCTCGGGGACTTCAACCTCTGGGCTAACTCCCCGCAAGACCCTATTGCCGACGCCTGCATCAATCACCTTGAAGGATTAGGGCTACAACAACTAGTATGTGGCCCCACACATGCTTTAGGTCACACACTCGATCTCATTTTCAGACAAGATCTGGAAATAGAAATCTTGGAAAATGAACCGTTGCCATGGACAGATCACCATGCAATTAAATTAATTATTTCCCTCCCTTAACGAAAACATCAAATCCAGTGACAGCAGACTGGACTAGATGTCAGAAGAAGCTCCATTCGGAACTCTTCAAAACCACGTTAAGGAAGAAAATAATTACAATTCAGCCGAACCAAACGGCTGAAGAAACACTGTATACCATAAATACAGCCCTATTACAGTCAGCCGACTTAATAGCGCCGAAACGCAAAACCCGCATCCGGAAAAATAACTCTAGCTGGTTCAACAACCAACTGGCGTTACTGAAGCAAGAGCGCAGAAGGGCGGAAGCTGCCTGGAAAAGAAGCTCTTCAGATGAGAACCTCAGCGTCTACAAAGCAACAACAAGAAAATACCATAAAGAAATCTTCAAAGCCAAGAAAAACTATTTTTCTAAGGCTATTAACAGCGCCCTTAATCGCCCACGCGAACCCCTCAAGCTGGTCACTCAGACCATGAATCCAGGATGTCTTGAAGCCCCCAATTCAGACTCACAAGAATTTTGCAATGAATTGTCGGATTACTTCATTAATAAAATCGAGAAGATCCGACAAAGCATTCGGCAAAATAATTCTCCCCTCAAGCCTCCCTGTAACTATTTACACAACACCTGCAGTAATTCATCACAACCAGGTAAGTTCACGCTGGAACCTATATCTATCAATGACACTAATAATATCATCGGTACTTTGCGTAACAGCACCGCGCCGAATGATATCATCCCCACTAAACTGCTGAAGGAATGCGCCGACATCCTGGCACCTTCTATCACGCAGCTTATCAACCAATCTTTCAGGGAGGGCATAGTGCCCTCCCAATTCAAGGAGGGTATAATTCGACCCATTTTGAAGAAACCCAACCTGGACCCCAAGGACCCACTCCACCGTCGTCCAATAACAGGCCTAAATGTACTCTCAAAGGTAATGGAAAAAGTAGTGGTACAACAGCTGCAACAGCATCTAGATACCCACAAGCTACTTGACCCATTTCAATCGGGATTCCGTCCTGGACACGGGACGGAAACCGCATTGCTCAAAATATGGGACGAAGCTCTCGAGGCCGCAGACGAAGGAGAATCTTGTCTTCTGGTTCTGTTGGACCTTAGTGCAGCCTTCGACACAGTAGACCACAAGCTCTTATTGACTCGGCTATCTGAAGTAGCCAGAGTCGCAGAAGGCGATTTATCTTGGTTCTCCTCTTTTTTGGAAAACCGATCGCAAATAGTGAAGCTGGGACCCTTCACTTCTGCGAAACGCACATTATCGTGCGGAGTCCCTCAAGGATCCCCTTTGTCGCCGGTGTTATTCAACATCTATCTTCGCCCTCTTTTTGAGATTATTAGCAGCCAAAAACTGCTTTACCACTCTTATGCAGACGACACGCAACTGTATCTCCGCATTTGCAAGAAAAAGGATCACCACCTCAATCTAGAGACATGTCTCTCTTTGATAGAGGACTGGATGACAAAGAGTTATCTTAAACTCAACGGAGCGAAAACAGAACTTCTCCTGTTTCACGCCAAGCGTATGAATCAACCTGCAACAACCTGGACCCCCCCGCCCATTCTGGGCAAAATCATCACCCCTAGCGACAAAGTCAAAAGTCTTAGGGTCATCTTTGACTCCTACATGACAATGGACGCACAAATAGGGTCAGTAGTCAGCGGATCTCACCATCTGCTGCGCCTACTACGTAGGCTTACTCCTTTTATTCCCAAGGAAGACTTGGCGGTTGTGGTGGGAGCAATTGTAAACTCCAGATTGGACTATGCAAATGCCCTTTACCTCGGACTCCCCAAATACCAAATCGCTCATCTACAATTCGTTCAAAATACGGCCGCCAGACTTGTGACTGGAAAAAAACCTTGGGAATCAATCTCACCTTCACTGAGAACCCTTCACTGGTTGCCAGTACAAGACAGGATCACTTTTAAAGCACTCTGTCTAACGCATAGATGTATCCATGGGAATGCTCCCCATTATCTATGCGAAAAAATAAAAGCTCATAACCCCAATCGCGTTCTGCGATCCACCAATCAAAATCTGCTACAGATACCGAAAGCCAATTACAAGTCCAAGGGAGAAAGAAGATTCGCGGTCCAAGGTCCCAGACTATGGAACGCTTTACCAACCAGCATTCGGTTGGAGGAGAATCACTTAGCGTTCAGGAGAAAGATCAAGACTCATCTCTTTTGATACCAAAGGAGACAGGAACAACAAGCGCCCAGAGGCGATTAAGTTTGCATGTGCTGCGCTATATAAGTTTTCATTCATTCATTCATTCATAATTATTCTCAACTATTTTCTTTATTGTATCAGAATTTCGTCTGTGCCAAGTGTGGATGCAGTTTGAATGTTTATCCTGTTTGGCTATTTTAACCATTTCACTGCAGTTCAACTGATATAGTTCATCTATGATTTTAGCCTTTGCAAGCAAGCAATCCCCTTTTGTTATGATACAACTGTCACCCTGAAATGTGACTACATTGCCTTGGTTAGTGAGTTTCTTTACTGACAAAAGATTGCTTTCAAGATCTGGCACATACAGAACATTCCTCATATGGATCTTTTTAGTGATATCTGGAGAGATAGAACAGTATAGAAAGCCATCTCCTATTCCCACTGATTTCATGAGTTGTCTATTAGCTGTAGTTATCCCTTCTGTTTTGCTTTCATCAAGCTGAGCGAAGAAACTTTGGTTATTTGTCATGTGACTTGTAGCGCCTGAGTCCACACACCATGCTTGCACAGTGGTGACACAATTTTTGGATCCGAATGCATACTCCTTTGTTTCTATGACATTCTTAGCTTGGTGGAATGCACTTTGTTTTTGCATTCTAGCTTTCCAGATTCTACAATCTGCTTTTAGATGTCCTGGTTTCTTGCACACAAAGCATTCCCGCTTTTCTAGCTGCACGTTACTGTGTTTATTTTTGTATCTTGTCTTTAAAGCCGTCTCTGAACACACACTCACAGTACTCATGCTTTCAGTTTTGCGCTTGTATTCATCCACAAGCTTGCCTTTAACATATTCCAGTGTTAGATCATCATCTGGACGTGCATCTAGTGCTGTGACAAGTGTCTCATAACTTTCAGGAAGTACACTTAATAATAGCGCTGCAACATGAAAATCTTTCATCTCTTCTCCAATCCCTCGCAGTCTCTCCACCATCTCTAAGGTCTGTCTTATATAGTCCTGCATGTCCTGGTCTTTCTGTAGCTTAGTCTGATAGAGCTTTCTGATTAAATACAGTTTATTGCTGAGATTAACTTTTTCATGTGCTTTCTGTAACTCTTCCCACATGTCTTTAGCAGTTTGACAGTTACATACTGTATATGTATGATTTGATCATCATCTATGCACAGGGAGATTGTGCTTTGCGCCTTCTGATCTCTGTCTAACCACTCCTCTGTGGGCTGTGCAGGTCTTTGTTCATTTATGCATTTCCACGTACCTTCTCTTATAAGCAGCATTTTCATCTTGAATTTCCAAGATTGGTAGTTCTGATTTGTCAGATTTGCAATGGAAAACTTTGCTGAGGGGATAGCAGCTGCCATTACTGCTGTTTGTCTTTCTGTTGCTGTCTTCTGCACTGAATTGCTCTAGCTCACTGTATCTGGCTATATCCAGGGGTAATCTGTATTATATCCTGGGCTTCTGTAACATGCTCTGGGCCCATAACCTGTTAGACATAAGCTTTTGGAGCTAAACAAATTACAGGCAGACAGTCTGTAGGACGTGGAAACAGGAACTGAACTTTATTATTACTTCTTGTACATAGACAAAACATGAACTAGCAAACGTAACACTGCCATCTAGTGATCATATAATGTAATAGGCACACAGCGATGACATTTAGTAGATGTTGCTCATATAATACAAACCTTGTATGCTAACATAAACAAGCCCTAAGTCATTCCTAAAATTTGCCAAACATTGCATACAACAGTAGGAATGGAATAAGTAACATGTACTCAGATATTAAGCCCATCCACACTTCCATTTTTATTTTAGTCTTTTACAAAAGAACTGTTAAATAAAACGGAACCCAAAAAAAAGGGATACTCTACAATACAACAGTAAATGTAGACTTAGAGAGATGATCATAAGTAACAGTCTAGGAGATCAGCTTGCTGTTTATAAGAATTTTCAGATTTAATCAATATATATTTTTTTCTAACAGGGCTGTCCTCTGAAGGTCTATCGATTCTAACAGTCTCACAGTGAGTGTGCCATATAGTTCATTCCCACAATTTCACTCCAATAATGTAACAGAACTGTGGTACACATACAGTATGTTGACTATACACATAAAGTAATTATCCTTGTTCTCCAAGGATTGGAAATAAAAAAAGAAAAAGAAAAGTACAATTTTCAATGATATTTAATACAACTAAGTAATACTCAAAATGGGAGAAAAAACGTTCATCTAAGTCAGAGCTTTCCACTAGTCAGAGGTCATGTGTTGCACCTGCAGATAATTTTAACCACTTTGTGCATAAGGGTAAAACAAGTCTAAATTCCTAAGCACAGTTTTGCAACTTAAAATGTGTTAGTAAAACCGTACATATCCTCACAACTACTTTGTGCATCCATCTGGATTATACCTTGTTTTTTCCTGACAAATTGGGCTCTCATTTGGTGGTAAATGGTAAATCTTCTTCTTTTTTTTATTAACCACTTAAGGACCGCCTAACTTCGATATACATCAGCACAATTGCACAGCTGGGCACAATCACGTACCGGTACGTGATTGGTTAGTACCATGGGTCGCAGGCGTGTGCCCATGACCCGGTCCGAAGCTCTGTGACCATAGGCGGGACCCGCGGACCCGATCACCGATGGAGTCCCGAGATCAGTCTCCGGAGCTGAAGAACGGGGAGAGCTGTGTGTAAACACAGCTTCCCCGTTCTTCACTATGGCGGCGTCATCGATCGTGTGTTCCCTGATACAGGGACACATAATCAATGACATCACACCTACAGCCACACCCCCTACAGTTAGAAACAGAGATGAGGTCACACTTAACCCCTTCAGCGCCCCCTTGTGGTTAACTCCCAAACTGCAATTGTCATTTTCACAGTAAACAATGCATTTTTAATGCATTTTTTGCTGTGAAAATGACAATGGTCCCAAAATGTGTAAAAATTGTTCGATGTGTCCGCAATAATGTCGCAGTCATGAAAAAAATCGCTGATCACCGCCATTAGTAGTAAAAAATTATTTTTTTATAAAAATGCAATAAAACTATCCCCTATTTTGTAAACGCTATAAATTTTGCGCAAACCATTCGATAAACGCTTATTGCGATTTTTTTTACCAAACATATGTAGAAGAATACGTATCGGCCTAAACTGAGGAAAAAAAAATCATTTTTTATATATTGTTGGGGGATATTTATTATAACAAAAAGTAAAAAATATTGTTTTTTTTTCCAAATTGTCGCTCTATTTTTGTGTGTAGTGCAAAAAATAAAAACAGCAGAGGTGAACAAATACCCCCAAACGAAAGCTCTATTTGTGGGAAAAAAAGGACGCCAATTTTGTTTGGGAGCCACGTCGCACGACCGCGCAATTGTCAGTTAAAACATCGCAGTGCCGAATCGCAAAAAGGCCTGGTCCTTTACTTGCATTTTGGTCCGGGTCTTAAGCCGTCGTATCTCTAAAATCCGACGGTCGGATCTATGCGGCTGATTCATCGAATCAGGTTCCGCATAGATCTCCCTTAGATCCGACAGGTGTAAGTGACTTACACCGTTGGATCCTAGGCTGCAATCTCCCGCTGGCCGCTAGGTGGCGCTTCCGTTTGTATAGGCAACGAATATGCAAATGAGGAGAACCGCCGATTCAGAAACGAACGCCCGGCCGTCGCTTTTTTTTTACGCCGTTTGCGTTCGGCTTTTTCCAGTGGATAGTTACCCCTGCTATATGAGGGGTAAGTGCGGCGTATCCTATGTTAAGTATGGCCGTCGTTCCCGCGCCGAGTTTTGAATTTTTTTACGTCTTTAACGTAAGTCATTAGCGAATACGGCCATACGTAATTTGCGTTAACGTCGAAACCAATGACGTCCTTGCGACATCATTTGGAGCAATGCACGCTGGGAAATTTAGCCGGCGGCGCATGCGTAATTAAATCGGCGCAGGGACGCGCCTGATTTAAATAATACACTCCCCCTAGCCGCGGAATTTGAATTCCGCCGGGGGATTTACGAGCCGCCGGCGCCACTTTAGAGGCAAGTACTTTGTGAATACAGCACTTGCCTCAAAAACTGGCGCTGGCGGATCGTAAATAAGATAGATTACGCGGATCTAAAGATCCGCTGATCTATGTGAATCTACCCCATTGACACTAACTGACACTGATACTAATTAAAACAATAAATAATAATTCTGACCAAAAAAATACTGACCCTGACCTTGACCCAAACACTAACCTGGCAGTAACCTAGATCCAGGTATTTTTTTTTTTTATTAATATTATTTTTGTTTTTTACACACACACTTTCTTTCCTCTGCATGGAGAGAGAGATACACTGATGTTTTTCCGGGAGCAGTGATTTTATTAATGCTTAAAGTGAAACAATAAAAGTAAAATATTTTAATTTCGTACCTGGGGTGACTATAGTATGCCTGTAAAGTAGCGTATGTATCCTGTGTTTATAACAGTCTCTGCACAAAATGACATTTCTAAAGGAAAAATTAATTTAAAACTACCCGCGGCTATAATGAATTGTTGGGTCCCAGCAATACAGATAAAAGTCACTGAAAAACATGGCATGGGTTCCCCCCTTAGTCCATTACCAGGCCCTTTGGGTCTGGTATGAATATTAAGGGGAACCCAGAAACAAAATAATAAAAAAAAATGCATGGGGGGCCCCCAAATTCCATATCAGACCCTTTAGGTCTGGTATGGATATTAAGAGGAACCCTATCTCATAGTTGAATACAGATCTAAAACTTTTTACTAAACTAATAGCAGCCCGATTACAACCTTTCCTGACACAGCTAATACACCTAGATCAGGTGGGTTTTATCCCGACCCGGGAAGCCAGGGATAATACCATTAAAGTATTGAACCTGGTACACTGGGCAAGGGAAACCAAAACACCTTCGATCTTCCTCAGTACAGACGCCGAAAAGGCCTTCGACCGAGTTAACT
The DNA here is from genome assembly GCA_029574335.1 of Rana kukunoris. Lineage (NCBI taxonomy): Eukaryota > Metazoa > Chordata > Amphibia > Anura > Ranidae > Rana > Rana kukunoris. The sequence goes on from CM056052.1 coordinate 105,405,299, forward strand.
GGAAGTTTATGGCAGGAGTATTGAGGCATATTGGATTAGGAGAACATATGTATAGATGGATTATGGGGGTGTATACTACACCTCAAGCATCAGTCAAGGTAAATGGGATCCTCTCAGAGCCTATTAAAATATTAAATGGAACAAGACAGGGGTGTCCACTATCCCCGCTATTATACGTTTTGACACTGGAACCTCTGCTGAATAGGATTAGGCAAAACCCGAGAGTCCGGGGATTAGATATAGGAGACAGAGAATATAACATTTCTGCATTTGCAGACGACATGCTGTTTACCATATCTCACCCCCGGGAATCATTACAGAACTTGATGAGAGAAATAGAGGAATATGGGAAATTAGCAAATTTAAAAATTAACTATGAGAAATCAGAAGCTATGAGTGTGGAATTACCGGGGGGCCTACAACAAACCTTAAAACCTAATTTTAAATTTAAGTGGGTTAAGATAGCCCTGAAATATCTGGGGATCTATATCCCACCAAAACTAGGTAATATTTTTGAAGTAAATTTCCCTCCATTGATGAACATAATCAAGGACACTTTGAAGAGATGGCAGAGGGGATTTCATTCTTGGTTTGGGAGATGTAACGCTATTAAGATGAGTATACTCCCTAGAATATTATATCTCCTTCAAACAATACCAATCAAGATCCCCCCTGCCTTTTTACTTCAAGTAAATAGGCTTCTTTTTAAGTTCATTTGGGCTAAGAAAAAACCTAGGATTAGTAGGAGTAGGATGTGCCTACCTAAGAGTAATGGGGGTCTAGCAATACCAGACGTAACCAAATACTATCAAGCGATCCATATGGGTAGGATTATAGAATGGGGTAGGAGGATAGGATCAAAACTATGGGTAGATCTAGAACAAGAAATTAGTCAAATCCCACTGCAAAGAGCACTATGGTGCTATCAAACACTGCCGATACAATTAAAAAACCATCCAATTATAGGGACGACGTTAGCAATAGGCCATAAGATATGCCAGTTAGGAAAACACACCTCAAGCTTCTCCCCCCTGTATCCAGTATTAGGAAACCCCTGCTTTCCACCAGGTATGGAGAAAGGAGCATACAGGAGTCTCAGAGAGAGGGGCCTTACACAGATATCACATTTTTCAGAACAAGACAGATGGCCAACTGTACCCTCATTGGTACTCCAGGAAGGAAAATATGGGATTAAAAATTGGCAAGCGGTACAATTGTGCCATTTTCTGAACTCTCTGGGATCAACAAACAGATACAAAAGGGAATTAACACAATTTGAAAGATACTGTGAAAACCAGGAACCCCCGGATAAATTACTATCTAGGTTGTATAGGCTAGGAACAACACCTTTAGAAGGCCAGGAGATACCATCTATAAGAGAATGGGCCAGAGATATGGAGAGGAATTTCTCACAGACTCAGCAGCAAAAAATAATCAATTTAACCATGAAAACATCAATAAGTACTAGGCTCCAAGAATTAAACTATAAAATATTAAATAGATGGTACTACACACCAGAGAAACTGAGTAGGGCGTTTCCGGGAACCCTAGATATCTGTTGGAGATGTAAGGAAGATAGGGGAACCATATATCATTTATTTTGGACCTGCCCAAAGATAAGGAAATACTGGCAGGAAGTATTAAGGATAACCTAAAAATTTACAACATACCAACTGCAGGACGACCCAGCTTTTTGTTTGCTGCACCTAACACAGATTCCAATAAAAATATATAAGAAATCGATCATATGCCATATGGTCAACGAAGCTAAAGCTGGGATAACTCAAAATTGGAAAAAAAATAATCCCCCTACGATAACCGACTGGCTCTATAGGGTGAGGAATATTTGTGCAATAGAGGACGTGGTCTTATCAGCCCAAGATAGAAAGGAACAATATAACTTGACCTGGGGAGCATGGAATGTATTCATGCACTCAGAAGAAGGGAGGAGTTTGATGGGAGGGGAGTGACGGAACGGGAATGAGGGAAGCTCTAAGGAATTGGATGGGGATCTCTGACCTAGGAGAGGGGAGAGGAGGGAGAGAATTGGTTTGTGTTTTTTTTTTTTTTTGAGGGGAGATGGGGGAGGGTAGGGCAGGAAGAGGGGAATAAGGGGGGAAGGAAAAAAAAAAAAAGGGAGATATGGCAATATAAGAGAACATGGGAAATAAAAATGGAATTAAAGACAGGGGGGAAGCGAGGATAAGGGAGGAGGGAAAGGGAGAGAGGAGAGGGGGAAGAGGAAAAGGAGGAAATAGGGGATCACAACACCCCATCCAATAGATGGAGAACCTAAACTTGGAACAGGAACCATAGGAGATAATACAGGGCACTATCATTAGGTTAACCCTGGACGTAAATAACTACTTGCACTCACGCCTACCCTGTTATCCCCAAACATACCCCTGAGTCTTAAACGAGTACAAAGGACTATGAGATAATAAGTTAATGTTTTGTTTTATTTGGTTGATTCTAATGCAATTGTTAAGTAACTTATGCTGTAAAACTAATATTTCCTAAATAAAGAAGGATTAAATACAAAAAAAAAAAAAGAGGAACCCTGCGCCAATTTTTAGAAAATTCAGGTCTGGTATGGATTACCCCGCACCAAAATAAAAAATAAAAACCTCAGGGTTCCCCCCAAAAGTCCATACCAGACCCTTATCCGAGCATGCAACCTGGCAGGCCACAGGAAAAGAGGGGGGCGAGAGAGTGGCCCCCTCCTGAACTGTAAAAGGCCACATGCACTTAACATGGGGACAAGGGTCTCATCCCCACAACCCTTGCCCAGTAGTTGTGGGGGTCTGCAGGTGGGGGCTTATAGGAATCTGGAAGCCCCCATTCTGTTTGTATAGGTGACGAATATGCAAATGAGGAGAACCGCCGATTCAGAAACGAACGCCCGGCCGTCGCTTTTTTTTACGCCATTTGCGTTCGGCTTTTTCCGGTGGATAGTTACCCCTGCTATATGAGGGGTAAGTGTGCGGCGTATCCTATGTTAAGTATGGCCGTCGTTCCCGCGCCGAGTTTTGAATTTTTTACGTCGTTTACGCAAGTCGTTAGTGAATACGGCCATACGTAATTTGCGTTAACGTCGAAACCAATGACGTCCTTAACAAAGGGGACCTCCAGATCCCGCGCCCCTTTTGTGAATTGGTAACGGGGTACATTGTACCCATACAATTTCACAAAAAAGTGTCAAAATGTTAAAAACCACAGGAGATGTAATCCATTCACGATCTCCAGCAATGTAATCCATTCTCGATCTCCAGCGAGGATACAACGCACACCATCCTGCCTCCACGGTAGGCACCCGACGAATGACGCGCTCCAGCCTGACAGCTCTATAATAGCTGAGGGCGGGGCCAACTGTAACATAACCCCGCCCCCATTCAACGCAAGGGAAAATTCCTGGGTTACCCAGTGATGTGTACGGATGACCTGCCCCCCTCGGATGCAATGCGGGTTTCCCGTTGCATCAGAGGGGGGCACTCATACACGTCACTGGGTAACCCCCAGCATTTCCCCTTGCGTTGGAGGGGGCGGGGTCACGTGACGGATGGCCCTGATCTCAGCTATATTAGAGCTGTCAGGCTGAAGTGCATCATTCGTCAGGTGCCTCCCATGGAGGCACGATTTTGTGCGTCGTATCCTCCCTGGAGACGGTGAATGGATTACATTACTGGAATCTTTTTTTTTTTTAATTAAGGACTTGTCCCAAGCTGTCTCCTGTGGTTTTTACCATTTTGACAGTTTTTTGATGAAATGGTAGGGGTACAATATACAATTCACCCGCCCGCAGACCCCCACAACCACCGGGCAAGGGTTGTGGGGATGAGGAGCTTGTCCCCATCAACATGGGGACATCCTCCCCATGTTGAGGGCATGTGGATTGGTACGGTTCAGGAGGGGGCACTCTCTCGTCCCCCCCTCTTTTCTTGCGGCCTGCCAGGTTGCATGCTCGGATAAGGGTCTGCTATGGATTTAGGGGAACTCCACGCCATTTTTTTTTATTTTGGCACAGGGTTCCCCTTAATATTCATACCAGACCCAAAGGGCCTGGTAATAGACTAAGGGGGGAACCCATGCCAATTTTTTTCAATTACTTTTATCTGTATTGCCAGGACCCGGCAATTCATTATAGCCGCGAGTAGTTTTAAATTGCCTTTTTTCCTTTAGAAAGGTCATTTTGTGCAGAGACTGTTATAAACACGGGAATATTTCCCTTTTATTGTTTCACTTTAAACATTATTAAAATCACTTCTCCCATTTTTTAAACTTTTTTTGCATTGATACATGTCTCCTGGGCCAGGACCCAGGTCCGAACACTTTTTATGACAATAACTTACATAGTAACCTTTAAAATTAGCACTTTGGATTTTCATGTTCGTGTCCCATAGACTTTAACTGTGTTTGTGTGTTTGAACACATTTTTTGCCTGTTCGCATGTTCTGCTGTGAACCGCACCGGGCGTGTTCGGCTCATCCCTATTCCTGAGCTTGAAGGAAAGAATGCATTTTTTCCAGTAAAGTTCCAGTGGTGTTGTGGTGACATAAAAATGGCCTCAGAGGAGTAGAATAAGTCATAATTATTTGGGTCAATGTGTAAAAGAAGACTCAGAGGACTTACCTCAGCCGGTGCAAGATGGCAACCAGAAATGGCTTTTATTACACCTTACTTCACAGAATAACAATTAAAATTCCACAGTCTGACTGTGTCAAATCTTCTGGGGAACAGCGTTTAGACTTTAATGAAGTGAATTATTATTTGTGTAGCTAGGAAGGTGGTCATACTAATTCATTGTTCCCAGGACATTGTGAACTTGTGTTTGCACATCTTGAGGAGAGTGTGGTGAATGAGATCCAGGGAGACATCATGCCTCTTTCTCACGTACGCGATGTTGTTTGGAACTGAACTTAATGAGCTTGTGGTTACATTTAAAGCAGACGTTTTAATTAATGGAAATTCTTAGATTTGTGCGTCTGAAAGTCTACAGCTATTGAATAAAAGATATGGTGCCCCTAATCATTAAAACGGAATCTATCATTTTCACTAACGATAATAAAAACCCATCTAGCTGGGTGACAAATAGCCTTAAATGCTTCATTTCTAGTGAGGCCTGTAACATGCTGCATTGCAGCAAAGAGGTTAAACATCCATGCAGTTATTGCTTTCCCAGAGGAAGTGGACCCATATGGATTAAGGATAGCCTGTGGGTTTGTTTGTGTTCGAAAGTCAATTATGACTAGCTAAATATCCCTGAGGTAAACATGTGTGAGACAGATAATGTTATCAGAAAAGCAATGACAGTTCAAGAAGACTGCTGGGCTGGCGTGTGTCATGGTCGTGGCAGAGGGAAGGCTTGGCATAAAAGAAATAGACCTGTAGGAGAGAAAAAATTTGAACATCTGTACATCATTATCCTTATGACAGAAACAACATTCTGATATGCTATTTTGTTTTTTACATTACATTGGGGTATATTTGCTTGTGATGGGAGATTTATTTTTCAAGATACCAAATGTTGCTTTATTAAAATGTAGCCATAAATATTTGATAATCATCTTCTTTTCCAGTTAATTATGACCAGACTGAGGCCGCGTACACACGATCGAATTTATCTGCTGAAACTGGTCCAATGGACCGTTTCAGCAGACATCTCCGATCGTGTGTACGGGCTAGCGGACAGGTTTGTTCATCGGACAAATTTCAAAGCATGCTTTGAAATTTGTCCACTACAAACCTGTCTGTCGGATGTGTCCGCTGGTTAGTACACTAACCAGCGAACAGAACTGTCCACGCATGCGTCGAATGGATTCAACGCATGCCCGGAAGCATTTTATTTCACCGTGTACTCAGATCGAGGGGATTTTGGTCCTATGGTGTGTACACGCCATCAGACCAAAATCCGATGAGACATGACCACTGCAAATGGTCCGTCTGACATGTTTGAGCGGACATGTCTCATCGTGTGTAAGCGGCCTAAGAAATGACCAGTGTAATTACTTTTTATAACTGGATTTGAATGAGGATCTTTTGACTTATGAGCAGTATGCCAAGCAAATTTAGGATCTTTTGGCTGAACTTTTGGATTTGCTGCTGGTTGTGATTACTCGGTGTAGACACCTCTACTTCGATGATATGACCTTGCATGTCTACAGTATATACATGTTTGTGCAAAAATTACATTTGTTAGACCCCTTTCACATTGAGGAGTTTTTCAGGCGGTACAGCGCTAAAAATAGCGCTGCTATACCGCCTGAAAAATTCCTGCCCCAGCAACCTCAATGTGAAAGCCCGAGGGCTTTAACACTGAGGCGATGCACTGGCGGGAGAGAAAAAAATCTCCTGTCAGCAGCATCTTTGGAGCGGTGAGAGGAGCGGCATGTATACCGCTCCTTCACCACTCCTTCCTATTGAAAACAATGGGAGACCGTGGCAATACTGCCCGCAATGCGCCTTTATGACAAGGAGCTTCTTATTCTTTTGACACAGGCTATAGTCTAGCCCAGATTAAGAAAGCTGCTCTTACATGGATGTGCAGTAGAAGTGAGCATTGCCACCTCAGGGCCAGGAGTGTGTTACTGGCAGGATCACCTGGTGAAAAAAGCCTGATTAAAGAAAGCAAATGCAGCAACTACATCTAATGATCCAAAAGGTGCACTTAAAATTTCCTCCCTTACACCAAAGACATGCTGGTAGATTAATTGGCTCTTTTCTTTGGGACCTTAGATTGTATGCTTCTTAAGGGAAGGGACTGGTGCGAATGTACAATAGCACCTAGTGTGATTTCTGTCTGCTCTCTAATTTCTCTACTCTCTGCATGAGTCACTTCTGACAGTCTATGCTGACACCAGACAATCCCTGGAGATGCCCCCCAGCACACAACAGGTGGTTGGCAGCCTCAGCTGTGCATGTTCCCCTTAGAGACTGTCTAGAGGGGTTGTCCTTTCCTTCTACTCAGGTCTCAGATCACACTCAGTTCCTCACTCTATGCTGTGCCTTCAGGAGCTGAGGGATGCTGTGTAAATTCTGTATTTTGAATGCTGAGGAAAATAGATGGCTGCAGATAAACAGGCATGACCAATGTACAGTGCTTAGCATAAAAGAGTACAACCCTTTTGAAAAGTAAGATTTCAATCAATATCTTGAAAACTGAGTTTTATAGAACATTTGATTAGCTCATTACATAAAAGTAATGCTAGGTGGTGCATCCTTCCACCACCTAGCCTTCATCTTTCTTGTGTAAAGAAATCACTTATTTTTATTAGGCCTTGTGACATTTCTCTTCCATGTGGTGCCATTGCTGCATGAAATGGGAAGGGGTTTTCTTTGTTAAGTAATGCCCTTTTATAATCAACTATGGGCTTGACACCTTTTTTATGAATAATTAGACTCACCTGTAGTTGAATTCTTGTTAATTAGAATTTTCTTGTCTAAAATTTAGCTTTGCTACTAAGGCCCCTTTCACATTGAGGAGTTTTTCAGGCGGTACAGCAACCTCAATGGGCTTTCACACTGAGGCGATGCGCTGGCAGGAGAGAAATACATTTCCTGTCAGCAGCATCTTTGGAGCGGTGAGAGGAGCGGTGTGTATACCGCTCCTTCACTGCTCTTTCACCGCTCCTTCCCATTGAAATCCATGGGAAACCGCTGCAATTTTTGCTGAGCACTGTATAGGTCTCTGGAAAACCACTTATGTTTTTTTCCCTCAGACTTCAGAATCTTGCATAGATGTTTATGGTGAAACATTACTAGTAGCTTCTAAACATTTAAGCTTGTTGAAGCCTTATTGGAAAGAGTAGTTTGCTTCTTCAATTATTTGAAGATTTATAAAAATGGGAACTGAATATTATATTTTTGTAGTTTACATAAAACAAAACAGGTTTCAAATTCCATTTTTCTTCTCTTGAAAGTATATTTATAAGTATCAAAAAATTTGTAATTTCAAAGAACCATAAGAGAAGTTATACTAGATAGCAACTTGTAAACAAAAACAACATGGATGAAGAAAGCTGCCATTGACCTTTTTCTGCTTTACCAGCAAAAAAAAACAAATTATCAGTGGCTGGAGCAACAGAGGGACATGAAGCAGCTGTTGTACATCAGGACTAGTGTGCTTTCATTATGTTCATAATAGATAGGCCACTTAGAATATGAAAATGCTCCCTGCTGAGGTTCTCCTGGCAGAAGCAAAAGATGGCTTATAAAAAAGATGGATGTGTTTCTAGCATAAAAAACTAAAAAATTGTAGAACGTAAAAAGAAAACATTTTGCATCTCCTAAAATCCATTAGACTTCCTGATAACACTAAACCTAATTTATCAATCATGCCCAAAAGATGAAGTCTCTGCATTGTCTATAGCAACTAATTAGATGTGAACTCCCATTTTTCTAGGTTAGAAAATGAAATCATACATCCCAAATTTCTGAAATGATTAAGGAGGGACACCTTTTAGAACAGAGTACGGTATGTAGGCAAAGGACACATCCCTGCCCTGCTTACATGGACCACAAACACCTAATATGCTGAAAATAATTGTCTAAGCCCTGGTTCACACTGGGTACGATTTGAGATGCGATTTTACATGTCAAATCGCATCTCAAATCGGTGGCATTTGCATTTGCTGTCCTAGTTCCTGTACTTTTTGCGATTTGGGTCCACGATTTACATTGACATCTGTGCAGAAACCTGCACAGATGTCTCTGAAATCGAGGCCGAAATCGGGACTGCCGGGCGGGAGTGAAGCCGTGCGAGTTCAGCTGAACTCGCACGGCTTCACTTACGCAGCCCAGTGTTCACACTAAACTGGGCTAAACTACACAATAGCTTTTTTTGGCCTCTATATTGGCACACAGTAATATAGAGGTTAGATAAAAAATATAGTGCAGCAAATCACCTTTGGAAGTAAAACTGTACATTTTGTGTAGAGATGCACACATCACACCAAAAAGAGGGACAACCAAGCCTGCACGAGTGACAGGGGGATTTAAAATGCTTGTAAAGCAAGCAAGAAGATTTGCCACCTTAATGGCAAGGCCATTTTTTTGTGAAACGGCATTGCATTGCTTTGACTGACAATTGCGCGGTCGTGCGACACTGTACCCAAACAAAATTGACGTCCTTTTTTTCACACATATAAAGCTTTATTTTGGTGGCATTTGATCACCTCTGAATTTATTTATTTTTGCGTTTTGAACAAAAAGAGTGACAATTTTGAAAAAAATATATTTAAATTTTTTTGCTATAATAAATATCCCCCAATGTTTTTTATAATACATTTCTTCCTCAGTTTAGCCCGATAGATATTCTTCTACATATTTTTGGTTAAAAAAATCAGAATAAGTGTATATTGATTGGTTTGTGCAAAAGGGAATAGATTTATGGCATTTTTATTATATTTTTTTCTTTACTAGTAATGGCGTTGATCAGTGATTTTTATCCTGACTATGATATTGCGGCAGACAGATTGGACACTTTTGACACTTTTTTGGGACCATTAACATTTATACATCGATCAGAGATAAAAATAGCCACTGATTACTGTATACATGTCAGTGTCAGGGAAGGGGTTAACACTAGGGGGCGATCAAGGGGTTAAATGTGTGTCCTAGGGAGTGTTTCTAACTGTGGGCGGATGGGACTGCCTGGGGAAGGAGACAGATCGCTGTTCCTAAGCAGTAGAAACAACAGATCAGTCTCCTCACCCCTGACAGAACATAGATCAATGAGTCACATGTATCAATTCGCTCATTTCGAGTAACTACGGCTTTTAGTAATACCAAGTGCCACATTAACAATAAAGTTGCTTGTTGCAGTTGGAAATTCTGTCTTCACGTTCAGTTCTTATCTCCACATAATGGTTGCCTTGTTATAGTTAATATATTTACCACCATTCTGAACCCAGATTGATGTGGGAGAGGTGAACGAGGAACCATGTCTACGCATAGCATCATCTTATTTACCAGTGTCATGCAGACTGTGTGGAGAAAGGTAATTCTCATTAATCAAGACACTTCACAATGGTATCAGAGGACTGTACGAAGAAAAACAACAGCTTGCCTGATGCGGAAAGATATGTACATTGATATTGATTGCTGAATTTTGTTATATAAACAATTAACCTGACACTGTGGGATTACAGGGAACCTATAAATAACACCATTATTTTTTCCTCTCTTCGTGTCCTTCTTCATTGTCATCGGAGATGATTGCAGGCACAAGATTGCTAGCATTCTGCAGGTGTAACTGTTACTATTGCTTTTAAAGAGAAGTTTAGGTCAAACAAATCCATTTAACAAGTGATAATGACTACTGTTCCTTGCAATTGTTTTTCTTTTCTGGACAGCTGCTTCTTGGTACACCAGTGTCCAACGTGCTGAATTGCTGCTTAAGTTTGAAGCATAAAAGACTATATTTTTCTGATCTTCCAATTGTTTCCTTATTTTTCTTGAACTCTGTGAACTGGATATCTATCCCTAAAACATATGACTGTCAAAACTGTAGCTACATCCAGGAAGGATTAGACAGAATTTAAAAGTTCAGGAGCTAATAACAATGGGCCAGATTCACATACAATTAGATTCGCGTAGAGTATCAGAAATACACTACGCCGCCGTATTTTACCTGGCTCTACGTGGAATCCCGGTACATTTTGTCCAGTAAACTATGGCGGCGTAGTGTATTTCTCCCGGCGCAAGCCATCTACGCGAGTAGGGGGCGTGAAGCATTTAAAATAGGCGCGTTCCCGCGGCGATCGAACTCTGCATACTCCATTCAGAAATTTCCCTCCGTGCATTGCGCAAAATCACGTCGTTATGTCATTCGTTGTTTGAGTAGCGTCGTTTATGGACATTCCTATTCCCGAACGAGTTACGTAAAAAAAAAAAAAAAAAATTAAATTTGACTCGGGAACGACGGCCATACTTAACATGGGCTACGCACCGTTAGACCAGCAAATAGCTGGTCTAACAGTACGTAGCAAAAAAATGACGTAAGCGATTGCGAAGGCCGCTCGTATCTTCGTGGATCGCCGTAAAAAGTCATTTGCATATCCCGACGCTGAAAACGACGCGGACTCCTCCCAGCGGCCGCAAAAAGTTTGCAGCGTAGATCCGAATGGCTTACGAAGACGTAAGCCTCTCGGATCGAAGCCCGAAGCCGCCGTATCATGGTTTGAGGATTCAAACTAGTGATACGGCGCGCAAAATTTGAAATTATTCCTGGCTAACACCAGTTAGACAGGCGTAATCGCTCTGTGAATCTGGGCCAATGTTTCTCTTGCAAGCCTGAGATTCAATAGGGAGGAGGTTCACCAATACTATGTGTTCACAATGATTTCCCAGGGATTGTTAACTTTTGGCTAAAAACTGCAGATTTGCCACACGATGTAAGGAACAACAGCCTTTGCTCTTGGTTAGCTTAAAGTGGATGTAAACCCAAAAATGTGTATTTATTTTTTATGTCACAATGCAGAGTATACGATTTCCTATCATCTGTGCCCAGTCTTGCCACACAGAGTTAATCCAGCTCTCAGCAATCGTCTTTTATTATAAAACAAAGTATCAAGCTAATAGAACCAAAGTCCAATTGATAAAACAGCGCTAGTTGCTGGATGAAGTCCAACTCCTCATACAAGAAAGTCCAAACAAGAAGTATAGTTCTAAGGTGATAGGTGCTTCTAGGATAGGCTTTGTAGTGCACCCTACACCAATTCCCTGTCTTCACCTCGAAAGTAGGTAACAATCCCCCTCTGGGGTTCACACTCACCAAAAGGTATATAAATTAGAGCCTTATATACCACTTTCTTTTTAATCAGACTTCCAACATCTCTCCAGGGTCAGCGGGGGTTAAATTCATTCAGGGCACATAACAAAACAAAGGCACCATATAGTGTAATCCTGTTTTAATAAATGCCCCCCTGCAAACACAGCCCCGCTACCAATATACGTACAAAATAAACACTTGTCATGAACATTAGCGGTAGAACTCACTTCTCTTCCTTGTTACGGCATTGTAGCCACGCCCTGATGCGTTTCGTCAAATCCGACTTATGTTGAAGTCGGATGTGATGAAACACATCAGGGCGTGGCTACAATGACGTAACCAGGAAGAGAAGTGAGTTCTACCGCTAATGTTCATGACAAGTGTTTATTTTGTACGTATATTGGAAGCGAGGCTGTGTTTGCAGGGGGGCATTTATTAAAACAGCATTACACTATATGGTGCCTTTGTTTTTGTATGTACCCTGAATAAATTTAACCCCTGCTGACCCTGGAGAGATGTTGGAAGTCTGATAAAAAAGAAAGTGGTATATAAGGTTCGGATTTATATACCTTTTGGTGAGTGTGAACCCCAGAGGGGGATTGTTACCCACTTTCGAGGTGAAGACTGGGAATTGATGTAGGGTGCACTACAAAGCCTATCCTAGAAGCACTTATCACCTTAGAACTATACTTATTTTTTGGACTTTCTTGTATGAGGAGTTGGACTTCATCCAACAACTAGCGCTGTTTTATCAATTGGACTTTAGTTCTATTAGCTTGATACTTTGTTTTATGTTTTATAAATGTCTTTGCATTTATTTTAAACAGCTGCTGCTATAGATTAACCCACTTCATTTTGAGGATCCATCTACTGAGTATTCACTCAATTAATTTATTTATTTACCATTTATTTGACTAAGTGATATTTTCCTATCAGTTGTTACTCATAGAAAGTTGATACACATTGTCCTTAGCGCCGGGAAGTGCACCGCTGGGCCCCCTTTTTTGTGCAATCCTCTTTTATTGTTCAGTGAAATAAAACAGACTTAGTCCGTTCCGCCCCCTTGCTGTGAGTGATATCTCATGCACTAGCCTGAAGACACGCATTATTTTTCAATTCCCACCCCCACTCCTTTTCTGAAGTCATGTGGTTACTTTTCTGGATTTTGAATGGATGTTAGTGATCATAGCAGTATTTAGTGTAAGGAATACACAGGAAAAAATGCATGTTGACAAGGGGAGTGTAGAGGTGGGCGGGGAATCTACTGACATCAAGACTCCACCCACAGAGCTCAGACAACAGATCCACCCACAGAATCTGCTTTTTTCAGTTCTTATAACAGACAGAGGGGAAACATTTGACAGGTAAGGATACATGCAGGAGGCATGTATATCCTTATAGATCAGCACTATGGCAGTAGTTTAGAAAGGATGAGAGTGGGTTTACATCCACTTTAATTACAATAGCCCCAATGACAGTGCCCAGCTTTGGTTTGACAATAGCTTGCCTATTAGCTCAACAATCATGGTTTACCTAAGTTTGCGTCAAAGTTTACAAACTTGAAACTTCAATCAAGGTTTGCTAAACTGTTTGCTTACCAAAACAGATTCACTTATGCCTAATCTCAAGATAACTACAGCTATTGCTAGTGCAACAAGCACTACAATAGTGCTTTGATGCACTGACTATGTGCACTACATGCAGTAACAATAACAATTATTTAGAATTCAGCTATTCTGGTCAACTAAGAAATAGTTTGTGATGGATTCATACTGTTTTGTGCTATTTTGCAATTTGCATTACGTAATCAAAAAAACATAAAAGCGACAAAGGTATGCCTATGGATGAAGACATTTGCACCATGCTGGAAAATGTATGTACAATCTATAAAGAACTGCAGTGTTTGAAGATCATAGATGACAGATACATAGGGAGTTATTTACTAAAGGCAAATCCACTTTGCACTACAAGTCGATTTAGATCCGAGGGGGATACGCAAGGAAAATAAAAAACAGCATTTTAGTTTGCTCATGATTAGATGATAAAATCAGCAGAGCTTCCCCTCATTTCAGATCTACCCCTTAGATTTAAAGCCACTGCACTACCAAGTGCACTTGCAGTGCGCTTGTAGTGCAAAGTGGATTTGCCTTTTGTAAATAACCCCCATAGGGGTCAATTCACAAAGAGAAACGTTATTGGTTTTCTTCAGTTGTTAAATTATCACCCCTTATTTAATGCTAGCAAACATGGTATTCACGAAAGCTATAATCGTTATTCAACATAGTCGTTATGGTTTTCAACTGACTCTTTATCCAATCGTTATGCTAATTACTCAAGAGTTATTTAACGTCCCAAATCGTAATAATAACGTCTAAGATCGTTAAATAACGATGGAGAGATGCATTCTGGGAGCAGAAGGGGAGGAGAACAGCTGCATGTGGAAAAGAGCAGATGCAGAGAGAGAGAGAGAGAGAGAGACAAGCAATACACATGGAGATTGAGCATGTGATGTGCAAAACTTCTAGTGTGTGTTTTTCTAAAGCCATGTGTATTTCCTCATACAGAGAATAAATCATGGGAGATGATAATCGGAATTTAGCTATCACCTGGGTTTCAGAAAAGTCCTCCAAAATAGTATGTGAACGGAATACACGTTTATAAATCTGAACAACCTTCTAACGTGTTCTTCTTCGCCTCTGGATAATTTTACGTTCCAATAGAGCATGGTTCCATCTTGCCCAAAACTACTAAAAACTTCACTACACTACAAAAATCGCCAAAAGCTTCCTCTAACAACAAAATATCGCCTGGGAAATGTCATAACGACACCCTGAGGGAGGTGCTATTTAACAATTGCTTAACGATCGATAACTGTCAAAATTTTTTTTGTGAATTGCACTTCTGTACATATTTAACGATTTGACTCGTTAAAATAACGATTTGACTCTTTAAAATAACGATCGAATCGTTAAATAATGATCCACACCTTAAAATATCGGTTCCGTGTAGTGAAACGTTATTTGATGATTTTTCAAATCGTTAAATTGTTTAGTGAATTAAACTAGCTTCAATAACGTGCAAAATCGTTAAAATTACGACCAAAATCGGGAAAAAAAGCTTTGTGAATTGACCCCATAGTGTCTAAAGTAGGGATGGGCAAATAGGCCTGCTTGAAGTCCAAAAATTCTGAATTCAAAACTGAACAACATTGAAGTCTATGGTGGGAAAGGGGCTCAAACTTGAAAATACACTTTTGCTATTTTCAAGGCGAATAAGCAAGGGTTGTAAAAAAGGCAAGGGTTAGCTGGTCACTGCCATGGGACACATGTACCAATGTGAAAAAAAGTGTCACGGGCAGTACGAGTTTCACAGACGGTGGCAGTGATACCATATTCTGACATGACATATATTATGTGTAATTGATTTTTTTACTTTTACATTTATCTTGCTTATATGCAGCAGCAGCTCCTCAATCTTATTAATTTAACCTTGGAAAAGAAAAAAAGCTTTTTTAGTTATGTTTTTGCTTCTAACGGCAACAGACCTAATTGAATGGTGGAAGAAGGAGCCTCAACAGATCTAAGTGGTATGTGTGAAAGGGGTAGTGGCGCTGTCCCACACCCTATAGGTCAAAAGGGTATAAGTGTCAGTGTATCGACTAGTGAGATAGGTACTGCAAATTATAATTATACAATAGAGTGCAACAATATTATAATAAAACATTGAATAAATGGTATGTGTGAAAGGGGTAGTGGCGCTGTCCCACACCCTATAGGTCAAAAGGGTATAAGTGTCAGTGTATTGACTAGTGAGATAGGTACTGCAAATTATGAATATACAATAGAGTGCAACAATATTATAACAACATTAAATAATAAACATTTGGTGATAAAGTGCAAAGTGCAAACTTAGTAATAAAAATAAAAAGTACAGTCCATGAAATTGCAAAAATCCAAACATATATCACGTTGATAGATGTGCAGTAATCTTAGATGTAGATTTCCATCAAAAAAAAGGTGTAAGTTTGTGGTATCGCTGTGGTCCGGTGCTCCCCCACCAGGTTCCCCACTCACCAGAACTAATCACCCCTGCAGGGGTATTAGGCGTGTAGTCACAGATGGGTCCCAGCTTCCTCCAGTGGTGCTATCCGTCCAGGGAAGATGTGTCCTTTAGATTAATCAGATCCTCATTCCACCGGAAAAAAGGAAGAAATAGGCTCCCATAGTGTAGTAAAAAAGGAGGTTTTTTTATTATGCACAATCCAGGTGCATTACATAAATGAAATGATAATGGGTACAAAATGCATGTCCAATGATAAAAAGGTTAGCAATGTGGTATGAAAGGGAACAAAAACCACAATCAGCAAGGTAAAAAATGATAAAATGAAAAATAAAAACAAAAATAGGTGTCCTGTCAGAAGCTCCCAGCACACTGCATCAGTTTCCCCTGTCAGGAGTGGAAGCGCTAGCGTGCGTTCCAAACAGCCCAGACAGCAAAGCGTAAACCTGCGGGTGCGTCTCTAGCGTGCTGACGTGCGTCACTATGCTCACGCTCGACGTACGTTTCGTAATGAACTTTTTCAAGAGCGGCTGCACATCTTGGATACTTGCATCTAATTATAGGTGGGGGGTGTGTTCCCTGTCCTGCCCTGCTATACCCTAGTAGCCAACGAGAGAGGCCCGCCCCACATACTCCTACATCTTAATGAAAGAGATTCTTGTGAACACTGTGTTGCTCGTTAATGAGCTAATCATGATTAGAGGACTACAAGTATCCAGTATATATAAAAAATTATAGATCTAAACATAAAAACAGAAAAAAGCTGAAAAAAAGCTGATAATGTTATAGGATCACAGTGCTGTGAAAGTGTCTGATTCTCATACATGGAGATTGAACAGACGGATGTAGCAGTCTGTATCATATACCATAAAAAATAGGACAACTATGCATTATTTATGTTGTCAGCATAGACCCCTTTAAAGGGCCAGTGGTTATACTTTAGGCATTTACCATATAGGGGCTACTAAATGAATTTGTAAGGTCCTGTGTACCCAATAATCTAATAGTATACACCAAAAATGCACCGGGTGAATACTAATACAGTAATGAATATCAAAGTATATAGTGCATCTATATGTGCTGGTGCAACATACAGAATGCTGCATATATATATATATATATATCTATGTTGGTGACATTCTGTATAAATAAAGCTACCATCTGCTAAGCCATAAAAGCCACTCCTTGATGTACAGATTAGTATATCACCAAGGAGTTGCAATGGGCCATACAAGTTCAATAGTTATATGAGCCACATATATGCATGGCCTTAAAGTATACATGTGTATATGTGTGTATATATATATATATATATATATATATATATATATATATAGTATATATATATATATGTATGTATTAAGTGGGTTATTTATTACATTGGCACACATTGATTGATGTATAACACACTATGGTATTGAACATCACTATTCTAGCACCGACATCAGTATGATTTTGCTGTTTGCGATTAGAAAATTAGACATATAGCACTTGAGGGAGCTATTTCACTAGCACCTTCAAGGTGGAATTTTGGATCTGGACTTCTGGACCCACTATTGCGAAAGCATTTGTATACATCAGATTTGGTACATGGGTGGTCGTACATGTAGTAACGACCACACATGTACATGACCACTGGAACTTGTATGGCCCATTGCAACTCCTTGGTGATATACTAATCTGTACATCAAGGAGTGGCTTTTATGGCTTAGCAGATGGTAGCTTTATTTATACAGAATGTCACCAACATAGATATATATATATATATATGCAGCATTCTGTATGTTGCACCAGCACATATAGATGCACTATATACTTTGATATTCATTACTGTATTAGTATTCACCTGGTGCATTTTTGGTGTATACTATTAGATTATTGGGTACACAGGACCTTACAAATTCATTTAGTAGCCCCTATATGGTAAATGCCTAAAGTATAACCACTGGCCCTTTAAAGGGGTCTATGCTGACAACATAAATAATGCATAGTTGTCCTATTTTTTATGGTATATGATACAGACTGCTACATCCGTCTGTTCAATCTCCATGTATGAGAATCAGACACTTTCACAGCACTGTGATCCTATAACATTATCAGCTTTTTTTCAGCTTTTTTCTGTTTTTATGTTTAGATCTATAATTTTTTATATATACTGGATACTTGTAGTCCTCTAATCATGATTAGCTCATTAACGAGCAACACAGTGTTCACAAGAATCTCTTTCATTAAGATGTAGGAGTATGTGGGGCGGGCCTCTCTCGTTGGCTACTAGGGTATAGCAGGGCAGGACAGGGAACACACCCCCCACCTATAATTAGATGCAAGTATCCAAGATGTGCAGCCGCTCTTGAAAAAGTTCATTACGAAACGTACGTCGAGCGTGAGCATAGTGACGCACGTCAGCACGCTAGAGACGCACCCGCAGGCTTACGCTTTGCTGTCTGGGCTGTTTGGAACGCACGCTAGCGCTTCCACTCCTGACAGGGGAAACTGATGCAGCGTGCTGGGAGCTTCTGACAGGACACCTATTTTTGTTTTTATTTTTCATTTTATCATTTTTTACCTTGCTGATTGTGGTGTTTGTTCCCTTTCATACCACATTGCTAACCTTTTTATCATTGGACATGCATTTTGTACCCATTATCATTTCATTTATGTAATGCACCTGGATTGTGCATAATAAAAAAACCTCCTTTTTTACTACACTTTGGGAGCCTATTTCTTCCTTTTTTCCGGTGGAATGAGGATCTGATTAATCTAAAGGACACATCTTCCCTGGACGGATAGCACCACTGGAGGAAGCTGGGACCCATCTGTGACTACACGCCTAATACCCCTGCAGGGGTGATTAGTTCTGGTGAGTGGGGAACCTGGTGGGGGAGCACCGGACCACAGCGATACCACAAACTTACACTTTTTTTTGATGGAAATCTACATCTAAGATTACTGCACATCTATCAACGTGATATATGTTTGGATTTTTGCAATTTCATGGACTGTACTTTTTTTTTTTATTACTAAGTTTGCACTTTGCACTTTATCACCAAATGTTTATTATTTAATGTTGTTATAATATTGTTGCACTTTATTGTATATTTATAATTTGCAGTATCTATCTCACTAGTCAACACACTGACATTTATACCCTTTTGACCTATAGGGTGTGGGACAGCGCCACTACCCCTTTCACACATACCATTTATTCAATGTTGTGATAATATTGTTGCACTCTATTGTATATTTATAAATTGCAGTACCTATCTCACTAGTCAATACACTGACACTTATACCCTTTTGACCTATAGGGTGTGGGACAGCGCCACTACCCCTTTCACACATACCATTTATTCAGGTACTTCACTCGTGAGGTATCTTTTTCTGGGGGGCTGCAGTCCTTAATACATTTCTTCCTAAGCGCACTTTCTCACTTGTTCAACAGATCTAAGAGCTATAGGTAAATGTACTCTTAAAAAATAAAAAAGAAGAAGCTAAAGCCCTCAACTTTGTATGCCTTGGCCAATGCTAAAGAGGATTCTTAGTATAGCTTGTAAGTTCCTTTTTTGCAGTGCCACCCTGTATTGTCTTAAAAGTTTAATAGGATGTCAAAACAGAGTGCACAAAAACATTTTAAAACCAAAACCCATCACCCCCAACCACCTCTCATCTAATTTCCTCAATTATACCCCAAATATTCAAAATGTAGATTTGTATGGATTTATAGGTATGTTTTTGTTAGAAATTGGCTAATGCCAGGTCTGTACACGATCACTTAAATAGGCAAGTAGAAAGAGCTTTGCAGTGTGGGCCTTTTTTTGTTTTTAACATCAATGCTGCTGACTGCAACTTTGTAGTCTGCAGTCTCTGCCTGCAGTTTATCAGCCATAGTAAAGGTGCCAGTCATTGGGGTTCCATATGCATAAGGAAAGACATGACTGCACCCTAAAGCTTGGCATGAGCAGAACCTCAATGAGACATGTCAGCAGCAAAAGGCACTCACTCTACCTCCTTGTTCCTCACTTTCTGCATCTTTCTACTCTCTAACATCTGTGGTCTCTAGTGATGGGGGGTCTCGCAAGTCTTTAAGAGGTTAAGGATATGCCATATCGTGCAGAGAAGAGGGTTATATGACCATGCTGAAGAGGGTGCAAAGAGGACTTTTTCAGAATTCTCTGATGGTGACAGCACAGTCACTTATGACCCCCAAGCAACCCCTAGGCTAAATGCTGACATGCAGCCACTATTACCAACTCCTACCTTCTCTACATGCCTACCCTGATGATATGGCACTGTAAAGGTGCTACACAATGTTTCAGCAGGAAATCCTGCCTTTATAGTCTGCCTATCCTTCCATAGTGCAGGGGAAGGCAGACAGAAGCAAATTGACAAAGACATTCTACAGCCCTTCCTTAACTTATCCCTAAATGGAAAAATATCACAGAGGCAAACATACATTTTATAACGGGGTGCCTTGACATTGTACATCATTTTAACCACTTCCATACAGTGCACTTATACACCTTCCCGCCCAGAACAATTTTTAGCTTTCAATGCAGTTGCACTTTGAATGACAATTGCGCGGACATGTTACACTGTACCCAAACTAAATTTTTATCATTTTTTACCCACAAATAGATCTTTCTTTTGGTGGTAATTGATCACCTCTGGGATTTTCATTTTCTGCCTAAAACATTGTAAAAAGGTACGTTTTCTCCTTTACTGATGGGCACTGATGGTACTGCACTGACGGGGACTGATAAGGCGGCACTGATGGGCACCGATGAGGTGGCACTGATGTGGTGGCATTGATGGGCACTGATGGGCACTAATATTGCGGCACTGATAGGCGGCATGGATGGGCACTGATAGGCGCCATGGATAGGTGGCATGGATGGGCACGGATAGGCGGCACAGATGGGCACAGATAGGCAGCACTGATGGGCACGGATATGCGGCACTGATGGGCATGGATAGGCAGCATGGATGGGCACTGATAGGCGGCATGGATGGGCATTGATAGGCGGCATGTATGGGCACTGATAGGCGGCACGGATGGGCATAGATGGGCACTGATAGGTGGCACTAACATATGTGTTGTACTAATGGATGCCAATCAGTGCCAAACAATGCCTGCCAATCAGTGATGCCTATTGTGGGCACTGATTGACATTCATTGCGGGCACTGATTGGCATCTATTATTTATGTCATTGTCATCCCTGGTGGTCTAGGGTAGCATACTTGTGTTTTGCATCCCTGGTGGTCTAGTGGCATCCCTGGTGGTCCAGTGTGGGCATCCTTGGGGGCGCTGTGCTGATAATCGATTAGCACAAACCCCCCTGTCAGAGGAGCAGCCAATCGGCTCTCCTCTACTCGCGTCTGACTCCCGGCTTTTCCTGTTTACATTGTGATCATCCGTGATTGGACACGGCTGATCACGTGGTAAAGAGTCTCCGTTGGAGACACTTTACCTAGATCGGTGTTGCAGGGTGTCAGACTGAAACCATGCAACAACGATCGCCCAGGGGCGCGCAGCGGTTCAATATCCTGAGGACATCGTATGACGTCCACTCAGGATATTGAAACCACTTTGCCGACGTCTTTTTGCTTAAGGCGGACGGCAAGTGGTTAAAGAGTGCCTTAACCTAAAATAGTCCTGCTGATGTGTCCTTTTCTGCCTCCTCTTTCTCAAAGGCACATAGCAGCCACAATATTTTCAAATGTGTCTAACATACCCTTTTGCTCCTCCGCCTCCTCAGGAGTGCAGAACAGCCACTTCAATAGTGCTGTACATATGCCCTTTTCCTTCGTAAGGCTGGGTTCACACCTATGTGAATTGAATGCTGCTTACACTGTGTGATAGGCGGAACACTAGAAGACTATCAAACAAGCCGAACTAGGGGGGCGGGACCTTGCACGCAGACCCAGCTCTGTGATATACAATACGAACACCGGAGGACAGAGGGAGGAGAGTGATGCAGTCGCCGCTTAAATCGGCCCCAGGGCCAGTCCGGCTCTGGTCCTGGCTCTCCCTGGCGATTACAGGGGGGGGAATCTCCCCCCCTTGCCCTATGAAGCACACTTTTAATGGGCACTGTAATGGAATGAACCGTGACAGACTCAGATTCTCCTATGTCTAGGGTCACCTTATGTCCACTAGGGCCATAGGGTGACAAAAGAACTGATATCATGTATTGAAGAAGATGGGACATTAATAATAATTCATGTTTGCAGGATGTCTTGAGATATCACAAGCTGTTGGCTATTCAATATGGGCACACATGCTTTTGAAAGGTGTTAATTGCATCTACTCCTAGACAATACATTGTCTATGGTACAAAGGTGTCAAGCCCTTTAGACACAGTACGTCTGTCTAGATTTGTGGATTGAGGTCAAGACATTGTGTGATAAAACTATTGAAAGCCCTGTGTTTACACTTAGAAGATTGTGTATTGTACTACAAAGTAGCAGCCTCTATTCAGGTGTGATAGTATTTGGTTTTGATGTCATTATCTCAAGGAATGTATCTCGTCAGTATCGGTGCCGACATCTGCTAGAGAATTAGCCCCAGTGTGAATAAGGGGGTGGAGATTGCATTGTCCTATGATTACCTGTAACATCTTGTACTGTATAAAAAGCTGAGAAGAAACCAATAAAGTGTTCATATCTTTGGAAGCAAGTACAGAGCAGAGTCTCGTCTTGATTATGGGAAATGGAATGGATCGTGTATGCAAGATTGTCAGAGTGTGTCGGATAAGCTTGTCGTGGGTGGATGGAAGGTCGTAAACGGTAGTGACCGTTACAGGCACCCATGTGATTCACAGATGTGTTCCATTGTGAACTGAATAAAATCCTGATCTGATCCTGATGTAAATCTAACCTGATACTGATGCAATCCTGACCTGATCCTGATCAAAAACTGACATGAAACACTGAACAACTGATTTTTCTCTTCGCAGGGAAAATGGAGCTGGAATTCGCACCGATTGTAAAGGCTACTTTTTTCCCCAAAAAAGAAATGTTACACTTACCTGCTCTGTTGCAGGGGATTTGCCTGGATCCTCCTCTTCTTGGATCCCTCTTTTGTGATCCTGGCCCCCTCCTCCTTTTCAGCTCCCCACAGCAAGCAGTTTGCTGTTGGGAACTTAACTGGGGGTGCTGTGGGGCACCCAAGCTAAATCACAGCTCCATGTGTCCATTCAGACACGGAGTCCCGGCCTGACTCTACCCCCTCTCTCCCCTGATTAGCTAGCTGGCTTTGATTGACAGCAGCAGGAGCCCTCTTTCTCCTCTACTAGTGCAATTTTCTCCTGTTGACCAATTATGGTGTGCATTTTATTTCTCCCTTTGACCCTGACTCCTATTATCCACAATGCCAGGCATTGTTTTCTCCCACCAATAATGAGTATTTATCTCCCCCTAACTCCCCCCCCCCCCCCTCCGACTAGAAATGCCAGAAATTTAATCTCCCCCAGCCTTTAACAACAGACATTTTTTTCCTTGCTGACCACCAACAGCAGACATTTTTTCCTGATGTTGACCACAGACACTGGCCATCTTTTCCTCCTGTTTACAAGCAGTAAAATGTGTGATAAGAGGTGATAACTACAAGGAATCCTGGCTTGTAAGTGAAAGTAGAGAGAGAAATGTTTGATAGTTAAAACAAAAAACATTTCTGAAGTTTAGAGAGAATTAATTAGGTCTTCTTAATCACTGATTGAGAGGCCAACAATATTTTAAACAAGAAAGAAAGGGCAGAAACAAAAACAAAAAAAAATCTGGTCCACACCCAACCATTTTCCCACCCACCCCTTCAAATAATTTGTTTTATTATTTTGGTTTCTTCTTTTATACATATTATTTTTTTTTTTTCTTTATAAGGCTGTCCTTGCCATGGTCAAGAAATGTGGGACCACAAAGCTGTAACTAAAATAAGTGATTATAATCATTGGCCGCTGTGTCAACCATGTACCACTGGCTAGAGGTGGCTAAATAAGTACTTGAGGTGTAAGTCTGACTTAGGCAGGCCATACACGATTCGAATTTCGAACGAGCCGTCGAGCGATAAATGAACGCGGCGCTCACAAAAGCATGCGAGTGTACCATCAATTACGTACGAAAATCGAGCGAGAACACACAATGTTTTCATACCATAGAGGAAGTGATGTAATCTTCTGTGACCTTTTAAACACACCCCCTACTGTCGGGTCGCGCCAACTCGGATCATGCGCAGTTATGTTTCTTGGGAAAAATCGTCCAACTCTACCATTAACGATACGATTTTTGGACGTTTTTCGAAAAAAAAAACAACATGTTGGTTTTTGAAATTTCGCCTGTCGTACGAAAATCGCGTGTCGAACAAGCACACTAATGATACGAAAATCGGCCGATTTTACGCTCGTATGCGATTTTCGATCTAAATTCGAATCGTGTATGGCCTTACTGCACATGTCATGTGTTTTACTGCAATAAGCCCTGGTTCACACTGGGCTGCGGGAGTGAAGCAGTGCGAGTTCAGCTGAACTCGCACGATTTCACTCCCGCCCGGCAGTCCCGATTTCAGCCGCGATTTCAGAGACATCTGTGCAGGTTTCTGCACAGATGTCAATGTAAATCGCAGGCTGAAATCGCAAAAAGTAGTACAGAGACTACTTTTTGAAATCGGTGCAATGCAGCAGATGCAGCGTCGCACCGATTAGGACGGTGCCATTGCCGTCAATTTGAGGCAAAATCTGCCGTTTTGACATGCGATTTGACATGCCAAATCACATCTCAAAACGCACCAGTGTGAACCAGGGCTAAATAGGAGTCTGCCGTGTAAAATTGTACAGCAGTGGGACAATTTTAAATAGCAAGTCTAAGTTCAATGTACTAGAAAAAAACATCACAAGCTGGGGCCTCATTGCAATGAATATATCACAGAGGATACATACAATTGGCCAGAAGCAGAGCAATGTTAATCGGAAAGAACAAGCAAACTCCTGCGCACGGGTGCATTGTCCCACACTTATTCGAAGGTCTTCATAAAAAGTCATACAATTGTCAAGAATGGTAATAGCAGAGGCCTTGCTGCCCTTCGTGGATGGGGAAGTCCTGGCAGAAAACAGAAAAAGAAAAAGGCGCACCAGCCTGGTGTATTACCGCTTGACAATTTATTAAATAATAAAAATATTAAAAACTACTCACAAAAGACATATCAAAACAGGCTTGTCAACAGGCAATGAGGTATGTTCCCCCTTAGACCGCACTCCACAATGGGGGGACTGAAAATATGTTGCTGCTGGCTGACGCGTTTCGAGGCGTCTGGGGCCTCTTCATCAGAGCTGAGGGGAACATACCTCATTGCCTGTTGACAAGCCTGTTTTGATATGTCTTTTGTGAGTAGTTTTTAATATTTGTATTATTTAATAAATTGTCAAGCGGTAATACACCAGGCTGGTGCGCCTTTCTTTTCTTTTTCAATGTTAATCAGAGTAATAGGCTTAACTGGTGTATGCCTAAATGTTATTTGATACTTGAGGAAAGGGGGATGCGGTGAATGTGTAGTCATATGAGGTGTTTTAGGTGCACAATGTTCTTACACTTATTTTTTAGCAAAAAAAATAATAAGGGAAACAGACTCAATTAACAGAAAAAAGTAGCTAAGGTGTTGACAATTGGAGAGCTAGCAACCAATCAATTGTTACATACAGATATTGTTCCTTAAAGATTTTATAAAGAGTAGATATAAACCCAACTAAAATCTTATAAAAGCTTTAATAACTTCTAATATAAAGATCCTCGTTTGGGCACTTTGTGTTATGGGGTGATAACATTCTTCCCCTCTCTCTAACAATATTTGGCTGTAAACTCCCTTGTCACATGCTCTGCCAAAGCAAAAAAAAATAAAAATCTTCAATGCTGATGCACATTGTCCAGGAATATTACAAATTTTACAAAAAAAAAAAAACAAGTTTTGTTTTTTTTGCAAATGCACCAAGAGCTTTGTGAAAAAGGACATGCAGTTGGTTATTAGTACTGTGCCTGTGGACAACTACAGGCTGTGAAAAATGTATTGCAGCCAGCAACAAATAGGAAACATGTCCTGTGAAAAAAAAACAAAACATGAAATACATATGCTATAAATGCAGTAAATGTGGACAGGGACAGATTGTGAAAAAAAAAGAGATTTTTTAATACAGCTTACCTGTAAAATCTTTTTCTTGGAGTACATCACGGGACACAGAGCAGCATATTCATTACTATACGGGTTATATGGAGTACCTTCAGGTGTGGACACTGGCAATCTCAAACAGGAAGTGCCCTCCCTATATAACCCCCTCCCATAGAGGAAGTACCTCAGTTTTGTAGCAAGCAGTATGCCTCCCAAAAATGTTCCCCAAAAGAGGGGTGGGAGCTCTGTGTCCCGTGATGTACTCCAAGAAAAAGATTTTACAGGTAAGCTGTATTAAAAAATCTTTTTTCTTTCTCGTACATCACGGGACACAGAGCAGCATATTCATTACTATTACGGAATGTCCGAAAGCAGTGCTTTAATGATGAGGGAGGGAGACATCTTCAAAAAAAGATTTAATTTAGAGGTATACTCAAATAATAATAAATCCAACTCAGTCAAGAATGTAAATCTGAAATCTAAATCAAGGAGCCCCCTCAGATCCTGAGGAGCTTGAATCGCGGCCTGTAGTACTGCCTGCCCAAAGGCTGTATCCGCATTACTTCTTACGTCCAATTGATAAACATTTTGTAACGTGTGGACTGATGACTACGTTGCTGCCTTGCATATTTGAGCCATAGAGATGATGATGTGTGTTGCTGCCAGGAGGTGCCCATGGCCCTGGTAGAATGGGCCTTTACTGACAAAGGAGGAGGCAACCTCTTCAAACCGCATGCCTGAATGAATGATTAATTGTTAATCCATCTTGCGATGGTGGATCTAGCAGCTGCCTGACCCATCTTGGGCCCTTCCGGTAAAACGAACACCACATCTGTTTTCCGAACCTTCTCTGTAGCTTTAAGATAGGCCTTTATGGCCCTGACAATATCCAACGTATGCAGCAACCCCTCCTTTCTAGAGGTGGGTTTTGGAAAGAAGGATGGAAGTACCACATCCTGGTTCAAGTGGAAACTGGATATAACCTTTGGTAGAAAGGAAGGATGAGGACGGAAACCCGCCCTATCCTTATGTAAAATGAGATATGGTTCCTTACAAGATAAGGCTGCCAATTCCGATACTCTCCTGGCCGAAACTATGGTGATCAGAAATACCGACTTTCTAGTCAGTAAAACCAAAGGTACCTCAGCCAACGGCTCAAAGGGTTGTTTCTGTAGAGTTGACAGAACAAGATTTAAAGCGGAGCTCCAGCCACGAAAACATTTTTTTTTTAAAGTCAGCAGCTACTAACAGTGTAGCTGCTGACTTTAAATAAGGACACTTACCTGTCCTAGGCGCCCGCGCTGATGGCCCCCCCGATGCCGGTCCCGCGATCGCTCCGGGTCTCGCGCCGCCATTCACACTATGGGAAACAGGCAGTGAAGCCGTACGGCTTCACTGCCCGTTTCCTACTGTGCCTGCGCGAGTCTCACGCTGGCTTGTGAATGGGCGCGCTGCTCTCTGAGAACACACACAGTTCCCAGAAAGCAGCGCGCCCATTCACAAGGAGAAGGAGAAGAAGAAATCGGACCGCGGTGCAGGTGAGGCAGACTACGGACTTCCGCATAGCAACAGCTATTTCGGGTGAGTATTTTTTTTTTTTTTTCAGGTTTTTTTTTTTTTTAAACAACATGGCAAAATGTTGTTTTCATGGGTGGAGCTCCGCTTTAAGTCCCATGGACAAAGTGGTGATCTGACCGGAGGATTAACACGTAACACTCCCTGTATGAAGATCTTAACCAGCGAGTGGGCGGCCAGCGGCCTCTGAAACCACACTGATAAGGCTGAAATCTGTCCCTAGATCGTGCTTAATGCCAGGCCTTTATCCACTCCTAGCTGGAGAAAACTTAATACTCTATCAATGGTATACTTGCGGGAAAACCATCTCTTAGACTCACACCAGCCTATGTAGGCCCTCCAAACCCTGTAACAAATTACCCTGGAGGCCGGCTTTCTAGCCTTAATGAGGGTAGGGATTACCTGCCTAGACAGACCTCTACCCCTGAGAATCAGGGATTCAGCCGCCAGGCCGTCAAATTTAGACGCCGTAATGCAGGGCGGAGGATCGGGCCTTGTGAGAGTAGGTCTGGCCATAGAGGAAGAGTCCAAGGGCCTCCTTCTGCCAATTTCAGGACTAGTGAGTACCATGCCCTCCGGTACCACGCTGGGGCTACCAGGATAACCGGCCTGTGCTTTGATCCTGCGCAACAGGCGGGGTAGTAACTGCAGCGGGGGAAATGCATATAGAAGTTATGATTGATGCCAAGGGCAAACCAACACATCGGTTCCGCAGGCCATAGGGTCCCTCGTTCGAGACATGAACCTGCCTAGCTTCTTGTTGAATCCTGATGCCATGACATCCACGTCTGGCACTCCCCACTTCTGGCAGATTGTCTGAAAGACCTGTGGATGCAGAGACCACTCCCCCGGCGACAGGGTTTGGCGACTTAGGAAGTACGCCTGCAGGTTGTCCACCCCGGGAATGAATGTCGCCGATATGCAGGGTACATAAACCTCTGCCCACCGAAAAACCAAGCTCATCTCTCTCTGAGTGGCTTGACTCTTGGTTCCCCCTTGGTGGTTCACATATATGCCACTGCTGTGGCATTGTCTGAATGAATTCTCACCGAGGACCCCTGTAATCTGGATGTCCATGCCAGGAGGGCTAGCCGAGCCGCTCTGATCTCCCAGACATTGATGGGCAGCTGCCTCTCCGCCTCTGCCCAAGTTCCTTGGCGAGTGAACCCGTTCAAGTCCGCTCTCCAGCCTTCCAGACCACTGGGCAGAAAGACTCCCCTTCAGAAGGTTCTGAGGGTTTAACCACCAGCATAGACTCTGCCGGACCTTTAATGACGGCGTCAAAGGAAACTCCAAGGCCTTTGCTCCCTTGCTCCAAGCTGCTAGAATTGCTGTCTGTAGGACGCGAGTGTGGAAGCGTGCGTATCGCCTCGAACATGGCCATTAGTTTGCCTAGTAATCGCATACATAGGCGAATAGTTGGTTCTCTTTTGCTTCGAACCAACTGAATCAATTTTTTGATAGCCTCGACCTTTACCAGGGGCAGGAACACCCTTTTTCTGTTCTGTGTCTAATCTCATGCCGAGATATTCCAACTGCTTTGTAGGTTGAAATGCTGATTTTTCCCCCGGTTTATGACCCAGCCGAACCTCTCGAGGTACTGAACCATGAGGGCTACTGTGCATTCCAGCCAAGGAAGCGAGTGATCTATGATTAAGAGGTCGTCCAGGTATGCTAGGACCGAGACCCCTTGGATCCTTAGATTGACTAGAATTGGAGCTAGGACTTTCGTGAATACCCGGGGGCCGTAGCCAGCCCGAAGGGGAGCGCCACGAATTGGAAGTGACGCTGTATCCCTGCGAAGCGTAAAAAATATTTGATGTGGCTGAAAGATTGGTACATGAAGGTAACCATCCTTTATGTCTATAGAAGCCAGAAAGTCGTCCTTCTGGAGTGTGGCGGCTGCTGACCGAACGGATTCCATCCGGAAAGAGCGAACCCTTTAGGTAAGCATTTAAACCTTTTAGGTCCAAAATTGGTCTGACATCGCCGATGGTCTTTGGTATGACAAACAGATTGGGATAGAAACCTAGCCCCTGTTCTTGGGCTGGTACCTCTACCATTATGCCCTGGTAAAGCAGATGATCCAATGCCGCCCGCATTGAGGCCTTCCTTGTGGAAGAAACTTTAGAATTTCTAATCTGTAGCCTGTGGCCACAAATGATCGGACCCCCTCTGTCGGGGATCGATACCATGGCCTCTTGCCCCCAGAGGCCTGTCCTTGCGATCCATTGTTAAAAGTTTGATCGCGCAGGAGGCCCGATACTGCCTGGAATTTGAGGGCCCCTAAACAGGGGGGAGCTGCCTTTTAAACGCAGGACCCCGGAGCTTCTTTTGACTGGTAAAAGGGTACTTTTGCCACTTGAAACAGTCTGAATGTATTTATCCAGATCTTTCCATGGAAGGGAAAACCTGCCAGTAGTCTTTTGCATGGGGCTCGGCCGCCCAGTTCTTCAACCATAAGAGCCTTCTCATATGCACTAAAAATAGTGACAAACGAGACGCCTGCTGGATGGAGTCTTTTATAGCCTCCACCGCAAAGCACAGAGCTCTGGGAATATCCAATAACTCCTCTGCCTATTGGGCAAGGATGTCTTTAAGCATCTGTTTTGTCTGGTCCTTTAATGCCTGACAAACTCCAATTGCAGCCACTGCTGGCTGTACCACTGCTCCTGCCGTAGCAAAGGATGCTTGAAAAAGTGTCTCTAAACGTTTATCGACCGGGACCTTAAACATTTGTATGTTTCCCTCGGGCCAGTTAATGATTTATTCACACATGAGATGGCTGCGTCCACAGTTGGGAGCGCCCATTTCTTAGAAAAATTTCTCTTCCATAGGGTAAATAACAGAAAACCTTCTTTGTGTCAGAAGTGGGATCTGAACCCACACCTTTTTGGAGACCAGAACACCCACGCAATGTGAAGAAGCAACTCTTGAGTCTGGCGCCTTAGACCGCTCGGCCATCCTGACCAGGCGGTCTCCCATCCAGGCACTAACCAGGCCCGACCCTGCTTAGCCTCTGAGATCAGACGAGATCGGGCGCTTTCAGGGTGATGTGGCCGTAGGCTTTAGGCGGCAGAAAAAATTCTGTCCGGTCGTCCCAATCCTGGAAAAACCAATTCCTCTAACAGAGGATGGACCGGAAAAGCTGCGTTGCTTAAAGGCGCTTTAAAAGAACCCAAAGAGGATACCGCAGGAACCTGAGGCTCTGGAAATGGCAAATTAAATGCAGAGCGGACCATGTCTGTCAAAGACTGGACCCACAGATTCTCCGTCTGGGAGGCTGAAAACGATTCTTCAGTGGTAGATCCTTCCTCTAGGTTCTGGTCCAACCGATCCTCCTGAAATTCTTATTCCTCCGGAGAGAGAATCTCAGCATCCGAGGATACACCTTTTGGCGATGGGGATCTAGTCCGCTTCTTGCCAGAAAAAGAGCCAGCGATCATAGCTGTTAACCTCTTTTCTCTAGCCCCCCCTAGGGTGACGGCTAGCATCTCCTCTGTGATAACACAGGGTTGGGCCGATCTGGGCCAGCCTCAGCACCAGACCCCCTTAATGGCTTATCCAAGGTGACCCCTATAGGAATAACCTGTGGGGAAAGTATTGGCATATCATTAGAACCAGAGGAGGAACCCCTTTGTCTTTGCCCTTTCTTTTTTTTTTTTTTTGTGTTTTGATCCTGAACCTTTGGAAGCCATAATACAAAACTGAGGGACTCCGCTTACAACAACAGACTGTTATAGCCAGGAGTACAAAAAAGGTTTAGGGGACAATAGGATCACTAATGTCCAAAAACGGTGGGGCTCAGTATGTTTTCCTTTATAATATTATTGTTTTTCACAACATACAGCCCCACCCCCAACATGTTTGCCAGCATTCAACCTGTTGCCAAGGGGATTTTTGGCTTAACAAAAAGCATTGGAGCTGACTCCAGCATGTACTACCCCTTTCTCGCCACCGGGAGTCACTGTGCTGCCAGCTCTGCGTCCTCTCTCTTCCAGCTCAGCTTTGATCTGAGCTAAGATCGCGCCTGCTGTGTATAACAGCAATTGAAGGCACGCCCACTCTACACTGCAGTCACGCTCCCCGCCCCCCCCCCCCCGAACGGCGCGAACATTTTTCTATATGCATGCGCACGTGCGCGCGCGACTGTCGGGGGAGGAGAGCCCAGGAGGAGACGCACTCTGGAGCCCAGGAATGCAGGCTGGAGGACGCATCAGGCGGCAGATTTGAATCCCGGCTAGGTAAGACTTAAAACAGGCCCCTAAGGAGTCCCTTTAGCCTAGAGACAGATCTCTTTTTTTTTTTTTTTTTTTTTTTTTAAAAAGACCTTCAACCAGCGAGCCGCAGGTAGCTAGCAAACATACATAGATAGGTAGGGGGATCAAGTGATGGGGGGGGGAACATTTTAGGCCATCCTGTCCATCAGACATAGTGACCATGGTGCCAATGCAGAGCATACTCAGGCTACCCCCCTTAAGATCTCCCCTGGAGAGCCTACTGTCGAACCAAGTCCCGCAGGCTCCCCTCTTACCTGCTCCATGCCGCAGGACATTTGCATAGCAAAACGGTCCAATCTTCTCCCATCTCCGTGGGTAGCGTAGTAGACCTTCAGGCACTGGGGTCCTGGAAGGAACCGACTGTCCTGGACCTATACAGCACCCTGGCAAACAGGATCTTTTGGTTTAGAGAAAACTCCAAGTCCTGGGCCCAGGGTCCAGCCCTCTAGAGAGGAGCATTATAGGCAAAACCCCACGGTTTGGGGCCCGGGTACTGTCCACTTTGGCACTGAGGCTCCTTGGACAGATCCGTTTAGCCCGCCTTAATCCCAAGGATGTGGAGGCAAAGCTATTCCGTGACCAACACCTAAGACACTGGCGAAAAAACTGAGGTACTTCCTCTATGGGAGGGGGTTATATAGGGAGGGGACTTCCTGTTTGAGATTGCCAGTGTCCACACCTGAAGGTACTCCATATAACCCTTATAGTAATGAATATGCTGCTCTGTGTCCCGTGATGTACGAGAAAGAAAAATGTTGCTGCTAGCAACAATTAAGAAATATGCCCTCTGAAAAAAAACATACAGCCTGCCATGACTGTAGTGCATACGTGCAGACTGTAAAAAGCAACAGTACATTGGAGCATAAAGATGGAACAAACTGCTTCTACCATATCCAGATACACAGCATTTTGCTACCTAAAAACATTAATTAAAGCAGTTGTAAAGCCTTGATTTTTTTCTAAACTAACATGTTATACAGTAGATTGCTTTTCTGTGCAATGGTATTGCAATAAGCAACCCCCAATACCTCCTTTTCTGGGGTCCTCTACCACAGACACACACAGTGTGGCTCGACCCAGCCCCCTGCTCCCTCTTCACAGGATTTGATTGACAACAGCAGGAGCCAATGACCCACGCTGTTCCCTCTTGTCCTGTGAGGCACAGTGCTGGATAGAGATTGGACTCAAGTAAGTATGCAGAGGGATAAAGGGGGCGATACTATGGACATGTTTTACCTCAATGTAGGGATTACATTAGAGTGATATTAACCACTTCAGTCCCCGCATATTGTCAATTGACGGCAGCTTAGTGGATCTGAATATCCAAGCTGCCGTCAATTGACGGCATCGTGTTCTCCGGCCACTGGGGGGCGCGCACGCGCCGATGGCGGCGCGCGTCCCCGAGATGCCGATGCGCGTGCCTGGCGGTCGCGATGTCCGCCAGGTACCCGCTGATCGGTAGTTTTAGATCAGGGACGTGAAGCTCTGTGTGTAAACACAGAGCTCCACGTCCTGTCAGTGAGAGGAGACAGATGCTGTTTCTCTTGTACATAGGGAGACAGCATCGGTCACCTCCCCCAGTCACCCCCCTCCCCCCACACAGTTAGAACACACCCAGGACTCACATTTAACCCCTTCCTCACCCCCTAGTGTTAACCCCTTCACTGCCTAAACTTTATAGCAAAAATTCTAATTCCCAGAGATTTTATTATAATTGGGGGAAATATATGCTCCCATAGGAACAGGCTGGTCCATGAATACCACTTGTAGATTGCATCCTATCAAATAAAACCCAATTCCTTCTGTTTCTTTGGTTGCTCTCAATTGCACTGTATTTTGCAGACATGTTCTTACTCAGTGGCTGAGCATAAATGTGTAAGAAATCAAACAATGATTATTATCTTCTTCTTAATACTGGAATGTAACACTTCTGTTCTTAGCCTACATTATGAAAATTACTTTTCTTTTTTGCCTATAGGGCAGTGATGTCTTTTCAGTGCAATTACTGTCACAGCTTCGTGGTGATGTCACTTACAATTTCAGATGTTATCTCAGTGCTCCACATTAGAATTACATTTATGCCAAAAACTCAGTTACAAATGTTTATTGGAGTTCTCTGGCACTACATTTTCATGGACCAGTGTGGCCAGTATTATTCCAGTCATCTACTTTTTACTGAGTGAAAGTGGTACAGATGGATAAACCTTCTAACAGTAACAGCAAGTCAAAGATTAAGCTATGGCACGCACAGGGACCACACATGAATATCTCCAATATACTGTTTTCTATATCATAGTGTTTGGAAACCCAAACTATAAATTGCCTTAAAGTAAAGGGTTATAGCCCCTGTCCATTTTTTTGTCATTTGTGACCCATTGGGTTACTTCTTGGTTGTCACCAGTGTCACCAGAACTAGTATCCCCAGTGGAAGATGTTCCCTCTATTCTGTTCTGGTGCCAACCTAAATTATGGGATTATGCGATAATGGTAAACAGGACAAGTTTTGTCTTTGACCACTACAGATCCGCGCTATTGACAAAAGACGTCAACAGCGCGGACCTGAGCTGCCGGGGTCACGTCTTTGGACGTCAATGTTGTTGTAATTCCCCGCGTGTGCCACTGGGTGGGGCGCCGTGGGGAAAAACAGTGCCGTCGCATCGCCAAGCGGCCGTGTACCCAGCGGCCGCGGTGTCCGCCAGGTACATGCGATCGGCGGTGACAGAGCAGGGACGTGGAGCTCTGTGTGTAAACAGAGCTCCACGTCCTGTCAGGGAGAGAGGAGACCGATCTGTGTCCCTTGTACATAGGGACACAGCATCGGTCACCTCCCCCAGTCACCCCCCTCCCCCCACACAGTTAGAACACACCCAGGATACACATTAAACCCCTTCCTCACCCCCTAGTGTTAACCCCTTCAATGCTAGTCACATTTATACAGTAATTAGTGCATATTTATAGCACTGGTCGCTGTATAAATGCGAATGGTCGCAAAAATGTGTCAAAAGTGTCCGATGTGTCAGCCGTAATTTCGCAGTCCTAATAAAAATTGCAGATTGCCGCCATTACTAGTAAAAAAAAAAAAATAGTAAAAAAAAATCATAATTCTGTCCCCTATTTTGTAGGCGCTATAACTTTTGCGCAAAGCAGTCGCTTATTGCCATTTTTTTTACAAAAATACGTAGAAGAATACGTATCGACCATAACTGAGAAAAAAAAAAGTTAAAAAAAAAAAAATTGGGAAATTTATTATAGCAACAAGTAAAAAAAAAAAAATATATATATATATATATATATATATATATATATATATCAACAAAATAACAAAAAAGCATTCAAAGTCCAAAATGAATCATTAAGAGATAAATGCAAAACAGCGCTAAATATGGATATAAGTGTCCAACTCCACCATAAAGTAGGCAAAAGGATGGAAAATCTTGATATCAAAAAAAGATAGCCAAAGTCTGTGTGTTTATCCCAAAAAATAGTGTCAGATACAGAGAAAGGAAGCGTGCACCAGCCTGCCCACTCTCAATCCACCACGTGTTGGAATCAAAGTCCCCGCAGGGGTTCAAACTCACCGAACAGACAATAATATCAGGCACTTCATATATATATAGTCGGTCACTGATCGAATTTCCATCCAATGGGGATCACTTGCATGGAGTTAACCTCATAAAGGTGGGATATTGAAACAAACAGAGGAAACAAATATAGTGTAACTCAATTTATTAAAAAGCCCCTTTCCAGCAAGTATCCCAAAAAATCCTACGTACAAGAAAAACATTAACAATGGACAATGTATGTATCACATCACCGGTCAGGCGTCCTCAACGCGATCACCGAAAGGTTTCCCAGCAGATCAACTCTTCCTGGTTCCTGCAGTGTGGCGTGGATAACATAACATACCAGGCGTAGCATGCAGCTATCACTCTGACTAGTTTCGTCAGTAAATGACTTCAACGGAGAGTGTAGCTGCACATGCGACGCCAAGAACTTAATAGTACAGCTCCACTAATCTCAGCCAATCAGAGCCTATGGTTTGCAAACATTCGACAGCCAATTGAAATTCCCGTATATAAGCCAATCAGAAGCAAGAATTCGACGGCCAATCGGGATTATCGTATCAAAATTTACGGCAGCGCGTCAGAAACAACGTAGACACGCCGTGCGACGCCGTGAACTTAGTCACGCACGTCTACTATCGTCGGCCAATCAAAGCCTGTTGTTTGCAAACATTCGGCAGCCAATCGAAATTTCCGTATGTGAACCAATCAACAACGGGAATTCGACGGCCAATCGAAATTGTCTTATCATGATTTTTCGGCAGCTCGTCAGAAGTAACGTAAGCACGGAGGCGTTCCTAACGGTGCACGTCACGGTACTCCGTGCTTACACTATACTCGCTTCTGGGCTTCAGTGTGGCAAGTTTAGGGAGGTTTCTGTATACAAGAAAAAACACAGCAACACCGCGTTTTTTCTTATTAATAGACCGGACAATCTGTCTCAGTCCACAAACAGTGCTAGACTGTCTCGCCCATCATCCTTTTGGATAAATGTACGTTTGTATAATTATAAAGGCTGTACACCATAACATAACCAATAACAAATCATACTAAAAAATAAACAGACATAATTTACAAATTAAAATAGTTTAGACAAACATGCCTAAAAACAATATTTAAAATTCCAGAATGTGTAGTTTTGCAATATACATTATATATACATTATATCAGATATACTTGTATTAGACACCACAGCTACCAGGCATACTGGTGCCAATCATATATGCAAATCATGCTTATTTAAAAAATGACCAATACTTTAAAAGCGATTATTATAGATACGGTAATGTCCTACTGAGAACAATGATTGTTAATACAGATCTCAAAAACATGCTATTAGTAGATACTTCCTCAATATAGATGAAGCCCAGATTATTAAAAATAAATTTGTGGACAAGGGATATCGTGAAGAAACCCTGGACACAATTATTACAGAATTGGCGCAAGCTCCGAGGGAAGATTTTCTAGCTATCACAGGATATAAAGAAAGAGATGAAAAACGTGAATGGAATTTTTGCTCAGATTTCCACTCTCAGTACAAAGAGGTTGAGAATATCCTCTACACACATTGGCATATTTTGTTGATGGACAAAACACTGGCTCCGGTATTACCATCTAAACCAGGTTTTATTTATCGGAAGGCCTCCAGCTTTGCGGATAGAATAGTCTGCAAAGTACTCAATCCTCCATCCCGCCCAGCTACTTTTTGGGACAAGGATGGTTTCTTTGCGTGTATAAAGTGCCGGGCCTGTAAGGAAGCTTCTCGCCCGGTAAAAGGAGTGGAAAAGTTCATTTCTACATCAAACCAACAGGAATTCTATGTAAATGAATTTATCACATGCAATACTGAATATGTTGTGTATGCCCTCCAATGCCCATGTGGGTTAATTTACATAGGTCGTACAAAGCGACAATTGAAGATTAAAATCGCCGAACATGTAGTCAATATTATTAACGGATTCAAGGACCATAATGTGTCTCTGCATTTTAAACTTTTCCACAACAAAAACCCTGGGGTTTTAAAATTCTGGGGTATTGACCACCTTAAACCAACATGGAGGGGTTCTAATCTGGTACGGGACCTCTCGAAAAGAGAAACCCAGTGGATTTTTTCTGTAGATACTTTAGCCCCTAGAGGCTTGAACGTAGATCTAGATATAAATTGCTTTATTAGCGACTTTTAGAGTGAATTTATTTTGAATTCATCTATATTGAGGAAGTATCTACTAATAGCATGTTTTTGAGATCTGTATTAACAATCATTGTTCTCAGTAGGACATTACCGTATCTATAATAATCGCTTTTAAAGTATTGGTCATTTTTTAAATAAGCATGATTTGCATATATGATTGGCACCAGTATGCCTGGTAGCTGTGGTGTCTAATACAAGTATATCTGATATAATGTATATATAATGTATATTGCAAAACTACACATTCTGGAATTTTAAATATTGTTTTTAGGCATGTTTGTCTAAACTATTTTAATTTGTAAATTATGTCTGTTTATTTTTTAGTATGATTTGTTATTGGTTATGTTATGGTGTACAGCCTTTATAATTATACAAACGTACATTTATCCAAAAGGATGATTGGTATGACAGTCTAGCACTGTTTGTGGACTGAGACAGATTGTCCGGTCTATTAATAAGAAAAAACGCGGTGTTGCTGTGTTTTTTCTTGTATACAGAAACCTCCCTAAACTTGCCACACTGAAGCCCAGAAGCGAGTATAGTGTAAGCACGGAGTACCGTGACGTGCACCGTTAGGAACGCCTCCGTGCTTACGTTACTTCTGACGAGCTGCCGAAAAATCATGATAAGACAATTTCGATTGGCCGTCGAATTCCCGTTGTTGATTGGTTCACATACGGAAATTTCGATTGGCTGCCGAATGTTTGCAAACAACAGGCTTTGATTGGCCGACGATAGTAGACGTGCGTGACTAAGTTCACGGCGTCGCACGGCGTGTCTACGTTGTTTCTGACGCGCTGCCGTAAATTTTGATACGATAATCCCGATTGGCCGTCGAATTCTTGCTTCTGATTGGCTTATATACGGGAATTTCGATTGGCTGTCGAATGTTTGCAAACCATAGGCTCTGATTGGCTGAGATTAGTGGAGCTGTACTATTAAGTTCTTGGCGTCGCATGTGCAGCTACACTCTCCGTTGAAGTCATTTACTGACGAAACTAGTCAGAGTGATAGCTGCATGCTACGCCTGGTATGTTATGTTATCCACGCCACACTGCAGGAACCAGGAAGAGTTGATCTGCTGGGAAACCTTTCGGTGATCACGTTGAGGACGCCTGACCGGTGATGTGATACATACATTGTCCATTGTTAATGTTTTTCTTGTACGTAGGATTTTTTGGGATACTTGCTGGAAAGGGGCTTTTTAATAAATTGAGTTACACTATATTTGTTTCCTCTGTTTGTTTCAATATCCCACCTTTATGAGGTTAACTCCATGCAAGTGATCCCCATTGGATGGAAATTCGATCAGTGACCGACTATATATATATGAAGTGCCTGATATTATTGTCTGTTCGGTGAGTTTGAACCCCTGCGGGGACTTTGATTCCAACACGTGGTGGATTGAGAGTGGGCAGGCTGGTGCACGCTTCCTTTCTCTGTATCTGACACTATTTTTTGGGATAAACACACAGACTTTGGCTATCTTTTTTTGATATCAAGATTTTCCATCCTTTTGCCTACTTTATGGTGGAGTTGGACACTTATATCCATATTTAGCGCTGTTTTGCATTTATCTCTTAATGATTCATTTTGGACTTTGAATGCTTTTTTGTTATTTTATGACACACCATTTTAACAGCTGCTTCTGTTTATACACACCTATATATCTCAATTCGGAGATATTTAGTGTGTTTCATATATTTTTATTTTTTCCTTTTAAAGGTATTGTCTGTTGGGCGCTGAGGAGTGTATTATAGGCCTTGTAAATACACTGTTTTGCTATATATATATATATATATATATATATATATATATATATATATATATATATATATATATTATATATTTAAATTGTCGCTCTTTTTTTGTTTATAACGCAAAAAATTAAAACCGCACGGGCGATCAAATACCACCAAAAAAAATCTCTATTTGTGGGGAAAAAAGGATGCCAATTTTGTTTGGGAGCCACGTAGCACGACCGCGCAAATGCCAGTTAAAGCGACGCAGTGCCGGGAGCTGAAATTTCGCCTGGGCACGAAGGGGGTTTATGTGCCCAGTAAGCAAGTGGTTAATTATATTTTTGAATGGTTCCTTTCATCATGTTACATTTACAATAGGAAGCCTTTTTATTGGTTAAGCGTTTAAGAATACCAGTTCATATTGCCAGCACCAGTCTCTCCACTGACAACATTAGCTATACATTACTAAACAGTACTATGGTATAACTGCCAACGTGCTGTGCACACTCCCACATTCTGGCTACATTGTGGCATGCCAACACAACCATAGCATTCTCTAAAAATGGCAACACACAGAACTGAACAAATAGCTAACTACAGCATTCCTTTAGACTCCTATTGTCATGCTGTGATATTACAGCCAGATACACATCCCAGGACCATGGAAGCAGAGGCTGCAGGGAACTGAAGTGCAGCAAAGAGTTGTGACAATGGTGGAAGAAGCCATGTTCTGATAGTTGTTTCCGCTAACTGTTCTTGCAGTGCTGTAAGAGAACGGTTACTTTTCGTCCGATGCGCACTCCCGTGCACACACTGGCACTCTGAGATACCTAGGTACACCAATGCCCATGCGCACTCGCAACGGATGGCGTACACACGCTGGTGCGTGCCACTAGCGCCTATTGGCACCAGACGGCCTATTTAAGGAAGTGCCCTGACCCCAGACCCTTTCTGACTGGTCTTCAGCTGTTACCCGATACCCTGAACCCCGCTATGATCCTGCTTGACTTCTTTTTCTCAACCTGGCTTGTCTTGACCCTGTTTCTGGACTCTGCTTCTGCCTCGATTACTGGTTTCCAATCCTGTCTACCCATTTGACTCTGCTGCTGCCTGCTGCCTTGTACCTCGCTGAACCTGGCTTGCCTTGACCCTGTTTCTGGACTCTGCTTCTGCTCCGATTACTGGTTTCCGATCCTGGCTACCCATTTGACTCTGCTTTTGCCTGCTGCCTTGTACCTCGTTGATGCCTGCTACTTGACCCGGCTACCTGTGCGATCCTGCATCTGCTTCCTGTGCTGCTCCTCGGCAACCTCTGAGTGTCTGTGACTTCTGTCCTGCGACTCTCTGCGACTTCCTGCTGCAAGTCTTCCAGGTACTTAACATCATCTGACGTCCCAGTGCCACTGCTCCAGCGGAGTGCCTCTTTAACCCCGGCCGTTCCTCGGTGTACTGCTGTTCTCCGTGATCTGATGGTCCTCCTACTCGTCCCGGCTCGGACGTTCTGCTACTGCTGTCTGGGTCTACATTTGCAGGCACTCGTGTTCCTCCTGTTCATCGGTCTCCTCTGTTTCACCTCCAGCGAGTCTCCCATCAGGTTAGTGACAAGTGCTCAGTTAAGGAGTGGAGATTAAAAAAAGGGGAAAAAAAGTCCTTCATTTTTTTTTTGCATATTGTATTCATCTTGGACACGCAAGGCAACTGTAAGCATGTTAGTACTTATATTTTGCTGAGGATTAACATCTGTTATAATACACCAGTAGTAAGTTTCTGGGGAGGTGTAGCATGGTGCGGCAACAGAAAACAGAACTTGTACTAAAGTTAAAGTTCAGCATTTCCTGTGTTGAGGGGCAGAATGCGGCCTGGCTGGTTCATGCCCAAACTGGGAGGTGTCCAAAAAGGATGGTGTATTCCTATCCTTTCCCTATCCTTTCCCTATCCATCTGAAACCTGAATGGGCTGCCCTACACACAGATGTAAACAGAGCCTCGTTGTTCTTGTGTTATCGCACCAATTTCACTTTCAGGCCCCATTCACATCTAGTTTAGTGGTATAGAGAGCACATTTTGTGTCTCGTTTTTTTCCTGTGAAACGCAAAAGGCAGCCTGTCGATTTCAATGAGATGTACTACATGTGGTTAATGGGACATTTTGGAATTTTTTGGGTTGTGTGCTTTTTTACTGTGCGTTTTGCAGCATTTCCCATTCATTTTTTCACATGGCAAAATGTGTGTTTGCTTCTGTGTTTGGTGTGCCGTTAACGATTAATGGCACTGAAAGTGCAACTAGTAATTTTAGGTGCATAAACATGGCCATACACTATGCAATCTGATTGTATATTTATTGAGAAGGGTGATCACTAAATGATTGAATTTCATGTAAAAATTTACACCTGAGAATGGGAGGGTGGATGATGCAGGGAGTGTGATAATGAGATCAGCTGGTCAACTCCTTCCTTTGTTATGATCTACAGTTTGATCAGGAAGAAGACATTACTAATGGAAATGTGGATTAGGACAAGAAAAGTACACGGTAGATATATTGGTGCATAAGGGAGCTGGAATTGAGAAAAAAAGTGTACAAAAGTGAACCTACCCTTTAAGGTGCCTAAATGAAAAGTAGACCCGCCTGCTGGGCGGCCTCGTGTAGTGTGTTCCGGCTTGTTAATGAGAGCAGTCAGAGAGACAGAGAGATTGTCTTTTTAGCTAGCTAGATCAGTGTTTCTCAACCTTTTTCCAGTCGGGCGCCCTTGAAAAAATGTTTTAGTCTTCAGGCACCCATGTCCAAGACTTGGTTCATGTCGCTGTGTGTTGCGAAACATGCGCAAAATCACGCTAGTTCTTGACACACAGACAAATGCTCTGCTCTTTAGGGGTGCCATTAATTCTTAATGGTGCCCCATCCATTGGCAAACATAGTTGCTTTTGTTGTGGCACAATTAAAAAAAAAGGGTCGGGGACTTCGTTTCCCGCATTACTGCGGGTAGGGAAATGAATGGGCTGCCCTACACGCAGCACGCTTCCACACAGAACCAAGAGCTTGTTCACATGTCAGGCTGGAGGGGCAGTAAAACCACATGGTTGAGCTGTTTTTACCACCCCCAACTTTTGCCCCTTTAGCTGCAGAGGCAACAGCTGGGGTGTAAACATGCTGTGGCTGCAGCTGGAGGTATACCGAGGGTGAATGGGGCTTAAAACAGGTGGTGAGGAGGCAAGATATGCCTCTTTATTGGCTGACAAATGCCCCTGAAAAGCGATATGAACACAAATTGCTTTTCAGATGAGCAGCAGTCCTTGATGTGTGTGTTTGTGTGTGTTTGTACGTGTGTATTTGTACGTGTGTCTGTTTGTGTGCGTGCGCATCTGTCTGTATGTATGTTACTTTTAATCCTGACCCCCCTAATCCTGTACCATCAGAACTACTTTTGCCACACACACACTAACAGACATGTGAACACATGCACACATACACTGAAAGAAGAACTGTCAGAGCTGCACAACAACCAATCAGATCCAGAGTGCTGTAGCCATGAATGGAGGATGTGGGGTGTCAGTGACTGTGACAGCTGGTTATTCATAGCAGAGCCCCCCCCCCCCCTCACCATCTTACCCTTGGCCTTGCAGTCAGAGCAGTACTTGTTGTCCTCCTCCCTCAGCATACAAGACAGGATGGCCTGGTGCTGCTCATTCAGCTTCAGGGCCTTCTCCCTCTCTGAGCGGGTGGCCATGTCTGCGGGCAGGGGATCAGTGTTGGTCACGGTGGCTCTACCCTTTCTTCTTCCCCCTCAGGGAAAAGCGCCCCAGGCAGAGTTCAGGACGGTACCCGCGGCTCTCACGTTACAGAAGCAGTGTGTGCGTCCGACCCTCCCATAGCAACCGATGACGTATTTCGGTTGGCATGACGCGGTCGGGAGGTCCGCACAGCCAGCACAGCTTCCCGAGTGCCGGGAAGTGAGTTTTACACAGCGGACCGGCACCGCTGTGAAGACAAATAACGAAGTGCCCAGCAGTAGTGTTACATCAGATAGCAGCCATAGCTGCCAATATTTGGGGTCATTTTGCCGCAGCACACCTGGAGACTCTTCAGGGCACACCAGTGTGCCGCGGCACACTGGTTGAGAAACGTTGAGCTAGATAGTGCAGGCTAGTTAGTTTAGCTTTATTACAGTGTGTAGAGAATATATATACATCCTTAGGAGTTGTACATATACAGTATTTATACACTGTATAGCTTAGCTAGATCAGTTCTTCCTAATTTACTGGCAGGCAGGTGATTGTGCTATTTGAAGACGTTATCACAAGTATAGACACCCAGCAGGTACAATAGCAGTGATTTTAATGATGCTTAAATTAAAAAAAAAGAAAGAAAAGTTCCTTTAAATATTGTACCTGCTGGGTGTCTATAGTTTGCCTGTGAAAATGTCTTTGAGAACCCGGGTCTTGCCCGAGGGAACATGTATCAATGGAAAAAAGTTTTTAAAACTGTCGTTTTTAGGAGCAGGACTCCTAAAAAAACTACAGTTT
The DNA here is from genome assembly GCA_029574335.1 of Rana kukunoris. Lineage (NCBI taxonomy): Eukaryota > Metazoa > Chordata > Amphibia > Anura > Ranidae > Rana > Rana kukunoris. The sequence continues at coordinate 105,449,146 of CM056052.1, forward strand.
TTAAAACGTAATTTCCATTGATACCACTATCAATGGAAAAAAAGTTTTAAAAACTGTTGTTTTTTCAGGAGTCCTGCTCCTGAAAAAACAACCGTTTTTAAAACTTTTTTCCATTGATACATGTTCCCTGGGGCAAGACCCGGGTTCTGAAAGACGTTTTCCAACAATAACTTGAATATTGATCTTTAAAATTATCGTTTTTGAATGCGAACTTTCGAGTCCCATAGACTTCAATGGGGTTCTAAATGTTCGTGCGAACGATCAGACTGTTCGACGGTTCTGGTGCGAACCGAACGTGGGGGTGTTCGGCTCATCCCTACCGTTAACCCTAATGTAACCCAACAACCTTTTCCTTAATTTAAATATAGTCCTAATCCTGCATCCAATCCCAAATCTCTATCTAATTTCTTTACCTAACCCATAAGGTGAATTGTAACTCAAAACTATAGTGTAAAAAAATGGATGATCCATTTTGGGGTCCCAAAACCAGACTACTCTAATGTGTGCATATTGTCTTTGGTAGTACTTTGTGTTTTCAGTAGAGTGACAAAGGGTTAGGACCGTGTTCATTTTTATTGCTGTCTAAATGAAACATCCAGATGCATAAAAATAAAATAAAAAAAAACGAATGCCACGTACACACGGTGTTCGATGTGAGCTTTTGGCTGGAAATTCCGGCCATGTGTAGGCACCATCAGACTTTTTCTGTCAGAATTTGAGAGCTGGTTCAGACGGGAAAAGTTCTTGTCCGAAATTCAGATCGTCTAAGTGCAATTCCGACACGCAAAAAAAAACACACATGCTCGGAATCAAGTTGACGCATGCTCGGAAGCATTGAACTTAATTTCCCTCGGCTCCTCGAGTGTTGTACGTCACCGCGTTTTTGGCGGTCGGAATTTTGTGTGACCGTGTGTATGCAACACAAGTTTGAGCAAAAATTCAGTTGGAAAAGAGCCATAGTAATCATAAATGTATTCTGATTTGTGGTACTTCCATAACTGATGGTTTATAGTGAAGATAAAGCCTAATATTAAAGAGTAATTTCTTCCAAAACTGAATGCAGCTGTTTCAGACTAGTTGGCTATCATCAGTGTAATTGTTGGAAACCATATTGTAGCTGCCGTGTTTGATTTTGGTACTGTCACCGCTGGGGACATTGGCCCAGATTCACAGAGCAATTACGCCTGTCTAACTGGTGTTAGACAGGAGTAATTTCAAATTTTGCGTGCCGTATCACTAGTTTGAATCCTCAAACCATGGTACGGCGGCTTCGGGCTTCGATCCGAGAGGCTTACGTCCTCGTAAGCCTTCGGATCTACACTGCGATATTTTTGCGGCCGCTGGGAGGAGTTCGCGTCGTTTTCATGCGTCGGGATATGCAAATGAGTTTTTACGGCGATCCACGAAGGTACGAGTGTCCCTCGCAATCGCCTACGTCATTTTTTGGCTACGTAATGTTAGAGGAGCTTTTTGCTGGTCTAACAGTGCGTAACCCATGTAAAGTATGGCCGTCGTTCCCGCGTCGATTTGAAAATATGTTTTTTTTTTTACGTAACTCGTTCGGGAATAGGAATGTATGTAAACGACGCTACTACGACGTGACGACGTGTTTTCGCGCAATGCACGGCGGGAAATTTGCGAACGGAGCATGCGCAGTTCGATCGCCATGGGAACGCGCCTATTTTAAATGCTTCACGCCCCCTACTCGCGCAGATGGATTGCGACGGGAGAAATACACTACGCCGCCGTCGTTTACTGGACAAAATCTACCTGGATTCCACGTAGAGCCAGGTAAAAAACGGCCGCGTAGTGTATTTCTGATACTCTACGAGAATCGAATTCTCTGTGAATCTGCCCCATTCTATTTAATCTACATATGGTGGTCATAGGGAAAGGAAAGGAAAGGAAAGGAAGGGAAACTATATCTAGTGAAAAGATCAATAAAAAAGAAGAAATTCAATTCCCTACATAGGTAGCGCAATAATTACCAACAAAAATATATATACACACATAAGAATCCACCTCATGCAAATATAGGTGTCACTCTAATTTTTACAATATTAAAGTTCATGAATCCAGTATCTCAAAGTGTCTATTAATATTGGTGCAAAATAATCCATTATTCTTCCACACGCCACACCAGTGGCAAACAAGAGCTTTCCACTCCCACAGGTCACCACACTCCCTAAAAATGTTTGCCTCTCATTTTACTGATCGGCAAACAGCGCTTTACCATATATACCCTTTATTGGCTCCTAGGAATGATACCTCTGATTCTTCTTTCTCATTCCAGCTCCCATATCACAGCATCACAGGTACTCTGTACCCATTTTTATTAAAACTGACTTTAGTTTAAAAAAAACACTCACAAAAGTAATAAAATACAGGCTCATCCAACATAGCTAAGAATGTCAACATCAGAACCGTCAGTGCTGGCAGGACTGGTGGATGTGGAGTCTCACCCGGTTCCTGATAATGTCACTTCTGAATCGGCGTCTAATGTCACTTCCGGTTGCCATGCAGCCACGTCCTGAGAGGCACTGATCTGAAAGGGACGTTATCGGGCACAGGGTGAGATGCTGCATCCACCGGATCTACCAAAACTGGCGCTTCTTCTGATACTGATGTTCTTAGCTATGTTGGATGGACTTGTATTACTTTTGTGAGTGTTATTTTAACTAAAGTCAGTTTTTATAAAAGTGGGTATAGTATTACACTATGGGAGTTCATTTTATTCCTGAGTCCCAGTAAAGGTTTGAAGGGGGAACTGGATTGAGAAAGAAGAATCAAAGGAGGTGTCATTCCTGGGAGTCATTAAAGAGCATATATGCTAAAGCGCTGTGTGACAGGAGTCACTTTGGTTGGGGGGTCTGTGGAACTCAGCTTACCTTGGAGAGGTTGGGAAGCTCCTTAGGCCTGTCTTATGTGCAAGTCATCCTGTGTCTATTAGGGGCACGGTTGACCAAGAAGCCCAGTCTGGTCTGCCCTAACCAGACTCACAGTACAATGAGGCCCTGTACACACGAGGAGACATGTCTGATGAGACAGGTCCGATCGCGAGGCGCCGCAAAATCGGTGTCGCACTGATTGGAACAGGACCTTTGCCACCAAGAGGCTGCGACTTGTCATGTTATTTGATGTATCAAATCGCATGACAAATCGCTCCAGTATGAACCTAGGCTTATAAAGTTTGATATTGTAGCATTTAGAGTGATGCCTTTATTTGCACAAGGTGGATTCTCATGTGTATATTTTTGTTTTTTGTTGGAAATTATTGTGCTACCTATTTGGGGAATTGTATTTATTTTATTATCTATTTAAGGGTGTCAGCAGTTGTATAAATCACTTTGTATGATTTGTTTTGTGTGTGGGGTTATTGATTTTTTAGTATATCTATTGAAAACTAGGGGCCAGATTCAAAAAGCATTTACGCCAGCGTATCTATAGATACGCTGCGTAAATACTAAGAATAGCCTGCGTATCTTTTTTTGCTATTCATAAAAGAACATACGCCGGCTTTCTTCCAAGATACGAGCGGCGTAATTCACTTACACCGTCGTATCTTAGTTGCATATTTACGCTGGCCACTAAGTGGCACTTCCGTAGTTCTTTGCGTAAAATATGCAAATGAGCTATTTACGCTGATTCATAAACGTACTTGCGGCGGTGCGTCGTATTTTACGTCGTTTGTGTAAGCATTACCCCTGCTATAGCAGGCGCAGCCAATGTTAAGTATGGACGTCGGGACCGCGTCAAATTGAACGTCGGTTACGTTGTTTGCGTAAATCATTCAGGAATGGGGCTTGACGTTAGTTACGTTCACGTCGTTTACATTGAGAAAAAAAAAATTTGCGCACGTCCACGGACGACGCATGCGCCGTCCAAAAAAAACATCAATTACGTGGGGTCCTGATTCATTTACATGAATCATGCCCCCACTTCAGAAATTTGAATTGCGCAGCCTTAAGCCGCAACACATACGTTACGCCGCCATAAATTAGAGTGCCGTAAATTAGAGCGCAAGTTCTTTCTGAATAAAGAACTTGCACAAATATTTACAACAACGTAACGTATTGGGGATACATTACGCCAGCAGAAAGATCCGTGGATCTTTCTGAATCTGGCCCTATATATAAAAAAAAGATTGACTGGAATAAGATGTAAAGCCCACTTCTGTGCTTTAAGCCCCATACCCTAAACCTTACACATGTAGAAAATATTTAAAACATTTAAACATTTCTAAATTCAAGCCATCCTTTGGCTAGTCACTTGATGGTTGGGATCCTTCTACTTTTCTCTGGTGATATATGGTTCTAAATACTACTGATGCCATCCAAAATCTTACCACGCTTGGTTTCATAAATATTTACATAGCTAATCTGGTTAAAAAAAGACACAAGTCCATCCAGTTCAACGAACAGAGGAAACAAATGTAGCACTGCCCCCGTAGGGGTTGCTGTGTGTAGACTTTCAGACAACATGAACAGCACCTGAGCACCCTGAGCAGACCCTATCAATGGATTGCTGCTCTCTGGTAGGCAGAGAGCATCTAAAGTTACCTGGCAGCCTTCCTGGTAAGCAGAAAGACCCCAAAAGTATACTCTCTTCTTCTAGCAACTACCTAGGAGGGTGCTGCACAAAAAAAAGAAAGCCAACACACTATACCCACAATTGACCCAGAGGAAGGCAAAAAAAAAATGAATAAAGCAAAATTTGCCTTACAGAAATGAGTTTTGAACCAATAACATATGAGCAGTCGTGTGGTGCAAATTAATGTTTTACTTTTGAAAGAAACTATAAGCCAGAGGAATTGAAAACAAGTTGCAGAATGTAATTTACCCTAGTCTCTTTATTAGCATTTAACCAGCACTTGACAGATAATACAGTGGCTCTCCTAAGTAATGAAGTAGCTGCTCGCTTCCCTCAGTATGTGGAACACAGAAAACCTTTATGACGGCTAACATCACCCACGGAAATTATACTGTTGTAGTGCTGATGGGAAATCTATAACTCTCAATGTTTAAGGCTACAAAAAGCCACGTACACAATAACAAGATACATGAGGCGCTGCCAAGAATGTGTTGTTTAAATTATAATCTTGTAACTGCACTCAGGAACAATTTAACTTGATTGAACAATTTCTGTTCAGAAATAATAAGGTAGAAAGTGTCGGTATGCAAATATACCAATAATATAAGAGATCAGTTCAGATAAGCATGTGTAGAGAATAAATATGAGGAGACGGGGCTAGGCAAAGCTTCCTTTATTTTCCATAGGGCAGAAGATAAAGAGGTTTATTACAGAAGAAAAAAACAACAGACGTGGGGGGCACACCCTTACTATGCATTTACATTCAAGATGGTGCTGCTATAAGACCGTAAACAGAACAATGATGGGGTACTTTGACGCAGTAAGTGGGCTTAAGCACCATATAGCCATATGGTTTGACCAAATCCCCATATTTTTTTAATATGTTCAGGTGTTGTAAATAGCCTTGCAGGTTTTAATGTCATTTTTGTATGTGTGCTCTGTAATCTATTTTGTTTATTACAGGAGAACTGTGCTCTAATTAAAGGATACTAGAGTGTTTTATGATAGCATTTCAGTGGTTACTTTAAGAAATAAGTGCATTTTTAGTACATTTATCCTTTTCTAACCCCCCCCCCCCCACCCATGTTAGATTGCTGACAGCTTTTCATTGCAGGCCATATAGACTGCAGAGCTGATGTTGGTTTAGTTAGTTGCACATGGTCTTCAAAGGCAGGGCCCTCATATGACTGTTTCCTAGATTTATGGGAATGGACTTTCTTCAGTGATAGTTATCATGAAGGGATAGAACACTTTTTGTAAGTGCAAAAAACTCTTGTGCTATCAACAACCCTAACAATGCTTCACACATCTATTAATAATTAACCATTCAGCAGCTGGCTGGCACCGTCATGTCTTCCCACATCTATGTTCAATACTTCACTTTCTCTGCCCTTACGCATTATATTACAGCCATGTGACTTCCTCAGAGGATGTAACATGTAAGGGCAAGGCCAGTGATGCCATCACTCTAAACCGGAAGGGGTCAGACAATAGGATGAGTGGAGACATGATCCTTTAAAGGGACATATACGCTAGTATACTACAGTGTACAAGATTAAAGTGGTTGTAAACCTCTGACATGAAATGTGAACAAAGCATATCCCTCTATAGTGTGCACTTGTCTCAATTAAGAGCACTAAGTGTCATCTCTGTCTGCTGCTTTCTCCTGCTACTATCAGAATGAATCACTTCTGACAAGTTTTGCTGACACCAAGAGAAAAAAAAGTGACAGTTGAAGAAGCTCCAGGTGTTTGACAGCCTCAGCTCTAAGTGAAAATGTCCAAATTGGGGCCAAAGTGCCAATATTTTGTATATATTTTGTGTGGTCAAACATTTCCGAAATACAATGTGTAATTAACAAAGGACACAGCCTCCTGGGGGGAGGGGGGGGGGATTTGTGATAAATTGATAATAAAAAAAATATGAAAGTTCTCAAAAAAAAACAAAAAACATTGTTGTGATAACTTGAGGGGAAAAAAAATGAAAATTTCTCAAAGTTTTCTGGCAAATCAGCTTGAAGCCAGGGAATCACTTTCTGGTCTTCCTTGCAGCCTTCCTTCCACGGCTTCCTGCAGCATTCCTTCCACGTCTCCCTTCACGGCCCCTTGCAGGTGGTGACAATGTGGCAGCAGGAGGAGGAGACTGGGCCGGGTCACTGAATTGTGTGGTCTCAGTCAGCAGGCCCCTTCTTCCCCTCTGCATCACAGATGCTATCAGATCCTGGGCCAGGCCCCATTGTCGCTGCTCCATTACATGCAGCTCATGTGCAATGTATGAGCTGAAGCTCTCAACAGGGTTAAGGGGGCCCTCATGATTTCAGCTGCCTCCCTAATGACCCGCAGCGACTCCTCCTCCAGCTGGGACATGCGCTTAGGTTTTTTGTTGGGCGCATCTGAAGGGGAGGCACCTGTGATACAGTGCTGCCAATGGGCCTGCTGACTGCCATTCGGCCCAGCCTCCTCCTGTCTGCCACTCATCCCTTCCTCCTCCTGGCTGACACATTCCGGAGCCTCCTCCTTCTCTTGGCTGTTCTCTTCCTGTGTATAAAAAAGGGACATGATTTTATTTTTTGCTTCATCAATCACACACATTTTCAAGCTCTTGACTGTTTTTTTTTTCTTTTTTTTGTAAATTGAACAGACTCTCATTCTGACCCCTGCAGTTGGCATCCCTGACACAATTATTTCTGCCCACGACTTTTGTTTGTGTTTACAAGCTTTAATTTTGTTTCAAAAATCATCTTGTTACACCAACAATAATTTGCGGCCAAGAAATATGTTGTAAACTACTATACCTGACTTAAGATGTGCAGATCTGGCTCCTCAATGTTAGCCAGCTCCTTGGCACACTCTGCAAGGGTGGGGGAACAGTGGAAGGAACGCTGGAGGGAACGCTGGAAGGATGGAAGGAAGACTGGATAGTGATTCCCGATCTGATCCTTCAAAAAATTGAGGTGTTTATAGTACCACAGCTTGGGCTCCTGTACTTCATCTGCTGCTGCTCCTGACCTCCGAGAAGCACGGACTTGTTTAAAACGCTTATTGTAAGCATTCCTGTTGTTATTGATTTTGTTGCTGATCATGGTGGAAGTGATCTCTGGTATCCAGGTCTGCATATAAGTGGCCAATTGGGCAATTGATGCCCTTCGGACGTTGTTGTTATGATAATTTGGGTTTCTGATCTCCCACAGGCAGTTGAGCTCCCTATACTTCTCAATGAAGCGCATCAAATTTTCTGGCTCATTACATTTTTGCATCTTGAAACAATTTCTAGACTAGATAACCAAAAACATATAAACACTAGGTCAGCTTACATTGACAGAATCTTATCACAATCTTTTGACCTTTAACCACTTCCCGCCCGGCCAATAGCCGATTTACGGCCGGGAAGTGGTTATGAAATCGTGACAGGCCGTTCTCAAACGGCCTGCACGATTTCATGCCGCACGCGCCCGTGCGGGCGCGCAGCGCGGCGATCGGTGATGCGGGGTGTCAGTCTGACACCCTGCACCTCCGATCTCGGTAACGAGTCTCCGGCGGAGCCTCGTTACCACGTGATCAGCCGTGTCCAATCACGGCTGATCACGATGTAAACAGGAAGAGCCGCCGACGGCTCTTCCTCACTCGCGTCTGACAGACGCATGTAGAGGAGAGCCGATCAGCGGCTCTCCTGACAGGGGGGGTTCGCGCTGATTGTTTATCAGCGCAGCCCCCCCTCGGATCGCCACACTAGACCACCAGGGAAATAAAAAAAATAAAAAAAAAATGACCCAAAAAAATGACAAAAAAAAAAAAAAAAAATGACAAAAAAAAATGACAAAAAAAAAAAGGGGGGCAGTAAAAAAAAAATGATGCCAATCAGTGCCCACACATGGGCACTGATTGGCAACATTGATCCATCAGTGCCACCCCTCAGTGATCATCAGTGCCACCCCAGTGTCTGTCAGTGCCACCCCACAGTGCCAATCCATGCCCAGTGCCCACCTACCAGTGCCCACCTGTGCCACCTATCAGTGCCCACCTGTGCCGCCTATCAGTGCCCACCTGTGCCGCCTATGAGTGCCCACCTGTGCCGCCTATGAGTGCCCACCTGTGCCGCCTATTAGTGCCCACCTGTGCCGCCTATGAGTGCCCATCTGTGCTGCCTATGAGTGCCCAGTGCTGCCTATGAGTGCCCATCAGTGCCGCCCATGAGTGCCCATCAGTGCCGCCCATGAGTGCCCATCAGTGCCCAATACCAGCGCCGCCTATCAGTGCCCATCAGTGCTACCTAATCGGTGCCCATCAGAACTACCTCATCGGTGCCCATCAGTGCCACCTCATCGGTGCCCATCAGTGCCACCATATCAGTGCCCATAATTGAAAGAGAAAACATACTCATTTACAAAAAAATTAACAGAAAAAAATAAAAACTTTATTTTTTTTTCAAAATCTTCGCTCTATTTTTAGTTGTTGCACAAAAAAAAAAAAACGCAGAGGTGATCAAATACCACCAAAAGAAAGCTCTATTTGTGGGGAAAAAAGGACGCCAATTTTGTTTGGGTGCAGTGTAGCATGACCGCGCAATTGTCATTCAAATTGCGACAGTGCTGAAAGCTGAAAATTGGCTTGGGCGGGAAGGTGCGTAAGTGCCTGGTATGGAAGTGGTTAAACACAGTGTCTACTGCTGCCACCAAAATGCTGCCCAGCTCTGCCCCATGGTTGTATAATGATGATTTAACTGCAGACCCTGTGTATACATTTAAATAAATAAGTGGCATTAAAATAGGCAAAAGTAATGAGAGCATTCATTCAGGCACCATTCATGTGTAGATCTCATGCCCCTCACCATTGATGAGCTGATACACTGCTTAATTACCTCTGTCCAACACTCACACTCATTGCCTGATCTGATACACAGAAAAATAAAGAGGTTTTGGAGTCTCATATTGGAGATGTGTCCGAGCAGATGGAGAGCAAAATTGCATGGAGGGCCCAAGATTAAATTTCTCAAGGGTCCAATCAATATAAACCCCCCATCCCATGACTCAAGTCTATATAAGCATCTGCTGGCCCCATTTTCATTTTTACCTTTGTTTAAGTCGATCGTGCTTTCCGTTTGTCGGACATCCGGACGTTCTTCCCCATGTCCACATACAAAAACTTGTACTGTGCCGACACCACTGCCATCAACACAATACTATTAAAACCTTTATAGTTGTAATAGTACGACCCAGAACGGGATGGCGGCACTATGCAGACGTATTTCCCCTCTATTGCCCCTCCGCAGTTCGGGAAGTCCCACCGCTGGGCAAATTGGGAAGCCACAGTCTGCCATTCCTGTGGCGTGGAAGGAAACTGTGGAGTAAAACAAAAAGAAAAAAATAGTACTTTGGCACATAAACATTGCAATCACATTACAAAAAGACATCCTTGTCCAACATCAGTATAACATTTATTATTGGAGGGAGTATTTCACGCCAAAAATAAAATAGGTCCACTTATCAGACTCCTTACCCCTCTGATGGGCTATTAAACATTTTAAGGGGGGGGGGGGGGTCTAGCTGAGTTTAGGCCCAGAAAAAAAAACCTCTAGCACTCTGCCTAAATTGAATGAGAAAAAAATACATTGGGAAACATTTTAAGGGGAGGGGGGGCAGAACTACAATGGAGCAGACAAAAATCATGTTGGAAACAGACTAGGATAGGTGTGTTTGGGCCTAGGATAGCATGCTGGACAGGTTAGTGAAGGGAAAGATGCATGTAGGCCAAAAAAGGACCATTCAAAGCTTACAACATGCATGGGGACAAAGGGGACATTCACAGCATATTACAATCATAGTAATTAGGGAATAATGCAAGAAATACAAGACATTAGCATACATTAAAGACATAGATTGTGATGTGAAAGGAGAAAACTTACCTTAATATACTCCTCCTGCATCACTTGGATGATGGCAGAACACGTCTCCGGTATGATGATCCCAAGTGCCTGGGGGGAGATGCCTGTCGAGAACTTGAGGTCCTGCAGGCTCCTCCCAGTTGCCAGGTACCGCAACGTGGCAATAAGCCTCTGCTTGGCCATGATGGCTTGGCGCATCTCAGTGTCCTGCCTCGTTATAAAGGGGGACAGAATATCCAAAAGATGGTGGAAAACACGGTCCGTCATACGGAGAAAGTTCCTGAAGTCCTCAGGATTATTCTTCTGGATTTCCCTAAGCAGAGGCATATGAGAGAATTGGTCACGCTGGCGCAACCAATTCTTGGCCCATGAACTCCTCCTCGCCCTGTTCACGGCCACAGACCTAGAAACAGTATGAACTGCAGAAGACAGCCCATACGCAGCACGAACTCGAGCATCAGAATGCGCCTCCAACATGGCTTCAAACCGGTCAGCTGGTCAGAACGCACTTAAAACAGCACCCCAAATACAGCAAGACCTGTAAAGAACGCACTGAAAAACAGATACGAGCGGACAGGAACGCACTGCAAAACAGATACGACCGGACTGCAAGCACTGAATGCTGAATGACAAATACGATCCCACAAGAACAAACTGAACGCGAGAATACGATCTGCAAAGCACGGAGACTTGAAAAGCGCGAATCGGCTCTAACCAAACTTTTACTAACACAAGGTAACACAGAATCAGCAAAAGCAGCCCCAAGGCTTTGACCTTCCCCTTTATACTGCCGTCGTACGTGGTTTACGTGTCCGCATTCTGACACAAACGGTTATTTAACCAATGGTGTGTGGGCCCGACGGACCATCAGTCAGCTTCATCGGTTAACCGATGAAAACGGTCCATCAGACCCTTCTCATCGGATGGACTGCTCGTGTGTATGCGGCATAAATCTTCTCTTACACTGTAACAGGAGTGCAACCTTACTAGTCAAGAATACTCAGATGTCCTATTATTTGTCTAGATTCTATCCCTTTCTTATACTCCGTACACACGAGCGGTTTTCCCATTGGAAAAAAAAAATATGTTTTTTTTTCCGACGGAATTCCGCTCAAGCCTGCCTTGCATACACACGGTCACACGAAAGTTTGGTGAACTTTTGACTGTCAATAACGCGGTGACGTAAAAGACTATGTCGAGCCGAGAAAATTAAGTTCTATGCTTCTGAGCATGCGTAGATTTGTTTCTGAGCATGCGTTGGATTTTTGTGCGTTGGAATTTGTACACAGGATTGGAAATTCCGATCAGCTTTTTTTCCTGACGGGAAAAAAGAGAACCTTTTCCCAGCAGTTTTTCCATTGGAAAAAGTCTGATGGAGCATACACATGGTCAGGATTCCCGACCAAAAGCCCTCATCAGACTTTTTCCAACAGAAAAAAACAATAGTGTGTATGGGGCATTAGAGCTGTTCCAACAGTGGGAATGTTTATAAAACCTAAACAACAAAGGTGCTGGCAGGAATATCATTTTGTGAAGGTTCTTCACTTTATATTTTCCTTGAAGTCTTCTTTTACATGCTTCCTGGCAAGGAATGGGTTACAGTTCTATAGATGGACCTCAGAGGTTCAAAGAGTAATTGTGTCTCCTGTAGTGTTAATTGAAGTGCAGGGCTTATTTATGGGTTTGGACACAGGTGCAGACATGTATAAAATAAAACAAATGAGTCCAGTCAGAGAAAGATATAAGGTAGCCTCTGCTATATATACATTGATAAATAGCCGTAGCCCCCTAAGGAAGGACTTCATGTGTGGACAGGTCAAAAGTAACACCAATGGGTTTCACTGCTGTGTATTATATTGGCTTTATTGCAATGGAGGCAATAAAAGAAAGAATTAACTATGTATACAACTCTGACTAGTGTTTCAAACTACTGTTTTAATGAAACCACTGATAACACTTTCTAGGGCTGAATACAAATATAGTTTAATAATATACTGTATGCAATGGATGTCTCTTCATAAACATGCAAAGCAATGAATATAGGCTGCTGGCACTTCAAAGAAAATGCCTAGGCCTCTTTTGATTTTCATTGTTCTTGCTCCTTATGCAGTGTGCGCACGTCCTCGTGCCATCGTGTCATCTAGACTTTAAGAACTTGAAGTGTAACTCCACTTTTTCTGAACTGATGAACCCGGGAAGGATTTTAGGAACCTTTTTGGTAGATTCATTGATTGTTTTCTGTTGTGCATGAGTTGATGCTTGTTTCACCATGGCCTAATGCACACTGATTACTTATACCGCATACACACGATCGGTTTTCCCGTTGGAAAAACTTTGGATGTTTTTTCCGACGGAATTCCGCTCAAGCTTGTCTTGCATACACACGGTCACACAAAATTCCACCCGTCAAGAACCCAGTGACGTACAACACGTACGACGAGCCGAGATCAATGAAGTTCAATAGGCAGTTTGGCTCTTCTGTTTGATTCTGAGCATGCATATTTTTTTGCGCGGCGGAATTCCATACAGAGAAATATTTTTTTCCGATAGGATTTTTTTCCGTCGGAAAATAGAGAATCTGCTCTCAAACTTTTGTTGGTGGAAATTCTGGAGCATACACACAGTCGGAATTCCCATCCAAAAGCTCACATTTGCCTTTTTCCGACGGCAAAACCGATCGTGTGTACGCGGCATTAAACTTTTGCTGGCGGAAATTCCAACAGAAAAAGTCTGATGGAGCATACACATGGACGGAATTCCCATCCAAGAGCTCACATCTGGCTTTTTCCGAAGGGAAAACTGATCGGCATTAAAGTTTATGTCAGGGCAAAAAAAAAAACAACCCAAACATAAAAAAAAAAAAGCAAATTTTAGAAATGCAAATACATTCACATTATCCCAGCAAGTTCAGTGGAGGTCTCGCTGATCTGCCAGAAATCCAGTGAATTTCTGACATCCTCTTTGGATCGAAAACCCATTTCTTCAGTCCTTGGCTGCACTAAAATCCCAGCCCTGATTACTGGACTACAGAATTCCATCTATCCCCACCCTTCTTTGTCATACTCAAATTGTATACATTGATTTATTTTCAAGCAAACAAAGAAATAATTAATAATGCTGGGCCATTGTAGGGCGGGGAGAGGGAGGTTTGGGGGTAAATTTGGATAATGCCCGTAACAGTCACCACCGTTTACGATCTTCCATCCACCCACGACAAGCTTATCTGACACATTGCGACAATCTTGCATACACGATCCATTCAATTTCCCATAATCAAGACAATACTCTGCTCTGCACTTGTTTCAAAATGTATGAACACTTTATTGGCTTCTTAGCTTGTTTATATATCTAAGTACAGCATGTTACAGTTATTCACAGGACAATGCAATCTCCACCCCCCTATTCACACACTATGGCTAATTCTCTAGCAGACATTTCGGCACCGATACTGACGAGATCTTTCACATTCCAAAATACAATTGCCATGCTAATTCAATACCCCTGAGGAGAGACGTTAACACAGGGCTTTCAAACACAATGAATCACACAATGAAAAGGTCTTTCAGAAGCCGATGTAATTATTACCTTTCAAAGGAAGGTGTCCACACATTGAAGGGTCTTTCACAAGCCGGGTCACTTAGCATTTTAAAAGCAGATGTCTTTGCATTGAATAAGCTTGTAATGTCCCTCTCCTGTGTAACGGATGTCAAGTAGGAACACCTTAATATCTCAGTATCCTGCCATATGAAGTATTATTAATGTCCCATCTCATGTAATACATGAATTATGATCCTATTAGCCACCCTACGCCTACAAGGGCACAGGGTGGACTTAGACCCAGGGGTTATTAGTGTCCCTGGCACAGGAGTATCTCTCATCCTTCCAAAGTCTCTGGTTGTCCCGGTTCATTCCGTTACATCTCTCCCCTTTCGTTGGGGGACGGACACAGGAGGGAACCCCAAACGGGTTGACTCCGAAGTCAGTCAGTAGTTCCAGTCCTCCAATGCTGGTATCCATACCGTACCCCAAATAAATTGCTCCAAACTGAGCATTACTAACCCAGCCAACCTCTGCCTCTCTCAGAGAACACGCCTGCCGCTGGGGAGAGGCCTGGACTGGCCCTTCTCCCTGGAGTCCTTTCAGCCGCTGGAGAGAAGGCATGGTGGCTGGGCTCAGTCCATCATGCTGTTGGGGGTCTGGGGCAACTGCCCCCCCCCTTCCTGGGGTATACCAGTGGAGACTGAAGTCCCATCCACTGGTGCTAGGTGAAAACCCCCGGTGCTTGCAAAGCAAAGCCGACATCCTCCTGTCCCAGTCCTGTACCATTTTCTTTGTGCCAGTGGAGACTGAAGTCCCATCCACTACCACAGGGTCCCCCTCTTCCGTTAGTGGAGAGCAGAGGTCCGTGACCCTCTGTTCTGTTGCCAGCTCTTCCGCTAGGTTGCTGTGAGTGGAGACCACAGTCCCATCCACTACCACAGGGTCCCCCTCTTCCGTTAGTGGAGAGCAGAGGTCCATGACCCTCTGTTCTGTTGCCAGCTCTTCCGCTAGGTTGCTGTGAGTTGAGACCACAGACCCATCCACTACCACAGGGACCCCCTCTTCTGTTGGTTGGGAGCAGAGGCCTGGGGCACTCTGCTCTGTTGCCAGTGATTCAGCTGGGGGTAAAAGCTTTACCACCTCAGCTTGTTGCTGGAGAGAGGGGCCAACCACCCCGGCTCCCTGGAACTCCACACCATCCGCTTCAGCTTTAGGGATGGCAATCTCCATATTTCCCACTGCCGATTCATCAGCCAGGATTTCACAGTTGTCATCTGACCTTTCCTCATAGTTGCAGGCAACGGGAGCCCCACCCTGCTGCTGAGCCGAGTGTAGCAGCTGTCTGTAGGCGATATCCAAATCCCATTCCTGAATGGCCAGAAATTCCAAATCTTCCTGTAACCGGTGGCCTCCCGAGATATTCAATTTTTCCTCTCTGTGCTCCATTATGTCCTCCAAGCGCCACTCCCGATCATCCCCAAATTCGGGATCACTGGACATCCTCCAATACAATAATCCCAGGCCATCATAGTCATTAGTGATGAGCGGAATACGCCATATTCGATTTCGCGATATTTCGCGAATATTTCGAAGAATATTCGCGAATATTCGTTAATATCGAATATTCGTGATAGTTTATAAAAAAATATATATTTTTTTTATATATATATTTTTATATATATATATATATATATAAAAAAATATGCGAAATTTCGCCAATGCGAAATTTCACCAATGCGAAATTTCGCTATTTTTTTTATATATATATATTTGTTTTATATATATTTTTTTATATATATATAAAAAAAAAATTGCGAAATTTTGCCAATGCGAAATTTCGCCAATGCGAAATTTCACTAATGCGAAATTTCGCTATTTTTTTTTTTATATATATATTTTTTTTATATATATATTTTTTTTATATATATAAAAAAAAAAAATTGCGAATGCGAAATTGATTGCAAAATTGATTGCGAAATTTGAAAAAATACGAATATTCGAAATAGCGAATATTCGCCGCGATATTAGAGTTATTCGCGAAAACTCGAATATTCGTGAGCAACACTAAGGCCTCGTACACACTATCGGACATATCCGATGAAAACGGTCCGCGGACCATTTCCATCGGATATGTCCGATCGGGAGTTTGATCCGATGGCGTGTACACACCATCGGATCAAATTCCCCACCGCCGGACGGCGCGGTGACGTGGCGGTGACGCGGCTGTGACGTTGACGCCGCCACGTCACCGCCACGTCACCGCATCAGGAAGTTAAACACTTCCGCGCATGCGCCAAATCCATTCGGCGGCGCGGCGGTGGGGGACGACATGTCTGCTGGTAAGTGTACTAACCAGCAGACATGTCGGGCGGACAGATTCCCACCGGATAGATTTCAAAGCATGCTTTGAAATCTGTCGGGTGGAGAAATCTGTCCGCTAGCCCATACACACGAGCGGAGATGTCTGCTGAAACGGTCCATCGGACCGTTTTCAGCGGACATATCCCCTCGTGTGTACGAGGCCTAATAGTCATAGCCTTCTGTGGGGCTGTCCTCCCCTGACCACGGGCACTCTTGGGCTACATACCACTGGAGGGCTCTGTAGCTCTCATCCAGCTGCATCTCTGCCCGGATCAGCCTGCTTAACTCAGCTGTCCACTCCTGCTTCGGTTGTTTCCCCAACAACAGCATTCGTACGTCATACTGCGGCCAGTACCTTGCATAGATGGAGGGCAGGACCTTTCCTTGGTGATACTGCTCCTGAGCTAGCGCTTCCTTCCAGAGTTGGCACCGAATCACATGCGACCATCCCAACAGGACCTCCTCTGATACTGGTCCTCTCTGCTGTATCCGCATCTCTTGTAACCTTCTTTGGAATTCCTCTTCCATGGAGACTGGTGTCTGCACCTCTCCTCTCTCTTTAGTTGGTGCTGCTGTGACTTCAGCTGCTGCAGCACTTCTTCGCTGTAGCAAGGTGGCATTCACAGCCGCTATAACTCGGTCCCTGATCTCCGGTGGAGGGTTAGGACCATAATGTGCCAGTCTTATGTTAACAGCCCGATCAGAACTTGCTTCTTCGGGTGTCCTGTCTGTTACGGCGGGCCTTTTAGCTCTATTCATTTCGACCAGTTCTGCGATAATGTCCCTTTTCTTACGGTTGCTGGCTGGTCTGTCCCGGCTCTCCAGTAAGTCCATGAGGGAAGAGAGCTTCATCCATTCATACACCGCCTCCATTGTCCTGTGCCCTTGTAGTCGTCCTTCTGAAGATGGAATCATTCCACTGCTATGTCACCAATGTAACCGTCACCACAGTTTACGACCTTCCATCCACCCACATCAAGCTTATCCGACACATTGCGACAATCTTGCATACATGATCCATTCCATTTCCCATAATCAAAACGAGACTCTGCTCTGTACTTGTTTCAAAATGTATGAACACTTTATTGGCTTCTTAGCTTGTTTATATATCTTAGTACAGCATGTTACAGTTAATCACAGGACAATGCAATCTCCACCCCCCTATTCACACACTATGGCTAATTCTCTAGCAGACATTTCGGCACCGATACTGACGAGATTTCTTACATTCCAAAATACAATTGTCATGCTAATTCAATACATCTGAGGAGCAGGTTATTTCTCACACACAGCATATTAGCAGGTTATTTCTCACACACAGCATATGCATACCACAAATTACACCCCAAAACACATTATGCTATTCCTCCCGAGTATTGCGATACCCCATGTGTGGGACTTTTACACAGCGTGGCCACATACAGAGGCCCAACATGCAGGGAACGCCATCAGGCGTTCTGGTACACCCAGACCAATTCTGACATTTCTCTCCTACATGGAAAAATCATCATTTATTTGCTAGAAAATTACATAGAACCCCAAAACATTATATATGCTTTATTAGCAAAGACCCTAGAGAATACAATGGCGGCCGTTACAACTTTTTATCTCGCACGGTATTTTCGGCGAAATTTATTGAACGCGTGTTTTTAAAAAAAACTGTTTTGTGCTTAAAACAAAACAAAACAGTAAAG
The DNA here is from genome assembly GCA_029574335.1 of Rana kukunoris. Lineage (NCBI taxonomy): Eukaryota > Metazoa > Chordata > Amphibia > Anura > Ranidae > Rana > Rana kukunoris. The sequence goes on from CM056052.1 coordinate 105,467,211, forward strand.
TTAGCCCAATTTTTTTTCATAATGTGAAAGATGAAGTTACGCCGAGTAAATAGATACCCAACATGTCACACTTCAAAATTGCGCACACTCGTGGAATGGCGCCAAACTTCGCTACTTAAAAATCCCCATAGGCGGTATTGCAGAGTATCGCGCAGGGTATTGCAGATTATTGGGGTATTGCAAAGTATCATGCAGGGTATTGGGGTATTGTCGAGTATTGGGGTATTGCCAAGTACTGGGGTATTGCCGAGTATTGGGGTATTGCCGAGTACTGGGGTATTGCTGAGTACTGGGGTATTGCTGAGTACTGGGGTATTGCCGAGTACTGGGGTATTGCCGAGTACTGGGGTATTGCCGAGTACTGGGGTATTGCCGAGTATTGGGGTATTGCCGAGTACTGGGGTATTGCCGAGTATTGGGGTATTGCCGAGTACTGGGGTATTGCCGAGTATTGAGGTATTGCCGAGTACTGGGGTATTGTTGAGTACTGGGGTATTGTTGAGTACTGGGGCATTGCTGAGTACTGGGGCATTGCTGAGTACTGGGGCATTGCTGAGTACTGGGGCATTGCTGAGTACTGGGGCATTGTGGTATTGTTGGGTACTGGGGGATTGTTGGGTACTGGGGGATTGTTGGGTACTGGGGGGATTGTTGGGTACTGGGGGGATTGCTGGGTACTGGGGGGATTGCTGGGTACTGGGGATTGCAGAGCTGGGATGGATTGAGGGATGGCTGGATCTGTGACTGCATTTGTCACAGATCCAGCCACAGCTCAGCTGCTGACACCCCGCCCCCCCCCTCTCCTCGCACACTGTACAGAGAGGAGACACAGGAGAGGGAGGAACCGGCGTCATCAAATGACGCCGGTTTGTTTACAAGTGATCGCGCCGTCATTCGACGGCGCGATCACGTGGTAAACGGCCGCGATCAGCGGCAATTTACCGTGATCCGTGATGCGCCGGGTCTTCTAGACCCGGCGAACACGGACACTTTCGCGAGCGTTCCCAGGGACGTCGTCCCAAGATAACTCCACTGCGCCGTAGCAGTAAAATGCTTATGGCGTGGTGGGAAAGTGGTTAAACACAATGAATCACACAATGAAAAGGTCTTTCAGGAGCCGATGTAATTAACAAATTTCAAAGGAAGGTGTCCACACATTGAAGGGTCTTTCACAAGCTAGGTCACTTAGCATTTTAAAAGCAGATGTCTTTGCATTGAATAAGCTTGTAATGTCCCTCTCCTGTGTAACAGATGTCAAGTAGAAACACCTTAATATTTCAGTATCCTGCCATATGAAGTATTATTAATGTCCCATCTCATGTAATACATGAATTATGATCCTATTAGCCACCCTACGCCTACAAGGGCACAGGGTGGACTTAGACCCAGGGGTTATTAGTGTCTCTGGCACAGGAGTATCGCTCATCCTTCCAAAGTCTCTGGTTGTCACGGTTCATACCGTTACAATGCCCAAGACATAACCTTCACTGAGATTGTTTGCCTTCTTTATAATCACCTTTTCAGGATCATTAAGCAAAGCTTTTATGTTTGCACATCTTAAGAAAAGGAAGGGCATTTTACCAAAAAATTACTCCAATTTTACAAAAAAAAAACAAAAAAACGTTAAAGTTTAAAATGTGCCATGTAACTTTGAGCAGAATTTGGGGAAACGGTAATTTTGCACCGTTTTACAAAACTAGAGTCACTGCAAATACAGTGGAAATAAAAAAAGTCTACACACCCCTGTTAAAATGTTAGGTTTCTGCGATGTAAAAAAATGAGACAAAGATAAATCATTTCAGAACTTTTTTACCATTAGGTCACATATATACTGTACAACTCAATTGAAAAACAAACTGAAATGTTTTAGGTGGAGGGAAGTAAAAATAATAAAAAAAAAAAAATGTGGTTGCATAAGTGTGCACACCCTATTATAAATGGGGATGTAGCTGTGTTCAGAATTAAGCATCACATTCAAAAGCATGTTAAATAGGAGTTCAGCTGTTCTAGTATTTCCTGGCATGTTCTTAGTAGCATCCTACAGCAAAAGCCATGAGAGCTTCCAAAACATCAGAGGGATCTCAAAAGGTATCAGTCCATGAGAAGGGTACAAAATAATTTCCAAGGCATTAGATATACCATGGAACACAGTGAAGACAGTCATCATCAAGTGGATCATCAAGTGGAAAAAATATGGCACATCAGTGACATTACCAAGAACTGGACATCCCTCCAAAATTGATTAAAAGACACAAAGGAAACTGGTCAGGGAGGCTGCCAAGAGGCCTACAGCAACATTAAAAGAGCTGCAGAAATATCTGGCAAGTATTGGCTGTGTGGTACATGTGACAACAATCTCCGATATTCTTCATATGTCTGGGCTATGGGGTAGAGTGGCAAGTAGGGATGAGCCGAACACCCCTGGGTTTGGTTCACACCAGAACCTGCGAACAGACCAAAAGTTTGTGTGAACTTTAGAACGTTTGAAATCTAAAGTACAAATTTTAAAGGCTAATATGCAAGTTATTGTCCTAAAAAGTGTTTGGGCACCCGGGTCCTGCCCCAGGGGAGTGTTTAGGGACCTGGGTCCTGCCCCAGGGGACATGTATCAATGCAAAAAAAGTTTTAAAAAACATCAGTTTTTTTCAGGAGCAGTGATTTTAATAATGCTTAAAGTGAAACAATAAAATTGAAATATTCCTTTAAATTTCATACCTAGGGGTGTGTATAGTATGCCTGTAAAGTAGCGCTTGTTTCCTGTGCTTAGAACTGTCCCTGCACAAAATGTAATTTCTGAAGGAAAAAAGTAATTTAAAATCACTTGTGGCTATAATGAATTGTCGGATACCAGCAATACAGAGAAAAGTAATTCATAAAAAAAGAATGCGTGGGGGTTCCCCCAAATTCAATTACCAGGCCCTTTGGGTCTGATATGGATATTAAGGGGAACCCTGCGTCAAACAAAAAAAATGTATGTGGGGTTCCCCCCAAATATCCATTCCAGACCTTTCAGGTCTGGTATGGATTTTAAGGGGAACTCCACCCCAAATTTTTAAAAAAAATGCCGTGGACCCCCACACATTTTTTTTTGATGAATGACCTTTCTCTGTATTGCCCGGAGCCAACAATTAATTATAGCCGCAAGTGATTTTAAATTACTTTTTTTCCTTCAGAAATTACACTTTGTGCAGGGACAGTTCTAAGCATGGGAAACAAGTGCTACTTTTCAGGCATACTATACACCCCCCCCTCAGGTACAAAATTTAAAGGAATATTTCACTTTTATTGTTTCACTTAAAGGAAATTTTAAACTTTTTTTTGCATTGATACATGTCCCCTGGGACAGGATCCAGGTCCCCAAACACTTTTTATTACAATAACTTTCATATTAGCCTTTAAAATTAGCACTTTTGATTTCAAACGTTCGAGTCCTATAGACTTTAACAGGGTTCTAAAGTTCACACAAACTTGCCGCGAACACCCCAAATAGTTCGCTGTTCGGCGAACAGGCAATGTTCGAACTCAAAGCTCATCCCTAGTGGCAAGACAGAAGCCTTTTCATACCAAGAAAAACATCCAAGCCCGGGGCCAGGGGCATTAGTCAAGGTAGAGGAAATTATGACCATGACCAGTTCCAAATACCAGTCAATATTGGTAAATAACCTTCAGGCTTCTTCTGCTAGAAAGCTGAACATGAAGAGGAACTTTATCTTTCAGCATGAGAATGGCCCAAAGCATACATCCAAATCAACAAAGGAATGGCTTCACCAGAAGAAGATTAAAGTTGTAGAATGGTCCAGCCAGAGCCAAGAGCTAAATCCGATTGAATGGCTGCAGCTCTGTTTTCTTACGGATGCATAAAGCAATGGCTCGGGAGTGGGTACATGGCGGTGCCTCCAGGGGAAGTGACTTTCTCTTGGGGCACTGCTTGAGGCAGAGGAGTCAGGAGCGCCAGCTGGGGGACCTGAAAGGAAGAGGATCGTAGCTGTCCTGTGCAAAACCACTGCACAGAGCATGTAAGTATAACGTGTGTGCTATCTCTAAAAAAAATTAAACTGTTTTTACTGAAGGACCAGACCGGACCAAGGGGATTGGGGCACTTTCTTTCTGTTGCCAGGCTGACAGGAGTAGTGACAGAGGCAGTGATTTTAACATGTGGGTGACAGCTGGGTGTAGCATCCCCTAAATGGGGTAGAGGGGCGCAGTTTGGCATCTTTGCCCTTGGCGATGAATGACTTTGTCCTGGCAATGCTTGAGGTGTGCAAAGCAAACAAGCAGCAGATGCCCCAGCAGGGACTTTTTATAGCCTCTCTGAGTCAAGGATGGCTGCCCAAATCTCAGAAGAGTTTGGTGTCCATTAAGGCACAGACTCCCCCAACATGGCTGCCAGGAGTCCACTACAGAAAACAAATGAGTCCTCTGCAAGATTCCCATATTGCCAGAGGTAAGTAGCAAATACATGATCCCTGTGTATACTTCTGTCATCTAACTAGGAAGTAATTGCGTCATCTGCATATTGCTGCCTCACTATTCATGCTATCCTCTCCCTAATTAATTCTTCTGCTCGCACAACACCCTCCTACACTTCTCTTTAAAGGTGAACTCCAGTGAAAACTAAAATGCTCTCTTGTAGTGGGACTACCTCCGCACTGCAGGGGTTCAATGCTTGTTTAAAAGAGAGGTATGACCAAAGCTTTTTTTGCTATATTTCTCTTCTGGGTCACAGGAGTGCACTTACTTGTACTCAGGGCTCTAGTGTGACCCAGAAAAAAACAACAGTGGGTTAAAGTCCACTGTTGGCTAAAGTCCCAGAGCCAGTCTGTGGGGTCCACCCAGGTGCCACTGGGAGCCTGAGCCACCTGCCTCTCCACAGCTCGGTGCTCCAGTGACAGCAGATGGCAGTGATTGACAGGCATAGCTCCCTGCTTAGCAAGGACTAAGAGCTGAGAGATCAGTGGTCATTTGACCGCTCATTTCTCAGGCCCATTGGAGCTGGCGGGGCTCAGTTGCAGCATCCCAGTACAGGCGGTCCCCTAGTTACAAACATCCGACTTACAAACGACTCCTACTTACAAACAGAGGGGGACAACAGGAAGTGAGAGAAAATCTACCCCTAGGAAGGAAAATTCACTCCTGTAAGAGTTATTAAGGGAAAAAGGTACCCCCACTGATGCTTTATAACCAAGGTTTGTTGCCACAACAACCCAAAATCTTTAAAAGCCAATTGTCATTGGAACAGAAAGTAAGGTGAAATCTTCTGAACAGGGGCACAGACAGCAAAACAAATATTACGTGGATGTTAACCCTTCCCTATGCTATCCAAAAAGCTTTTTTTAGGCTGGAGCTAAACTTAAAAAATTTACCTGTTCTGACTTACAAACAGATTTAACTTAAGAACAAACCTACAGTCCCCATCTTGTTTGTAACCCACCTGTAATGCTGCTGCCATAAAAGTTTATATATTTATATTTTTTTCAATTTTCACACTTATCCTTTAGCCACTTAAAGGAGTTGTAAGCGCTGCTGTCAATCACATCCAGTGACGCGGCGCGCCGAGGGGCGGGCCGAGTGATACAGCGAGTGGCTGTGGCTATGTATCATGGGAGTGCGCACGCAATTACTGACCACCATGCGAGCGCTCGCATGACTGTGGTGAGTAATTGCCGGGAGGACCAGAGACAGTCGTCGAGGTACCCCAGAAGACGTGGATCGGGGCCACTCTGTGCAAAACGAACTGCACAGTGGAGGTAAGTATAAGATGTTTGTTATTTTAAAAGAAAAAAAAAATCCTTTACTACCGCTTTAACCACTTTAACCGCCGCATGTACATTTACATCGGCAGAATGGCACGGACAGGCACATCAATGTACCTGTACGTGGCTGCCTTGACGTGGGTCGGGGGTCCGATCGGGACTCCCCCCGGTACATGCGGTGGTCCGGTTTGCTGTAGGAAATGTGCGCGCTCCCCCTGCAGTGCACTTCCTCCTCCTGTGTAAACACAGGAAGGGGGAAGTGATGTAATCTCTCATCTCGGCGTTTTTTTCAACTGCTGCTGAGGAGAGATCACATCGCACAGTAATGGCCCATACACACGATCCGAATATCGGCCGATGGATCGTACGACTTTTTTCACTTAATAATCGCAAGTAAAGTAAAATAGGTTATTAAACTCACGAAAATTCTCGTACGACAGAAAAAAAAGATCGGAAGTGATGTCACGTGTTGTAATGTATTTGTATTGTATTGTCGGACGACGGCTGTACTGACTAAACGAAAATCGTACGATCTGACATCGTACAAGGAAAATTTTCGCGCATGTCCGATCGAAAAATATCGGATGAACGGTCGTGATCGGCTCTCGAAATTAGTGTACACACAATCCGAAAATCGTACGATCCATCATCGGACGATCGTTTTCGTCCGATATTTGGATCGTGTGTATGGGCCATAAGTCTGCACAACACTACACTGACACCAGTACACATAGGCACATTAACCCCTTGTGATCACCCCCCCCCACCATCTGTCACAGTGTCACTGAATGCAGTGATCATATATGTACTGATCACTGCTTTTAATGTCAGTGTGACAGGCAGTTAGTGTTAGGTCCAGGGTAGCCCCTGTACTCCCCCTAATAAAGTTTTAACCCCTTGATCACCGCCCTAGTTAACTCTTTCACTCCCTATTGCCAGTGTCACTAAGTGCTCATTTTTCTGATCGCTGTATTAGTGTCACTATTCCCGCTAGGTAGCTTTTTTTTTATTGCGATTTTTTTTTTACTAAAGACATGTGGCTGAATACATTTTGGCCTAAATGTTTGACTAAAATTTAGTTTATTTGATTTTTCTTATAACAAAAAGTAAAAAATATTGATTTTTTTTCAAAAATGTCGCTCTATTTTTGTATACAGCGCAAAAAATAAAAATCACAGAGGCGATCAAATACCACCAAAAGAAAGCTCTATTTGTAGGAAGAAAAGGACGCAAATTTTGTTTGGGAGCCACGCCGCACGACCGCGCAATTATCTGTTAAAGCGACGCAGTGCTGAATTGTAAAAACCCCTTGGGTCATTTAGCAGCATATTGGTCCGGTCTTTAATTGGTTAAGGACCTGAAGGATTTGCCCCCTTAATAACCAGGCCATTTTTTGTGATACGGCACTGCGTCGCTTTAACTGACAATTGCGTAGTCCTGTGATGTTGTACCCAAACAAAATTGATTGCCCTTTTTACCCACAAATAGAGCTTTCATTTGGTGGTATTTGATCACCTCTGCAGTTTTAATTTTTTGCGCTATAATAAAAAAAACAATATAATAAATATCCCACGTTTTTTTTTTTTTTTTTAAACAGATTTCTTCATCAGTTTAGGTCAATTTGTATTCTTCCACGTATGTTTGGTAAAAATAACCACGGATTACTGTATAAATGTCACTGGCAGGGAAGGGGTTGACACCAGGGGGCGATCAAGGAGTTAAGTGTTTTCTAGGGAGGTGTTTCTAACTGTGGGTGGAGTGTACTGACTGAAGGATGAGTAAGATTGTTGTTCCTGTTCACTAGGAACAGTAGATCTCTCTCTATTCACAAAACGGCCAACATACACCTTGCCAACCTGCCTGTGGCTGGTCGGCAAGCGGTTAAAGTAGAAGAATAGGAAAAACTTTTATTTTTATTTTGGATTGACTAATGCTGGCTATACACTATAGGAAAAATCAGCCGAACCCATTTTCGAAAAACGAACAGAGCTAACGATAGTGCCATAATGTAATGACCAATAAATCGTTCAGTTGACATAAATTTATCATTTTTTACATATACCTAGTGAAAACAGTTTGGACAGGAAACGCATTAACCTTTCAATTTATCGTTCGTTCGGTAGAAAATATCCAAACTTGTCCTTCGTTTTTTCGGCTCAAAAACATCTCAACGATTTTCGATTTTTGTGCCCATTAACTATCCGAAAAACAAACGAACTGGCCAAATGACCGAGTTTTGCCCGATTTTTTTTCGTATGTATAGTGTATGGCCAGCATGAGGGAGGGTCATAACCCGTCAGTTTATTTTTTGTCATCTGTGTCCCATTGGGGGGATTTCCCTTCACTTCCTGTCCCATAGCCAAAAGAGGAAGTGACATGAATTCCCTAAAAATTAGGAGAATCCCTTGGGGAACCCCCAGGTCACCAGTTCTAGTGTCCCCATTGGAAGATTTCCCCTCTATTACTTTTTTGGGGTCAACCCAAAATGTGGAATTTTCTTTTCCATTCACTTTTAATGATTATGTTATACAGGACAAATAGAGAGGATGGATCTCCCTAATGGGGGCACAGACAGCAATAAAAATCTGACAGGTGTTCTAATCCTTCTCCACTCTATCCAGAACTACAAAAAAATTTTTTGCCTTTAGTTAAACTTTAAAGGAGTTGTAAAGAAAAAATAAATGTTGCCTAAAATTAATGTCTGCAAGGTAGACAGACAGAATGATTTAATGATTCTGTTAAAAAACGAGTAAATACCTATTAAATTCCTTCATCTATATCACCTCCGGTGTTCTAGTTTCTGTTCTCTCATTCACTTCCTGGTTTGCGGTGCTCGTTCATGTAAGAACTACATTTCCCAGTATGCATTGCGGCACGCTCATTAATTCACACCTCCTTAAAGTCTCTAACACATAGAGATCGTCCTGCCACACAGATGTAGTTCCCAGGAGGGGGCGAGCGCGTCACTGACCACCGCAGTAAAGCCTCCCTTCACGGTGGTGAGTAACAATCAGACAAGCAGGAAGTGAACAGAACAGAGAAGAAATAGAGCAACTTCTGAGCAAAAACGAACAAGGAGGAAGTGAAAAGAGGAATGTCTGCAGGTAAAGGATGCTTATTATGAAAAAAAAAAAAATCCTTTACAACCCCGTTAAGTCTAGAGATCTGCAAAAAGAAGTTTTACTTATCCAATCTTCTGCTTCCATAGGCTTCTCTGGGTTGTACAACCAGTCCCTGCAGTTTCTTCTCCCCAATTTTCTGGTGGTCAAATGCACTCTAATGTCATCAAGTTCAGATAGCCTTACATTGGAGGTGAGGATGCTAAGGGACAGTCCACCAATGGAGCATAAGGGACTAGAGAAGAGCGTTGACTGGTGGGGTAACTAAAACTGCCCCTAGACCTAAGTGAGTGTTTAACCCCCACTGAACAGAGGCATCCCCACTGCTAGGAAGCATTTTTGTTTCTCGCAGAGATGGGATTTACCGTAAATGCAATATAAATCAAATTCTTAGTTTAAATCAATAGTAGTTCATCAGGGGCACTAACTACACTCTGTGATATACAGGTGACTTACTTACTCATTCATAATACCACATACTCATTGAAATCAGCTACATTTTCCCCTAAAGTATCATGTTTTTGTGCTGAAAATTTGACATTTCCAGTTGAAGTTTGGCTACATTTTTATTCTATACATGTCTACTTGTTTACCACTGTGTGAGGATGTGTGTGTATATGTGTTCTATAATCTCTGCCAGACAAAGAGAGATAAGGTCCTACTGAGACAACAGGACTAAATCCTGCCCTCAAGTTTATGGCTATCTGTCACTTCCAATGACTTCTCTTTCAGATGTATTCTGTGTATGAGCAGACTGGCCTGCAGGGGGCCTCGCAGCAAGATGACTGCCAATCTGCTGGCAAGCTGCTTATGTGTGACCTGAATAACAGCAGTCTGCACCTAGGACCTTCTGTTTTACATGCAGCCTGCGTAAGCAGGAGGCACATCGCAGTCATGCTGATATGGCTGTTGTATAGCAGTTATTGCTCGAACACATTTTCGACACAGCACCTCTGTAATTTGTCTCGACATGATATCATCTTTTGTCTCAGCAAACCGAGGCTTTTATCCGCTGTACATCTGACTTCTACAGTCACGGCTGTAAAGGACAATTCTAACAGCAGTGCTAGGCACAGTACAAGCCGTGTATGCAGACATGTATGAGAACCTAAAGAAAACGGGATGCACAATTCATTGTGGGATATTTCTAGGGGCTCATTCACACAGTATGTGCATAAAAAATACAAAGGTTTGATGCATACAGACATATGTTTTCATGTGTGTTTCACTAAATTTTTAGGCCTCATGCACATGGGTAAATTAAAATACTCCTATCTACACTGGATCTTTTTTTGCCAGGTGATGGCAAAGAAATCAGATATAAAAAATGCTTGTTTTTGTGCATTTTAGTCATTTATTCTGGTCACTTAAATAAATGCAAGTGCCTATGCTTCGGTTTATGCATGTTTAGGTGCAAACACACCTTTTATGTCTCTAATCACTTTACTTAAAGGGGTAGTTCACCCAAAAAAACTTTTTTTAACATTAGATTGAGGCTCGTTATGTCAAGGGGAACCGGGTGTGTTTTTTACAATCCAAGCAGTACTTACCGTTTTAGAGATGCATCTCCTCCGTCGCTTCCGGGTATGATCGTCTGGTCTGGGTGTTCCTATTTGATTGACAGGCTTCTGACAGGCTTCCAACGGTCGCATACATCGCGTCACGATTAGCCGAAAGGAGCCGAACGCCGGCGCGGCTCTATACGACGCATGCGCACCGTCGTTCGGCTACTTTCGGAAAATCGTGACGTGTCGGAAGCCTGTCGGAAGCCTGTCGGAAGCCTGTCAATCAAATAGGAACGCCCAGTCCCGAAGACCATACCCGTAAGCGACGGAGAAGATGCATCTCTAAAACGGTAAGTACTGCATCGATTGTAAAAAAAAAAAACACCCGATTCCCCTTGACAAAACGAGCCTCACTCTAATGTTAAAAAAAAAGGTTTTTGGGTGAACCACCCCTTTAATCACTTACTGCTCAGGCTCAGTATACTGTGGCAGGGTGGCATGGGAAGACAGGATCACATACATGTAAGTTATTCTGTGTCTCTCGTGTTGGGGGCGCGCAGTATGCCGATCCCATGACCACTGTGTGCTCCGGACACAATGGATTGGGGATACCTAGCTTTCAACAATATTTTTGGTTTAGGGCGCCACCAAAATCAAATGCCCGATTTTTCTGCCCCTGTTTAACAGGGGCACGTAATTACAATATTCAAAATAATATTTAACAGCAGGGCCCGTTACTGCGCCGAACAAGAGTAACTGTGAGGAGGAGTTACAGTTGTGCGGCACCACCAAAACCAAAGGCCCAATTTTTCTGCCCCTTTAACAGTTTAACAGGGGCATGTAATTACAATTCTTGAAAAATTATTTAACAGCAGGACCGTTCCTGCGCCTAACAACAAGACTGTGAGGGGTTACAGTGTTCTGGCACAGTACAACACATGAGAAAGATGCGCCACTTTACAGGCAGACTAAGGGGACCCCCAGGCATGATATTTAAAGGAATATTTAATTTTTATTGTTTCACTTTAAGCATTCTTAAAATCACTGCTCCTGAAAAAACTGCAGTTTTATAAACTTTTTTTTGCATTGGTACATGTCCCCTGTGGCAGAACCCGGGTCCTCCAAACACTTTTTATGGCAATAACTTGAATATAAGCCTTTTAAAATTAACACTTTTGATTTTTCACGTTTGTGTCGCATAGACTTTAACAGTGTTTGAATGTTCGTACAAATGTTTTGTCTATTTGCATGTTCTGGTACGAACCAAAATGGGGGGGGGGGGCATTCGGATCATCCCTATTAGTGAAGCACCTGTACTGTTATTATTACTATGTTAGGATTATTATTGTCTAAATTTATTAGCAATTTAATGTGGCCCTCCATGCATTCACATACATTAAATCCAGCCCTTAAGTGGAAAAAGGTTGCTGACCCCTAACACTGAACTGAGATCAAAGCCATTGAAAACATATGCTGGAGACCTGTTAAAGCAGCATTTTTTAATGCTCGTGCGAATGAGGCTGTTTTTTTTTTATTTGTTTATTGTTATATTATGAGAGTTTTACATGCATACATGCACAGAACAGTGTGCAAAAAAGAAGAAAAATGCAGAAATGCTGCAAACGACACAACTTCTGGGCCTTCGTCCTTGTAGAATTGGTAATAGTATGTACCATTTTTAACCACTTAAAGAGGAGTTCCACCCAAATTTGGAACTTCCTCTTATCCCACTCCTTACCCCCATACATGCCACATTTGGCATGTAATTTTTTTGGGGGGGGAGTGGGGGCTTCAGTAGGAGTGGGACTTCCTGTCCCACTTCCTGCTTCCGCCGAGGGGCTGGTTAGGCGATTAAGCTTAATCGCCTACACCAGCCCCTCCCTGTAGGCGATCACATGGGACACTGACAGGTCCCATGCGATCGCCTCTCCAATCAGAGGCGAGCCGCGCCGCGCACGCATGCGCAGTGCGGCTCGCGCATGCGCAGTGGGTGCCCGGCCGTGAAGCCGAAGGCTGTCACGGCTGGGTGCCCACAGTCAGGATGGAGACGCCGGCCGGGGAGGGGGGAGAGGAGCGGAGCCCCGGTCGGCGCGTCGCTGGAACGTAGGAGCAGGTAAGTGAGTGTTTATTAAAAGCCAGCAGCTACACTTTTTGTAGCTGCTGACTTTTAATAAACACATTTTTGGGCTGGAACACCCCTTTAAGGACCGGAAAGAATTTCCCTCCTTAACAACCAGGCCATTTTTTGCGATACGGCACTGTGTTGCTTTAACTAACAATTGCGCGGTCATGCGATGATGTACCCAAACAAGATTTATGTCCTTGTTTCTCCACGAATAGAGCTTTCTTTTGATGGCATTTGATTACCTCTGCGGTTTTGTGCTATAACCATCAATTTTGAAAAGAAAAAAACAATATTCTTAAAACTCTTTGCTATAATATATATCCCCCCCCCCCAAAAAAAAATACCTCTGTTTATGTATATGTACAGATATGTATTCTTCTACATATTTTTGGTAAAAAAAAATTTGCAATAATAGTATATTGATTGTTTTGCGCAAAAGTTATAGCGGCTACAAAATAGGGGATAGATTTATGGCATTTTTATTATTCATTTTTATTTACTATTAATGTCGGTGATTTACGATTTTTAGCAGGGCTGTGACATTGCGACGGACAGATCGGACACTTTTGACACTTTTTTGAGACCATTGATATTTAGGCCCCTTTCACACTGGGGCAGTGTGGGTGTCGGCGGTAAAGTGCCGCTATTTTTAGCGGCACTTTAATGTAATTTTCGCGTCACTATTCGGGTGCTAGTGGGGTGCTTTTAACCTCTGCTAGCAGCCCAGAAAGGGTTAAAACCGCCCGCAAAGCTCTGCTGCAGCAGTGCTTTGCTGGTGTTTTGGGGGCGCTGCCCTTTGACTTCATTGGATAGGGGCACTGTAGGAGCGGTGTATTTACCGCTCCTACAGCGCCTCAAAGATGCTGCTAGCAGGACTTTTTTTTACCGTCCTGCTAGTGCACCACTCCAGTGTGAAAGCCCTCGGCTCTCACACGGGTTGAATGGAGTCGCTCTTTCAGGGTGCTTTGCAGGCGTTATTTTTAGCATTATAGCACCTGCAAAACGCCTCAGTGTGAAAGGGGTCTAATACAGCAATCAGAGCTAAAAATAGCCACTGATTACTGTATAAAGAGAGAGGGGTTAACACTAGGGGGCGATCTAGGGGTTAAATGTGTGTCCTAGGGAGTGTTTCTAACTGTGGGGGGATGGGCCTGCAGAAGGAGACTGATCTCTGTTTATAATTATGTTCTGTTTCCTCTCTCATGACAGAATGGAGATCTGTCTGTTTACATTGAGCGATCACGGGTGGACAGCAGATTAATATTGGAATTTGACCCGATATCCACAGGAATTCTTGACCTATACATTTAGTGACCAGCCCTTATATTCTGTTCTTTTTTTTTTTAAAGTGTATTTTGTGCCTGAACTCCAGAGAGAGGAGCCAGACTGCAGGAGTTGGGAGTAGGCAGACCCTCCAGAGAGAGGAGCCAGACTGCTGGAGTTGGGAGTAGGCAGACCCTCCCCCCAGAGGCAATCTGCCATCCTTTTCCATGCCCCCGGGTGGCACTCCCAATCACCCCACGCTACCTGCTCCGCTTGGGGGCCCAACGGGACCCCAACGGGGCAGAGGGACTCCCCCTATGAGGAAGTCTAGCCCATAGGTCCTTCGCCTCTCTTTTTTAGGAGACCACATGGCCAAAGTGCGTGCATGTTAAACCAATTTTGTGTGCGTGCAAGTGTGGTGTTTTTTTGTGGGGGGGGGGGGGGTGGGCGTACTAAGTGCAGGCTTACCTCGCATAGCACACCCACCAGGACCCGGGCTGAGACCACCAAACTCAATTCACATGTAGCAGAGACCGGGAACCGAACCCTTGACTGCAGAGGTGAACGGCTTGTCAGCGCAGTGCCAATCACGTTGAGCCACCACAGCTCCCTTCTTATATTCTGTTCAATAACATTTCATCCACATTGACAATACTTGGGGGGCGCAAACAAACTGAAAAATTAAACTGTTAGTAATCCAGGACTGTATATACAGTAGCCATGATTATGTATCATTACTGCTAGATAAAACTGTGTCCATCATATGCAGCCTCACTGTGCCCATCAAATGCAGCCTTACTGTGCCCATCATATGCATCCTCACTGTGCCCATCATATGCATCCTCACTGTGCCCATCACAGTAAGCCAATCACATCCGCATTTAAAGAAAAATAAAATAAAACCACTTAACATAAGGTGTCCTCATCAGAACCCCCTTTTACATCAGACATCTCAATCAGAGCCCACTTTACAGCAAATGTCCTCATCAACATCCCTCTATACATCAGGTGTCATCATCAGAGTCCCCCTACACATCAGGAGTCCCAATCAGAGTCCTCCTATACATCAGGAGTCCCAATCAGAGTCCTCCTTTACATCAGGAGTCCCAATCAGAGTCCTCCTTTACAACAGGTGACACCATCAGAGTCCTTCTTTATGTCAGACTTCACCACCATACAGTAGTCCTCCTTCACATCAGATGTCACTATCAGGGTCCCCTTTTACATTAGATATCACCATCAGATCAGAGTCTTCCTTTACATTAGATGTCACCATCAGAGCCCTCCTTTACATTAGATGTCACCATCAGATCAGGGTCCTCCTTTACATTAGATGTCCCCATCAGATCAGAGTCCTCATTTACATTAGATGTCCCCTTCAGAGTCCTCCTTTACATTATATGTCACCATCAGAGCCCCCCTTTACATTAGATGTCACCATCAGAGCCCCCCTTTACATTAGATGTCACCAACAGATCAGAGCCCCCTTTACATTAGATGTCACCATCAGATCAGAGCCCCCCCCTTTACATTAGAGCCCCCTTTACATTAGATTTTACCATCAGAACAGAGCCCCCCTTTACATTAGATTTTACCATCAGATCAGAGCCCCCCTTTACATCAGAGCCCCCCTTTACATTAGATTTTACCATCAGATCAGAGCCCCCCTTTACATTAGATGTCACCATCAGATCAGAGCCCCCCTTTACATTAGATGTCACCATCAGATCAGGGACCCCCTTTACATTAGCTGCCCCCTCTCCCCTGTACTCACAGCTCTCACACAGTCAGAGAGACCAGAAGTGTAGGCACAGGACCCGCCAATCACACACCACAGCAGGGAACAATGATAGTGGGAGTGTTCAGGGTGCACAGCTCAGCGCCCAAGGACTTTCTAAAGGAAGCCAATAGAGCTAATTGTTTGGAATTGCGTGATTGCAAACATGTCATGCTTCCCATAACAGCTGTGTGTCAGGCACCCTGCACACACCTAAAGGGCCATTATTTAAGAAAAAAATTGGTGATTGCAGCAAGTCATGCTTCCCATACACCTGTACAAACCCCCCTCCCCCTCTACACTTTACAAAGCACATATGGAAACATGCACAGCTGAGGCTGACAATCACAGGCTGTGTGCTGGAGCTCCCATCCACAAGGATTTTGTGGTGTCTGTATTACTTGTCAGACGCTAAGGATGCGGTTTCAAAAACATTACACAGGCATATTCCGCTGTTGTCATCATCTAGAAATTTGTCCTGAGAAATGGATTAGCAATTGCTTATGATACAGTACAATGTACATGATAAAGAGCAATATCATATTCCAGACATGGAAACATTGTTATTACTCAGCAGTGATGAACAGTTTTAAAGATGGATGTCAGCAGCAGATGTTGAATGCTGTAGGTGCTCTTAGGACACATCTGGTAAGTGATTTATGCCAGCGTTTAAACTTATTAACTCGTATGTAAGCACTGATTTCTTGCATACAGAATTATTTCATGTATTATTGTCTCCTCTTGGTGTCTTCAAATAAGACAGTGATTTGGCAGAATGTAACTTTTCCTGCAGGCTAAGATGTGTGTGCTTGCTTTGCCTGCTGTGTGCTTTGTTTTCTAACGTCTAAAGATTTTAAATGTACCAGGTTTGCTGGAGGTAGGTCTTTTAGGTCAAAGCTCATGTATTTGACACACACGGTGTTATAAAGTGCCACAAATGACTTTGTTTGTTTTTTCACTCATCCTAAATTGTTATTTTCTTTCAAGGGGTATTTCCAAGGTGAACATGCATCTGAACCCTACCGGAACCCCCATTGTGTAGTAAGATGTAGGGCTTCCTCTGCAACTCAGCAGGACACTGCATCCGCTTTCTTTATTATTTGCTTTACTCATGAAGTACAAGATTTGAGAGAGTGATTTTCACTATTAGCAAACTGTATGTTTGGGTCCCTGTACTAGAGTCTACCAGATAGTGGAGCTACAACAAAATGTAAACGTATGACTTGAGGTACCAGAAACCATGTTTTCTTTTGTACAGTGGCCCATATTTATAACTGTTGGACTGTAGTACTTTAAAGGGGTTGTAAGGGTATTTTTTTTTCATAAATAGCTTTACCTCAGTGCAGTCCTCCTTCACTTACCTCATCCTTCCATTTTGCTTTTAAATGTCCTTATTTCTTCTGAGAAATCCTCACTTCCTGTTCTTCAGTCTGTAAGTACACACAGTAATGCAAGGCTTTCTCCCTGGTGTGGAGAAAGCCTCTTGAGGGAAAAGGGGCGAGCAGGAGTCTCAGGACTCCCACTTACACACAACTCCTTTCTCTATCTGCAAAGTAGAGCGCTTCCTGACCCTCCTGCTTGCCCCTTCCCCCATCACGTGGCTTTCTCCACACCATGGAGAAAGCCTTGCATTACGGTGTGTAGTTACAGACAGAAGAACAGGAAGTGAGGATTTCTCAGAAGAAATAAGGACATTTAAAAGCAAAATGGAAGAATGAGGCAAGTGAAGGAGGACTGCACTAAGGTAAAGGAAGCTATTTAGAGAAACATGTTTTTACCTTTACAACCCCTTTAACTTAATGTCCATGGAGTCACTGTGGTTTATAAATTAATATCATAGATATATGGAAGTAATGGACAAATCTGCCCTGTTTTGTTTCAGGAAAGGATCAGTGAAACTTGTTCAAAATTTGTCAAAACTGAAATCATGCCACGTACACACAACCAGACAGCTATTGGCCGGGAAAACTGGCGGTGCGTATGCTCCATGGCGGTTTTCCTGCGAAGCATTCTGGCGGGAAAAATTGGAACAAGTTTCCCGGCAGTTTTCCTATGGGGCATACACACGGCCAAAGCTCTCAGGGCACTTTTCCCATACCTCCCAACTTTTTGAGATGGTAATTAGGGACACCTATCAGCAAAAGTATGCAGGCATAAGACACACCCATTGCCACGCCCCCTTAAAGGAGAATTGTACAAAAAAACAAGATTGGTTAAACCCACAAGAGCTTTTTTTTTAACCACTAATATTCCTTTATATTGGCTTTTAGAGTTTACAAATGCAGTAATTTAGAAATTGGATGAAAGGTTTAGCACCTGGAAACACTTTTTGATAGATAAAAAGTGCATTTTATATACATCTATTTAGATTAGACCAAAATGAGGGACAAATGAGGAGGAATGAGGGACAGAGGGCCATTGCTCCAAATCAAAGACAATGGCCCAGATTCATAAAGCAATTACGCCTGTCTAACTGGTGTTAGACAGGAGTAATTTCAAATTTTGCGCGCCGTATCACTAGTTTGAATCCTCAAACCATGATACGGCGGCTTCGGGCTTCGATCCGAGAGGCTTACGTCTTCGTAAGCCTTCGGATCTACGCTGCGATATTTTTGCGGCCGCTGGGAGGAGTTTGCGTCGTTTTCATGCGTCGGGATATGCAAATGTGTTTTTACGGCGATCCACGAAGATACGAGCGGTCTTCGCAATCGCTTACGTCTGTTTTTTTTTACGTACTGTTAGACCAGCTTTTTGCTGGTCTAACGGTGCGTAGCCCATGTTAAGTATGGCCGTCGTTCCCGCGTCGAATTTAATTTTTTTTTTTTTTTTTTGCGTAACTCATTCGGGAATAGAAATGTCTGTAAATGACGCTACTCAAACAACAAATGACGTAACAACGTGATTTCGCGCAATGCACGGCGGGAAATTTGCGAACGGAGCATGCGCAGTTCGATCGCCGCGGGAACGCGCCTATTTTAAATCCTTCACGCCCCCTACTCGTCTAGATGGATTGCAACGGGAGAAATACACTACGCCGCCGTCGTTTACTGGACAAAATCTACCTGGATTCCACGTAGAGCCAGGTAAAAAACGGCGGCGTAGTGTATTTCTGATACGCTACGAGAATCCAATTCTCTCTGAATCTGGGCCAGTGTTTCTAAATCAGGGACAGTTGGGAGTTATGGTGTTCCTGCCAGGAAAACTGGCCGTGTGTAGGGGGGAAAAAGCTGCCGAGCATGTTCTGGGCTTTCCCCTTGAGTTTACCGGCGGTAAAAAGTCCACCGGGAAACCCGTACTTGTGTACGAGGCATTAGAGGCAAATCCCATTGAAGTTTACAGGGAGCAAATCATGCTGCTACATTTTGCCCATTTTTAGGATTAATATTTAAACTACTGTCAAAAGAGGTGCTACCATACAGCTTGAAGAAGGTCCTTTCATGTGACTTCAAGGGCAATATTGAAAAGGCACAAATCCCCATGCTTGGGGGTGGTTTTGCAGAACAGCATGATTTTTAACAACTATCTTAGTGTCAGTGTACACTGGAAGAGCATACTTGGATGTGGAATACATTTTTTTCTTTTACAACTAGCTTGGCTTATGAACCTCAAGCAGCACCCCAATCTGATTCATTTTAGTTTAAAAGAAGACTTTTTGTCAGGTAGCTTTAGCAGCAACATTTTTTTTGTTATCAAACAGCAATAGGCCCATTTTTATCTCCAGATAGAAATTGGCCAGTAGTTTGCTGTAATTGTCCTTGTTTTCACTGATGCAAAACTCTCTTGCCACTGGCCAATTTCTTTTAGGCTCTCATTAAGAACAGACCACAAGAGACCACAGATGATACTGCAGTGAAAAATTGGCCAGCAGCAAAACCTTTAAAACAAAGCAGATTGGCTTAAATATACTACTGTAACACATTACAAGCTGGGGTTTTACCACAAGCATTACAAAACTGTAGATGACATGGCAGTGTAAAATTGGACATCAGCATGACAATTTTAAATAGAAAGGCTAGGCCCAAATTTACTTGCACCAAAGAGCACAGGCTGCTTCGGCTAGGGCTTTACTACAAGGATTAAAATACTTCAAATGATACCTTGGTGTAAAATTGGCCAGTAGTAGGACACTTTTATTCATGTATAATGGGCTAAAATGTACTAGAGACAAAAAATACAGGCAAGTGTTTTTATTTTAAGAATTAAGAGACCACCGATAATACAGTAGTGTACAGTTGGCCAGTGACGGAACAATGAGGGAAGTTTTCTGATGACAGTATGGTAGTTGGAGGTATCAAGGATGGGGAAGTGTCAGAAACCATGAATCAGACCGAGGCAGAAGTACAGTTAAATTATACTTGTGTAATAATAATAATAATAATAATAAAAAGAAAAACAGAGTAAGCGTAGTCAACACATAGTCAGCCAAGCCAAATGTTAGAGAGCCAGAGAAGAATGTGTACAACAGCAAGCGGGATCAGGAGCCAGAAGGGACGTCAGCCAAGAAAGTCTTCAACAGGAACGCAGGACATAGTCTCTGTGATGTTGACCAAGGTGAAGGCAGAGAGAGCTGAGCTGGAAGGCTTAAAGGGGTGGTTCCCCTAAAAAGAAACTTTTAACATTGCCTGTGTCTTCTTAATAACATTTAGAATCGGCTGGTAGTTTAAAAAAAAAACACCCGTACATACCATTTTCGGCATGTACTCTCACCGCCGCTTCCGGGTCTGGCAGCCGGGGACAGGCATCCGATCGACGCATACAACGCGTCACGAGATGCCGAAAGAAGCCGAACGTTGGTGCTGCTCTATACGGCGCATGCGCACCAACGTTCGGCTTCTTTCGGCATCTCGTGATGCGCTGTATGCGTCGATCGGATGCCTGTCAATAAAGCAGGCCCTCCCATCCCCGGCCGCCAGACCCGGAAGCGGTGGTGAGAGTACATGCCGAAAATGGTATGTACGGGTGTTTTTTTTTTAAACTACCAGCCGATTCTAAATGTTATTAAGACACAGGCAATGTTAAAAGTTTCTTTTTAGGGGAACCTCCCCTTTAAGTAGGCAGGACTGACAAGCAGGATCATCAACAGGTGAGTCACTGTGGAGAGATAGGAGCTGGCAATTAGCCGACAGCTGAGCGGCCAGCTCAGAGAAGGAAGGGCTGAGTCCAGCCCTGTCAGGAAGAGATTGAGTATAGGACTGTGGTGGAAAACTTTGTCACATGGTGTGAGGATAATCACCTGCAGGCCTGGACTGGCCATAGGGCACACCTGGCACTTATCCGATGGGCTGGGGCTGCTGGGACACATGTCCTAACAAGAGCTGGCTAATGCAGGGGAGCGGTCCGGGGCCTGTTGAAACTAGGTCGCACAGCAGGAGGTAAGCATTGACAAGGCTACCATTAACCGTGGTGGCGACCGCAATGATCCAACCAAACACTAAAAAGTGGCCTATCCTTGTGCTAGGTATAAGTTAAAAAAATCACATAAGAGACACAATAAAAGTGCATTAAACATATGATGAACTCATCCTAAATTAACATATCTGTGCAAATAAAGTCCATTCAAAAATATTTTAAATAACTATATATTTATACTGCATAAGGTGCAAAAAGGTGCTCAGATTTTCTAAACTTCAATAGTTCCTCTTTCTTTGCCGTACAGCAGGGATCCTCAAACTACGGCCCTCCAGCTGTTGCAGAACTACACATCCCATGAGGCATTGTACAACTCTGACATTCACAGACATGACTAGGCATGATGGGAATTGTAGTTCCTGAACAGCTGGAGGGCCATAGTTTGAAGACCCATGCCGTACAGGAATGATAATAACGTGCAGTAACAAAGAAAGGGTGCTCCCAAATGGAATCACCACAAGCGATTAACCACTTAAGGACCGCCTCCTGCAGATTTACGTCGGCAGAATGGCACGGCTGGGCACATCAACGTATATATACGTTGGTTTTAGTACCCAGCCGTGGGTCGCGGGCGCGCGCCCGCGACCCGGTCCAAAGCTCCAGGACCGGGACCGCGGGATTCGCGGACCCGATCGCCGCTGCAGTGCGGCGATCCGTCCCTGGAGCGGAAGAACGGGGAGAGCCGTGTGTACACACGGCTTCCCCGTGCTTCTCTGTGGCCGGAGCATCGATTGCGTCATCCCTGTAATAGGGGGACGCGATCGATGACGTCACACCTACAGCCACACCCCCCTACAGTAGTAAACACACACATTAGGTACACATTCCCTACAGCGCCACCTGTGGTTAACTCCCAAACTGCAACTGTCATTTCCACAGTAAACAATGCAATTTAAATGCATTTTTTGCTGTGAAAATGACAATTGTCCCAAAAATGTGTAAAAATTGTCCGAAGTGTCCGCCATATTGTCGCAGTCACGAAAAAAATCGCTGATCGCCGCTATTAGTAGTAAAAAAAAAAATAATTAATAAAAATGCAATAAAACTATCCCTTATTTTGTAAACGCTATAAATTTTGCGAAAACCAACCGATAAACGCTTATTGCGATTTTTTTTACCAAAAATATGTAGAAGAATACGTATCGGCCTAAACTGAGGAAAAAAAATATTTTTTTATATATTTTTGGGGGATATTTATTATAGCAAAAAGTAAAAAATATTGCATTTTTTTTTAAATTGTCGCTCTATTTTTGTTTATAGCGCAAAAAATAAAAACCGCAGAGGTGATCAAATACCACCAAAAGAAAGCTCTATTTGTGGGAAAAAAAGGACGCAAATTTTGTTTGGGAGTCACGTCGCACGACCGCGCAATTGTCTGTTAAAGCGACGCAGTGCCGAATCGCAAAAACCCCTTGGGTCATTTGCCAGCGTATTGGTCCGGGTCTTAAGTGGTTAAATGAGCTCCTTACCAGCTGCTTTGATCCCACAAGGAGACCATCAGAGGCCTTGCTTCATAGCAGCCATATATACCATGATCTTGCATGCAAAGGTTCCACTATCTCCTAAGCCAAGATAGACTCCTTGGAGGAAGTTAAAGTACAGAGGAAATTCCACATAGTGTAGTATTTGACCAAAATGTTATCAATGATAAAATCTCACTTACAATTTTGAAGGAATTAAACAGCATGTGTTACAAACAACCAGCAGGTCCAAGCGGTCATGCCGACTTGCAGAATAATGTCACGTGTGAGGCCCCTGCACATGTGCACATTTCTCTATAACCAGCCCCCTTTTATAATGGAGTCCCCTTTATATAACAGTGCCCCCTTTACATTGCAGTGCGGAGAACCGACTCCATGAATATGGCAGAGGGTAAAAGGGGCACTATGTTTAGAGAGAAAAGGAGGGGGGCATAACTGCAAGGTGCACTGTGAAGGGGGGCTGTGATTGATTGCTGGGAACATTGTGATATTAAGGGGACTGCAATCATTACAGTGCAGTCCCCTTTAAATCACAGTGCCCCTTTACATTACATTGCAGAGGACAAACTTCATGAATATCCCCCTCCAATCCCTGGAAAAATTGTCAGCTGAGTTTAAAATGCCCCGGCTTATTTTTTGACCATGTGTATCTAAATGTGACTAAGACAAAAAAAAATGGTTGTAGATTTGAGAAGAAGGAAGCTACCAGTGATCTCTGTTTCTATCCGGGAGTATGCATAGATATATAAACTGTATTGTAGTAAGAACACTGAAGTCAAGTCTAGGAAAGACCAGAACTACCTCTATTTTTTGAGGGACCTGAGGTCTGTTAATGTCTGCTGGACAATGCTGAAGATGTTTTATCAGTCTGTGGTGGCCAGTACTCTCCTGTATGCAGTGGCATGCTGGGGAAGCAGGCTTAAGGTGGACAACTCCAAGACTCTAAATAAGCTGATCATCAAAGCCAGTGATGTTGTTGGATTGGAGTGTTAGAGAGGAGGATGCTTTCAAAAGTATGTTCAGTCTTGCACAACTTCTCCCACCTACTCTGCAATTCGATGGTCAGTCTGAGGCGTTCCTTCAGTGATAGAATGTTACAACCACGATACACCACAGGACATCATTTTTGCCTGTGACAATGACATTATAAATTTCTTCTCTTTGAGTGCAGGACACAAGTTTTAATCTGGATTTATGATCCAGATTTGTAAGTGTTAGTTGCTTTGATAGAGATGAATAAGATTACATGGGGAGGAGGAGGAAATAAGAGAAATGATGCAAAGAAAAAAAGCATTTGGAGGGACAAGTGGGGCATAGTGGTATGAGGGAGAAGAGGGCCTGTTGAGGGGTGGAGAGGGGGGGTTTAAAGAGATAGGGGCTCCTTGCCTTGGTCATAAAGACAAGATACAAAGGATCAGTCTTGAGATTTTTTTAAGATTAGACTAGAAAGCCAAGGTTGTGTAAAATTCTCCAATCTATAATTTCCTTTGTCTATGAGACATTCTAGTGTTTTCATGTTGTCCATTACAACAACCCTTTTCATCAGTGATGAGGCCAGGTGGGAGTTTCAGTGGTGAGAAAATAGCTCTTGCTACAGGTTAGGAGATGTCATAAAATACTCTTTTGAGGAAACTACAGTAATTCCAGAAGCATAAACAGCAGTGTAATGCTAGAATTTGTATACTGTATATTTGTTGGATACCACAAATGTAGAACTCTGGAATCACTGTTTAATATTCCCAACAAATATGTGCACTCATCCCCTGCTGAGACTGGCATACCAGTATGTATGTCAGAGAGTAAGAAATTGTGGAAACTAGACTTATTAGGGAATTTGTTCCACTTGATCAGGATCTTGTAGTTTTTGTTTTCTTTTTTTTTCTTGAGCCATAAAGGCTATGGAGAGTTTTTGTATCAAATAAAAGACCCTTTTCTAAGCCCTAAGATTTAGGATAGAATTTCTAACTTTCTTTCTCTACTTCTGATATACTTTGGCATGGATATATAGAAACTATTTGCATAGTATAATGGAAAAAATACTGCGCTCATTCAAATTTCATCAAGCAGAAACTAAATATGTTATACAACACTGGACAAGATAAGCAAAAAGAAAAAAAAGAAAAAAAAAGAAAAAAGCTGCGCTAGTGATAAAAATATAATATATGAATAAAGTGTACTCATAAGTGCAAAAAAATATTAGGGTCAATAGACTTGTGAAAGAGGTAAAGAAATAAATCAATCCTAATGTGTGTGTTATGAACCAGTGAACTGTGAGGTCACATGCAATCCATCATAAAGTTATATAGTTCATAAACAAATTCATAGGGCCAGATTCACAGAGCGATTACTCCTGTCTATCTCGCATTAGACTGGAGTACTTTCGAATTACGCGCGTTTTTTCACTACTCTGAAACCTCAAACCATGAAAATACGGCTGCGGGCTTCAATCCGACTGGTTTACGTGTTCGTACGCCTTCGGATCTACGCTGCAATAAAATTGCGGCCGCTGGGTGGAGTTCCCGTCGTTTTCCGCGTCGGGGTGTGCAAATGAGCTTTTGCCGACGATCCACAAAGTTAGGAACGTCAATCGCAATCTCTTACGGCATCTTTTTTTTTTTTTTTTTTTTAAAGTGTATTTTGTGCGTGAACTCGAGAGAGAGGAGCCGGACTGCAGGAGTTGGGAGTAGGCAGACCCTCCCCCCGGAGGCAATCGCCATCCTTCTCCATGCCCCTGGTGGCAATGGCGGGTGTGAAGGGGGGCCTCCCACTCACCCCACCCTACCTGCTCCTCTTGGGAGCCCAACTGGGGCCCAATGGGGCAGAGGGACTCCCCCTATGAGGGAGTGAGGGGGCCTAGCCCACCCAGCCAGCCCCGTAGGTCCTTCGCCTCTCTTTATTTTAAGAGACCGCATGGCCAAAGTGCGTACTAAGCACAGGCGTACCTTGCATAGCACACCCACCGGGAGCCGGGCTGAGACCACCAAACTCAATTCACATGTAGCCGAGACCGGGATCCGAACCCTTAGGCTGCAGAGGTGAATGGCTTGTCAGCGCAGTGCCAATCACGTTGAGCCACCACAGCTCCCTTCTTACGGCATCTTTAGTCATCTTTTTGCCTCGTAAAGTTATACCAGCTTTTTGCTGGTCTAATATTAGACAGCCCATGTTAAGTATGGCCGTCGTTCTCACGTCGAATTTCAACGTTTTCCGACGTCTTTTTTTATTTTTGACGTAAAACGTCCGGGAATAGGAATGTCCGTAAATGGCGCTACTCAAACAAAAAATTACGTAACAACGTTATTTCGCGCAATGCACGGCGGGAAATTTCTAAACGGAGCATGCGCAGTTCGATCGCCGCCGGGATGCGCCTAATGTAAATGCTTCACGCCCCCTAATCGCGTATTTCGATTACGTATTTCGAAATACACTACGCTGCCGTACCGTAAGGGACAAAATCTACAAGGATTCGTCGTACAGCCTGGTAAAATACGGCAGCGTAGTGTATCTCTGATACTCTGCACCAATGTAATTGTATCTGAATCTGGCTCATAGTATTGAAGTCCATAAATAGATTCAAGCTATAGATCTCCAAAGTGAAAAAATAATAATCCACAGCATCCAGAAAACGTGGTAATAGAAAAGAACCTCCACCTCAATGCCACACTGCCGCTTACCAGCTATGCATGATCTCTCATTACAGGAGATCAAAAACGCATGTACTATTACTCTCCACACAGATCTCCACCAGAAAAATCGTTACTAGAATAAATGCCTCGTCCAATATGCCATTTGCAAGATGTACCATAAAAGATGGAGGAAACTCACATAGCATAAAATCCTTGGTATATTTATTAAATCACATAAAATGCGCACTTACATCAGGCAAAACAATTAAGGCCAGTATCTTCCGGGTCTGGCTTGTGACGCGGTGACGTAGTATGTTCGGGAGAGGAGTTATGTAGTAAAACATTTTCAATTGGTAAATGTTTCTTATACTGGTTTTTGTAAAGCAGTGAGTCTTTGTAAGGACTTAATTAGTCCTAATGCAAGCAAGAATATTGTAGTAGTGGGTTTTTGCAATTGTAGGATTGCTATTTGGGGTAATTTTCCAGAAAAGATATTTGAGTTGGTCTTTGGTTCTTGGGGTTCTAAATGCAAAAAGATTTATTTGCCCATTGCAAGGGGAATGATGGGTTGCCAGAAAATAGGGTCATTACACCTGGGATAGTGTATATTTATGGATTTGCTTGTCCCTGGTGTTGAGGGAAGCGATGTAAGAACATGCAAATGTCAGATGTGTTGCTGCTAAGTTTAGGATCTATCCACGAGAGAGATAATTTTCTGACATTTTGTTCATTGTACATTGATAGCTTAGAGGCCAGGTTATAGATGTCTGATGTCTGCAGCGTTTGCCCAATCTTAAGATTTTAGAAGGGTGTTATGGGTAAAACTGTAATATTCTTCTTCTTCCTCTCTCAGTGATGTTTGGAAAGGGGAGAGATACGTAAGAAGGAGATATATGTTTGATTTTGACAACAAGGTAAAAGGGGATGTATAATAATAAGATGGACCATGACTGTTGTGTTGTTTTGTAATAATGTTCTGTTATGTATTATTATTATTATTATTTTTAATATATATATATATATATATATATATATGTGTTGTCCTGATTTGTTTTAAAATAAAAAAAGAATTATAATTGAAAAAAATTGAAAAAAAAAAAAAACTGTAATATTCTAGATTCACATAGGTTCACTGCACATTTATCGCCATTCACCTTCAAATACATTCTCTGCATTAAAAGTATAGTGAATGAGCAAAGGAAAAAAGGTTCTCTGGTCAATGTTTAGAGTACAGTAGTTGCCTATTTATCCGTGAATGTGAGTCTGGTAAGTGTGCTGTGTTTTGTACACAAATTCCGCATTTCTAGTGTTAATTTTATTTTGTTCCTACTTTTCCCAGTAATAAAAGCAAATTAAATACCATCCATTCAGCACATCATCCCCTACCTCTCTCCATGCTCTTGGACACTGGGGTGCCTTGAGAGGGCCCCCCTGAAAAAGTAGATACCTTTCCAAAATCAGTAGCCAATTCTGAAGGAAGCTGGGCTTACCTGGCATGAAGTGTATTTGCATGATAGGGGATAATCTTAACCAATCTCCTATTCCTATTCAGAAGAGGTAGGTTTTCACCTTCTGACTAACAACGTAAAGGTTTTTTAAGTCCCTTAACTGTTCACTGTGTGTGGGCAGGAAATTAAAAACTTACATTAACTAAAATGCCTATGGATTCAAATTTATAACATGGTCAATATGGTGTTGCATCTGAATTTACGTAAGGACCCCTGGGAGGCACTGTTACATAAACCTATTACGGATATATAGTGAGCGTGTTTTAGTTATGCATGTTTTATGGAAACAAAACAAATAATTGCCAAGGCTTGGTAACCTTGTCTGGATCACTTCCCAACCACCCACTCAATTCTTAGATTTATAGCCCATGCTGTTCTGTGGATTGCACCGTTTGTGCCCCCCAGGCATGTTGAAACTCCTCTCCCCCTCTTTCCTCAATTTTCTTTCCCTCTCTTCCTTGTTCCCTTCCTTCTCTATTTTGTGTTCTTTCTGCAGTGCCTCCACCACTTTTTCTTTTTTTTACCTAGTGTTTGGATCACTGTTCGTGGTTGTATAGGCACGTTATAACTGGTATCAAATATGTGTGTCCTTTTTTAGCAAATTTTACAACATTCAACAGTTTCAAACCTCCCCAGAGTCACCTGATCTACATTCTAACATGGTTGGGACCCCCCTAACTTCATAGCCAGCTAAGTATGGAAAAGAGGGCATGTGTTTTTGCATAAATAAGAGACCCCCCCCGACACAATTTTGAATACCACTGGCTACATTGTAACAGCACAACACAACTTGGAAAACATTTAACAAGTGGAGTTACATTTTGCACAGTATGTATATCCAACATTTTTTTTACAATGTAGGTTCAGATAGAAAATGTTTATGTACCCTCCCAAGTTTTTTTGTGGTCTTTGTCTCTACTGGGGAGATTCATTCTATTATTCCAGGCGATCAGTAACATCAAGACAGAAAGTAGTGGGTAATCCAATGTTTTACAGTTTTCACTAGAACGAGGTGAGGATAAATAATCTCAATATGGACACTTATTCTGGTGACGACCAAGTAGGGAATTCCTCTCATGTTATAGAGATTCGCTCTCACTTTCTGTTGCATCTCCAGGACAGGAAATTAAGGGAAATTTCCCCAACCGGTTATAGACACCAAAATAGGCAGGGGCTTTAACCATTCCCTCTTCTATCCAAAACTACAAAAAGTTTAGGTTTACAAAAACGATTTGGATGTACATACTGTATAATTTAAAAGTAATCTGTACGGCAACCATCCATACTGACGTGTGACGCCTGAGCTGGTAGCAGGACACTGACATCGCGATTTGGAGCTTTGGAGTAGGTGGAAACTAATATCGAGCACACACTTCAGGTCCTCCGTGGCTGCAGTGCACCGCTGTACCACTGTAATATTTGCAAGTTTTACTGTGGTTTTCACGGATTGCTGGTTTGTATTATTTGAAATGTGAGTGCAAAGATTGAAGCTTGTGTGTTATTTTAATAAACTGGTTGAAACAATATCATGCCATTCACATGTGGAGAGATCCTGTGTAAAGCACGGTTGAATATTGGAAAAATAGGAGCCTCAGAGAAAAGATATATAATTGTTAAAGTAAAGATCAAAATCATCCCTGATCTATAAGATATAAAGTACTTGGGTCTATGGTCCCGAAGCCAAAGATCCAAGGAGGGGGAAAGAACGGCCAATTGGGACTATTGCGGTACAGATATAGAAATAAAAATGAAAGTGAATATTTAAAAAACAGTTGGTACATTTTATTAAATACACAGACAAGACAAATTACAAAAATAAAATGTGACAACCATCTGACAACATCAGAGCTGAAGTCCCCAGGAGGGGAAGACACTACGATGGGTTGAGGGTTGTAACCGCGAAACTAGTTGAGAGACTGTTACAATCCTCAACCCATCATAGTGTCTTCCCCTTCCGGGGACTTCAGCTCTGATGTTGTCAGATGGTTGTCACATTTTATTTTTGTAATTTGTCTTGTCTGTGTATTTAATAAAATTTACCAACTGTTTTTTAAATATTCACTTTCATTTTTATTTCTATATCTGTACCGCAATAGTCCCAATTGGCCGTTCTTTCCCCCTCCTTGGATCTTTGGCTTCGGAACCATGGACCCAAGTACTTTATATCTTACGGTTGAATATTGGATGATCGTTTTTAACCAGGGATGGACTGGCCATTGGAACTACAGGGAGTTTCCCGGTGAGCCGATGGCTCAGTGGGTCAGCTTCAGTGACAGTGGACTGCCGCCCCCTCCACTCCTCTGTCTCTCCCTCCCTGCAGTGCTCACCTGTGGGGAACAAAGAAGCAGGGGGAGGACGAGAGGAGCAGGGGGGACGACAGAGGAGCATGGGGGGAGGGGACAGACAGCTGACTCAACAGCTATGGCCTGGGAGTTTCTCACTTCTGCCTAATATTGTCCCATAAGGGGGGCACTGAACTGATTCTTTGCCCCGGGTAAAATAATGTCTAGCTTCCCCACTGGTACTGCCTATAAGAGTACCAGTACCAGCCGTTCTACTCTAATAAAGTAGAACTGCTAGTGGTTAGTGAAGGTGGAGAGGGGGCTTGTGTGGCCGGGGGAGGGGGGGGGGGGGTGCGGGAGTTGTCCGGCTGCCATGGGAGAGACCTGTCAAAGTGGGCCAGTCTGGATGAAGTCCAGAGCCAAATTTCTGTCCCTTTCCAGCCCTGTTTTTAGCCCATTGTGAGGAACCCAAATTCAATTTTAATATTTTTTTTCCCCACAAATATAGCTGTCTATTGGTGGTATTTGATCACCTCTGTGGTTTTATTTTTTTTCCGCTATAAACAAAAGAAGAGCGACAATTTAAAAAAAAAGCAATATTTTTTACTTTATGCTATAATAAATATTCCCAAAAATATATAAACATATTTTTTCCCCTCAGTTTTGGCCGATATGTATTCTTCTACATATTTTTGGTAAAAAATCGCAATAAGCGTACATTGATCGGTTTGCGCAAAAGGTATAGCAGCTATAAAATAGGGGATAGATTTATAGCATTTTTATTTTCCTTATTTTTTTTTACTAGTAATGGCGGCGATCAGCGATTTTTATTGTAACTGTGATATTGCGGTGGACACACCAGACACTTTTGACACTATTTTGGGACCATTCACATTTATACAGCAAACAAACATGCACTGATTACTGTGTAGATGTGACTGGTAGAGAAGGGGTTAACATTAGGGGGCGATCAAGGGGTTAAATGTGTACCCTAGTGAGTGATTCTAACTGTAGGGGGAGGGGACTGACTGGGGGAGGTGACCGATCTGTGTCCCTATGTACAAGGGACACAGCATCGGTCTCCTCTCCCTAACAGGACGTGGATCTCTGTGTTTACACACAGAGATCCACGGTCCTGCTCAGTTACTGGGCAATCGAGGGTGCCCGGCTGATGGGCACATGCATCGGGTTCCCAGTAACGCAGCGGGAGTGCGCGCCCCCTAGTGGCTTTGCAATGTGAGGACGTCATATGACGTCTTCTCAGAACAAGATCACTATCGTGCCGCCGTCATTTGATGGCGGCCAGTAGTAAAGTGGTTAAAAGGCATCTGAGCCACACACGAAAGTGGGAGGCATTGCAAGTTGGTGAGTGTGATTTCAAAGGGAGAGGAGTCACTTGCACGTTGGTGTGGTGGAAGATTTTAGAAGATTAAGCATTGAAATACTTCATAAAAGAAAAGAAAATCTTGCGCCAAATTTAATTAATATAAGCTGCTCCCCAAAAAAATAATCAAATAATGATTAGAAATACTGGTTGATTGTGAGGGTGGGGGCGCTGATCAATAAATGTGTATGACAAATTATATAACAAATATATGCTATCAAACTAAACAGCCCCCAAACAAATTAGATATATGTGATCATAGAAAAAATGATGATAAAATATAAGTGCATAAAACCACTTATTCAACATTAGTGAGTATAACAATTAAAATGAGTGTTACAACTGTGCGAAAGTCTGTATATAATAAATTTAAAAAAAAGAAGATGATCAGCCTCACAATCAGCCATTGAAATACTTCACACAAGTTTGTTTTGCTTTGTGGACTATTGATTTATCACATGTCACTGGGTGATATTTTTTAATATCCACGTTGTATACATTAATCATTGTTATCATTTACAGTTTTTGTTGTATACTGCATTGTTTACACCAGAGGTGTATTTAGGTTTTGTGCTGCCCTAGGCCTGACTAAACTCATGCACCCCCTAATTTAAATATCACCCACCCCTTGCTGTCACGGCCACACCCTGTGTTGTTTAAGACAAGACATTTTCGAGTGAGGACACTAGTTCTGAAGGCCTGGGGGGGGGGGGGGGGCAATAGATTCCCTTAATTTACTTAGATTTCCTCTCACTTCCTGGTTGCCCATAGAGCAGGAAGTGAAGGGAAATCTTTCGCAATGGGACAGGGATGGTAAAAAATAAACTGACAGGGGCTATAACCCTCTACCCAAAATGAAAAAAAAAAGTGATGCCTATAGTTCTACTTTAAGTAGATGGTGCAGCAGAAATATATAGCACAGTGAGGAAGGTTTGTGGTCCAGGATGATAAAACAGTCAAAATTGGAAGCACCCCCCCACAGTTGCGGAATGCCGGCCGCCCGCATACCAGAAGCAGCGCTGCCGCTTTAAGGGGGCACTAGACTAATATTCCTAACAGTGTAGCACAAACCGGCAGGGACTCTTTTTGTGCTGCCCCCCTGCAAAGTGCTGCCCTAGGCCTGGGCCTTGTTGGCCTAGGCCAGGATACAGCTCTGGTTTACACAACACTATTTTTCCTGTTTATACATCTTTTGTGTAAAAAGGTTTGATTTTACATATATGCTTTAAAGGTAATCAGTTTGCATTTTTGTGAGAGATAGCTTACTTAAGGTGTTACTAAACCCAGGACTCTGCATTCACCATATCTGGTCTCCCACAGTACACAGACAGAACATGGAAATGCAATTTATTAAATATAAACGGCTTAATACCTTTTTCTCATCAGCAGTATATAGCAGTCTTGTGACAGCTATACCAGTGTCTGGTTAAAGCTTTTAGGAGGAGTTTTCATTCTACTCTGGCTGTCCTATGAGGCTGCAGGACCCTTGACCCTTTGTCTGGACAGTGCTGCTTAGACCTGGGCTAATCACATGTACCTTCCCCAAAAAGAAAAAAAAAACTCTCTGGTAATACACATCAAACTGAGCATGTACAGAGTGACTCCAAAAGCTCTGTTATATCAGGAGATGGATTGGGGACTGTGGAAGAAGGGGAGGATTAGACAAGACAAGGTCAAACAGTCTTTTTACACAATGCAGAGGTTTAACCCCTTAGATTCCACAATGAGTATAACAAACATGTTTTACTGCATATAAAGACTGATTTTACTGTTGTGGGTTTAGTAACACTTTAACTCATCATGTTTTACCATGATATACACATGTACGAGATAACACTTTTCCTTTCCTAGCTTTCTCCACTTTCACATACAGCTTTGGCTGTAAGATGACTCTGACTTCACCTTCTCTGTAAAAATGTGTCCTATCAGCAGCTTTCAAGACATGAAAACACCAGAGCAGCAGCCTGTCTACTCTCATCACCAAATGTGTGTATTATCACAGCAAAATTGGAGCTGATTCGTTTACCTGGAGAAAGGAAAATGAGCACAAAAGTGGAGTTATGTTCAATAGAACCCCCGTAAGGGTTCAACTTTTATTTTATGGAAAAATTAAACAAGAATTCTAATTCGTCACTTTGGGCAAAAACTCCAGTGTTGTTTCTATTAGCTCTATGGGATCACCTGGGAACTGGAGCCAGCAGTAAATATGCAGCCAATATTACAAATATTAGCATACGCTTCAACTTTGTGAGGTTTTGGATGTGTATGGAGGAGCACCCAGCTTTAGCAGCATGTTACACCTGTATTTAAGGTTTAACATTTAACATATTGCTATGCATCCCCCTTTCACCCCCAGAGTTGCCCTGTGAGGGGGTTCTTCTCTCCTGCAGGTATGGACAGACAGCTGGATGAAGAGTTTGCAGGCGCCTGACATTGAACCTATGATCCACTGAATTTACCACCTTGTGAGTGCTCCTTTTATCGCTTTCAGGGCTGTAGCAGTCTAGTCCACTCACACTATATTTTATTCCTGGATCTGTAAGGTAAAAATCATTTTATGGTATACTGTATCTATTGGAACCAATTTTCACTTCTATCGGTCTATCACACACACACACAACAGGCAACTTTGTGAGATGGAAAATAGGGACACATTGTAGTACAAAATAACAAGATATGTAGGCAAAGGGCATGGTCCTGCTATGCCACTAGTAACATGGATAAGGGTTAATGGGAACACATAGCTTTTATTATCACTATTTTTTATTTATTTTGACTTTGCAAAGTAACAAATTGTATAATTCAACCACTTCTGGACGAAGCCTTTTTCTGACAATTTTTTTGCTAGAAAATGTATTAGAACCCCCAAACTCTGGAGAATAAAATATTTCTCCTTGCAATATTATATGTCACATGGTATTTGTGCACGTCACTTCACTGAATACATTTTTTTTTTTAAATAATAAAGTAGCCCAATTTTTTTCTATATTGTAAAATATGATGTTATGCTGAGTAAATAGATACTTAATATGTTACAGTTTAAAACTGCACACACTCATGGAATGGCAACATACTATGATATTTAAAAATCTTCATAGGCGACACATTAAAAAAAAAATAATGATTGACAAGTTAAAAGCCACAGAGGAGATCTTTTGCTAGAATTATTGCTCTCACTCCGATTATCATGGCGATACCTGACATGTGTGATCTGAACACCGTTCACATTTGGGGGTGTGACTTACATAGGCGTTTTCCTTGGTATGCAAACATGCGGGGACAGGGGCCCTTTAAAAAAAAAATGTCTTATTAAAAAAAGAAGTAAAAGTCTGATCACATATTTTGCTGTCACAAGGAATGTAAACATCCATTGTGGAAGTAATAGGCGGTGACAGGTACTCTTTATGGAGGGATCTGGGGTCTAAAAAAACAAATCCCTTCTTTGCACTTAAAAGTATTCAAAATGACAAAATTGGTGTTTTGGAATGCTAGGATTTTTTTTTTAATTGCCGCTGTTGGCAGCCGAGTAAAAAGGAAGCTGCAGGCTTAACCCCGGTACAACCACTTTCTCAAAACGACATACAGGTACGTGGTTTTGTGTGAAGTGGTTAAAGGTTAGATATTGGGTTTAGTGCATTAAAAATACATATTTTTTAAATAAATATTTTATAAAGACCTACAAGTATACATATGACCAAAAAAAGAGGGACATCTGAAAAAGAAAGAGGGATTTGGTTTCAAAAGAGGGACAGTCCTTCTATTTGAGGGACAGTTGGGAGCTATGTATTAACACCACTGGTAGATGTACAAAGCTAACATTAAATGACCAGAAAAAGGAAATGAGTAACTATCAGAACATAAACAATAATTGCTATGTCTGTGGGCAGCAGCATACACTAATAATGGATCACTTAATGCTGGCCCCTTTTACAGGTATAGCTATGTAAATTATTCAAAATAAGTGCTTATATTGTTTAAAATCCAGTGATGCATTGAATCTGCACATCCTCAGTAGTCCTGTATTCTTGACACTGTCGTGATAATCAGTGAGTCACTAGAGACGGCTCAGCTAACAGCCTCAAGATTTACTGTTGCTGAGAAGGAAGAAAACAACAGGAATGACACAGACTGTGCCAAGGAAGGACAGGTTAGGGAGGGAGAAAAGAAAGGAAGGAGAGGTGACAGGACAAACTCTGCTGCCAAGAAAACACAAAAAAGTTAAACTTACAGAATGGTGTCTTATTTTTTTCTCCATGATATTCTCTCCTTTCTTCAGCAGCTTTATGAGATTGAGCACTATTGTCACGTATCTTGTGGCATAGCTAGACGTGTAGAGGGAGGCCTCTCACACAGCCTCGGCTCTGAGAACACTGATGTTGTGACAGTGGCTGCGAGAGCACAGTGAGGTATGAGTGCCTGCAAGATGTCCATCAGCCGCGGTAGTAGGTAGCAGTTGCATCACCAGACACAGATTGGATTGATGGAAGAACGAATGGCAACAGAGACCCAGGAATGGGGAAAACAGCAGGTGCAGGTGTGGCAGGATTGGTAGCACTCAGCAGGTGAAAAACCAGCAGGGACCAGGTAGCATGTAGAGTAGAATTGGAGGATAACTGGATGCAAGGTCAGATGAGCCAGGTCAGCAACAGACGATCAGATACAGGCATAGATGGCAGGTAGAGAATGGTCAGAATACAAGCAGAGATTGGCAACGTAGAATCAGTCAGATGAGCAGAAAACAGAGTCCACACGGGAACAGATGCAGGATCACTGGTAATAGTGTAGATCAGACAGCACTGACTAATAGAACTGCTCCAGTTTAAATAGTCCCATTGGCACCAACTTTAGCAGCGGGTGTGTGCAGGAGCACGCACGCGCATACACATGTGCAACAGCGCGTGGTTACGCAAAGAAACTACTATGACTAGTGCCTTCCTGACAACTATATAGCTTATGTCCGCTTTTCCCTCTAACTTAGCCAAGACATACAACCAAGGCTGGAAATGCATACATTTTATTTATAGAAAGTGAGATATAGTTTTTGAAACCAAGGAGAAGGAAAGAGTTGCCAACAAGAAAATGACTGCTCTGGGTAGCAAGATAGCAGCTTCCAGCAAGAAGAAACAAGAACAATGCTGGAGGCAATTTACAGCATGCACTAATTTTGGTAGCATACTTATTAATGTGAAATACAGTGTGTGTATGAACTTTTGTTAAAGAATATTGTTTTCAAACCGTTAGGGGTAACGTTCTGCTGAGTTGTTTTGAATTTTTCAGTTGATATCTGGTGTTTTCTCTGTGTATCAGGCTTGTCCAGCTGCTCTTTTCATCTCTCATTAATAGACATGTTATTGTATACTCCAGCCATATGTACATACATGTCAATGCCATTGTTACTGGCCCCCTATTTACAATGTGTGAGACACACTTGCATGTGCAAAACAATGTGCACCAAACACATCAAATTGTGTGATTAGCTACTTGAGCTCCATTGTCACATTTGCAATGTAGGGCAGTCCACTGAATTGAACTGGCTGCACTATTGTGTGAAAAAAAATGCAAAAATGCTTATATGCACAACATCTAAAGTGCTGTTACAGTAGTGTTAATAAGGGATTAATACAAACCGATACATCAGATCTAAAAGATAGATAGTTCTGAAAGAAAGGTGGACAGAGAGATTTGACCACTATCTATGTCTTTGGCTAGTATCTTCTAAACTGCTGTAGCGGCAATGCCCTATGCAGCTGTGTCTATAATAAGTTCAGAATAAACTGCTTAGCTGTAACCAGCCTGAGCTAATATTTGCCTTTTCTAGGTTCTGTAGGCTTTTTCTAAGTCTGGGGGGTTGGTTTCCTTAGCTTGTTACCAGAACTTCCTTCTTGCAATCATTGTGAGTAGGACAATTCTTATGTCATTAATATTTTTCTGACCCAGCTAATTATTTAGCACTAACATCCAGAGGTATGGCTTGGGGCATGTCCCTTGTCTACATATCTTGCATGAATGCTTGGGTGCCCTTTTTTTTTAATGAAACTCTCTCTTTCCTGGGGCTTCTCCCTGAGAGGAGGCTCTTGTGAAGAATTGCTGTTTGTACCCTGGCTACTAGGCCACTTGCAAAAACGTGAGCCTGAAGGTGGCTTGGCTGAGCATTGGTACTCTTGTCTGAAGAGGGACACATATGAGATGGGTAAAAGCTGCCATCTGGAACTTGCCCATGGATGCAGAGAAGTCAGATTCAGGAACAAGGAAACACTGCGACTGCCCTCAGAGGATTACAGATCTATGCTCTATTTTTAGAGGTTGCTTTCATAGGACTATTGACTAAAGCCCCGTACACACGATCGGAATTTCCAATGGAAAAAGTCAGATGACTTTTTTTCCGAGGAATTCCATCAGAGTTTAGATAGAATTCCATCGGAGTAAAAGCGAACATGTTGTTCGCTTTTACTCCGATGGAATTCCATTGGAATTCCAATGTGAGTTTGGCCAGGGGCAAAAGCCTGATTGTGTGTACGGGGCATTAGTATATCTGTCCTATATATTTTTTTGGGGGGGATATCCTGCACCACTAAAGTCTCCAGCTTGAACACTGCAGTAAATGGTAAAAAGTTCCAAGTGACTGGAGCTTGATTTTTGTCAGAGGTTTGATGGAGAGCTGTTGGGTCTAGATATAGGGCTGGTGGTCATGGGGACGTTAGAAGAATCCACTTTTTTTTAAGCAGCTCTCTAGGGCAGTGTTTCCCAACTCCAGTCCTCAAGGCACACCAACAGGTCAGGTTTTCAGGATTTCCCTCAATTGAAACAGCTGTGGTAATTACTAAGGCAGTGAAACTGATCGAATCACCTGTGCAAAATAATGGAAATCCTGAAAACATGACCTGTTGGTGTGCCTTAAGGACTGGAGTCGGGAAACACTGCTCTAGGGCTTCATCACTATACTACAGATAGTTGACATTTATGTAATTGTGCTGTTCAACTTGTTCAGTGTTATCAGCCATATAAATTCATGTAGACTTCAAAAGTGACCATTGAGAGTAGTTCTTTATGGAGAAGACAGCTATGTTTTTGAAAATATAATTTGCTTGCCAAGTTGCCAGTAAATTAACTTAATTTTAATTATACAGAATGTTGATAACACTGACACACTTACACATTTATGAAATGCCATTTTGCACAAAGTGGTAGCCTAACTTCAGAGGCTCATACGTTTGTGTGATATCATATTCTGGTTTATTCCCCCTCACTGTCTCTGACTTAATTTACAGTATAAATAGTTGCAGCATCGGACCAATGTTGCATCTGTCCCCCGGCACCTCTGCACTGAGAACCGAGCAATCGAACACCGACGATCTCTCGGTTTTCAGACCTCCCTGAGCAAAGAGCTGTTGACTGTGAGTCACAGCTCTCTGCTCTGCTCCCTCCTCGGTCACTGGAGTGCTGGACAGTGGAGGGGGCGGGGCGGGGTGGATAGCTCAGGCTCTCATCGGCTCGCTTAGAGGCTGAGGCGGGTGTCAGTCCAGGCACTAAATACCTGCTTTCAGCCTAGTGTTGCTCATTGTCCTACTGCTGGCCAATTTACCAATGCTGTATCATCTGCAGCCTCTTATATGTTAATAAGCATTTGGAAGGAATAGGACAGTTTTGCACCAGCAATAACAGGCACAGTCTCAGGGAACCATGGTCCAAATTCTAACAACTTTTTTTAAATTTACGCTACATAGACGTCTGTAATGACTGTGGGTTTGCTGACATTTAAAGATGATTTTCTAAATCCAGTTAAATTCTCTAATCCCCTGGTGCCCAACACTTTGCTTATTGGCCCTCTGCAAGCGCTCTCATGGGCACCATGTAGAAAGCAGTGTTGCAGCGAGGTGTGGGTGCTGAAATGCTCTAAGTGTTCCTGTGCCAGCACTGAAAGACTGTGCTCTGGGCGGGGTTATCTCCTTTTACTGCTTCTGACCAGCAATGCAAGGATGGGTGATAAAATTCATTGACGTTGACAACAAGTGCAGAGGGGGATGAAGGTGTTAACCTTCACTGCCACTGACCAACAATGTGGGGGAGTTAGATTTTAATGTCAGTGTCCACCAATGGGGGCTATTGCTTTCGCTCACACCAATGCTGGAAGCTATTATTGCCTCCATTAACCCAGTGCTGGGGATTATTATTGCGTTTATTGACAACAATGCTGGGGGCTAGTATTACTTTCATTGGAACCAATTTGGGGCTTATTATTGCATCCATTGACACCAATTCTGGAAGTTATTATTGCATTCACTGACACTAATGCTGGGGGCTATTATTCTGTTAATTGACACCAGTGTGAGGGAATATTACCACGTCCACTAATACCAGTTCTGGGGGTTATTATTGTGTCCATTGATATCAATGCTGCGGATTATTATTATATTCACTTACACCGATATTGAGGTTTATTATTGTGTGTACTGACACCAATGTAGGCATTTATTATTGCATCAACTGACATCAATGCTGGGGGTTATCCAATGCTGGGGGTTATTGTATTTCAATTTCTGCAGTGTGCATTGAGATACAGTGCAAGAAATTCAACATTTTTGGGCATTGCAGTTACAAAATACACAGCTGCAATGTGGCCCTGTGGAGGTATCAGGGGCTGCAGCTAATGTCCTCTGTAATTTTCTAGTTGACCACCACTGCTCAAATCCTGACTCTTATTGTATCCACCCCCAAAAAACTGTAAAAAAACATTTAAAGCGTATCTTGACCCTCCTAACGGCAATCCCACCTCTTCTCCTTTCCTCTGTTGGAATAGGGCATCGTTTTTCTTTTTTTTTTTCTTTTTTATGTTAAGTCTGCCCTGACTTCCCATGCACAACACTCGCCCTAGGCGAATGATGTGTACACTGCTCGCTGTGCCTCCTGGGATATATATGTCAGCCAGCCTGCTGAACCCCCGAAGAGTTGGCAAGCTACTCAATGACATCAGAGAAAACATAGCGGTGTGGGACTGAGTTGTGGCCAGGCATGAGATGATCTCAGTGGGTCAACGCTGGATCTACTGGATAGGTAAGTATCTGAAATGTCCAGATACCACCATCAGGTAAGCGGGCAAACAAAAAAATGGGGAGGTCGGCTGTAGTTCCTCTTTAAAGATGAATTTTAGATTTGGATATTTTCCACATAGTTACATTGGTTCATCTTTCAGTTACCATACCTGGCCAAGATCCTTTGGAAACTGGAAATCACTGAAGTAGACACTGCTACTCCAGTGATCTCCAACTTGATTATGGGTCTGAGCAGCTGCCCTGCTGTATTCTGAACACTGGAGTGGAGCTGTTCATCATGGGTGGCATTCAATGCTTTGCATTTTCTGAATGAATGCAAAATGTTCTCTAATTGGACAAAGTAGAAACAGTGGCATCACCGCCCTGCCTCTCCATCTATGAGGTGGCGTCTGTGTTGAGTGGATGACCTCCTGTGGTCATAACACCGCAGGGCAGCAACTTGATGCGGGATCTGGAAGCAAGTTGGGATCATTAAAGTAGGGGTGTCTTTTTCAGTGATTTCCAGCTTCCAGGGATATCAGGCAGGTATGGTATATGCATAGATATATTGCTCCAAGCTCATGCATAAAATATCCATATGTGGATTTTTTTTGTAAGTAGGTCAACTTAAACTCAAGTAGTCAAAACTATTTGCAAAGACACCGTACTGCTAAAAATAGGGAATTTAAATTAAACAACAAAACCCAAAAGCAGCTGTTCATGCTAACTCCACTATAAGTTATTTTACAAATAAAAAAAACGACATTGAATAACGCTTATTCGTAAACACAATAAATCTGAAATATGTATATATAAAAGTGTATATCACTGAACAAAACAAATTAGAAATAGGTCATTGCCTTAGGACAAATTGCTAAGAATATTGAGTGCAGAATTAATAAAAGAGTACCTGCCAAACCTAGTATTTGTATTTGCAGACAAGTGTGGGGTGTTCTGTTGCCTTCTTCAAGTGATATTAAAACCAGAAACCAAAACTGTATTATATTGAAACCTACCAATCATTACATGCGGCGACTGCATCGGTTTTCTTTTCTTTGGCTTTTTCCCCCCTCTGTTTTCACCTGGTTATCTGGCCAATAACACACCTCCTGTATTAGAGCGCCCCCACTCTGGAGGAACACGTACAGGACACAGCAGACAGCAACATTGTCGGTCTGGCGGGGCATGGGAGTATTAAATGTATTTACAGATTTGAATGCAGTAACAAATTGAAGCCAAACTACAGCTCACACTTTGTAAGCAGTTATAGCAAACTGATTTTTTTTTTCCTTTTGGGATAAAGGTTTTATGTGAATAAATAAAAATAGATTATTTTAATCACCCCTTTCAGCAGTAAATGGATTGTCTTATCCATGTGAACTGATGTATTCTGCTGGAGAGCTTGAGCTTCTGAAAAACAGCAGACCTAATGTACCAGGTGAAAATAGAATAAAGCCTGAAAAGGCAAACTAATACAGCCATCACATCTAAGCTGCAATATAATAAATGTTTGCTTACCACTGTAACTTCATCACATTGATTAAAGGAACACTAAAGGTTCATTTTTTATTAGATCAATTGATTGCTGTAAGCTAATGCATTTAAATATCACTTACCTCGTTTTTCCTTTTGACCTTCAAAATACAGTAATCCAGGTTTGAAAATGCCATTTCCTATCTCTCCTCTGCTTGCTTTCCACCAGCACCTGAGCCGTTTTGCATGGTGGAAATCAGAATGTGCTCACCCCCTCGCTATGACTACAGCCCTGCGTGAAGATGCTCTCTTATCCCTCACAGGCATGGAGGCTAAGCCTAATGGGAACTGTAGTGTCCATTAGGCCGTGATGTAGCAAGAATGAATGAGCACCGCAAACCAGGAAATCAGTGAGAATAACGATTCAGGAGTGATGGAGGTGAATAAAACAGCTCAATTTCAACAGGTATCAAACTATTTATAATGCAAAACATTACTTTTTACTTTATCCGCTACTGTCAGACTTTAATTTAAGAGGAAAATATTTTTGTCTTTACAACCCCTTTAAGGTTGGTGTGTTTTGTAATTACAGGTAATCGTCTTGCTTCTAGTTTGGTGTTGAACATGACTATGGAGGACCACAGTGATTTTTTTTTTCATCTAATATACAAATATATTGTGATGTCTATCCTAACTATGAGGGGGATTTACTAAAAGTGGTACAGCCAGAATCTTGTGCAGTGGTGCATGGTAGGCGCAGTGGCGTATCCAGGGTACACCACTGAGGGCGCACCACTCATAAGTGGCTGGCAGTCCAATGACAGCACAGAAGGAGTAGAAGCGAATGTCCCCTGGTCGGTGTCCCCAGGGGCCTGTTTATGCCTGCAAATAGTTTTCCCCAGCCAGGGGGCGGACTGACCACTTAATCACTTCCCGAGGTCCTAGGGTCAGTGTGTGGCTCCATTTCCTCCCCTGATATGTATATCATCTGGTATATAATGCCACCTACTGATCACCAGTCATCATCACTATCATCCCCCTGTTTCTGACATCCCACCACCCCCTGTCATCTTCATCCCACCTGTACCCCTCTGCCAACTTCCAACCCCCCTGTCATCTTCATCCAACCTGTGCCCCTTTGCCAGCATCCTACCACCCCCTGTCATCTTCATGCCACCTCTACCCTCTGCCAGCTTCCTACCACCCCTATGTCATCATCATTCCACCTGTACACCTCTGCCAGCTTCCTACCACCCCACCCCTTGGCTAATGATCAGTAACCCACAGCAACCAATCAGTGAGCAGTAATAATGTGCAGTAACCTCTAACAACCAATCAGTGAGTGATAATGATAAACAATAACTATTCAGTCCTATCCAGCTCTTGGCGGATTTTGGGCCAACGCTCATCTTGGATAATTTTTCGGACATGGGGGGTGGCATGCAAAATGTGATCATCCATGTGCATTGCCACTTCATACAGACAGGGGACCATCACCTACCAACATGGATTTGGAGTGTGCCAGGAAACTGGAGTACCTAGAGCAGCCATTCTCAACCAGGGTTCCGTAGAACCCTAGGGTTCCTCCAGAGGTGGCTAAGGGTTCCTCAAGCTCTGGCTGATTTACCTCCTGTTTGATGGTGCCTACATAGTTCTGAGCCAATTCCACTTGGAGGAGCCAGTGGTATTACACCAATGATCTTCATAATTCTCTGTAAAGGGGGCATTCTTACCACTACTGACCCCCAATGAATGGGTTTTATCAGGGGTTCCCCAAGACCTGAAAATTATTTTTAGGGTTCCCCAGCGGTAAAAAGTTTGAGAAAGGCTGACCTAGAGGATGCCCACACCAAAAGACCATGACAACTCTATACAGATAGCTTCCTGGCCCAGATTTAAACTAAGTGAGGCAAGTGTCAACCACTAACCCAATTTTCTCCCTATATACCTGTATATACTCACAGTATTTTCTGAAAGATTGATTTCCAATGTTTTGACAGGGGTGCAGTTTCAGTGCTTGCCATACTGTAGATGCCATTTTCATTAGATACACCTCTGGGTAGCCAATCAGCTTCTAACTTCAGCTTATTTAAACAAGCTTTGGCAATAAAACCTGAAAGCTGGTTTCTA
The DNA here is from genome assembly GCA_029574335.1 of Rana kukunoris. Taxonomy (NCBI): domain Eukaryota; kingdom Metazoa; phylum Chordata; class Amphibia; order Anura; family Ranidae; genus Rana; species Rana kukunoris. The sequence continues at coordinate 105,511,075 of CM056052.1, forward strand.
TGCAGAGCTGCACTAGATTTTGCACTTTCCAGTTTTAGTAAATAACCCCTTATGCCTTGCTGTCTACGTGTAACTAAAGTGTTACTAAACCCAAGAGCCTACATATTCCATATATCTGGTCTCCCACAGTACACAGAACATGGAAATGCAATTATTTAAGTAAATATAAGCGGCTAAATACCTTTTCTTATCAGCGGCATATAGCAGATTTCTGACTTCTATCAGTGTCCAGCCGAGCACTGGTTAAAGCTTGTAGAAGAAGTTTCCATTCTCCTCTGATTGTCCTATGTGGACTGTCCCATGAGCATGACCCCTGACCCTCTGTCTGGACAGTGCTGATTGGCCCTGTGCCAACAACATGCACCCCCCCCAAAAAAAAAACTCTATAGCAGTACACACCAAACTGAGCATGTGGAGAGTGCCCCCAAGGCTATATACTATCAGAAGATGGATTAGGGACTGCAGAAGATGGGGAGGATCAGAGAAGACAGGATCAAACAGCCCTTTTACACAATGCAGAGTGTTAACCCCTTAGCTTACACAGTGTGTATAACAAGCATGATTTACAGCATATATAGAATGATTTTACTGTTGTGCAGTTAGTAATACTTTAAATGAGCATTCCAGCTCATACCAGGTTGTTGTGAAACAAACAATTCAAAAGTGTCAAATCTATCAATTAATAATGTGCATGGTATAAAGTAATACAGATGTAAGGAGACATAACATGAGATGCACATTGGGGACAAATGTTTATAGCTATATGAAGTCCTCAGTCCTTTCCCTGCCATCTGTTAGCATGAGCTGTTATAAAGCTATGAATGTAATTCACAGCAGTGATGCTCATAACTTGCTTATCTTTTAGTTATCAGATACTGGTTAGTGGGGCAATTCTCTGACTACTTTCTGGAAGTAAGACAATAGAGATGCTGCCCCACTGGAATACCTCTCTACTCACATGCTGGAACATTTAAATACTAGTTTGGATGTTTTTTCAGACGGACTTCTGCTCAAGCTTGGCTTGCCTACACGGTCACACAAAAGTTCTCTGAACTTTCGACCGCCAAGAACGTGTACAGCACTACGACAAGCTGAGAAAATTAAGTTCACTGCTTACGCGCATGCGTCAAATTGTTTCCGAGCATGCGTGAGAATTTTGCATGTCCGAATTGCTACAGACGATCGGATTTTCCGATAGGATTTTTTTGAATCAGCTCTCAATCTTTTGTTGGCGGAAATTCCGACAGCAAAAGTCCGATGGAGAATACACTCCGAATTTCCGTCAAAAGCTCACATTGTACTTTTGTTGTCGGAATTTCCGATCGTGTGTACTGGGCATTAGACCCCTTTCACACTGGGGCGTTTTTCAGGTGCCTTTGGGCTAATAATAGCGCCTGTAAAGCACCTGAAAAACAGTTTCCCTGCAGTCTCAATGTGAAAGCCAGAGGCGATGTGCTGGCAGGATGTTAAAAAAAGTCCTGCAAGCAGCATCTTAGCAGCTCCTTAACCGCTCCTGCCCATTGAAATTAATGGGCACTGCTGATGAAGTGCCTGAAATTCGCTTTGGCAGCAGCGCTACATAGTCTGTAGTAAACCCTTCATCACCCGGGTTAAAAGTGCCCTGTTATCGGCCTAATAGCATCTCTAAAATTCCGGTAACGCCCGCTAAATCTAGCAACGTTTTACTGTCAACGTCCACCTGCTCCAGTGTCATAGTGGTCTGAATGAATGCTGTTATTATTTGGGTACAGTATCGCACAACCGCGCAGTTGTCAGTTAAAGTAATGCAGTACTTTATCGCAAAAAAAAATTCAGGTCAGGAAGGGGGGGTTAATCTTCCAGAGGTCATGTGGTTAGCGTTGAGTGCTACTGGCAAACTTATGGACATCCAGCAGATTCCAAACCTTGAAAACATTAATAACAATATCAGTATATTATCATTTGTTAATTCAAATACCTTTAATTATCTCAACAAAGGCATTTAGAGGACCAAAAAAATTGTTACTTGCCAAAAATGTTTATAAATACATTTATTAGGTCATCTAACCTTCAACATTTCTATGTTCTAAACAAAATGGAACACTGTTGCTCTTGTACACCAAAGGTAAGCAATACCTTGAAAAAGTAAGGGGTTATTTACGAAAGGCAAATCCACTTTGCACTACAAGTGTACATGAAAGTGCAGTCGCTGTAAATCTGAGGGGTAGATCTGAAATGAGGGGAAGCTCTGCTGATTTTATCATCCAATCATGTGCAAGCTAAAATTCAGTTTTTTATTTCCTTGCATGTCCCCCTCAGATCTACAGTGACTGCACTTACATGTACACTTTCAGTGTACTTTCAAGTGCACTTTGCACTTGTTGTTTTCACTTGTAGTGGATTTGCCTTTCGTAAATAACCCCCTTTGAAATTTGTGTGCCATGATACATGTTAAATGTGTGGAATTCACCCCCGCGAGGAGTTGTAAAAAGATGAAAGGAGCCAACTGGCAATATACTTGTTTATGCATCATCATTCCAAATGATCAGCTCAGGATTATATATCCATATGTGTTTTCATCTGAGGCACCTATGTACACCGTGTCGTATATAGAAAGGTTACTAACAGTCTGTTTACCACAAGATTTTTTCTTTCTTCCTTCATATAGACTGGTCTTCTGCAAGTCCATTTGTGATCCATGGTACCATTCACCATTTCATAGTCTAAACATATCTACCTAGCTAAATAACATGATTAGCATAGTGAATTCAAGTGTAAATATAACAGAGCTGCGCTAAGCTGGCAGCAAATAAATATGATAAGCAACAAAATATTATATAAAAGAAGAAAAGTAAAGTCCCTGTGAAAAAGTAGAAAAGTTCTTCTTTTAAATAGTTACTTCATGGACATCCATCAGTAAAAACAACATAACACCTTATTGTGCCAAAACCTCCACCACTGATAATGGGAATGCTTACAAAATATTATTAACCCCCTATCTTTAGAGAGGTCAATCAACCCCGAAAAGGGCCCTGGAAGACGTCATCTATGACGAAACACATAGGGAGAGCTCTCATTGTGTCCCTATCGATTCCGGAAGTGCAGGTTTGCATGGTTTGCCGGCAAGAGTACTCTACAATTTTTGGTGTTTTGGCTGTAATTGTGGTTACATACATTTGAAAAAAGTAGAGCGTGTGGCATTTTTCCTTGTGAATTTTGCCTAATTACATTTTTTGTTGTTGTTGTTTTGCAGTGAAACACCTAAAAACCAAATGAAGAAGTATAAAAGATATTTCAACAAAAGAAACAACAGATGAGTGGTTCAGGAGCCAAGAGGTATAGCACCAATGTTCATTTCCACCTACAGGTTTTTTTTAGGTTGGTCTTTGAGCTGTGTCAGTAAAGCCCTATACACACGATCGGTCAAACCGATGAGAGCATTCTAATGGATTTTTCCATTGATTAACTGATGAAGCTGAATGATGGTCAGTCGTGCCTACACACCATTGGTTAAAAAAAACATTGTGTCAGAACGCGGTCATGTAAACCACGTAAGACAGCACTATAAAGGGAAAGGTCAAATCCAATGGCGCCACCCTTGGGGCTGCTTTTGCTGATTCCGTGTTACCGCGTGTTAGTAAAAGTTTGGTTAGGGCCGATTTGTGCTTTTCAGTCTCTGTGCTTTGCAGATCGTTTTCTCAGGTTCAGTTTGTGCTTGTGGGTTCGTATCTGTCTGTCAGTGCTTGCAGTCAGCTTGTATCTGTTTTGCAGTGCGTTCCTGTCCGCTCGATTTCTCAGTTTTTTAGTTCGTTCTTTACAGGCCTTGCTGTACTTGGTTGCTTTCTGTTTTAAGTGTTCTGCCATCATACAAGTGATGCAGAAGGTCTATATTAGGGTAAGTTGTCTCCTATCACATCACAATCTATGTCTTTAATGTATGCTAATGTATTGTATTTCTTGCATCATTCCCTAATTACCATGATTGTAATATGCTGTGAATGTCCCCTTTGTCCCCATGCATGTTGTAAGCTTTGAATAATTAATTTTTGGCCTACATGCATATTTCCCTTCACTAACCTGTCCAGCATGCTATCCTAGGCCCAAACACACCTAGCCTAGTCTGTTTCCAACTTGTTTTTTGTCTGCTCCATTGTAGTTCTGCCCCCCCCCCCCCTAAAATGTTTAATGGCCCATCAGAGGGGTGAGGAGTCTGATAAGTGGGCCTATTTTAGCTTTGGCATGAAATACTCACTCCACTAATAAATGTTATACTGATGTTTGACAAGGATGTCTTTTGTATTGTGATTGCAATGTTTATGTGCCAAAGTACTCATTTTTATTTTTGTTTGAATCCAGAGTTTCCTTCCACTCCACAGGTATGGCAGACTGTGGCTTCCCAATTTGCCCAGCGGTGGGACTTCCCAAACTGCGGAGGGGCAATAGATAGAAAACACGTCCGCATAGTGCCGCCACCCCGTTCGGGGTCATACTATTTCAACTACAAAGGTTTTCATAGAATTGTGTTGATGGCGGTGGTGCCGGCACAGTACAAGTTTTCATATGTGGACGTGGAGAAGAACGGCCGGATGACCGCTGGTGGAGTATTTGCGCAGATGGAGTTTGTCCAACGTCTCCAGACTGGTGGCCTGGCCCTGCCAAGGGATGAAAACAATGTGGAGGGACTCCCTTTCGTGTTTTTTGTCACTAATGAAGCTTCCCGGTTTGGACCACACCTCATGAGGCCGTTTCCCCAGAGGACCCTCACTCCGGACAGGAGGGTTTTTAATGTCCGGCTGGCCAGAACTCGGAGGGTTGTCGAGAATGCCTTCAGGATAATGGCCAGCCGGTTCCACCTGTTCCAGACAGCCATACACATGGCGGAATATAAACTGAACACTGTCATTTTTACCTGCTGCATTTTTCATAATAATTTTCGCAGACATTCAGAGACCTACCTTTCAAAAATTGGGCCTGAGGCCAGACAATCATCAGAGAACCTTACTGGCCTGGACACTGGCCGTACTGGATTGGCCCCCCGAACTGCTCGAGAGTCCCGTGATATATACGTGGAGTACTTCACTCTTACCACCTCAAGGGGCCGTGGAGGGAGCCATGGAAGGAGGGCTGCAAGGAAGACCAAAAAGTTAATCCCTGACTTCAAGCTGATCTGCCAGAAAACGCAGGTTGTTGTTGTAGTACCACAGCTTGGGGTCATGTATGACATCTGCTGCTGCTTCTGATTTCTGGGATTTGGGGACCACATTGTGACCCCAATTAGAGGGACTCCTCATGTTATTAATTTTGTTGTTTATCATGGTGGAATGTGCCTTTGGGCTCCAAAGTCTGCATAGATTTGGCTGATTGCTCAATTATTGCCCTTCATGTTTATTTTTTTGATCCAGAATAAATGTAGATTTAATTTAAGTTAAATACTTGTCTATTGTGTTTTTCTGGTGAATAGCCATAAAACATTTCAGAAATACAATCTGTAAATACAATGCGCAATTAACAAAGGATACAACCTCCTGGGGGGGGGGGGGGGGGGATTTGTTGTGATAACTTGATCTGGCTTTTTTTTTTTAAAAGGATTATTCATGAGAACACAATCAAAAAATAAAAGAAGTCAGTATGATAGAACTCTGTCTAAATACTATCAGCAAAACAACGTCTTTATTCTAGCAATAGAACAAAGAAATATATGCGCTGCAATAAACGAGGCACTCATTTTAAAAATGTAGAATGTACCATCTCCATAACGAACGCGAGTTTTACCAGCGAGCCCTCCCGTCCCCTAATTTAGTCTAAGCATGCGTGGATTTTTAAACGATAGTCTGCCTACTAACGATCGTTTTTTTTTTCTATCGGTTAGGAATCCATTGGTTAAATTTAAAACAAGTTGGCTTTTTTTAAATTCATGGATAAATAACCGATGGCGTCCACACACGATCGGTTTGGACCGCTGAAAACGGTCCATCAGACCGTTGATCTTGCATGGATGCCTGTTTTACCCAAGTATTTTAACCGGTTAGTTCTTTATTTTTCTTGATTATTTTTTTTTTTTTTATGTTTTCAAGGGTACAAAGTCATAGAAAAGAATAAATGTACAATATAAATAAAGGCATCAAACAAACAATATTCCTGTGGTTTCACATATCTGAACAACAATATGTCTTACATCCGTTATATATAGATTTACTAAAGATAGAAAAAATTGAAAAAATAAGTACCAGTGAAGTTCAGGGTGAGTGCGGAAGAACGTGAAATTAGAAAAATATAAAAGATAAAGGGAGAGAACATGGAAAAGAAGGCAAACTAGGGCAAGGAGTAGGGTAAAGCCAGAGTGGTTCCATTACACTCATGCCCCGTACACACGATCGGTTTTCCTGTTGGAAAAAGTCTGATGAGAGCTTGTGGTCGGGAATCCTGACCATGTGTATGCTCCATCAGACTTGTTCCAATAGGAAAACTGCTGGAAAAAGTTAAAGAGCAGTATCTTTTTTTTCCCCGTCAGGAAAAAAACTGATCGGAATTTCCGATCATGTGTACAAATCCCAACGCACCAAATTCCTACGAATGCTCAGAAGCAATTTGACACATGCTCATAAGCATTGAACTTAATTTTCTTGGCTCGTCGTAGTCTTTTACGTCACCCCGTTCTTGGCAGTCAAAAGTTCACCAAACTTTTGTGTAACCATGTGTATGCAAGGCAGGTTTGAGAGGGGAAAAACGATCGTGTGTACGGGGCATAAGGCTCAATAGGTAAAGCCTTTGCTATTTATCAGAGCTCCAGAAGATGTCAAAGTCTACAGGTAGGAATATTATTTATTTTAACCAGATCTGAAAATTATTTTGATGAGGGGGAGGATGAGGATGAAACTGAGCTGGAAGAAACAAATGGCCTAGATGGGGACACTCATTTGCTGCACAGCATTTTAGCACATTATAGCAAATTTACCTGGCAAGAAATTCCCTCCAGTACAGCACTGTAAACTCTCTTCCCGGATATGGGTGCTTCCATCTTCTCCCACTCTTCCTTAACATGCAATATACAACATTGCCACCATGCACGCACAGCTGAGCTGCAATATATTTATTTTTCTTGATAGGCTTTTAGGGTTGAGGCGATTAAGTTCGCATTTGTTGCGCTATACAAGTCACTCACTCACTCACTCACTCACTCACTCACTCACTTACTCACTCACTCACTCACTCACTAGGGTTACCAAGTTTAAAGGGATGCAAGTCACAAAGGAAAAAATATAATATGTTATTTGCCTATTGCATGCCTGCTACTAGATTATATTTACCTATACATTGTTGCCACTAGTACTCTGCTGCTACAAGGATGGGCATTTGGAAATTTAGTACCATGTAAAAAAAACTAGAGCTAAATTAATTAACACAAATTGCTTAGCTTAGCTTACTTTTCAATTTAAATATGTGTGTAGTTTAACCACTTCAATACAGGGCATTTTCTCCCCCTTCCTGCCCAGACCAATTTTTAGTTTTCAGTGCTGTCGCAATTTGAATGACAATTGCGCGGTCATGCAACGTGGTTCCCAAACAAAATTGATGTCCTTTTTTTCCCACAAATAGAGCTTTCGTTTGTTGGTATTTGATCACCTCTGCGGTTTTTATTTTTTGCGCTATAAACAAAAGAAGAGTGACAATTTTGAAAAAAACACAATGGGCGAGATCCACAAACATGTCCCGCTGGCGTAGCTTAACGGAGTTACACTACGCCGCTGTAAGTTACAGCGGCGTATCCATATCCTCAAAGAATTTCCGCTGTAACTTACGGTGGCGTAGTGTAATCGTTGCAGCGTAAGGCCGCGCAATTCAAATTAGTTAGATGTGGGCGTGATTTCCTGTAAATCAACATGACCCCACGAAAATGACGCTTTTTTTGAACGGCGCATGGGCCGTCCGTGGAGATATCCCAGTGCACATGCGTGAAATCACATCACAAAACATCAATGAAAACGACGTGAACGTAACTTACGCAAATCCCTATTCGTGAACGGTTTACGCAAACGACATGAATGACGAAAAATTCGACGCTGGTCCGACGTCCATACTTAACATTACGTACGCCTCTATACAGCAGGGGTAACTTTACGCCGGACCTACGCTTACGCAAACTACGTAAAAACACTGCGCCGGCCATACGTACGTTCGTGGATCGGCGTATCTACCTCATTTGCATATTTGACGCGGAAAATATACGGAAGCGCCCCTAGCATCCAGCGTAAATATTAAACTTAAATAGGACGACGTAAGACGGTGTATCTACGCAAAAAAATGGCGTATCTTGTTTTGTGGATACAAAACAAAGATACGCCGCCGTAATTGTTTGTGGATCTGGCCCAATATATTTAACTTTTTGATTTAATAAATATCTCAGTTTTAAAAAAAATATATATGTTTTCCTCAGTTTAGGCCGAAATGTATTCTTCTACAGTACATTTTTTTGGTAAAAAAAAAAAAAAAATAGCAACAAGCGTATTTGATCGGTTTGCGCAAAAGTTCTAGCATCTACATAATAGGGAATATAAATATTGCATTTTTATTTTTTTTACTTGTAATTGCGGCGATCTGTGATTTTTTTTTATTGTGACCGTGACATTTTTCGGTGGACATATAATTGACACTTTTGATTTTTTTTTTTTTGACCATTTACATTTATACAGCAATTAGTGCTATAAATCTGCACTGATTACTGTGTAAATGTGACTGTCAGGGAAGGGGTTAACACTAGGGGGCGCTGAAAGGGTTAAATATTTTCCCTGGAAGTGATTCTAACTGAAGGGGGAGCGGGACTCACAAGGGGAGGAGACCGATCTGTGTTCCTCTGTACTGGGAACTCAAATCGGTCTCCTCCCCTCTGACATGACATGGATCTGTGTGTTTACACACAAAGATCCATGGTCCTGCCGTGATTGCGGGCAAGTGCGCCACCTAGATGGCCGGGAATGTCATATGACGTCCACCCGGAGGGACAAGATATTAGTATACGCCGGGCAGGAAGTGGTTAAAAACCTGTCTGAGTGAGACTACAGATTGTGGAAAAAGGTCCAAAACTGACCCTTCTTCTCTCTTTATGTCACCTGTGGATGCACTCAGTAACAATTGGGGGTATTTATGATAACTGGAGCAGACAGAATCTGGAACAGCTGTGCGGGGTCAACCAATCAGCGTCTATCTTTAGCTTGTTCAGTTAGGCTTTGAAAATGAATTCTAGAAGCTGATTGGCTGCAATGCACAGCTGCTCCAGAGTCTGTTACAATTTTGATAAATTCCCCTTAATGTCTCTGATGAGCAGATACAGTATGAGTTGATGGTCATAGGAAGTTCTCTGCACGAATCCCACACAGCTCATTATGAAAAGTCCGTAGCAGAAGAAAGTGACCTCAGGCTGGGTTCACACTGCCACACAGAGCAGCTCACAGCAGGGGTCCGGTGTGTCCCTGTTCATCGTTTCAGGTCCAATTTAGGTCCAAATTTTTAGTGGAATTCGGACCTGAAATGGACCAGAAGCTGCACAGGACTCCTGTGCTATTTGCTTTGGAGATGTGTGAACCGGCTCCATAGAGAGCCAGTCACAATCTCCTGACATGCGCATTGGATGCGGGGAAACCACATACAATTCACAATAGTGTGAACCCAGCCTCAGAGGAAGTGTTTGTTTTAACTGCAGGTTCCTTTTACATAGAATGAGAAAAAAATGCATGAAAAAACTAATCTCAACACATGCAAAAAGGCAATGCGATGTGTTGCATCGCACAACACATGCAAATGCGTGTGAAACAGATGGCTTTGTGCCTTTTCCACTGCATTCTGGAGTGAACAGACCCTAATAGGTTAACCACCAGAGATATAAAGAATACTGAACTTTTTGCAACATATTGAAGTGACTGATTCCTTAACATCCACTTTTTTATATAGAGAAGGGAAAAAGCCTTTTACTACATATATACCTTGGCCCAGATTCAGAGAGCCATTACGCCTGTCTAACTGGTGTTAGACTGGAGTAATTTAAATTACGCACGTTTTCTAGCTAGTCGAAAACCTCAAACCATGAATAGACGGCTGCGGGCTTCAATTCGACTGGATTACGTGTTTGTATGCCTTGGGATCTACGCTGCAATAAAATTGCGGCCACTGGGTGGACTTCCCGTCGTTTTCGGCGTCGGGGTATGCAAATGAGCTTTTGCCGGTGATCCCCGAAATTACGATCTTCAATCGCAATCTCTTACGGCACCTTTAGTCATCTTTTATTTGCGTAACACTATACCAGCTTTTTGCTGCTCTAATATTAGACAGCCCATGTTAAGTATGGCCGTCGTTCCCGTGTCGAATTTCTACGTTTTCCGATGTCTTTTATTATTTTTAACGTAAGTCGTCCGGGAATAGGAATGTTCGTAAACGCCGCTACTCAAACAACGAATGACGTAACGACGTAATTTCGCGCAATGCACGGCGGGAAATTTCTGAACAGAGCATGCGCAGTTCGATCGCCGCGGGGACGCGCTGAATTTAAATGCTTCACGCCCCCCAAACGCGTATTTCGATTACGCGGCGAGAAATAGACTACGCCGCCGTAGCGTACGGGCAAAAATCTACCAGGATTCGGTGTAGAGCCTGGTAAAATACGGCAGCGTAGAGTATTTCGATTACGCAGCGGAATATTAAGTGTATCTGAATCTACCCCCTTATTTCTATATACTTGCTGAGTCAGAAAGAGAGAATACAAGAGTACAGTGGATCACTGCAGTGCATTACTGTGGACAGATTATTTCCTGCTCTTCTCATTGAGAGCATGGTCATCATTATTTTCTATAATTGCTCCCCTAAATGCAAAAGGTTGCCAGTGGGAAAAGCCTTACATAATGATAATTATCATTCTTTTGGTCTCATGCATGTACCCCTCTTCCTGCAGCTCCTTTGTAAACAAGAATGGGCCTCTAATCCTATCTAGTGCATTGTAGACCATCCTTTATGTAGCGCCCTGCTTCCAAAGATGGGGGTGCTATTTCAAATTTAGGGGATGTCTGGGCCAATAGTTGGGCCCAGACCTGTTGAATTGTGTACAAATGTGCCTCTGTTCTGGCTGTGGTACTGCCTGGTAGTATTTTTTCCTTGTTGCCTGTGGGTGGCGTTGCCACTTCAGGCCCATGTTGAAACACCCTCCTGTGGGCACACCGCCTCCTGGACCTCTGGTGAAGAATTGAGAGCATCTTTTTGCCTCTACATGTTTTTATATAGGAGCATCATACCAATTTAACACATGCAAGTGAAGGAAACCTGTCAAAGTTGATGAATATCTATGAATGGTATTGGAATCTTATACCCTATTTTATGTATTTTTTTTTTTTAGAATACACAATATTCTTGCTTAAATCAAAACCCTGAAGAAGGAGATACAGACACACTCTGAAACGCGTCGGCTTCAAGAATTTATTTAAATTTACATTCAATCACTATGATGATGTTGATAATACTGTAAATATGTTTGAACATGCTATGTATGTACATATACATGTGATTTATACATATCTATTTTTATAAGTAAATATCTAATGATAAACAATATTACTCTAAATATGTTTTAAGAAATGTGTGCCTCTAAAGTCCACCACTAGGGGAGTTTTGTTTTTCCTCATGTTGAAATGCAGGTGTACCACGGTGTATTGGGTTTCCTTCCTCAGAAGCGGTACAGTGGGAGCGATGACCCTGCTGTGCATGCTGGGAGGGCATACTTAAGGAGCAGACATTGTTTTTCGGGGTCCTTTGCCTCGTGGCCATCCTGGAGCGAGGTGGGTGTGCGTGATCTCAGTCTCAGGACCACATTGGTCTGAGGCTGTGTTCCTGTAAAGTAGACCCAGTTATCCTGGCTGGGGCCTATGCATTGGAGGTGATCCTGTGCTGTCTGTCCTGTGGAAGGAAACCAGGGGAGGACCTGTCCCGGAAAGGACCGAGTGGAAGGCTGGTAGTTAGGGAGAGGCCTGGTAACTTTTTGAAGGATGCAGCGTTAACTTACAATACCTTACAGTCCTCTGGATTGGCATAAAGGCTCTTTGGCTGTAAGGTAAGAAGTTCGGAAATAGAAATCCTTTTTTTGTTCAATTCTCTTTTAGGGGCATGACAGGGGGTGTGTCTTATGCCTGCATACTTTTGCTAATAGGTGTCCCTCAATCCCCTCTCAAAAAGTTGGGAGGTATGTAGTTGTAGGGAAGCATTAGGCCACTCGCAGTGGATCGGCCAGAGCCGCTGACCAGTGTATTCAAGCAGCAGTGGGAGCCACTGCCAGAATACAATGTCCTGGGAGGGGGGAATCCTCCATCCACCTTGTTTGTTGGATGGAAGAATCTGTTAAAGTTTAGTTCAGACTTTCAATGCCCACCTTTACTCTGTTTACCCGTAGATAATCTGACCTTTGGCCTGTCTCCAACCATGCTAGCTATCAACTGGTATACTGTCTTGGTCTCTCTAAGTGCTAGTTGCCAGCAGCAAGGCTATCCCAAGTAACACACTCTGAAAGTATTGGTTGCCTGTCTGTTTTTCAGAACCCGAAAAATGCTCTGAAGCCCACACACGATCGTTTTTAATGACATAAAAAAAGCGTAATTTTTTACAACCCGAAAAACGGTCGTGTGTACGCGGCATAATACCCTGCTTCCCGGAAAATAAGCCCTACTCCTAAATATAAGACCTAGCGTTATTTTTTGGGATGGTTGTAATATAAGCCCTACCCCGAAAATAAGCCCTAGTTAAAGTCATTGTAAAAACATGTAATCTGTTTTGTAAAAATATTGTATAATGCGCAGTGTGTCTGTTACTGTTACTGTGGAAAATATCTTATTTACAGTGCTGGTGGGCACTCACGTAACCTTCCGAGATCTTCTCCTCTCTCCCTGGCTGACACCAGCCACCTCTTCATCAGCAGTGCTCGGAGCAGGTTTGATGTTAGCAGAGATCTCCACCTCTCCTGTATTTGTAGCAGAGAAGAAGAGCTCCGGCAGGTCACCTGCGTGCACAGAGTGCCCAACGGCGTTGTAAAAAAAGTATCTTCCATAATAACGTTACAAAAGGAGACACTGCACATTATATAAACTTTTTACAAAATGGAATACAGTTGAAACTTGGATTACAAGCATAATCTGTTCCAGAACAATGCTCATAATCCAAAGCACTCGCATATCAAAGCGAGTTTCCTCATAGAAGTAATTGTAAACGAAAATAATTAGTTTTGGCATGCAATACCGCATGTGGCCCGAGGTGGGGCGCGCGAGAGAGCCTCAGAAATACACGGTAAGGCTCGGGGACACCTAGGCTGAACTCGTAAAAAACCTTGAAAAAGCTTGGGAACTGAGTATTTCCAAGTGTTTCCAAGTATTTCTGAGCGGCTCCGAACAGCTTTGCTCGCCTCTGGTCTGCTCCAGCACCCCCACACCTCTGGCCAGACCAGATATGCACACCGCTTTGGATTCAATCCTGCTCGTTTGGCGAGACAACACTCGCAAACCGAGTCAGAAATTAAAAAAAAACAGCTTTAGGCAGGGCCCCCCTGGATCAGGGCCCTCCTCTCTACTGCCGCAAGATGATAAGTGGGGGGGGGGTTGTGGTAACGAAAGTGTCATCTCTTCTGTTCTCTCTCCTGTCGTTAGATGATAAGCCGGACGGGGAGGGGGGGTTGGTGCTGAAGAACAACTCTTCTCTCTCCTCTTGCTAAAGTCAGACGGAAAACATTCAAAATAAAACCAGGGGCGCCTGGGCCCCTCTGGACCATCGGGCCCCCTACAGGTGTAATGCCTGTACCCCCCTGATGGCGGCCCTAAAATATGGAACTGAGCATACTGTCATAGGGGCATGTACCAATGGCAAAGAACAGTGGTGGCAGGGTCCACCTGGTTAATGTGACTTTGAGCATACCTCCCATTATGAGATGGGAATGAGGGACACCTATCAGCAAAAGTATGCAGGCATAGGACACACCCTTGACCACACCCCCTTAAAGGAGAATTGTACAAAAAAAACAAGATTGGGTAAACCCACAAGTGCTTTTTTTTACTACTACTATTCCTTTATATTGGCTATTGGATTTTACAAATGCAACAATTGAGAAATCAAATGACAGGTTTAGTGATGGAAAACACTTTTTGATAGATAAAAAGTGCATTTTATATACAACTATACAGATCAGACCAAAATGAGGGACAAATGAGGAGGAAAGAGGGACAGAGGGACATTGCTCCAAATCAGGGACAGTCCCTTGAAATCAGGGACAGTTGGGAGCTATGACTTTGAGGGTGACAAGGGAAAAGCATGAATCTTGTAAATTACATGCTTCCTTTAAGTTGTAACTAGGCAGGGATTAGTACCCCATTTACTGAAGCCCCTTCTGTGGGTGATGAAACTAGGTGGAGTACTGTATGACTTTATAAGCTATTATGGAAGGAGTTCTAGGCAGAAGGAACAGGCTATCCCGACATACACATTATGGGCCAGATTCACGAACACTTGCGCTGGAGTATTTGGATATGCGCCGCGTAACTGTGCTGATGCGCCGACGTTTCTATGTGCCCGTACCCACCAAACTAGATGCGCCCAATAACGGCTCATTTGCGACCGGCGGAACGTTCCGACGCCAGAGTATCGTCAGCGTTTATTTTCGCTGGGCGCATCAGTCGCGCCCATTGATTTCCCCTGCAAATATGCAAATGAGGGATTTTTCACAATTCACGAACGGATATAGCACCATACGCTGGCTACATGCGCCGCGCGTATCTGGTCCGTCCGGCGCAAAGTTATTTCTACAAAAGGCTGCTTTATCTTTACTCCAGACGGTCACAGGTCAGCAGGAGAGCAGCTACAGCAGCGTTACCGACGATAGGAGCTAGCTGAGCACCCCCACTTGCAAGGACAACACCTCTGTGTGCCAACATGCCAGGGGCACTCGTGGTCCTAGAACTACTGATGGGTCCCCTGGAACCAAGAAGGCGGGCACGTGAGAGGATATACCGCACACGTATGAACCTCTTTGGCATGGGGGATGAGGAGGTGTATCGCCTCTTCAGATTCAGCCCAGATGCAATACTTGAACTAACCACAACCCTGCAGGATGACATCACCAGCAAGACACACCGATCACAAGCAGTGCAGCCACTGGTGAAGGTACTGGCAACACTCCATTTCCTTGCCAGTGGATCATTCCAGCGTACAAGTGGAGTGGTGGCTGGGATGTCACAATCCTCCGTGAGCAGATGTGTGCACCAGGTTGTCCCTGCAATCCTCAGACGCATGTCCAACCAGTTCATCAGACCCACCACTGAGGAGCTGCGGCAGAAGGCAATGACAGATTTCTACAACATTGCCAGATTCCCACGCACTGTGGGGGCCATTGATTGCACACATGTGGCCCTACAGCCCCCCAGTGCCACAGAGCACATATACCGCAATCGGAAGCATTGGCATTCCATCAACGTACAGGTGATAGCTGATGCCCAACGCCTCATATGGCACGTCCGTGCCAAACACCCCGGGTCCAGCCATGACAGTTTCATATACCGTCAGAGCCCCATCCCAGCAGAATTCAACCAGAATATGTATGGGGACAGCTGGCTGGTTGGTGAGTGACAAGGGAGTCAGGCATGACTATCCCCTCCCGTGATGCACAACAGAAATCGCACATGCATGACTAACATTCTCCTGTCTTTTACCTTACAGGTGACTCTGCATATGCACTGGGACCCCATCTAATGACTCCTTTCCGGAACCCCCAAACCAGAGGAGAGAGAAAATACAATGAAGCACACATCAAAACCCGTGCAGTGGTTGAGCAAACATTCGGGCTCCTGAAGTCCCGT
Organism: Rana kukunoris; assembly: GCA_029574335.1. Classification (NCBI taxonomy): domain Eukaryota; kingdom Metazoa; phylum Chordata; class Amphibia; order Anura; family Ranidae; genus Rana; species Rana kukunoris. The sequence continues at coordinate 105,526,920 of CM056052.1, forward strand.
TTCCGATGCCTGGATAAGTCTGTGGGGGCCCTATTGTATTCCCCTACCTTTGTGTGTCAGATCATCGGTGCATGTTGCATACTACATAACTTTGCTATGAAAAAAGGCCTGCATATTGACATACGTGATGACCTGACCCCCGACCCACACAGTCCCCACCTGCCAGAGGACACCCAGTCTGCTGATGGAAGAGCAGTCAGGAGGGTCCTCGCCGTAGGCATCTTTGGACACTAAACCAAAACATTAATAACACAGACAATGCACGCGTGTACACCACTGGATCACACACACCACATGCACATCGCATTGGATTAGCCCAAGTCCAGCATGTAGGAGTTGGGAGCAGTAACGCCAGCGGCAAGGCCCCAATGATGTCACTGTCCATTCACACACCTTTCACACATCATTCATTCAGCCGTGGGGTTCACTTCACCACCACGGCCGAGGGTGACACCCCTTACTTTCAGGAGTGCCACCCTCTCACATTCACACACCATTCACACTGTCCCCTGCACTCCTGACCGTGTGCAGTACAAAAATAAATTATAAATATCATATCCTGATCATTAAAAGAAACAAAATCTCATAACCAGAGAAAACTAAAAAATAAACTCATGACCTGAGTATGTCAAAAACAATAATATAAAACAAGAAAAAAAAAAAAGGCCTCATCGGGGATGCCGGGGGCTTCTTCTGGGGGCCCCTCTCTGGCTCCGCAGCTGCCTGGATGGAGTGGGTGGGGGTGGGGTGGCATCTGGAGGTGGCTGATCCCCAGGTGGGCCACTCCTGGCAGGTGTGGCCTGCGTGCCCTCCAAGGCCCTGGCTATCCGTCCAAGGTATGTGTTCGTCTGGGCCTGCATCCGGAGCTGACGGGTCACCTGGTAATGCTGGGCCCGCCGACTCAGCCTCCCCTGCTCCCGGATGGCAGCACTGTTCCCATGGATGGCAGCAGTGTTGGCCTGGACGGCTGCAGTGAGGTGCCTTATATCCCCCTGCACCTCCCCCAAAGTGGTGACCACTGCAGCGCAGTTGCAGCTGACATCCTGCACTGCGTTGCTGAGGTTGGCAACGGAGCCCAGGCTGTCAGCCACTTTCTCCAAGTGCACCGCTATGGCCCCCATCTGTTCCGTCTGCCTGGCGTGATCCCTCGCCAACTGATCCTGGACACCATCAGACACCCCCCTGGTCTTCTGGGTCGCCTTCCTGGGGCCAGAAGATGGATGTCCTCGGGTGGAAGGTGTCGCCCTTGAGGGGCTTCCAAGGATGGGGGAGGGGACGACAGACGGGCCAGGAGAAGGGGAGGAGACAGACAAAACCAAAGAAAAGTCCTGCTCTGCCACAGCAGGATCCTCCACAACCACCTCGGCAGGTGTGGTGTGGCCACTCTCCTCCTCCACAACCTCTTCACCACCCAGTGGCTCGGGCACATGATGGCGTGGGGGGGATGGGGTGGAATGCAGGCTGAGAGATGATGGCCCAGCTCCGTCATCTGTGGATGACACAAAGCAGACACATGTTGGTGGTCCCACACACTTGGCACATGTTCCCCCCCCCCCCAAATGCAAAACAACAAATAGGGGATTATAAAACACTTACCTGTCCTTGTGCCTTCCTCCACGGAGTCATAGCCTGCGACCCCCTCCACCTGCTCCCTCTCCAGGCAGCGAGCAACCACCTCCTCCTCTGCGGTCAGGGTGACAGGACATGGGGGACCACCACCTGTGCCCCTCTCATACCTCCTGATGGAGGCCACCTTGTCCCTCACCTTGCGCCGCAGGTCATTTATTTTCTTTTGTATGTCCCCAGCAGTCCGGGTGGAGTAGCCCAGGACATTGACCCTGGCAGCAATCGACTCCAGGATGCCCTGCTTCCTCTCCCGGCTGGTCTTCCGGCTTTTTTTGCCATGGAGAAATTCATTATCCGTCTCCATAGCCGAGATAATCACTGAGACCTCCTGGGTATTAAAGTTGAGGTTCCTCCTCTCTCTGGGGGTAGCGGGAGCAGCCATTACAGTGCAAAAGTATCTTCCCTGGGGTGGGGGGAAACGGAACTACTTTTGCGCCGGAATGGCGTTTCCGCCAGCGCTTTTAAGCGCCCAGCGGAACGCATTGCGCTGACGTTTCCCAGGAAGTGGTGCCGACGGAAGTTGTGAGCATGCGCACAAGGGGGCGAGTGGAGCCGCACTCACTGCGCATGCTCCGTGGATGATGCGCTGAACGTAAGCCTCTGCGCTGGGCTCCGCCCATCATTTACATATGATCACACCCACTTTCACTTGCGTCGGGTTACGCCAGCGCATTATCGTTACTCTGGCGCAAGTTTACGCGCAACTGCTATGTGAATTACAGGACTTGCGCTGAAAGGGTCTTCAGAGTAACGTAAATGAGAAGCGTTACTCCAGAGGAAAGATACTCTCATCTACCTGAATCTGGCCCTATACGCCTATAGCCTGGAAAGGAGAGGGCCTAGGTGACAGAGAGACTCTGGTTGAGCACCTACTGTAGGTGAACTCATAATGGAGAGTGTGGGAGAGATGGCTAAATTTTCTGAGTTGAAGTTTATTGCACTAATATGAAAGACACTGCTGATCTGGAATGTTGAGATGAAGAAGTTGCTGTATGGAGTTGTTGTTGTCTCACAGTGAAAACCTTAAGACCGGGTTTACACTGTTGCCACATGCGGCGCACAGCAGGGGTCCCGTGCGTACTGGTTCACAGGTTCAGGTCCGATTTCAGCCCAAATTTTGGGCTGAAATCAAACCTGAAACGCACAAAAAAAGCATGCATTTTTCAGCACATCACACCGGACCCACTGCAGAGATATGTGAATCAGCTCCATAGAGAGTCAGTCACATTCTCCCGCTGTGCGAATTGAATGCGGAGAAACGCGCATTAAATTTGCATAGGTGTGAACCCGGTCTCATAGGCTAGATGTGTGAATACTCTTCAGCTTTGAGCAGAAGGCTTTCATTAGCTAGTTTTTTGTTTTGTTTTCTGCAACACAACTTTGTTATCCAGTGGTAATAGGCCTGAATTAAACAGTGGGAGTAGCAGTTACAACAGACGTACAAGCTATAGATAAATGTACTCCTAAAAAATAAAAATAAAAAACTTTGTAGAAAGTGGCCAGTGGTACAACAGTTTAATAATATGGTTTGCAAGCTTTTTTCAGTAACATAGTGCATTGTCCTAAATGTTTAATAAAATGTCACAACAGAGTACACAAAAACATGTTAAATCCACAACCACACATTCCCCCCTTTCATCCCTTTATCCCTAAAATATAGACATGGTGGATGTGTGTTTTGTTGAAATTGGCTTACATCATCACAGTGAGCAAGCTTGAATAAGCAGCAATTAGAAAGAACTCTGCAATGTGGGACTATTCTTAATGTATCTGTTGCCATAGGTGTGCGCAGCCTATTGCATTAGGGTGTGCACCCCAAATCTCAAAAACACACGCTGCCAATCGCTCACTGTGTTCATTCAGAAAGGGAAGGGGTCAGTAAATTACATATTTACTGGCCCCTTCCCCTGTTCATCCTAAAACATCCCTGCAGCATCAGCCACCGGGATAGGAGGGAAGCCAGCAGCATTGCGGGTGGAAAGATTACTAGGGAATCTATGATGTAAAGGGTGATTAGGGTGTGCCTGGGCACAACTGGCACACCCTGTGCTCACGCCTATGTCTATTGCTGATAGAACCTTTGTGTGCAGCAGCCTCTGCCTGCAGCGTATCAGCAGTGGTATCAGCCAAGTTAAAAGTATAAGCCATTTTTGTATCATATGCATGTGGAAACATATGATTATGCACCACAAAGCTTGGTGGAAGTAGCTCCTCAATAAGCAGACAAGGTCACATAGCACCCACTGTGTCCTTTTCCTCCTCTTTCTTAAAGGTGCCTATCATCCATTTGCTTGGACTCTCAATGAGACATTTTCCTCCTCCCCCTCATGGAAATATAGGAGCTATTTTTTTGAAGGACCAGTGATGTGCCCCTATCCTCCTCCTTCTTCTTTTATGCTAATACCGGCATAAGAGGAAGGTTGGGTGCTGGCAGTAAGGAGGAGGGTTGTGGTGCTGTCCTTGAGGAGGAGGTGCAGCAGAGACCAGTAGCTATAGCAGTAGATGGGCTCCCACCGACCAGCTGAATAAGTACAGAAGGTCACCCTGGTGGATGACACAGGCTCATCAAAGGTGCAGAGTCTAAGAACTAACTGCTGTTCACCAGAGCTCCTGATAATGGAGATGGGTTTTGCTGCATGTTAGTACCAGGCCACAGTCCTCGGAATATCCCACCAGGAGGTGAGCAAGCTGGGGTTTAGTAGTAGATAAACAGGTAGGGATCAAGTAGAAGCATAGTCAGTAACAATCCAAAGGTCAGTAACAAGTGATTGCAGGTTGGGTTCAAGGAGAAGCGTAGTCAAGGAACAACCTAAAGGTCGGTAATGACTGGTAGCAAAGATACAAACAGCAGCAGTAGTGACATGAGCAAGATATTGACTGTTAGGCCGCGTACACACGATGAGACATGTCCGCTCAAACATGTCCGACGGACCGTTTGCAGCGGACATGTCTCATCGGATTTTGGCCCGATGGCATGTACACAGCATTGGACGAAAATCCTCTTGGGCTGAGGATGCGGTGACGTGGCGGTGACGTTGACGCCGCCACATCACCACTCCAGGAAGTAAAATTCTTCGACACATGCGTAGAATCCATTCGACGCATGCGCAGAGATTTCTGTCCGCTGGTTAGTGTACTAACCAGCGGACATATCCGACGGACATGTCTCTGGCGGACAAGTTTCAAAGCATGCTTTGAAATTTGTCCGCTGGGAAAACATGTCCGCTAGCCCGTACACACGATCGGAGATGTCTGCTGAAACGGTCCGTCGGAGCCACGTCGCACGACCGCGCAATTGTCAGGTAAAGCGACGCAGTGCCGCAAGCTGAAATTTCACCTGGTCAGGAAGGGGGTATACATGCCCAGTAAGGAAGTGGTTAATTTACGCTCTTTTCTGTTTTATAGCCCAAAAAATAAAAACCGCACGGGCGATCAAATACCACCAAAAGAAAGCTCTATTTTTGGGGAAAAAAGGACGGCAATTTTGTTTGGGAGCCGCGTTGCACGACCGCGCAATTGTCAGTTAAAGCAACGCAGTGCCTGAAGCTAAAATTTCGTCTGGGCAGGAAGGGGGTGTAGGTGCACAGTAGGCAAGTGGTTAAGGAGTTGTGGGCTCCCCTTCCTGGTGGAAGCCTCTTAGATTCCACATTCAGAATAACCAACATTACCCACTGGTGACACAGAGCAGTGGTTCTCAACCCTGTCCTCAAGTACCCCCAACAGGCCATGTTTGCAGGTTTTCCTTTACCTTGCACAGGTGCTTTAAATCAATGGCTTGGTATTTTGGACAATTTTTTTATCTATCATAGTTTTGACACAGAGGACCCACACTAACCCATGCAACTTGCATCTTTAACAATCAGGTTCTACATTCACCATAAACACAATGTAGTATAAAAATTTGCCCCTGTAGCTTCCAATTAGAGCTTAGCATTCTGTGAAAGTATCACAGACATCACACACATTTGACAAGTCCTTTTATAAAATAACGAAAAACAAAAAAACAAATGCAGCTTCCTGTTAGAGCTTAGCACACTCTGGCAGTATCACAGACTTTACAACCCCTAATTAACTCAGCCCCCAAAAAAAGACACTACAGAGCTAATATCAGGAGATTTATTTCATTAGAAAGTTTTACTACACTTAGAACGTAACTATGTTCTGAGCTGTAGAGATGACAGAGATGCCATACAGTATTTCATACAAAAAGACGAATGTAATTTGACCTTGGGCTTTGTGCGTCATGCTGTGAGAGAGACAGTCAGCCAATTACAGGGGCAGATTTTATTATAACTTTTATTTTCTACTCTTAAAATAACTGGAGGACTCACAGCTCCAGGTAGAGTGATTGGTAATAACAGAGGTGGAAAAGCAAAGGAGACTTCTATCCCCTACCCTTCTTAAAAAAAAAAAAATAGGAAAGCATGGCCAAGAATTTTTGATTTTTTGTTTACACTTATTAGTGAGTTCTTCAGTAGAACGTAGCAAATATATTTTAAAGTTACTAATTTTACTCCTAGGAGTTTGACATGCAAATATGCAATCTAGTTTTGTGTGAGATTTAGGCTGATAAAAACATAGGGCCAGATTCAGGTAGGTCTTAATCCGATCTATCTCGAGATGTGCCGCCTAAGTCTAAATTTGCGCCGGAATATCTATGCGCCGTACCCACAGAGTTAGATACGCACCAAAATTGGCTATTCCCGACCGGCCTAACTTGCCTACACCTGCACATCCTAGGTGCACATTTATACCGTCCGCACCATTGATTTCCTATGCAAATATGCAAATGAGGGAGATACGGCGATCCACAAAAGTAAGTTTGTGCGGTGCAGGCTACGCCCTGTGCGCATCAGCTCCACGTCCGGTCTAAAGTTAGTCCTTATAAAAGCAGCTCTAACTTTGGACAATCCGTCTACATGTCAGCTAAACACCATTAGGGACGAGCTGAGCAGTCACACTTGCAGGACAACAATCTGTATGCCAACATGCCAGGGGCATCCTTGCTCATAGCTATACTGCTGACTTTAGATGAGCGCAGAAGGAGGAGGGCACGGAGGAGGGCACGGGAGAGGATCTGACGATTTGCATGGGGTTACGGCTAATTTCAATGGAACACGCCCACGTCCTTCCCACTTTGAATTACATCGCCTTACGCCTCGGAATTTACGTTGTGCCGGCGCAAATTTGGGCGCAAATACTCTGTGGATACGGCACTTACGTCTCTAATTTGAGCCGGCGTAACGTAAAGGAGATGCGCTACGCCGGTCTATATATAGGTGATGACTTAGTGCTAAAGTCATTGGTATGTACAGCCTATTACATTAGGGTTTGCACCCCAGAGCACCAACACACATGTGTGTATATCAGCAGAGCAGTGGATGGTGTCAGTAGAGCAGATATTGGCGTCGGTAGTTTTTATTTTTTATTATTTTTTACAATTTTACTTTTTTAATTATTTTTTACAATATTATTTTTTATTATTTATTTTTTTTATATCTTTTTTTTAGGAGACCCGTTGGAAGGTTTTGGTGAAATATCAAGGGTCTAGACCTCTAATGTCTCACTTTTATGACAGAGAAAGGGACTGAGGACAGAGCTTCCCCAGTCTTTTTTGTTCTCTGTACTGAGCGGCATCCTTTTCATTCACAAACTGAAGCACAGTAAACATAGCTTACAATTCTTCAGTTAAGAATAAAAACAGGAGCGACTGGTACAGATCACTTACTGTGTTCATTCAGAAAAGGGAGGGACGGGCAAATTAAATATTTACTGGCCCTTCCCCTGCTCTCTATCCTGAATTATCCCCTGTAGCTGCCAACGGGAGAGGAAGGAAGCTGGCAGCACAGGAAGCAAGGGAAATTGGTACTGCACACAGTGATTAGGGTGTGCCCAGGTACACCCTGTGTGCACGCCTATGGCTGAAATATCATATGCAGTAAATGCATAAAATCAAGACTCCTGCCATATCAAATACAAGAAGAACAAGCTGAGATAAGGCTCCCATCCCCTCAAAAATATAACTCTTTATTGCTCACACAATGATAAATATATACCGTATTTATCGGCGTATAACACTATTAGGCGTAACGTATAACACGCACCCTAACTTTAAGAGGGCAGTATCAGGAAAAAAACTTGCCTAACACGCAGGCACAGTTTACCCTCTATTTTCAGGGTAAAAAAGTGAGTGTTATATGGATGAGTAATTCTCATCCAAATGCAAAGTTTGGACACCATGCCAACAAACAATAATTAAAAGACACTGCAAACTAACCTAAAACCAATCTAATCACACCAAATAAACCCCCCAACTATTAAAAAAAAAAAAATCAGGTAAATCCTCTTGTGTAGCAGTGATAAATCAATACGTTTAATTAACCTTGACCTGTTGATGACCTAAAAGTAAAAAGGTTCTTCAAAAAGTTTCCGCCCTTTTAAAAAAAAAAAAAATTGCAGCCATCTTCACCACAGCCTGACAACTCTTATGCCTCTTACAAACAGCTGGTTTTCCCGATAGGAAAACTGAGAGGAGAGCTTTTGGCCGGGAATCCCAGCCGTATGAATGCTCCTCGCAGTTTTTCCGATGGGAAAACTGCCCAAAAACCGCCGGACAAAAAAGAGAACCAGTTCTCTTTTTTCCTGCCGGGAAAACCGGCTGACTTTTCCCCAGCGGATTTTGGCAGTTTTCCTATGGGAAAAAACGCGATGGAGCACACACACGCCCGGGATTCCCGACCAAAGCAGTTTTCCTTCGGTAAAACCGGCAGTGTGTAGGGGGAAAGACTGACCAAGCCGGGTCTCGGCTATCCCTTCTATACGGGGCATTATATTAAACTGCAAGGTCAGCTGGCTTGTCAGACAGATTAGTCACATGACACTTGCCAGACACGACCAGTTACTTACTACTCCTCTCGCCCTCACCGTTTCCAATGAAAATATAAAAGTGCAGAAACTTTTCGAAGACCCCTCGTATATTCATCAACTAATGTTCTGCTTTCCTGTGTGCTGTGTAAATGGGGGTGTTCCCCTTTCCTCCAATCAGCTCTCAGAGCTCTCCTCACTAAGCTCTGCAGTGAGTAATTTCAGCACCCCGTCCCTTTTTTTTTTCTGACAGCTCAGACACACTTTAAAAATTCTGGACTTTGAAGGCCAATCACTTTGCTGGGTAAATGTAAGGGTTTGCAACCAGCTTAACAGTTTCCCAGTCTTTTGGCTGGAGTTGGGCATTAATATGAAATGGACATACTGTATAATTTCTTTGAATGCATGAGTTTCTGGGACTAACTGTCTTATCCAATGAAGGATGTACACGACACTCCATACTATATGCTCTTTAGTGCCAACATGTTCTATTCAGCTGGCTGGTGGGGATATGAGGAAGTAGAAGAAAAGTCAATTTCTGTTTACAGTCATGGTTACCACCTTTATTTATTTATTTATTAATTGGAAACCCCCTTTAAATTTGCAGATTATTTTTATACACAATGCAATTAAAATGATAACCCTTTACTTAGTATTGTTGTTAAGAATAAAGCTAGAAAAAAACTGTGCTATCCTTAAAATATATCATTTTTATATCCTGCCAGCAAGATTAAAAAAAATTCTTGTCACTCTTTCAAGTCTGATCATTAATAGCACTAATTTGACTTATTGTGGAAGAATTTATGCGACTATAAGATAAGATACAAAAAAAACACACACTCTCTCTTATGTGTCCCATTTGTCACAGTGCTCTGCAAATTTATTATTTTGGGAGAGTTCTCATAAACATGCAAAGAAAAAGAATAAATGATGGCCCATTTACCAAGATATAGGGATCTATGGAGAGCTCTCTGTATATTTTTAATATTTAATCTATAATCCAATAAACACGTACGTCACAATAAATTCCTACTGCATTTCTTGCTTAAAGCCAGAACTTTAAACAGCAATAATAAATAGCCAGCAAATATGCAAAGCTTCTTACTTTTTCTTTTGAGAAAACCTCAAAAGTTAATTCGCAAAGATAATAAAAAAAATGTTTGCATTCAAACACAACACAACAATAAAGTCCATGCCCCATCAGGGTTTAAAACTGGTATTAAATTATATGTCTTTATAAGAACTACAGATTTTTATTTTTTTATGTTTATATAAATAATAGTAAGTTGATTCTTTCTTTGTAGTCTGGCCACCAAGTGATCTTTTAACTTTGTAGGGAAATTAATAGGTTCTCACTTAAGTGATTGTAAACACTCACCTTATAAAACAAGCCATTTAAAATATAAATGAAAACATGTTTGTAAAGATATAGTAAAAAAACATTATAAATACCATTTTTCCTTTTTTATGAGTGATCACATCCCCTCTGTCCTCAGCTGCATAAGAGCTGGGGGAGGAGAAGCAGTAGCACACTGAACTTGACAGTGAACAGTGAATGGCTGTGCGGGATAGAGGCGGGGGGGGGGGTGTCAGGCAAGTCTGATCATTGTTGGATAGGAGGGTGAGTTCCCAGCAAAGCTAGAGACCTGGCCATGCTGTGCTCTCCTGCTTAGTGTGCTCAGTTTTTGATAGGAAAGCAGAGGGACTAGCAGGAATTTCACACAAAGGAAGCAATACAAGGAAAACAGGACAATTTCTCATACAAGTACATTGTACAGCAGGCACATATCAGGAATATAAAATGCTGGGGTAACAAACATTTTAATGCACCTTTCCAATCAGCACACATTTACCTTTTTACTCCTTCACTGCTCTGTCCAACTGCCAGGAATAAGGAAACATTTTTTTCCCTAAATAGCTTTCTTTACCTCAGTGCAGTCCTCCTTCACTTACCTCATCCTTTTTCCCTGGTGTGGAGTGTCATGCTTGCCCCCTCCCTTAAGGGGGGGGGGGGCGAGCAGGGGAGTCAGGACTCCCACTAACACACAGCTCCTTTCTCTAGATGAACATGTAAAAAAGAAAGCCTAAAATATAAAACATATGCAGTCATCACATCTAATGCCGCGTACACACGGTCGTTTTTTGCGATGAAAAAAAACGACGTTTTCTGTGAAGTAAAAAACGACGTTTTTGAAACGTCACTTTTCAAAGACAATTTTGCATACACACCATCGTTTTTTTTCACAAAAAGCGAGGTTACGTTCACCACCCTTTTCCATTGAAGCTCGCTTCATAACTAGCTTCTGGGCATGCGCGGGTTGAAAAACGTCGTTTTGAACAACGTTTTTGCTACACACGGTGACTTTTTGCGACGTTTTGAAAAACGACACAAAAAATTCAAGCATGTTGGAATTTTTTTTGGTCGTTTTTTTTAAGACAAAAAACGACGTTTTGCCCACACACGATCAATTTAAATGACGTTTTAAAAAACTTCGTTTTTTTTCATTGCAAAAAACGACCGTGTGTACGCGGCATAAGAATTGGTAAGCTAAAATAAAATAAATGTTTGCTTATGGGTTTAATAACACTTTAACCGCCGCACGACGATATATGCCGACAGAATGGCACGGCTTGGCAAAAGTGCATACAGGTACGTCCCCTTTAACCACTTAACGACCGCCGCATGTAAATATACGTCAGCAGAATGGCACGTACAGGCAGATGGATGTGCCCATACGTCCCTGCCTAAACATGGGTCGGGGGTCCGATCGGGACCCCCCCGGTACATGCGGCGGCCGTTAATCGTGTGGGAGCGATCCGGGATTCATTTCTAGCCACCCCCTCGCGGTCGCTCTAAGCGAATCAGCTTCCTCCTCTGCCTGAACTGTAAACACAGGCAAGGAGGAAGTGATGTCATCTCTCCTCCCGCCGGTATTTTCATCTGGCGAGAGGAGAGAAGACATCACAAGTAAGCATCAAGCACCACACTGACATGTAGGTACACATAGGCACATTTAACCCCCCACCGATCACCCCCCCAGCCCCCTCTCACAGTGTCACTAATAGCAGTGATCATTTATTTACTAATCACTGCATTTAGTGTCAGTTAGTGTGACAGGCAGTTAGTGTTAGGTCCAGGGTAGCCCCCTACCCCCCTAATAAAGGTTTAACCCCTTGATCACCGCCCTAGTTAACCCTTTCACCCCCTATTGCCAGCGTCACTAAGCGATCATTTTTCTGATCGCTGTATTAGTGTCGCTGGTGCCGCTAGGTAGCTAGTTATTTTTTGAGGTTCGCCCGCCAGGTTTTTATAGCGTTAGGTACCCCCATACATTTTCTAATAAAGGTTTAAACTCCTGATTGCCCCTAGAGTTAACCCTTTCACCCCCTATTGCCAGCGTCACTAAGCGATCATTTTTCTGATCTCTGTATTAGTGTCGCTGGTGACGCTAGGTAGCTAGTTATTTTTTGAGGTTCGCCCGCCAGGTTTTTATAGCGTTAGGTACCCCCATACATTTTTTAAATAAAGTTTTTAACCCCTGATTGCCCCTAGAGTTAACCCTTTTCACCCCCTATTGCCAGCGTCACTAAGCAATCGATTTTCTGATCGCTGTATTAGTGCCGCTGGTGCCACTAGGTAGCTAGTTATTTTTTGAGGTTCGCCCGCAAGGTTTTGGTAGCGTTAGGTACCCCCATACATTTTCTAATAAAGGTCTTAACCCCTGATTGCCCCTAGAGTTAACCCTTTCACCCCCTATTGCCAGCGTCACTAAGCGATCGTTTTTCTGATTGCTGTTTTTGTGTCGCTGGTGCCGCTAGGTAGCTAGTTATTTTTTGAGGTTCGCCTGCCAGGTTTTTATAGCGTTAGATACCCCCATAAATGTTTTACATAAAGTTTTTAACCCCTGATTGCCCCTAGAGTTAACCCTTTCACCCCCTATTGCCAGCATCACTAAGCGATCGTTTTGCTGATCGCTGTATTAGTGTCGCTGGTGCCGCTAGGTAGCTAGTTATATTTTGAGGTTCGCCCGCCAGGTTTATATAGCGTTAGGTACCCCCATACATTTTTTAAATAAAGTTTTTAACCCCTGATTGTCCCTAGAGTTAACCCTTTCACCAGTGATCACCATATAAGTGTCACTGGTGACGCTGGTTAGCCAATTAGTTATTTAGGTTCGCCGCCAGATTTTTATAAAGCGTCGGGTACCCCATATATTACCTAACAAAGGTTTTAACCCCCTGATTGCCCCCTAGTTAACCATTTTACCAGTGATCACTGTATAAGTGTTACAGTTGACGCTGGTTAGTTAGTTTGCTGTGTATAGCATCAGGGCACCCACCGTATATAACCCAATCATGTGTTTGTTAAAATATTGCGCAAAATCCAAAATCCTGTGTATGTAGGCAGCCAACACGACAAAGAAAATTGCAAAAGTGATGTGAAAAATAAATGTAGCGCCACAAATAGCTAATCTACGTATGAGGTGGAATGTGAATTGGGGAGAGGACCACAGGTCTTGTGTATTCTCTTCCCAACAGTACAAAAATAAATAAATTACACTCAAGTAACCAATGTGTATAAAAGTGAAAACAAGGATATGAACCTATATGTTCACAATGTATATAAATAGGTTATCAACCTTAACGTGAAAATAAAAGGTGAATACAATGGTGAATAGTGATCACAGTCTTCTATAAAACATATGTGAATAAATCTACCACTGTGTTGGTAGGTTCCCAATATTAAATATGACGAGGAAGCCACAAAACTAGGCTGGTAAACAAGTGATTACACTCAAGGTGATCTTACAAACACCTAAAACATGTCTGGCCAAAGACCCTTGTACAGGTATTAAAGTGAGCACAAAATAACTATTGTAGGATTTAAGTGCACCAATAAGAACCTATGTGCACTGACAAAGCGCATCCAGTGCGCCTCGGCCTGATAAAAACAAAATCACAGAAATTAAAACAAATGTCAATATATGTGAGTCCATCCGCCCTGAAGGTGGAATGAATCGATTGAACCTTCCCAGTAAGTTTGAATAAACTGGTGCACTTCAGGAAATAGTAAATATGAGTCCATCGGCCTTGAAGGTAGTATCAATCAAATCACATCTCCCAGTAAGTTAGATTAAACTGGTACACTTCAGGAAACACAATCCAATGACATGGAAATGAGGATTATATCAAGGTACTCTTACCAGATCCGATGGACCCGTGACTCACCTTACGGTGGGGGGTCTAAAGAGCTTGAACAGGCCGATGGCCCTGTTTGGTTATCCTCAGTATGGTGTCATCAAGGAGATCATCCAAAGCTCCAAAGGGTGTCCAGTGGCTGTAGATTGTGCTCACGGCCAGAAGTGCAGGATAGTGGGCAAAAGTGAACTGTGATGTTGCCGATCGCTCAGTCACAGCAACAAAAAAGAAGAAAAAAAGGAGAAGAAACTTCTCATAGTGTAAAAAAGTATAAAAATGTAATAAAAACACAAAAAAGAAAAAATGTTAACATTTACACAGCAATGGGAATCACACTCCAAAATTGGGAATAAAAACAATTCCAAAGAAAGCACACCAAAAGAAATATCGCAAGCACAATGACTCCACCACCCTGGATGGGTGGATGGAAATTTGACAATAGTGTGCAAGGCATTGGGAGTAGACCCAGCATACCCGACCGGTTTCGTCTTATATAGACTTGGTAGCGTTAGGTACCCCCATACATTTTCTAATAAAGGTCTTAACCCCTGATTGCCCCTAGAGTTAACCCTTTCACCCCCTATTGCCAGCGTCACTAAGCGATCGTTTTTCTGATTGCTGTTTTAGTGTCGCTGGTGCCGCTAGGTAGCTAGTTATTTTTTGAGGTTCGCCTGCCAGGTTTTTATAGCGTTAGATACCCCCATAAATGTTTTACATAAAGTTTTTAACCCCTGATTGCCCCTAGAGTTAACCCTTTCACCCCCTATTGCCAGCATCACTAAGCGATCGTTTTGCTGATCGCTGTATTAGTGTCGCTGGTGCCGCTAGGTAGCTAGTTATATTTTGAGGTTCACCCGCCAGGTTTATATAGCGTTAGGTACCCCCATACATTTTTTAAATAACGTTTTTAACCCCTGATTGTCCCTAGAGTTAACCCTTTCACCAGTGATCACCATATAAGTGTCACTGGTGACGCTGGTTAGCCAATTAGTTATTTAGGTTCGCCGCCAGATTTTTATAAAGCGTCGGGTACCCCATATATTACCTAACAAAGGTTTTAACCCCCTGATTGCCCCCTAGTTAACCATTTTACCAGTGATCACCGTATAAGTGTTACAGTTGACTCCCACTAACACACAGCTCTTTTCTCTATCTGCAACATAGAAAGAGTCTTGACTCTTCTGTAGCCCAAGAGAGATTGTTCTTGAAAAACAACAGATTTACTAGCCAGATGACCAGATGAAAATGTAAAAAAGAAAGCCTAAAAAATAAAACATATGCAGTCATCACATCTAAGGCCGCGTACACACGATCGAATATATCTGCTGAAACTGGTCCGCAGACCAGTTTCAGCGGACAGATTCGATCGTGTATACGGGCTAGCAGACAGTTTCCAGCAGACAAAAGTTTTAAAGCATGCTTTAAAACTTGTCTGCTGGAAAGCCGTCTGTCCGACATGTCCGCTGGTTAGTACGCCTAACCAGCAGACAAAAATCCCCCGCATGTGTCGATTGGATTTGACGCATGCATGGAAGTATTTTACTTCTTGGTTCAGTGACGTGGCGGCGTCAACGTCACCGCCACATCACCGCGCTGTCTGTCCGCTAGGGATGAGCTTCGCGTTAGATTCGAACACATGTTCGAATCGAACATTGCTGATGGTTCGAAAAACTAACAAAACGGGTCGTTGGCACCAAATTCGAATGACGTGTGCTGTTACATACCACCTGAGCGCATTTGGTGTCACTGCATGTGTGCTGTTACATATCACCTGAGCGCATTTGGTGTCACTGCACGTGTGCTGTTACATATCACCTGAGCACATTGGGTGTCACTGCACGTGTGCTGTTACATATCACCTGAGCGCATTTGGTGTCACTGCACGTGTGCTGTTACATACCACCTGAGCGCATTTGGTGGCACTGCACGTGTGCTGTTACATACCACCTGAGCGCATTTGGTGTCACTGCACGTGTGTTGTTACATACCACCTGAGCGCATTTGGTGTCACTGCACGTGTGCTGTCACTGCACGCGTGCTGTTACATACCACCTGAGCGCATTTGGTGTCACTGCACGTGTGCTGTTACATATCACCTGAGCACATTTGGTGTCACTGCATGTGTGCTGTTACATACCACCTGAGCGCAGTTAGTGTCACTGTATGTGTGCTGTTACATACCACCTGAGAGCATTTGGTGTCACTGCACGTGTGCTGTTACATACCACCTGAGCGCATTTGGTGTCACTGCACGTGTGATGTTACATATCACCTGAGCGCATTTGGTGGCACTGCACGTGTGCTGTTACATACCACCTGAGTGCATTTGGTGTCACTGCACGTGTGCTGTTACATACCACCTGAGCGCAGTTAGTTTTACTGTACGTGTGCTGTTACATACCACCTGAGCGCATTTGGTGTCACTGCATGTGTGCTGTTACATATCACCCGAGCGCATTTGGTGTCACTGCACGTGTGCTGTTACATACCACCTGAGCGCAGTTAGTGTCACTGTACGTGTGCTGTTACATACCACCTGAGCGCATTTGGTGTCACTGCACGTGTGCTGTTACATACCACCTGAGCGCATTTGGTGTCACTGCATGTGTGCTGTTACATACCACCTGAGCGCATTTGGTGTCACTGCACGTGTGCTGTTACATACCACCTAAGCGCATTTGGTGTCACTGCACGTGTGCTGTTACATATCACCTGAGCGCATTTGGTGGCACTGCACGTGTGCTGTTACATACCACCTGAGCGCATTTGGTGTCACTGCATGTGTGCTGTTACATACCGCCTGAGCGCATTTGGTGTCACTACACGTGTGCTGTTACATACCACCTGAGCGCAGTTAGTGTCACTGTAAGTGTGCTGTTACATACCACCTGAGCGCATTTGGTGTCACTGCACGTGTGCTGTTACATACCACCTGAGCGCATTTGGTGTCACTGCATGTGTGCTGTTACATATCACCTGAGCGCATTTGGTGTCACTGCACGTGTGCTGTTACATATCACCTGAGCGCATTTGGTGTCACTGCACGTGTGCTGTTACATACCACCTAAACGTGCATTTGGTCTCAGTGCACGTGTGCTGTTACATACCACCTAAACGCGCATTTGGTCTCAGTGCACGTGTGCTGTTACATACCACCTGAGCGCATTTGGTGTCACTGCACGTGTGCTGTTACATATCACCTGAGCGCATTTGGTGTCACTGCACGTGTGCTGTTACATACCACCTGAGCGCATTTGGTGTCACTGCACGTGTGCTGTTACATACCACCTGAGCGCATTTGGTGTCACTGCATGTGTGCTGTTACATACCACCTGAGCGCATTTGGTGTCACTGTACGTGTGCTGTTACATACCACCTGAGCGCAGTTAGTGTCACTGTACGTGTGCTGTTACATACCACCTGAGCGCATTTGGTGTCACTGCACGTGTGCTGTTACATATCACCTGAGCGCATTTGGTGTCACTGCACATGTGCTGTTACATATCACCTGAGCACATTTGGTGTCACTGCACGTGTGCTGTTACATACCACCTGAGCGCAGTTAGTGTCACTGTACGTGTGCTGTTACATACCACCTGAGCGCATTTGGTGTCACTGCACGTGTGCCGTTACATATCACCTGAGCGCATTTGGTGTCACTGCACGTGTGCTGTTACATATAACCTGAGCGCATTTGGTGTCACTGCACGTGTGCTGTTACATATCACCTGAGCGCATTTGGTGTCACTGCACGTGTGCTGTTACATACCACCTGAGTGCATTTGGTGTCACTGCACGTGTGCTGTTACATACCACCTGAGCGCAGTTAGTGTCACTGTACGTGTGCTGTTACATACCACCTGAGCGCATTTGGTGTCACTGCACGTGTGCTGTTACATATCACCTGAGCGCATTTGGTGTCACTGCACGTGTGCTGTTACATACCACCTGAGCGCAGTTAGTGTCACTGTACGTGTGCTGTTACATACCACCAGAGAGCATTTGGTGTCACTGCACGTGTGCTGTTACATACCACCTGAGCGCATTTGGTGTCACTGCACGTGTGCTGTTACATACCACCTGAGCGCAGTTAGTGTCACTGTACGTGTGCTGTTACATACCACCTGAGAGCATTTGGTGTCACTGCACATGTGCTGTTACATACCACCTGAGCGCATTTGGTGTCACTGTACGTGTGCTGTTACATACCACCTGAGAGCATTTGGTGTCACTGCACGTGTGCTGTTACATACCACCTGAGCGCAGTTAGTGTCACTGTACGTGTGCTGTTACATACCACCTGAGAGCATTTGGTGTCACTGCACGTGTGCTGTTACATACCACCTGAGTGCATTTGGTGTCACTGCACGTGTGCTGTTACATACCACCTGAGCGCATTTGGTGTCACTGCACGTGTGCTGTTACATACCACCTGAGCGCAGTTAGTGTCACTGTACCTGTGCTGTTACATACCACCTTAGCGCATTTGGTGTCACTGCACGTGTGCTGTTACATACCACCTGAGCGCATTTGGTGTCACTGCACGTGTGCTGTTACATACCACCTGAGCGCAGTTAGTTTCACTGTACGTGTGCTCTTACATACCACCTGAGCGCATTTGGTGTCACTGCAGGTGTGCTGTTATGTACCACCTGAGCGCAGTTAGTGTCACTGTATGTGTGCTGTTACATACCACCTGAGCGCATTTGGTGTCACTGCACGTGTGCTGTTACATACCACCTGAGCGCAGTTGGTGTCACTGCACTTGTGCTGTTACATAGCACCTGAACAATATGTCTGGAAGGACAACAAAGAGAGGCAGAGAGTCACGAGGGCAAGCAGGCTCTGCATCTAGAGGTAACGCTGGTGGTGGATGTGGTGCATCCTCTTCAGCATGTGGCCGTGGCCACTCATCCTTTTTGGGAGCTGGCCGTGTTGAGCCTCAACATGCAGAGAAATTAGTAGAGTGGATGACCAAGCCATCCTCATCCTCCTCATTCTCTCTCACACAGACTGATCTAAGTTTGTCTGGCAAAGCAGCTGCCAAGGCGTCCTCTTCCCTCTGCACAATGGCTTCACACAATACTTCCCTAGTCCCACCATGTCCTCCTGAGGAGTCCCCCGAACTGTTTCAACACAGTGTTGGGTACATGCTGCAGGAAGATGCGCAGCGTTTTGAAGACTCTGATGACGGAACACAGATAGAGGAAGGCATTGATGTGAGCCCAGGGAGAGGGGGTGGCGGAGAGGGACAGCAATCTGGGAGTGATGTTCCCCCAGCTGGAGCATACTGCCAGGTTTTCGACAGTGATGATGAGGGAGGGGATGATGAGGTCACTGACTCTACCTGGGTGCCTGATAGGAGGGAGGAGGAGGAAGAGGAGGAGGAGGACGACTACGAGGCACAGGCACATCTCCAAAGAGGCAGGATGCCCTCCAGGGGTCAGCTTAAGGGCAGCACACCAACTGCATTACGTGGCACATCTTCGCATGGCACTGCGGTGTCTCAACAGTACAGCAAAAGTTATTTGGTATGGGCCTTTTTGAAACATGTCCATCAGATTGTACCGTTGCTGTTTGCAACATATGTCGCAAGCGTATCTCGCGTGGCCAAAACATCACCCGCTTGGGCACCACATGCTTGTCAAGACATATGTCGACCTGCCATGCAACTCATTGGCAAGCATACCAGAAAGACCCACACCAAAGACCAAAGCGGACCTCCCCTTGCACTTCTGTGACCTCCAACCCCACTAGACCCCCAGTCATCTCTGAAGCCTGCACTAAAGTTGTAGAAATAGGTGTGTCACAACCTAGTAGTGGTAGTACATGCGGGCAATCTAATGATAGTACCAGACAAATTTCCCTGCCCCAGCTGCTGCAGCGCCGAAAGAAGTACACTCCCAGCCATCCACATGCCCAGCGGTTGAATGCTAGCTTAGCAAAATTGCTAGCACTTCAACTGCTACCTTTTCAGTTGGTAGATTCTGCCCCCTTCCGTTACTTTGTGGAATGTGCAGTACCTCAGTGGCAAGTACCAAAACGCCACTTTTTCTCACGGAAGGCGATTCCGGCTCTCTACCGGCATGTGGAAGGCAATGTCCATGCCTCGCTGGACAGGGCAGTCAGTGGTAAGCTGCATCTTACCGCTGACTCATGGTCAAGCAGGCATGGACAGGGACGTTACCTGTCTTTTATGGCCCATTGGGTGACTCTGCTGGCAGCTGGGAAGGACGCAGGGCAAGGTACAGTAGTTTTGGAGGTTGTTCCGCCACCACGCCTCCAAAACACTACTACTGCTTGTGCCACACCTCTCTCCTCCACCCCCTCCTCTTCATCTTCCTCTGTGGCCTCTTCCTGTGGTGATGTTTCCTCAGAACCAGCCGTGCTCCGTAGGCGTACGAGAGGCTACGCAGGAATGCAGGCTAAGAGATGTCATGCGGTGCTAGAGCTGGTGTGCTTGGGAGACAGGAGCCACACTGGGGAAGAGGTTCTTTCAGCTCTGCAGGGGCAGGCTCAGAGGTGGTTGACGCCACGCCAGCTGAAGCCTGGAATGGTGGTCAGCAATAATGGCACCAACCTCCTCTCTGCCCTGCGACAGGGAAAACTCACCCACGTGCCCTGTTTTGCGCATGTCCTGAATTTGGTGGTGCAGCGGTTCTTGGGCAGGTACCTGGGCTTACAGGATGTCCTGAAGCAGGCCAGGAAAGTCTGTGTGCATTTCCGGAGGTCATATAATGCCACTGCTCGGCTGACTGACCTCCAAAGGGAATACAACCTGCCCAAGAACCGCCTAATCTGCGACATGCCCACCAGATGGAACTCTACGTTGGCCATGCTGCAGCGGCTGTACACGCAGCAGTGGGCCATCAATGAGCACCTGTGCCAATATGGCAGCAGAACTGGGTCAGGGCAGCTAGGTTTTTTTCCCCACGCCAGTGGGCCTTGATCAGGGATGCATGCACTCTCCTGTCACCATTTGAGGAGGCCACGAGGATGGTGAGCAGTGACAGTGCATGCATCAGTGAGTGTCATGAACGTGGTCGACCACCAGGTGGCGCTAGCGGCACTACGGCGCGCACGGGGGCGCCGGGAGCGCGAATTCGCGGAAAATCGGCGCGCGCGTGCACGCGCAATCGCGGGAGCGGCGCGCGGGCACGTGCTGACGCCATTCTGGCGCCAGTCCAGGCTATTTAATGGGGCTCATCCTACAGCCTCTTGCTGCCCGATCGTTAGCGTTCCTGTTGCCCACCTGAGACCTGTTACCTGTTGACGTCTGTTCCCGTGATCCCGGCTCATCTCTGACCCTTCTGATCTCCGCCTGCCCTGACCTCCGGCCTGTCTGACGCTGCCTCTGCCTTACCCTTTAACTGATTGTTGCCCGTCTGCTGCCGACCCGGCCTGGACTACGACTCCGCTATTGCTCTATCCACGCACCTGATCGGTCTGACTGAATCCGACCCGGCCTGCCTGACCCTACCTGCATCCGTACTACAGTACACCTCCCTCCTGCCAACGGCTCCAGTCATCTGCACTAGCTCCTGTTATCTGTCAGCACCAGAACTACAGCACACCTTCCTCTGGCTAACTACTCCAGCGATCAGCGCCCAGCACTACAGAACACCTCCCTCCTGCCGCCTGTTCCAGCCAGCTGCACCAAGCGCCTGAACTCAGTCTCCCTGCTGATCCTGGTCACCTGTATCCAGCTCCCGCTGTCTACGGACCTGCTGTTCCAGCTCCTCTGACATCTTCCTGAGACTACAGGAGACCTCCGCAGTTCCTGCACAGCATCCCCGCCAGGCGCTAGTGCGACTCTGAACTCCAGCGCTTCCTGTCCACACTACCAGGGGTTCCGGAGTCAGAGGAGCAAGAGTGGCCACTCCCGCACGTCAGGCTCTGCTCTGTACCAGGTACGTGACAGTATCGGGCAGCCATGTCTGAGCCTGCGCAGGGAGTGGACCCTATGACAGAACTTTGTCGCCATTTGGACGGCTTAACCCAAGCAGTCAGGGCCCTACAGGAAGGCTATACCCGACTTGAGGACCGCGTCCAGGCCTTGTCCGCACCATCCGCTTCTTCTGCTTCGGGCACTTCCACTGCGCCTTCAGTCATCATGCTGCCACCAGAGCCCAAGGTGCCCATGCCGGAGAGATTTTTGGGGGAACGAAGCAAGTATAGAGCCTTCCGGAATGCCTGTGAACTCTATTTTGCACTTCAGCCGAGGACTTTTTCATTAGAAGCCACCAAGGTTGGTTTTGTTATTTCTCTGCTATCTGGTGAACCGCAGGCGTGGGCCCACCGTCTCTTGGAGCAAAAAGACTTATGCCTCGATCGACTGGAGACGTTCTTTCAGGCCATGTCCTTGCTGTATGAGGACCCCCACCAGGCCGCTACCGCAGAGGCCGCCTTGCACGCCCTCCAGCAAGGTCGCCGACCCGCGGAAGACTATGTATCCGAGTTTAGAAGGTGGAGTGCGGACACTAACTGGAATGACGCGGCTCTCTGTTACCAGTTCCGTTTGGGCCTATCAGAAACACTTAAAGACGAGCTGGCTTGAGTGGGGGTCCCCGGAACTCTGAAAGACCTCATTAACCTGACTATTCAGATTGATCGGCGCTTAAGAGAGCGCAGGACTGAACGTGCCACGGGTCCGACCCGTCCGACATGGATGCTACCGCGGGTACCCACCTTTCCTAACCCGACTTCTCCGGCTCCAATCACCACCGATAGAGACATTCCAGAACCCATGCAGTTGGGCCTGATCCGCCCTTCCCTCACATCTGAGGAACGACTCCGTCGCCGAATTAACAACCTGTGTCTTTACTGCGGAGAGCCCGGCCACTATGTGAGGACCTGCCCAGCAAAGTCCCGTAAGTCCACTTCCATGTCTTCTGTCCACAAACCTGTTGTCCTCAACAACCCCACTCATCTGGCTGTTCCTGTCTTATTGCAGCTTCCAGGAGGGGCCATCCGGACCAGCGCCATACTTGATTCCGGGGCGTGCAGCTGCTTTCTGGATTCTTCCTTTGCCACCCTACACCAAATTCTGTTGCGCCCAAGGGCCATTGGACTGTCTGTGCACCTGGCTGATGGGTCAGTTCTAAAATCTGGCCCAGTTACCCAAGAAACCTTGCCTATTGCCACCACTATCTCGGACATTCATCGAGAGTTTCTGTGCCTGGACGTTATTGAGTCTCCTTTATTCCCTATAATTCTGGGCATACCCTGGCTCCGGGCCCATAACCCTCAAATAAACTGGATTACCGGTGAAATCCGTTTCAGTTCTGTCTACTGCCAAGAGCACTGTCTGCAGGTAACCTCTTGTCCTCCTTCTTTGCTTTGCATGGACGCCGACATTGAGACCCGCCAATCCGTTCCTGAAGTTTACCATGAATTCCTGGACGTCTTTAGCAAGAAAGGGGCTGACACCCTTCCCCCGCACCGGCCCTATGACTGCCCGATCGAGCTTCTTCCTGGGGCTGAAATCCATTTCGGCAGGATTTTTCCCTTGACAGAGCTGGAGCTGGAAAATCTGAAAACCTATCTCGACGACAACCTCAGGAAGGGGTTTATCCGTCCCTCCACCTCACCAGCAGGAGCAGGAATTTTCTTTGTCGAGAAGAAAGACCATACTCTCCGCCCCTGCGTGGATTACCGCGAACTTAACAAGGTGACGATCAAGAATCGGTATCCCCTTCCCTTGGTGCCGGAACTATTTCAGAGACTTGGAACAGCAGTCATCTTCACGAAACTTGACCTGCGGGGGGCCTACAACCTGGTGCGCATCAGGGACGGCGATGAGTGGAAAACTGCCTTCCGCACCCGCTTTGGCCACTTCGAGTACCTGGTGATGCCATTCGGGCTCTGTAACGCCCCTGCCACATTCCAGCACTTCGTGAATGACATCTTTAAAGACTACCTTGACCTGTTCGTTGTTGTGTATCTCGATGATATCCTCATCTTTTCCCCCTCTATCGACAGGCATCGGGAGCACGTTAAGAACGTACTCAAGCGCCTCCGAATTCACGGACTATACTCCAAGCCTGAAAAATGTGAATTCGAACGCGAAAGCATACAATTTCTGGGACTTATTATTTCCGTAAATGGTATCGAGATGGACCCACAAAAGGTCGCGGCAATCCTTGATTGGCCTG
The DNA here is from genome assembly GCA_029574335.1 of Rana kukunoris. Taxonomy (NCBI): domain Eukaryota; kingdom Metazoa; phylum Chordata; class Amphibia; order Anura; family Ranidae; genus Rana; species Rana kukunoris. The sequence continues at coordinate 105,550,763 of CM056052.1, forward strand.
CTCCCACAGACAAGAAGGGTGTGCAACGGTTCATCGGGTTTGCAAACTTCTATAGGAAGTTCATCAAGGGATTCTCCAACATTATCTCTCCCATAACCAGCCTGACCAAACAAACGGTCCGTTTCCATTGGTCCCCTGAAGCCCAAGTAGCCCTTGAAACCCTCAAGAAGCTGTTCACATCGGCACCTGTCCTTAAACACCCTGATGCCAGTCTGCCCTACATCCTGGAGGTGGATGCCTCAGAGACGGCGGTGGGAGCCGTTCTCTCCCAGAGACAGGGGCCGAAGGCCCTTCTGCATCCGGTCGCTTTTTTTTCTCGTAAATTGTCTGACGCCGAAAAGAACTATGATGTGGGGGACCGAGAACTTTTAGCGATCAACCCCGCACTGGAAGAATGGCGGTACGTATTGGAGGGTGCAGCTCATCCGATCCTGGTATACACGGACCATAAAAACCTAGAATACCTGAAAATAGCTAAGAGACTAAAGCCACGGCAGGCCAGATGGGTGCTTTTCTTTACTAGGTTCACCTTCCACATAACGTACAGGCCGGGGTCGAAGAACACTAAACCCGATGCCCTTTCGCGGATGTTCTGCGATTCCGAAACCCCCACCCCCCCAGACACTATTCTATCCGCTGGGAATTTTCTGCTGCTACAAGACGACCTATTGGCTCGGATCAAGCAAGCCTCTGCAGGAATTTCCTCCCCTTCTGATACAAAGTTGCAGGCTAGGGACGGTCTGTTGTGGCATGGGAACAAGATCTTTGTGCCAGAAGACTTGCGGGTCGTTGTCCTGAGCCTCTGCCATGATCACGCACTGGCTGGTCATTTTGGGGCACAGAAAACCTCGGAACTTCTACAGCGCACGTTCTGGTGGCCCCAACTTGTGAAAGATTGTAGAAGTTACGTGGAGTCGTGCACCACGTGCATCCGAAATAAAGGGAGCAAATCCAGAGCTTGGGGATTGTTAAGACCTTTGCCTGTACCAGAGAGACCTTGGCAAATGATCTCCATGGATTTTATCGTTGAGCTGCCACCCTCTGAGGGTTTCACGACTATTTTTGTAACGGTGGATAGACTGTCTAAGATGGCACACTTTCTGCCCATGAAGGGTACACCCTCTGCCCCAGAAACTGCCAAAATCTTCATTAAAGAAGTCGTGCGACTTCACGGCATCCCCGCAAACATTGTTTCTGACCGCGGGGTGCAATTTACCTCCAGGTTCTGGAAAGCGCTCTGCGAATCTCTCAAGATTGAGCTGTCCTTCTCATCCGCCTATCACCCTCAGTCAAATGGCCAGACCGAGAGAACAAATCAGACATTGGAGCAATACCTACGCTGTTTTTCTTCGTTCTCTCAGGAAGATTGGGCCTCTCTATTACCACTGGCCGAGTTTGCATATAACAATTCAGTCCATTCTGCCACCAAGCAATCTCCTTTTTATGCAAACTACGGCTACCACCCGCTATTTCTGCCTAACTGTGCCCCGGAGTGTACGGTGCCCGCTGTACAAGAGACACTGGACTTCTTTAGCGCTAACAACAAGCTACTGCAAGAAACCATGGCAAGGACTCAGGAGCATAATAAAGAAGTGTTTGATAAGAAGCGGAGGGGTGAACTTAATCTGGAACCCGGAGACCTGGTGTGGTTGTCTACCATCAACTTAAAACTTGCCTGCCCATCCAAGAAATTGGGGCCTACGTTTATGGGGCCCTTCCCGATCAAGAGGAGGATTAATAGTGTGGCCTATGAACTTGAACTGCCAGACTCACTCCGTGTTCACCCAGTCTTTCATGTCACCCTCCTTAAACCCGATGTCACTAACCCCTTCCCGGGGGGAAACACTGACCCGCCCGAACCAGTCTTAGTGAACGGTGAAGAGGAATTTGAAGTGGAGTCTATTGTAGATTGCAGAAGGAGGCACAATCAGGTCCAGTTCTTGGTGAAATGGAAGGGCTACGGCCCTGAAGAAAATTCGTGGGAACCAGAGCGCAACATCCACGCTAAGAGACTAATTCGGTCCTTCAAGGACGCTCACCCACTTAAGATGGCCCGGTTGGGCATCCGGAGGCTGCCCGTTGGAGGGGGTCAATGTCATGAACGTGGTCGACCACCAGGTGGCGCTAGCGGCACTACGGCGCGCACGGGGGCGCCGGGAGCGCGAATTCGCGGAAAATCGGCGCGCACGCGCACGTGCACGCGCAATCGCGAGAGCGGCGCGCGGGCACGTGCTGACGCCATTCTGGCGCCAGTCCAGGCTATTTAATGGGGCTCATCCTACAGCCTCTTGCTGCCCGATCGTTAGCGTTCCTGTTGCCCACCTGAGACCTGTTACCTGTTGACGTCTGTTCCCGTGATCCCGGCTCATCTCTGACCCTTCTGATCTCCGCCTGCCCTGACCTCCGGCCTGTCTGACGCTGCCTCTGCCTTACCCTTTAACTGATTGTTGCCCGTCTGCTGCCGACCCGGCCTGGACTACGACTCCGCTATTGCTCTATCCACGCACCTGATCGGTCTGACTGAATCCGACCCGGCCTGCCTGACCCTACCTGCATCCGTACTACAGTACACCTCCCTCCTGCCAACGGCTCCAGTCATCTGCACTAGCTCCTGTTATCTGTCAGCACCAGAACTACAGCACACCTTCCTCTGGCTAACTACTCCAGCGATCAGCGCCCAGCACTACAGAACACCTCCCTCCTGCCGCCTGTTCCAGCCAGCTGCACCAAGCGCCTGAACTCAGTCTCCCTGCTGATCCTGGTCACCTGTATCCAGCTCCCGCTGTCTACGGACCTGCTGTTCCAGCTCCTCTGACATCTTCCTGAGACTACAGGAGACCTCCGCAGTTCCTGCACAGCATCCCCGCCAGGCGCTAGTGCGACTCTGAACTCCAGCGCTTCCTGTCCACACTACCAGGGGTTCCGGAGTCAGAGGAGCAAGAGTGGCCACTCCCGCACGTCAGGCTCTGCTCTGTACCAGGTACGTGACAGTGAGACTGTCCCTCTTATTCACATGTTGGAGCACACACTACGTGGAATAATGGACAGGGCCCTTGAGGCAGAACAGAGGGAGGAAGAGGAGGACTTCCTTACCTCTCAAGGCCCCCTTTACCCAGACAGTGGGCCTGCTTGCCCACCTAGCACACAGGAAGAGGAGGAGGAGGAGGAGGATGATTGTATCAGCAGCATGGAGGGGGAGCCTAGCACTCAGCATCAGCAGTCTTCAAGGGATCATTTACAGTGCCAAGGAACACATGGACTTTTACGTGGCTGGGATGAGGTGCCTGTGGATCCTGTCGTCCTCAGTGACCCAGAGGACTGTGCCCCGAATGCCTCTGCAAACCTACGCTGCATGGCCTCCCTGATCCTGCAAAGCCTGCGTAAGGATCCTCGTGTACGTGCTATCAAGGAGACGGATCATTACTGGCTGGCAACTCTCCTTGATCCACTTTACAAGAGTAAGATTGCGGACCTTATGTTGCCATCGCAGAGGGAGCAGAAAATTAAACTTCTGCGGGAGGCCTTGCAGAAGGGTCTGTGCAATGCGTTCCCAGAACCGGGGGTATTACCAAAACCTGGCTCTGGACGATGTCTTGCTGAGGTTTCGGTGAGTCACAGAAGGAGCGGTGGAGAAGGTGGCCGTCTGAACGATGCCTTCAAACAGTTTTTTAGTCCGCAGCCCCAAGGTCTGACCGGTTCCAGCAACCATCGCCAGCGTCTGGTTTACGTGGTCCGGGAATACCTAGGGGCAAGATCCGACTTGGACTCCTTCCCCATCAAAAATCCTCTGGCTTACTGGGTCTTGAGGATGGATCACTGGCCAGAGCTTGCACAGTACGCAATTGAGCTACTGGCTTGCCCTGCATCCAGTGTTCTTTTAGAATTCACATTCAGTGCTGCTGGAGGCTTTGTTACCGATCACAGGGTGCGCCTCTCCAACGACTCTGTTGATCGACTGACCTTCATCAAAATGAATCAGGCTTGGATCAACACCAGCTACCAAGCACCTGATGCTGATGTTACTGAATAATATTTTTTTGTTGAAATGTCGGATCCCTTTTAGACTGCGTATGCTGATGCTGAGTGACTGTCCTCTTATGCTGCTGATGGAATATCCTTCTCCTCCTCACTTTTCTTGCTCATAGCTAGTAAGAAATGTTGTGTTTCTGGGCTCCGCCACCAGTGCCTAAGGCACAATTTTTCAGCCCCTGTTTAATAGGGGCGCCTAATAACAATTTTTGATGCAATACTTTGCACGTGGCTCCTTATTGCACTCCAATTACAGTATGTTTGAGGGGTGTCCTTTTCTCTAAAATGTTTCTTTCACAAAACAATAATGGCCCCCCACCACCGCTAAAATATTTGACATATTGTTGCCACACAGCACGTGCGCAAGCAGTATTATTTACTTTTTTTTTATAGTCCTCTCATGTTGTGCAGGGACATTTCTAAACACGTGCCACTACTATAGACACCCAGCAGGTGTGATATTTAAAGGATTTTTTTTTCACTTTAAGCATTATTAAAATGTCTGTTCCGGAAAAAACTGCAGTTTTTAAAACTTTTTTTTACATTGATACATGTTCCCTGGGGCAAGACTCGGGTTCTGAACGACGTTTTCCAACATTAAATTGAATATTGGTCTTTAAAATGATCGTTTTTGAATTCGAATGTTTGAGTCCCATAGACTTCAATGGGGTTCGAAATGTTCGTGCGAACCCGTGGTCTGTTCGCACGTTCTGATCCGAACTGAACACGGGTATGTTGGGCTCATCCCTACTGTCCGCAGGGATTTTGGTTTGATCGTGTGTACACTGATCAAACCAAAATAGCCCAGCAGACATGTAAATCTCCTCGTGTGTACGCGGCCTAAGAATTGGTAAGCTAAAATAAAATAACTGTTTGCTTATGGGTTTAATAACACTTTAACCACCGCACAACGATATATGTTGACAGAATGGCATGGCTGGGCAAAAGTACATACAGGTACGTCCCCTTTAAGAACCCAGCCGTGGGTCGTGAGCGCGCCGCCGGAGGTGCGATTCGAGATCCGGTCCGAAGCTCCATGACCGCGCCCACGGGACCTGTGGTCCTGATCGCCGCCGGTGTCCCGCAATCGGGTCACAGAGCTGAAGAACGGGGAGAGGTGAGTGTACACAAACATTTCCCCGTTCTTCCTAGTTGCTTGTCAGTGATTGTCATAGGGAACGACGATCAGTGATGTCACACATCCCTCTACTGTAAGAATCATACATGAGGGCACACTTAACACCTAAAGCGCCCCCTAGAGGTTAACCCCTTCACTGCCATTGTCATTTTCACAGTAATCAGTGCATTTTTATAAATGACAATGGTCCCAAAAATGTGTTAAAAGTGTCTGATGTGTCCGCCATAATGTAGCAGTCACGATAAAAATCACTGCTTGCCGCCATTAGTAGTAAAAAAAAACAATATTAATAAAAATGACATAAAACTATCCCCTATTTTGTAGATGCTATAACATTTGCGCTCTATTTTTGTTAATAGCGCAAAAAATAAAAGCCGAAGAGGTGATCAAATACCACCAAAAGAAAGCTCTATTTGTGGGGAAAAAAAGGACGTACATTTTGTTTGGGAGCCACGTCGCATGACCATGCAATTGTCAGTTAAAGTGGTGCAGTGCCGAATCGCAAAAAGGGACAAGGTCCTTTAGCTGCAAAATGGTCTGGGGCTGAAGTGGTTAATAGGTAGAATGAACAATCTAAATCTAGAAAATTATTCACTTTGCAATATGCAATGGTACCTGGGGCTGGTTCACACCGGAATTGCACAGGAACGCAGAGCCTCCAGCAGGATATCAGTTAAGTTTTTGTTGCTTGCAACACCAGATTTGACCAAAAGATGGAGCTAGTGGTAAATGTTCTGTTTTTGCAGAAATTAGACTCTGTTCACCTTTGGTAAAAGTTCCTATAATTTTTTTGGTATAAGGAAGAGAAACAAGTGCATTCTGGGAACTCAGGGCCAGATTCTCGTAGATGCGCGCCTAATTATGCAGGCGTTGCGCATCTCAGATGCACTACGCTGACGTAACACGGAGTGGCAAGTACCGTATTCCCTAAGTAAATGCGCTCCAAGATGCGCCTGCGTCGCGTAAAATCATGGGCGTAATCCGGCGCAACTCCAAAGTAGGAGGAAAGTGGGCGTGTTGCATTATAATGAAGCGTGACCCCATGCAAATGCAGGCCGGGACGAACGGAGCATGCGCCGTGACATGGATGACCCGCGCCGTGACATGGATGACCCGCGCCGTGACGTGGATGCCTTCTGCGCATGCGCAAAGCCTCCCTACGATGCGCCGGCGCAGGGTATATAATGCGCCCACACATGCGCCCGTGCAGCGCAAACGTCTCCCATTTTTTTGATAGTGACGGCCAAAGTTTGTGCTGGACAAGATGACAACCGCGGTTAAGGAGAGGAGGAAGAAGAATTTCTCCCCAGAGGAGAGGGCCATTGTCGTCAGGGCCATGGAGAAGTATGACTCGCGGCTCCATGGTGCTGACAGTGCCCGGACCAGCAAGTCCCGGATGGATCAGATTTTAATGAGGGTCGCGTGCCAGGTCAATGCCCTCTCTCATGAGGTCCGGACACCGCAGGACATTCAGAAGAAAATGAATGACCTGCGGCGTCATGTGAAGGGCAAGCTGGCTGCCATAGCTCGGCATGCCAGGGGCACTGGAGGGGGCCCACCCTGCCCTGTCCGCCTGAGTGAGGAGGAGAAGGTGGTTGCCCGCTGCCTGCAGACGGAGCAGGTAGAGGGAGTTGGGGGCTATGAGTCCCAGAAGCCAGCCGTGAGGACAGGTAAGTGTGTTTTATATTCTATCTGTTGTGTACATGTATGGGGGTGGAAGGGAACATGTGCCAAGTGTGTGGGTCCACCAACATGGGCATCTTTTGTGTCATCCACAGATGTGCAGGAGGGAGCGGGGCCATCTGTTGATGCCAGGGCCCATCAGGATCCATCCCCTGAAGATACAGTCCCTCTGGCTGCCCCCCTGGAACAGGACTTGGAGGGAAGTGGGCACACCTCAACGGAGGAGGTGGTTGAGGAGGGTGTGGTAGTCCAGGACCAGGCCCTCTATGTTGTTGTGGAGGAGGATGGTGGGTTGGCCGGACCAGCCCAGGCTATTCCTCTACCTGTAGCGAACCCCTCAGTGTCCCCCTCCAACCTCTCCAGTCCCTCTCTTTCCCCCCCCCTCATCTCCGGCCCCTCAACATCCTCCCCTTATGCCCGGTCCCCTGCCACTCCCCGCAAGGCGACGTGCAAGACCAGGGGTGTATCCAAGGTCCTGCCGGAAGAGCTGGTCAGACAGCAGGACCAGCAAAATCAGCACCTGGCCGAGGTCGTGGAGGAGATGAGGCGCCTGGCCGACAGCCTGGCATCCTCGGGCAATATTACAGATGCCATCCAGGATGTTGCTGTTAACAGCGCAGCAACGCTGACCAGCTTGGGGGAGCTGCAGGAAAACACCTCGGAACTTGTGGGGGAGGTTCATGCCCTGCGCCTTGCTGTCGAGGCGCAGACTGCTGTGCAGACCCGCATAGCGGTTGCCCTGGAGGGCATGCAGGCAGCCAGGGAGGGATGTGGGGATGCTCCTCCTCAACCTGCTGCCCCCCCCCATCTGTGGCTGCCCCCAGGCAAGTGAGGGGCAGGACCCGTGGCACCAGGCAGAGCCCCCGCCAGGCCCATTAATTTTATTTTTCTTTATTATTATGCTCTGGATAAGAGCTTTTTGTTATTTTTTATTATGCTCTGAATAAGAGCTTTTTGTGATTTTTTATTATGCTCTGGATAAGAGCTTTTTGTTATTTTTTATTATGCTCTGAATAAGAGCTTTTTGTGATTTTTTATTATGCTCTGGATAAGAGCTTTTTGTTATTTTTTATTATGCTCTGAATAAGAGCTTTTTGTGATTTTTTATTATGCTCTGGATAAGAGCTTTTTGTTATTTTTTATTATGCTCTGGATAAGAGCTTTTTTTATTTTTTTTTGGATACTGAACACGGTGCAGTGTGAATGGTGTGTGAATGTGAGAGGGTGGCACTCCTGACAGTAAGGGGTGTCACCCTCGGCCGTGGTGGTGAAGTTAACCCCACGGCTGTATGAATGATGTGTGAAAGGTGTATGAATGGACAGCAACATCATTGGGGCCTTGACGTGGCGTTGCTGCTCCCAAGGCCTACATGCTGGACTTGGGCTAATCCAATGCGATGTGCATGTGGTGTGTGTGATCTAGGGACATCAGTGGTGTACACGCGTGCATTGTCTGTGTGCCATGCTGTATGTGTGTGTTTAACGGTCAAAGATTCGTAACACGAGGACCCTCCTGACTGCTCTTCCATCAGCTGACGGGGTCTCCTCTGGCGGGGGGGGGCTGTGTGGTTGGGGGGTCAGGTCATCACGTAGGGCAATGTGCAGGCCCTTTCGCATGGCAAAGTTGTGCAGAATACAACATGCACCAATGATCTGACCCACAAAGTTGGGGGAATACAATAGGGCCCCCCCAGACTTATCCAGGCATCGGAAACGGGACTTCAGGAGGCCAAATGTGCGCTCCACCACTGCACGGGTTTTGATGTGTGCTTCATTGTATCTTCTCTCTCCTCTGGTTTGGGGGTTCCGGAAAGGAGTCATGATATGGGGTCCCAGTGTATATGCAGAGTCACCTGTAAGGGAAAAGACAGGAGGATGGTAGTCATGCATGTGCCACTTCTGTTGTGCATCATGGGAGGGGATAGTCATGGCTGCCACCCATGTCACTCACCAACCAGCCAGCTGTCCCCATACATGTCCTGCTCAAAATCTTCTGGGATGTTGCTTTGACGGTAGATGTAGCTGTCATGGCTGGACCCGGGGTCTTTGGCACGGACGTGCCATATGAGGTATTTGGCATCGGCTATCACCTGTACGTTGATGGAATGCCAATGCTTCCGATTGCGGTATATGTGCTCTGTGGCACTGGGGGGCTGGAGTGCCACATGTGTGCAATCAATGGCCCCGATGGTGCGTGGGAATCCGTCAATTCTGTAGAAATCTGTCATTGCCTTCTGCCGCAGGTGCTCAGTGGTGGGTCTGATGAACTGGTTGGACATGCGTCTGAGGATTGCGGGGACAACCTGGTGCAGACATCTGCTTATGCTGGTTTGTGACATCCCAGCCACCACTCCACTTGTACGCTGGAATGATCCACTGGCCAGGAAATGCAGTGTTGCCAGTACCTTCACCAGTGGCTGCAGTGCACGTGAGCGGTATGTCTGGCTGGTGATGTCATCCTGCAGGGCTGTGGTTATTTCCAGGATGGCAGCAGGGCTGAATCTGAAGATGCGATACACCTCCTCATCACCCATGCCAAAGAGCCTCATGCGCGCTCGGTAGATCCTCTCACGTGCCCCCCTCCTCCTACTCCTCCTTCTATGCGCCTCTTCCTCTGCATACCTTAGTAGTGATAAGACCATGGCTGGCCCTGGCATCATTGGCATACGAATGTCTTGTCCAGTAAGTGTGATTGCTCAGCTAGTCCGTTACGGTGCTGCTGTAGTTGCTCTCCAGCTGACTTGCACACGGCCTTGAGCAAAGTTACCCGTGCTTTTATGAGGGGTATGTTTACTCAAGGCTTTCGAGTTACGCGCACCACGAGTAGCCAACGCCGGACGCGCATCTCCCTCATTTGCATATTTGCATGCTAATTCAATGGGAACTGAATATTTTTCATGCGTAACTATGCGCCTACGCCGCGCTAGCTTAATGCATTTTCGCCGGCCAGACGGAAACAAATTTCGCGCGTATGTGGTTCTGTGTTTACCGCGCATCGATACGCAGGCGAACATTTACTATTACGCCGCGCATATACATTTACGCAGGCGTAGCGCCTCTGAGAATCTGGCCCTCAGACTCCATCTTAGAGACTGAAACAAAGGAACCAGCGTGTGTTGGACTAAAACTTGCATCCTTTTGTTTCCTCTTAATGCAGCATCGCTAGTCCGAATTCATGAAAAATGCGGGAACTGACGCGCAAACCAAAAAGGGTAAAAAAGATGTTTACTAAACTAAAATAAGTAGCAACCACCTAAAAAGTGTTCACACACAGATAACAGAAATTAATATAAGAGGAGGTGATGGGGCACTTACTAATCAATAACTAAGTCATCATATGTAAAAAAACAAATGATTGGTAAATAAAACATATCAACCAAATAATTGAAATCTTCAAAGCAAGTCCATATATAAATAAACAAAGAATATGCAAAAAAATCCGAAATACAAAATCCATGTGAACAGGTGACTATTATAGTGCAAATGCAGGTGCAAAGAAAAAAAATCTGTGTGCTAAATATTAATTCTCCAACCAGTTCATAATCCACGGTAATGTGCAATAAACTCCAAAAGAAGTTTATTGCACGCACTTCACAAGGTCACAGTGATGCCCGATAAAGTGCAAGTGCTATTTTATCCAGTGCTGGTGCCAAACAATTTCCCCCAGCCTCTCACCTTAATAGGCTTAAAATAAGCCTTTCTGTGATATCCCTTTTAACCACTTCCCTACCGCGGTACGTGTTTTTATGGCCACATTCTGAAGATGGATATCTCGGTAACGGCAGCAGCTGCTGCCACAACCGAGGTATCCATCTTTAGTACGAGCGATCCTGTAAAAGATAACGGCGGTCTCCGCGGCGGATTCGCCGTGAGATCGCCGTTATAGGCGGCAGGAGAGGGGCCCCCCCCCTCCTGCAGCTCTCCCGCGCCCTCCGCCGCTTACCGGAACCGTCGGTAGCAGCGGAGGCGATCGGGTCCGTTCGTCTGCTCAGTGGGGATGCGAGTGAGGGAAAAATTTCCCTCGCGCGTCCCCATACCTCTGCTGGGCGGAAGTGACGTCAAAACGTCAGTCCCGCCCAGCGTCTTTTTTTGTTCTTTTTTTTCTTTTAAGTCTAAATATGAGATCTGAGGTCTTTTTGACCCCAGATGTCATATTTAAGAGGACCTGTCATGCTTTTTTCTATTACAAGGGATGTTTACATTCCTTGTAATAGGAATAAAATTCATATTTTTTTATTTCAGTGTAAAAAATTATAAACTAAATAAAAATAAATAAGAAAACTTTTTTTTTTTTTTAAAGTGCCCCGTCCCGACGAGCTTGCACGCAGAAGCAAACGCATACGTGAGTAGCGCCTGCATATGAAAACGGTGTCCAAACCACACAAGTGATGTATCACCGCGATCGTTGGAGCGAGAGCAATAATTCTAGCCCTAGACCTCCTCTGTATCTCAAAAAATGCAACCTGTAGAATTTTTTAAACGTCGCCTATTGAGATTTTTAAGGGTAAAAGTTTGACGCCATGCCACGAGCGGGCGCAATTTGTAAGTGTGACATGTTGGGTATCATTTTACTCGGCATAACATTATCTTTCACAATAAATAAAAAAATTGGGCCAAATTTATTGCTGTCTTATTTTTTAATTCAAAAAAGTGATTTTTTTTCCCCAAAAAAGTGCGTTTGTAGGACCGCTGCGCAAATATGGTGTGACAAAAAGTATTGCAATGATCGACATTTTATTCTCTAGGGTGTTAAAAAATATATATGTTTGGGGGTTTTAAGTAATTTTCTAGCAAAAAAAAATGTTTTAGTCTTGTAAACACCAAATCTGAAAAACACTCACGGTAGAGAAGTGGTTAAAAACGATCACTGCTCAATTCATCATTACGATCCTATCTTCTGGTTCTTCACATGCTCAAAAGAAGATATAAGGAACTCCATATAGTAGTATTTCCATAAAACAACTATTTATTAGTAGATAATTCACTCACAGTTAGGAAGAAACAATCAGGCGTTTACGATAATAACATCAGCAGGATGACTTCCGGGTTCGGCCGTACCAATTTGATAAATACTCTGTCCTCACGATACGCGTGAGGACAGAGAGCCGTGGTGACGTCACTTCCGGGTACGGCAGAACCCGGAAGTCATCCTGCTGATGTTATTATCGCATATGCCTGATTGTTTCTTCCTAACTATGAGTGTATTATCTACTAATAAATAGTTGTTTTTTTGGAAATACTACACTATGGAGTTTCTTATTTTAATTTTAATTAATTATTTTAATTTAAATATTTTAATTATTTGGTTGATTTGTTTTATTTACCAATCATTCGTTTTTTCACATATGATGACATAGTTATTGATTAGTAAACACCCCTCACCTCCTCTTATATTCATCGCTAGTGAGAATTACTTCTCGCCATCTACAGTTTAGGTTATTCATTGTATTTTTGTATACTTCATATAAATATATGTATCTGCATTCCTTTTTTTTCAGTAGTTTGACCCAACTAATTCAGTCTGACTTTTTTCAGAATAGAAGGATAGGAGGATTTCACTGCATTTCAAGTTATACACAGAGAAAGGTGTAGCAAAGACAGAACAATGTTCCTGTGTGATTCTTGCGTGTTCCACTGCAGTGCAATCTTATGCCCTGTACACACGATCGGTCCAACCGATGAGAACGGTCTGATGGATTTTTCCATCGGTTAACTGATGAAGCTGACTGATGGTCAGTCGTGCCTACACACCATCAGTTAAAAAAACGGTCGTGTCAGAACACGGTGACGTAAAACACAACGACGTGCTGAAAAAAAATGAAGTTCAATGCTTCCAAGCATGCGTCAACTTGATTCTGAGCATGCGTGGATTTTTAACCGATGGACGTGCCTACAAACGATCGTTTTTTTTGCTATCAGTTAGGTATCCATCGTTTACATTTAAAACAAGTTTGCTTTTTTTTAACAGATGGATAAATAACCGATGGCGCCCACACACAATCGGTTTGGTCTGATGAAAGCGGTCCATCAGACAGTTCTCTTCGGTTTGACCGATCGTGTGTACGCGGCTATAAGCTCATTCATTGCATCACACAAAAAGTAGTACATCCATTACTTTTGAAAAATGTGCTGCACCAAATCACATGTTACTACGGTACTATGCAATCAGGTGCCCGCAAATGCACTGCATTTGTGATCTGTGTTTGTGGTGTCATAAAAAAATGTATTGGTACCTATAGCAGACCACAAGGGCAGTCTGTTTTAAACAGAGTGCACCTTTTATTCACCTAGTTCTGGAGTGAACTGGCCCTTATTCAGGAAAACCTCAGACAGTTGGGTGAAAAATTAGGCAGAAAAAAGTCAGCACCAAAAACCAAAAGATATGCAAGAATTTGTCGAACTATAGGGTGGCATCCCTCCAAAATGCAAATGTACATTTTGGGTGATCTTGTGCTTAAATCTCCTTTCAATCTTTCAAGACAGCGGCATTATATCAGAGCTACTGTATTCCATGCTGCGCTTTCGATCTCAGAGGTGAGAATGGAAACTTGGAATGTGCCATCACCTATGATATGTTCAAATGTATGTTCTACAGTCTACACCATAGAGGAAAAAAATGCATCGCTTGTATAGAGAGCTGAAGACAAGGAACTTGCAGCCTCTTTAATGTGCACACTTTGAACAGCAAAACACAAGCACTGTTTCTATTTTGGTTGACTCAGTTCTTTCCATAATTGTGACTCCCTGCCGTGGGCAACCGAAACTTGCACAGTTTTCTAGTACAGGTCTCGTGGGTAATGTGATTCACTCGAGGGGAGATAAGTAATGACGCAGCAGAGAAGACGCTTGGTTTACATTTAGTTTGCCTCTGCCTCTAGAGCCTTACAAAGGATGCCATAGACATAGAACATTCCCAGCAAGTAATCATCGAACCTACAATGCAGCCTGAATAAATAGATGGTAGAGTCACAATACATAACAAAATCTTGTTGGCCTCTACACATTTTGTTCTGCATGCATTATGCAACAGAGTTGCCTTATGATTAATTAAAATTGTTATTATGGAAAGCAAAGATAGAGTAAAATAACCAGGATCACATTAAGGAAACAAAATTATTCATAAGAAGAGAAGACAATGGTAGAGGTTTTACACCGTATTTATTTTATTAGTATGAAGTAGTAATCATTCAAGGTGTATATGCAGTGCCGAAATCGTTTTAACAGAGATGTCTAATTGAAGACCAATTGTGTTTGTTTTTGTTGCAGTGCATGGATCGGATGGGCAAATCATTTTCACCTAATTTAACCGCTTGCCGAACGCCTCCTGTAGATATATGTTGGCAGAATGGCACAGCTGCGCAAAGCAACGTACCTGTACGTTGCTTTGAATATGCAGGGGCGCACACCCTGCTGCAAGCTCCCTGACCATGCCCGCGGGACCCGCGGACTCAATGTCCGCCGGTGTCCCACGATCGTGTCACGGAGTTGCAAAATGGGGAGATGCCTATGTTTACATTTCCCTGTTTTGTCTAGTGACAGGACAGTAATCTACTGCTCTCTGTCATCAGGAGCAGTGATCACTATTGTGTCAATCGAAACCCAGCCCACCCACAGTTAGAATCACTCCCTAGGACATACTTTCACACGGGATTTTGGAGGTGCGGTGGCGGTATAGAGCCGCTAAACAGAGCGGTGCTATACCGTTGGTATTGCCATGGGATTTGACTGCTAGCAATGTGCCTCTACCGCGGTTTCCCATTGTTTTAAATGGGAAGGAGTGGTGAAGGAGCGGTATACACACGGCTCCTCTCACCGCTCCAAAGATGCTGCTTGCAGGAGATTTTTTTTCAGTTTTTCAGGCGGTATTTAGGCGCTATTTTTAGCGCTGTATCACCTGAAAAACTCCTCATTGTGAAAGGGCCCTAATCCCTTCCTCGCCCCCCAGTGGTTAACCCTGTTCCTTGGCAGTGTGCCAGTGTCATTAACCCAGTAATCAGTGCCTTTTAAAATGTCAACAAGGCATTTCCTTGTTCTGCCTAGTGACAGGACAGTGATATACTGCTCCCTGTCATCGGGAGCAGTGATCACTGTCATGTCACGCAAAGCCCAGCCCCCCACAGTTAGAATCACTCCCTAGGAAACACTTACCCCCTTCCTTGCCCCCTAGTAGTTTACCCCTTCCCTGCCATTGTCATTGACACAGTAATCAGTGCCTTTTTATAGCACTAATCGCTGTATAAATGACAATGGTCACAAAATAGCATCAAAAATGTCCGATGTGTCCGCCATAATGTTGTAGTCATGATAAAAATCGCAGATTGCTGCTGTTACTAGTAAAAAAAAAATATTAATAAAATGCCATAAATCTATCCCCTATATTGTAGACGCTATAACTTGTGCGCAAACCAATCAATATACACTTATTGTGATTTGTTTTACCAAAAATATGTAGAAGAATACATATCATCCTAAACTGAGAAAGAAATTCTTTTTTTTTATTTATTTTTAGGGGATATTTATTATAGAAAAAAAGTAAAAAATATTGCTTTTTTCTCAAAATTGTCACTCTTTTGTTGTTTGTAGCGCAAAAAAAAAAAGAAACTGCAGAGGTGATTAAATACCACCAAAAGAAAGCTCTATTTGTGGGAAAAAAAAGAACGTCAACTTTGTTTGAGTGCAACGTCGCACGACCACGCAATTATCAGTTAAAGTGACGCAGTGCCAAATGGCAAACAATGGCCCGGTCATTTGTCAGCCAAATCCTCCGGGGCTAATGTAGTTAATGAAAGCTCTGATACTGTATTTCTAAACTGATCAGAAATAAAAGATTTTCTTTAATTATGCTGGCTCCCTCTGCTTGACAGACATTTTCATGTCTTTCTTCTTGCACATATATTTTATTGATAATAATGGGCCTGTTAACAGGGTCTAGAGCAGGGGTGTCAAAATCTATTTCATTGCGGGCTGCATCGACATTATTATTTCCCTCAGAGGGCCAGTTGTATCTGTAAGACTATCTATGCAGAGTACAGGAGTGTGTGCCATACAGAGTGTAAAGTTTAGGAGTGCGCTACGTAAAAAGTGTAGAGTTCAGGGGTGCAAGGTGTACAGAGTGCAGAGTTCAGGGATGTGTTGTATACAGAGTGCAGTGTTCAGGGGTGCGCTACATACAGAGTGCAAGGTTTAGGGGTGTGCAGCCCAGGCTGTTCAGATTTCACTTCCACCCCACTTATTTGTCTATGATCTCTGCATCATTCTCCCTCATCTCGCTCCCCTCTCCTCATTACCTCCCCCCCAAAAGCTTCCTCACGCCTCATCCACCCAGCCTAGGTTTAGAACCAGTGTACTAGCAGTGTTTTAGGCTAGCAGTGTAGGTGGCTCCACCTTGCCTTTCAGGGAGATCACTGGTCGGTAAATATACCTGCCTTGCCCAACTGTGATGGCATGCAGGGATCTGTGAGAGCAGTAAGTTATGGAGAGAAAAGCTGTTTTTCTAAATACAAAAAGCTCATGTGTTTACAGGTGACAGTGGGGAGCAGAAGGTGAGGGCTGAAAATAAAGCTCCACATGACATGGCCTGGCAGATAGGATTTGGCCCACAGGCCTTGTGTTTGACATACTGTATGTGGTCTGAGGCATCAGGGTTAGTAAATTAAAAGCAGAACATAATGTGAGGATTACACAATGGAGGCAGGTGCTTGATGTTTATGGGCCCCAGCAACAACGGATCAAAATAATATTGATTTGATTTTGAAAGAAAATTACAATGAAACTTTCTTAAAGTGTTTATAAAACATAGAAAAAATTAATTTGTTCAAGAAAACCAAAACTTTACATTAAGGTTGGTTTACACTGCCACGACCTGAAAGTCGCGCGACTTAAGCCTCGTACACATGCTCGTTTTTCACAACAAGAAAACTATTGGGAGAGCTTTTTCCTGAGAAAACCGTTCGTGTGTATGGTTTCTCATTGAGAAAACTGATGTGAATCTCGAGGAGAAAAAAAGAGAACCTGCTCTCTGTTGTCTCGTCGGGAGTCTCAATTTTCTCGTTGTGATTCTCGTTGGGCTGGTTTACGATGAGAAAAATGTTCGTGTGTATGCGTTTCTGAGTCTTAAAAACCTGTGCATGGTCAGAATCAAGTATGAGACGGGAGCGCACCTTCTGGTAAAATGAGCGTTCGTAATGGAGATAGCACATTTGTCACGCTGTAACAGACTGAAAAGCAAGAAGACTCACCAAACTTTTACTAACACTTGGTAACAGGAGATTAGAAAAAGCAGCCCCAAGGGTGGCGCCAGTGGAATCAAACTTCCCCTTTACAGTCCCGTTGTACGTATTGTACGTCACCACATTTGAGATTGTCGAGATTTTGTCTCGAGAGTGTGTATGCAAGGAAAGCTAGACAAGAATCCTGTTAAGCTTGACAAGGATCCTGTTGAGAAAAACATATTTTTATTTACGACGGGATTCTCGGCCTTGTATACGAGGCTTTACAGTGCGACCTTGGCGTGACTTAGGTGCGACTTTGAAGCAACTTGAGGGAATGCCTGTGTAATATTACTGTAATGTCAAATCCAAATCACTTCAATTAAAATGAAGATCCGACTTGGAGACACAAGTCAAATAGAAGTCACCTTGAAGAAGTATAGGAAACTTTTCTAAAGTCAGACCGACTTCTGTAGTGCTAATTAAGACAGCTCTTATTGCCTAAAATGGGATTTCACATGTCACGCAAATTGGGGTCTCACAAGTCAGATTCCAAGCCACTGCAGTGTGAACCAAGCCTAAGGCCCCTTTCACATTGAGGCGTGGAGCCGCGGTGACGGTATAGCCGCGCTATTTGTAGCGCCGCTATACCGTCGTGTTTACCGCGATATTCGGGCGCTAGCGGTGAGGTTTTAACCCCCGCTAGCGGCCGAAAAAGGGTTAATACCGCCCGCGTTGCGGGCGGTATTACCGCGCTATTGCCGCGGTTTCCCATTGATTCCAATGGGAAGGCGCGCTATAGGAGCGGTGAACACACCGCTCCTATACCGCGGTAAAGATGCGGCTAGCAGGACTTTTGGAGCGTTCCTGCTAGCGCACCGCTTCAGTGTGAAAGCCTTCGGGCTTTCACATTGAACACTACAGGGCATGATTTTTCATGCGGTATAGCAGCGCTATTTTTAGCGCTGTACCGCATGAAAAACGCCTCAATGTGAAAGGGGCCTAAAGGATAAGTTCACCTTTGTAACCTGTTACATGTTACACCTGTATTTAGGGTGTAAAGCTAAATTCCAGTTTAGTGTATTTGCTATCATGTTTATCTCCAGTAAAATTCCATTGTTCTCTCAAATCTGTTTTTAATAAATCAGCGACGCATGTCATAATGCTGGGAGACAAATGTATTGGCACAGCTGGTAAAAGAAAATTCACTGTGCTATGTGGTGTTTACGAGTGCCGTATTGAAAGAGACCGAAGGAATCATCCTACAATTGTAGTTTCATGTTAAAAGTGCTTAAAGGGTAAACCTGCCATATTTTCACTAGAAAAAAGCATTAGTGATTTTTTCAACTTTGAAAATCTATTGTCTTTTTATTTCTCATTCGTTTTTGGTATGAAAACTCAAGGAATCAATAAGGCCCTGTTTACACTTAAGTGATTGTCTTGAGAAAAATATGTAGACTGTCTTTGTGCTGCTAGTTGCTTGATACCATGATCATTAAACCAGGTATTAGTACTGTACTTTTGGCAGTGTGGGCAGGTGCCAATTCCTCCTGAAAAACGAAATCAGCATCTAAATAAAGATTGTCAGCAGAGGGAAGCACGAAGGGCTGTAGAATTTCCTAGTAGAGGGCTGTGCTGACTTTGGACTTGATAAAACACAATGGACCAACACCAGCAGATGACATGGCTTCTCAAATTATCACTGATTGTGGAAACTTCACACTGGACCTCATGCAACTTAGATTCTGTGTCTCTCCACTCTTCCTCCATACAGGGGGACTTTTTATTCCATATGAAATGCAACATTTTCCACAGTGCGTGATGATTTGGGGAGCCATGTCATCTGCTGGTGTTGAACCACTGTGCTTTAGCAAGTCCAAAATCAGCACAGCCCTCTCATAGGAAATACTAGAGCACTTCATGCTTATTCTGCTGACTAGCTTTATGGAGATGACGATTTAATTTTCTAGCAGGACTTGGCACCTGCCCACATTGCCAAATGTACCAATATCTGGTTTAATGATCATGGTATCACTGTGTTTGATTGGCCAGCAAACTTGCCTGACCTAAACCCCGTAGAGAATCTGTGGGGTATTGAGAAAGAACGAGTTTTGGGACTTTAAATGAGGCATAAGACCTGTAAGTCAAATGTCTCCATCCATATTAATATAGCAAAAATATAAAGGTTGGGACTTTAAATGAAGCATGCAGCAGGAAAGCAAAAAGAACACTATTTACTGATAACAATGTATTTATTCCATATAACAAAGCATATAGATGCAAGTATAAAATAAATAGTATTACAATTATTTTGTCATATATTTACATATAAACAAACATAATAATAGGACTTGTGATATGCAAAAATTCATTAATCCATATTCTCATATAAAATAGAACCCAACATGATTAATGTGGGCAGAAACCATCAGAACATTGGTAAGAGTGTATTAGGAATCCATGTTCTACACATCTGAAAGAAGCATCTGAAAATTCATTGTAAACATCTGAATGTAGCATCTAAAATCTCAACGCGTTTCATGGAATTATATCCATTCATCAGGAGCAGATGCAAGGAGTGTGTCTAAAAAATGTAGAAAAATAAACAATGTATCAAACTAGAGATACAAATGATATATATTATGTAGGGAGAGGAAATACCACTGAAACCTCTCCCCATATTTACAAAATGACCATGGATGTGACATATATCCGTGGGCACCGAAGGTAAACTACGGACAGCATCTCTCTCAGGAGCTGAGGCAGTATAGACTGCAAGGATATACAGAACAGATGTACCCGAGAAGAAAATCCCCATGGAACAGCAGATGGTATATTGAACATAAGTATGGGCATCTGGGAATGAAAAATAGAGGAAAATCTGGGTGGTGCTAAGTGATGGATTATTGTTGTATTAATTGTGCTATAGCCAGTGTTGGTCCAAGAATGTAAAAGAAAGTGAGTGAGAGAGTGACTTATAACACTAGTTGTAAGCCATAATCATCAAAATTAAAAGAAAGAAATGCTTGACGTATATCTCCCTGTGTGTAACACATCTATATAAAATATACGATTTTCACTTTTTGAATTTAATTACTAAAATAAATAAACTTTTTGATGATATTCTAATTTTATGAGATGCACCTGTACCTTTTTAACCACTTGACCACTGGGCACTTAAAGTGGTTATAAACCCATACAGACCACTTTTGCCTACAGGTAAGCCTACATTAAGGCTTACCTGTAGGTGCAACAAATATCTTCTAAACCTACACGGTTTAGGAGATATTTGCAGAAAAGTCTGCACCAATGTCTACGGCGCATGCGTGCCGTAGACAATGGCGCAGGTCGCACTGAGCCTGCCATTGGTGAGGGCGATCGTGCCAGCACTGGCGGCTCCCGTGCTCATGCACGGGAGTGACGTCATGGCGGCTCTGGCCAATCACAACGCCGGAGCCGCGATACCCAGTAGTAACTCAGGTATCAATGGCGGCGGCTGAGGTGAGGAACAAGAGTCGCTTTGTGGGGCTTTGATCTCAGATAAGTAAATTATAATGAGCTAGTATGCTATGAATACTAGCTCATTATGCATTTCTCTTGCAGGTTTTTTTTTTTAAACATATGCTTCAGAGGGTTTACTTCCTCTTTAAACCCCCTTCCTAACCAGACCAATTTGCTACCCATATGAATTGTTTGTCCTTTTTTTCACACAAATAGAGCTTTCTTTTGGTGGTTGTTAAGACCTGCAGTGGTTAGGGTACTGCGGCCTTCTTTCCATCTCCCAAGATGATTCTTCCAAATGGTTAGAGTGTTCCCCATCCCTAAGCATGAGCCAAGACTTCATGAAGGGTGTCCAGATATAGAATACCTTATTGAGTGCAGGTTGCCTATATTTATACAGCAAAAGGAATACTTGATGTAATCAGATATACAATCACCTCCTCCTCCCCATCATCATACAATGGTGTACTAACGAGCCCCTCTTCAATAGACCTATTTTAGGAGGCAGACGTCTGTCTCCGATAGAATCCACATGAGGTAATTACTGGTCATTTGTCCAGACAGGTCATTCAGAGGAAAGAACTTCTCACCTGCTAAACAATAGAACTTCACACAATGAACACTTCTTCAGAGACAGACTAAAGATCATTTACATGACACCTTGAGATATTGAGAGCAGTTTAAGGAATAAACCAATTATCTCCAGGTACAGAGCACCCTAATTTTCCCAATGTTAGAACACCCCTCTTCCACACAAGGTATCCCTGCCATTACATATCTCCTGATGGCCCCGATCTGGGGGACCAACATATCCAAAATTAACCCAGATCGGTCCAGGGGTTCTTAAAAGACAAACAGAGTCTATGAGAAAATCCAGAATACAGTCTATTTTCTTCACAATACTCCCCCTTAGTTCCATGGGTCGGCATACCCGCCTAGACCCTGCCGGGTTGGCTAGGGGATGTCCGGGTCAAAATTATACTTCCAAGCCGGTTTGGCTTAAAAGTCCTTCCGCATTGCCGTTCTGCTTGCCCAGGCGGTATTGCAGTGTGAAATTGTAAGGTTGCAATGCTAGACTCCAGTGCAGCAACCAGGGATTGTCTCCAGAGACTCGGTTGAGCCAGATGAGGGGGTTGTGGTCAGTGAGAATGGTAAAGGCATGGCCATAAAGGTACGGTTGGAGCTTCTTTAAGGCCCATACTGGAGCCAGGCATTCTGTTTCCATGGTGACATAGCTGACCTTCCAAGGTAATAACTTGTCGCTGAGGTATGCCACCGGGTGCTCCATGCCGTCTTAAGTCCCTGGAACGCCGTTGCACACTCCGAGAACCAGGCTACCTGCTTGGGTAGGGACCTTTTGGTCAGGTTGGTGAGGGATTTCGCTAGGGTGCTACACTCCGGGACGAACTTTTTATAATACCCGGTGGTGCCTAGGGACGCCAATACTTGCGTCTCGGTGTGGGGCTGGGGCCAATTGGCAATGGCCTCTACTTTCGCGGGTTCGGGGCACTGTTTCCCAGACCCTACTTTAGGCCCTAGGTATTGAACCTCTGCCATGCCCCCATGGCAGTTCTCGGGTTTCAGGGTGAGATTTAGTTTCTCCCCCAACCCAACTTCCTCTAGGTTACCTTGGTTAGCTGCCAGCCGATCAGGTAAGGGAAGTCCTTCACTAGCGTCAGTGGACAGGGCACAGATAGTGTCCACGTCCTTAGAGCGCTCGAAGTACGGTTTCAACCTGTTCACATGAAAGGCTTGTCTGCTCCTTTCATCCGAACATTTGGCCACAATATAGGTGGTGTCGCTAATCCGTTCCACCACTTTGAATAGCCCCTGCCACGCTGCCTGTAGCTGGTCCTTTTTGGATGGTCCGAGGGCTAATACTTTTTGCCCTACTTCCAGGTTCCTATCTCGTGCTCCCCGGTCATACCATTGTTTCTGTCGTTTCTGGGCTGCCTGTAGGCTCTCCCGAACTGATTCGGTCAGTGCCCGCAGGCGGTCCCGGAACTCCAGCATGTATGGCAAAACCGGGATCCCTTCCTCTCCTGTGTTGCCCTCCCAGTGCTCCCGTATGAGGTCCAGGGGTCCCCGGACGTTTCTCCCGTATAGGAGTTCGAAGGGGGAGAACCCGGTTGACGCCTGGGGCACTTCCCGGTAGGCAAACAGGAGATGGTGTAGAAATTTCTCCCATTGACCACAGGACCCTGTGAACGCTGTGAGCATCTGCTTAAGCGTGCCATTGAATCGTTCACAAGGGCTGTTGGTCTGGGGGTGGTAGGGAAAGCTAAATAACAGTTTCACCCCGCAGCTCTGCCATAACTGTTGAGTCACAGTTGCTGTGAACTGGGTTCCCTGATCTGAGTGTATTTCCCTGGGGAAACCTACTCGAGAAAAGATCTTGACTAGAGCTTCTGCTACTGTCTCCGCCTCAATGTTGGGGAGCGCCACCGCCTCAGGGTACCTGGTGGCATAGTCCACCACCGTGAGGATGTAGCGCCTTCCGGAGGCGCTGGGTTTGTTGAGGGGCCCTATCAGGTCTACTGCCACTCTGGAGAATGGTTCCTCTATTATAGGTAGGGACCGTAACTTGGCCTTGGGGTGGTCCCCCCGTTTCCCAATCCTTTGACACGAATCACATGTCCTGCAATACGTCTGCAAGTCCTTTGATATCCCTGGCCAGAAGAACGTCTGGGTAAGGCGATCCTTAGTTTTCTTGATACCCAGATGTCCGGCTAGCGGGATATCATGGCTGAGCTTTAGAAGCTCTGCCCTGTATTTGCGGGGTACAACTAGCTGTCTTTTTATAACTTGGGCTGCCCCACTTCCCACTCCCCCTGTGACCCTATATAGCAGTCCCTTGTCCCAGTGAAAGTTCTCTTAAGCATTACCTTTCTTAGGGGTACCTACGGCCTTCCTGTAACCTGCTAAGGTGGGATCTGACTGCTGGGCTTGGCCAAAGTCTTGTGGAGTGCCCCAGAAGGGGATAGGGTCAGGGCATACTACAGGGTTTTCGGTTCCTACCTGTGGTTCCTCAGAGTGCGTCTGTCCAGCTCGGCGTGCTTGCGTCCTGGTAGTCACAGGGCAGGTTCCAGCGGGATCTGGGGTAAGCAGCTGTGAAGTTAGGCACCCCAAATCGTTCCCCAACAATACTTCCGCAGGTAGGCCCGACATAATGCCTACTTCCATCTGCTTGGCTCCGGTGCCCCAATTTAGCTGCACTTGGGCTGTGGGTAGTTTGTGTATGGCGCCTCCTGCCACTCTTACTGCAACAGTCCTGTTGGTGCGCGCCTTCGCAGATACGGTGTGAGGTTGCACCAGAGTGAGGGTGGTCCCAGAGTCTCGTAGTGCCTCAGCCTCCTTTCCATCTACTGTGACCCATTGTCTGTGGTGCACCCGGTTGTCCCCCTCGGTTTGTGCTAAGTTCACCTCATGTAGTACGGTCCATTGCTCAGCTTCAGGGTTGTGGTCTTCCAGCAGTTCATGCTGATAGTGATGGGCGGCTGTCCTTGGTGGTGGTGGCCGCTCCCAATTGCCTCTGCTCCGCTGAGGGCAATGTATCTTGTAGTGCCCTGGCCGATTGCATTGGTGACATACCAATGGCGGTTTCTGGTTAAAATTAGGTGGTGTAGTGGGTGGTCCTGCGATCGGTCGGTGGTAGGTCACAGGACTAGGCGTTGGGGTGCTGGACCTTACCAGGGGGAGGCTTCCCCTAGTCTCTCCTCTTCTTCCCTCGTGATGCTCGTCTGCCAGCTTGGCCGCTTCCTCGATTGTGGCCGGCTTCCTGTCCCTGACCCAGTCCTTGGTGTCTGCAGGTGTGTGGTCAAAAAATTGTTCTAGCAAGAAGAGTTGTAGCACCTCCTCTAGCGTCGCGGCTTGGCAGCCTTGTATCCAGTTTTGGGCCGCCCGATACATCCTAAAAGCCCATTCGGTGTAGGAGTCTTGGCCCCCTTTACGTAATGCCCGAAACTTTTTCCTGTAAGTCTCTGGGGTCACGGCATACCTGGCTAGCAGAATGTCCTTTACCCTGACGTAGTCGTGTATGGCTGTATCAGGAACTGCTCGGTATGCCTCCGCTGCTCGGCCCGTGAGTTTGCTGCTTAGAATCGCGGCCCATTGTTCCGATTCCAGACCCTCCAAAGTGCATTGACGCTCAAAGTCTTGTAGGTATGTGTCAATTTCCATTTCTCCATCCGAAAAACTTTTAAACGCAGCATAGTTAATCTTTCTCCGCTGCCCTCCATTTATAGATCTGGATGAGGGAGCGGTGTCTCCTTGGTTTACGCTTGCCTGTTGTGCTCTGCGTTCTGCGCTCACCTGCTCCAGGACTTGCGTCACCATCTCTGGTGTGGGATTTGGCCCATATAGGTTTAGCCTCCACATCACCTTCTGTTGGAACTCTGCTTCCTCCTGGCTAACATTCGCCATGCTGCTGGTTTGGTCGCCCTCCATTAGTTCTGCTATGAGGGTAGTTTTCTTTTTGTTGCTTGCCACCTGACCGCGGGCTTCCAGCAGATCCATTAGCGTAGTCCACTTTAGTCTCTCGTAATGCTGGGCCATTCACTTGTTGTCTTTATGCGTCCCATTCAACCCCGCTGCTTGCCACCAGTTGTTAAGACCTGCAGTGGTTAGGGTACTGCGGCCTTCTTTCCATCTCCCAAGATGATTCTTCCAAATGAGTGTTCCCCATCCCCAAGCATGAGCCAAGACTTCATGAAGGGTGTCCAGATATAGAATGCCTTATTGAGTGCAGGTTGCCTATATTTATACAGCAAAAGGAATACTTGATGTAATCAGATATACAATCACCTCCTCCTCCCCATCATCATACAATGGTGTACTAACGAGCCCCTCTTCAATAGACCTATTTTAGGAGGCAGACGTCTGTCTCCGATAGAATCCACATGAGGTAATTACTGGTCATTTGTCCAGACAGGTCATTCAGAGGAAAGAACTTCTCACCTGCTAAACAATAGAACTTCACACAATGAACACTTCTTCAGAGACAGACTAAAGATCATTTACATGACACCTTGAGATATTGAGAGCAGTTTAAGGAATAAACCAATTATCTCCAGGTACAGAGCACCCTAATTTTCCCAATGTTAGAACACCCCTCTTCCACACAAGGTATCCCTGCCATTACATATCTCCTGATGGCCCCGATCCGGGGGACCAACATATCCAAAATTCACCCAGATCGGTCCAAGGGTTCTTAAAAGACAAACAGAGTCTATGAGAAAATCCAGAATACAGTCTATTTTCTTCACAGTGGTATTTAATCACCCCTGGTTTTTTTTTTCTTTTTGCGCTATAAATGAAAAAAAAAAACGAAAATGTTGTAAAAAAGTGAATTTTTCTTTGTTTCGTTTAGAAAATTTAGCAAATTAGAAATTTTTCTTCATAAATTTTGGCCAACATTTATACTGCTACATTTCTTTGGTAAAAATAATTCAAATAAGTGCATATCATTTGGTCTGTGTGAAAGTTAGAGAGTCTATTCGCTATGGTACCAATCACTGAAAATGTATCTCACCTGGTGTACTGATGGCCTATCTCATTTCTTGACAAGCCAGGAAAGTACAAATACCCCCCAAAAGTAGACAATCCAATGTATTTAGTAAAAGGCATGGTGAGATTTTTGAAGTTGTATTTTTTTCCTACAATTCTTTGCAAAATCAAGATTTTCTTTCTTTTTTTTTCACAAAATTGTCATATTATACACCCATATGAAATTCTTGTCCTTTTGTTCACACAAATAGAGCTTTCTTTTGGTGATATTTAATCACTGCAGGTTTTTTTTTTGCGCTATAAATAATAATAAAAAATCTTTGTTTCTGTTATAGAATTTGCAAATTAGTCATTTTTCTTTATACATTTTGGCCATATTTTATACTGCTACATATCGTTGGGAAAACCCAAATTGGTGTATATTATTTGGTCTTTGTGAAAGTTATAGAGTCCACAAGCTATGGTGCCAATCACTGAAAATTGATTACACCTGAAGTACTGACATCTCATTTCCTAACATTTCAGGACAACAAAAATACCCCCCAAATGACCCTTTTTGGAAATAAGACATTCCAATGTATTTAGCAAGAGGCATGGTGAGTTTTTTGAAGTTGTATTTTTTCCCACAATTCTTTGCGAAATCAAGTTTTCTTTTTCACAAATTTGTCATATTAGTAGGTTATTTCTCACACACAGCATATGCATACCCAAAATTACACCCCAAAACACATTATGCTATTCCTCCTGAGTATGGCAATACCATATGTGTGAGACTTATACACAGCCTGGCTACATACAGAGGCCTAACATGCAGGGAGCACCTTCAGGCGTTCTAGGAGCATAAATTACACATCTCATTTCCTGACTACCTCTTGCACTTTTGAAGGCCCTGGAGCACCAGGACAACAAAGAGGCTCCAAAAATTACCCCATTTTGGAAATAAAACACCCAAGCATATAATCTATGTGGCATAATGAGTCTTTTGAACAGTTCATTTTTTTTCTACAAGTTTTTGGAAAATGTGGAAAGAAAATGATTACAAAATGAAAAATAAACTTTTTACACAAAGTTGTCCATTTATACAATATTTCTAACAAATAGCATGTACATAGCAAAAATTACACCCCAAAATAGATTTTCCTACTCCTCCTGAGTACGACGATACCACATGTGTGAAACTTTTCCACAGCCTGGCCACATAGAGAGACCCAACATGCAGGGAGCACCATTAGGTGTTCTAGGGGCATACATTTCTCAAATCTAATTTCAGTACCATATACACATGTGTGAGGCACTGTAGTAGCATGGATGAGAACTGATGTGACATGGATAAGCATGAATGGGGATGGATGAGCTGTGGATGGGAATGGCTGAGCATGATTAAGCCATAAATGTGGAAGGCTGAGTACGGCTGAGTATGGCTGGGTATTGCTGAGTATTGCTGAGTACGGCCAGGTACAGTTGGGTACTGCTGAGTATGGCTGGGTGTTGCTGAGTATCGCTGGGTATGGCTGGGTATGGTATGATATGACTGGGTATTGATGAGTTTGGCTGGGTATGGCTGAGTATGGCTGAGTACATGTGAGCATGGCTAGGTACTGCTGAGTATGGCTGGGCACTGCTGAGTATGACTGGGTATGGCTGGGTACGGCTGTGTATGGCTGAGTATGGCTGGGTACTTCTGAGTATGGCTGGGTACTTCTGAGTATGGCTGGGTATGGCTGAGTACTGCTGGGTACGCATGAGTATGGCTGGGTACTGCTGGATATGGCTGAGTATGGCTGGGTATGGCTGGGTACTGCTGAGTATGGCTGAGTATGACTGGGGGTGGATGGGATGGCTAAGCATGGATGTATGAGTATTGCTGAGTGTGGATGGCTGAGCATGGATGGATGAGTATGACAGAGGGATGGATGAGTATGACAGAGGGATGAGCAATGATGGATGGCTGGCTGGATGAGTATGACTGAGGGATGGCTGAGCATGGATGGATATGGCTGCAATAGGAACAGAGCAGCATTGTGGGCACTACAGATCCAGCCCACAGTGCTGCTGCAACTGATCTCTCCCCTCTCCGCTCACACTGTATCGGTCGGTATAGAGAGGAGAGAGAGGAACGGGACATGGTGCCGGTTTGTTTAGAAAAGATTGCTCCGTCATTTGATGGAGTGATCACGTGGTAAACTGCCGCCGGACCCGGCAGTCACGGAAACTCCTGTCAATGTACGCCGCCATTGTTATTGTCATTCGGCTATGGCGCGGTCAGTAAGTGGTTAAATATTGCAAGCCTTTATTTCCACTATATGGCCGTTCTGCTGGCAGCATGGTGGTTGCTCTGAGAATATAAACCTTGTAACATGGTGGTTGCTCTGACAACAAGTCATTCATGGCAGCATGGCAGTTGAGCTGACTTAATCAAATGTAGCGCCACCTTGTTTTTTTGTAGGGGTGTTACGCTAAAGTTAGTGGGGAATGGGAGAGTTACATGGCTCCCATTCGCAATTTGTCAAATTTGTGCTGTTGCTATTTCCAGGGCTGTCCTGTGGGCCGGTCTGTGCTCCAGGGGTGTGTGTCCACCCCTGGGCGGCAGTTGGCGCTAGAGGGGTTCTGGCGGACTCATTTTCCTCAGCAGCCAATCAGAGGGGTTGGTACCCCCGCCATGGCATGCTGAGGGAGGTTATATCTGGGGAAGCCGCCTTGGCCTGAGGGCCATTCTTGTTTTCTGCGGGGTCCGAGTTCCAGGTGCAGCATCCACCTTCGGGGTGGGCGCATCCATGGACCCCGCAGCTGTGGCCTACCTGGCCGAAGTTGCTCACAATGTGGAGCTTCACTCTAACATGGAGTGGGATCCCAGAAGCTTCTGGTACTTCTCAGTACAGAGGAGAGGCAGGAGGGTCAGGATGACCTAAAGGTGAGCTGGGCAAGGAAATCTGAGAGCCAACTGCACTTAATCACTCGCATCAAGGATATTCACCAGGAATCCAGGAAAAGGGGCAACGGCACCAAGTAGCAGCTGATCGTCTGATACGCATTCTACCCCTGCAGGGGTGAGTGCCTCTGGTGAGTGGGGACCCATAAGGGGGAGCACCGGATCCACTGCGAGAAAACACCTGATGCATTGTTAAGATCACCTACCTACATAGGTGCACCCTGAACTTTTCACCTTTTATATTCACCTGCCTACATTTGTTTAATGGACTCTTGCACTATATGATTTTATGCTTTTATGATATTATCATCATTATAATATATTGTTTTTTGCATCTATGATCACGGGGCTTGCCCATATGCATATACACACTAGGCTTCTACCAAAGGTTTCACAAACAATTTTTTCTACTGTTAAGCAGGGTGCGGACAGTGTATCTGTTTTAAGTGTATATTACAATCTATATTCATGCTATTTAGCACCACCGATACCACTATCTGTTGGTGACCTATAGTGGGTAATTTTATCCCTATACACATACTCACCACCTTAACTATTAGGCAGACATTTAATACAGGGAATGTTGCCCTATTAGAGCCCATCCATAAACCGGCCTAGGTTAAACATTGGCTCAGTAATACAACATATCAGCGACAGCGCCACCACCCCCAACATTTTGTCTATCTACTATATTATACTCTCTTAGGGGAGCTATATTTAGGGGGGGCAGCAGTCGCCTACAACATCTCATCCCATCACCCTAATTTACTATCCTAAGCGCGGCTTACCTCCTTTATATCATTTATTTCCTAAAAGTATCCCAAGCTGGATGCTGTACGGTGGGGGATCGGCTTGAGGAGAACCCGGAGGCAGGTGATCCAATAGGGCTTGAACGAACCATCAGGGATCCAGGGACTCTAACTAAATCTATTGGGAGGACTCACTCATTTTAATTTTATGCTCATTCAAGTACTAGGCCTGTGGCAGAGGCTCGAGCCAGGTCTGTGGCAGAGACCTGGTCCTCCCAAAGTTTGCAAGAGATGTTCCGGCTGCCAGGACTGTGGCAGAGACCTGTCTGGGAGCACTTTACCCATTCCAATTGGAGTGGCGACGAACTGAGTTCATCACTGCTGAGAGTAAGATTGCTCTCTCACCTCTCGATATCCAAGGCCTGATACTCAAGCTCTCTCTCTCTGCTCATTAACCTTTTCCTGTCCTGTACTATGTTGATGAAGGTCATGTTGGGCCTTGGAATAAAGCATTGAAGAAAACCCAACTACAGAATGGACATTCGCTCTCTTCTCCTCAACTCACAAGTATCACCCCTAGACACCTGCCAGTTAACACAACAAGCCGATCCCACTTATACTCAGTGGCACCTGAATGGGGTAGCGCTACGCGTGGGGGCTCGTCTGGGATTCGGCTGTTACCATTGACAACGAAAATTGTGAGTAACCATTTATTAGGGAGCGGAAAGTGTTCGGTGTTGTGTACTTGAACTGTCGGCTACAAGGGAGTTAACCTCGCATCGCTAAGCCTGGGCGTACGTGTGACCTAGCATGCGCCTACAACGTGTCCGGACAAGTTCTTCAAGTGGGAGGTGCCACCCTCCCCTGCGTGAGACGTGCATAGAGATTTCGCGCCAAATGAGTGAGGAACTGCCCCTCAGCGCTAATTCAGCAGAACCACCATTCCTTTGCGAGAGACGGATCGCTGCTGGAGATGTCTATAACCGCAAAGACCCCGTCTGCCCTAAGGCTCCCCATGACCGCACTGAGGTTGCCCTCTGAATCTGCAGGAGTCGGGATACCTGTGACAGACATGGGTCTTCGGCTGTTCACGGCGGGGCAGTTTGTTTTGCTGTCCTCAGAAGGGACAGAGATGCTGGGCCTCTCCTGCCCCAGATGTGAGGAGTTGGCTGTCCGCCTCCTACCCTTTTCCTGATGTCATGGGTGCCGGGCTTCGTTGTTCACCACTATGCCCGTGGCCGGACCCCAGCGGAACTACCATGTGGATCGGTCTTCCGGAGCCGTCACAGCCGAGGTGGAGATCGCATGGCCGGAGCCCCTTCCTTCGGATGGAACCAGGGAACCCAGGGTCCTGGATTTAGGTGTCGCTCCCCTCGCCCTATCTACCAAAGTTTTGCTATTGGCTACCTTGTCCCTCCGATCAGTGAAGGTAGGCCCACCAGCCTACTATATGGGCCGCGTGCCTGTGGGGGTTACTGTCTGAGGTCTGCACTACGGTGGGGGTTACTGTCTGAGGTCTGCACTATTGGGGGGGTTACCGTCTGAGGTCTGCACTACTGTGGGGTGTCTATACTGAGGGGGGGACCATAGTGGGTGGGGTGTTGACACTATTTTAATTATTTTTTTGCATCGAGTGACGCCACTGCAGTGGGGGGAGGGGGGAGATGTGGGGGGAGATGTGGATATTACAGTGCTGACTCCTGATCCGAGGAACGATCTGAACTGTGATTTTTTTCATCCGTTGCACCCCTAATATATATATATATGTATATATATTGTACAGTCGTATGCTCTTCAATTTTTTTTTCTCTATACAGTTTTTTTTTTGACCCACCTGTTGTCAATACTGCGGAGAATGAGCAGTTAGATAGCAGGGTTGTGTATGACTGTGTGTCATGTATAGATATATTGCTGTAATGCAAAGGTTTATAAGTATTTTCCTCCTCTTTTCCTCCTTTTTCTATACCTTTGAAGTATCAGGCCAGAATTCAAATTTGAATGCTTGGGACACTGGGGACAGTGTCCATTCAAGTGGGGGGGATATGTAGCGCCCCCTTGCTTGTAGGGGCGTTACGCTAAAGTTAGTGGGGAATGGGAGAGTTACATGGCTCCCATTCGCAATTTGTCAAATCTGGGCTGCTGCCATTTCCAGGGCTGTCCTGTGGGCCGGTCTGCGCTCCAGGGGTGTGTGTCCACCCCTGGGTGGCAGTTGGCGCTAGAGGGGTTCTGGCGGACTCGTTTTCCTCAGCAGCCAATCAGAGGGGTTGGTTCACCCGCCAGGGCATGCTGAGGGAGGCTATATCTGGGACAGCCGCCTTGGCCTGAGGGCCGTTCTTGTTTTCTGCGGGGTCCGAGTTCCAGGTGCGGCATCCACATTCGGGGTGCACGGATCTATGGACCCCGCAGCCGTGGCCTACCTGGCCGAAGTTGCGCACAATTGCACAAATACAATACCATAAAAGACATATCTTTTTCCAAGGAAATTGAAGTTCAAATTCTTATACGATCATGATCGTATGCTTTCCAAACAGGACAGAGAGCTGTCAAAAAAGTATTAAACATTTTAATATGGAAGAATTTAGGGTGTTTAGACATCTCATCTTGCTCTTGGAGGAAAGTGAAAACTCTAAACCCCCATCATCTACTACAGATACAGAGGAATCTGTACCTGTGTCTATACCCTTAAACAAGTTTAACCCCTTTAGGACCGCCGCATGTACATTTACATCGGCAGAATGGCACGGACAGGCACATCAACGTACCTGTACGTGGCTGCCTTGACGTGGGTCGGGGGTCCGATCGGGACCCCCCCGGTACATGCGACGGTCCCGGTGGCCGTGCTGAGGGGGCGGCGGTTCGTTTTTGTCCGCCCCCTCCGGATCGCTCCCAGCCAATGCGTGCGCTCGCTTGTGTGTCACTTCCTCCTCCTGTGTAAACACAGGAAGAGGGAAGTGATGTGATCTCTGCTCTCTGCGTTTTTTTTCAACCACCGCTGAGGAGAGATCACATCACACAGTGAGTCTGCACAACACTATACTGACACCAGTACACGCAGGCACACTTAACCCCTTGCGATCACCCCCCCTCCCCCTGTCACAGTGTCACTGAATGCAGTGATCATATATGTATGATCATGTATTTAGTGTCGGTGTGACAGGCAGTTAGTGTTAGGTCCAGGGTAGTCCCCGTACCCCCCCTAATAAAGTTTTAACCCCTTGATCACCACCCTAGTTAACCCTTTCACTCCCTATTGCCAGCGTCACTAAGCGATCATTTTTCTGATCGCTGTATTAGTGTCGCTGTTCCCGCTAGGTAGCTATTTTTTTATTGCGATTTTTTTTACTAAAGACATGTGGCTAAATACATTTTGGCCTAAATGTTTGACTAAAATTTAGTGTAACGGTTACCACCGCTTACAACCTTCCATCCATCCACGACAAGCTTATCCGACACACCAACAACCAGGCAGACATGATCCATTCCGATTCCCAGAATAAACGAGACAGCGCTCCGTTCTCTAGTTTCCAAAATGTATGAATATCTTTATTGGTTCTTAGCTTGCTTATATCCAGTACAACATAATGCAGTTAATCACAGGACAATGTAATCTCCACCCCCCTATTCACTTCACTGAGGATAATTCTTTAATTGGTAGCTAGACATGACGGCACCGTATTATCAATAGGGTTCAATTAACCTTGAATAGTAACACAGACATCTAGTTGAATAAGTTCTCTATACAGCTTTGTCACACAATGGCAGTGAGAGTGGGTGTCTTTACATTGAATAGCCAACACCTTAG
Source organism: Rana kukunoris (assembly GCA_029574335.1). NCBI lineage: Eukaryota > Metazoa > Chordata > Amphibia > Anura > Ranidae > Rana > Rana kukunoris. The sequence continues at coordinate 105,584,307 of CM056052.1, forward strand.
GATATTTCAATAGCCTATTAAACAAAAGGTATGACTCACTGGCTGACCTGGTCATGTCATCATGACTCCTTGTGATATCTCAGTCCTGCAATATGAAGTATTATTAATGTCCCATCTCATGTAATATGAATTATGATTTACTATTAGCCACCCTATACCCAAAAGGGCACAGGGTGGATTTCGACCCAAGAGTTTTTGGTGCTGCTGGCACAAGAGTATCTCTCATCCTTCCAACGTCTCTGGGTGTCACGGGCCATTCTGTTACATTTAGTTTATTTGATTTTTCTTATAACAAAAAGTAAAAAATATAGATTATTTTTTCAAAAATGTCGCTCTATTTTTGTATATAGCGCAAAAAATAAAAATCGCAGAGGTGATCAAATACCACCAAAAGAAAGCTCTATTTGTGGGAAGAAAAGGACGCAAATTTTGTTTGGGAGCCACTGCGCACGACCGCGCAATTGTCAGTTAAAGGGACACAGTGCCGAATCGCAAAAAGGGGCCTGTTCCTTTACCTGCATTTTGGTTCGGGTCTTAAGTGGTTAAACCTAAATCAGGTAAATTCCCAGATCACGCTACGAACCCTCAAATCTGGGCATTTCTGATGGCTACTATTAGCAACATTAAACATTTGTCCTTGGACTTGATATACTGTACAAGAATCTAACTACCCAACAAATACAAGCTATCACCAGGTTACGGAATCATCCAGACTTGGTGATAAAACTGTCGGATAAAGGCAGTAATATTGTCCTTCTTACTAATAAACAATATACCAAAATGTGCATGGACATTCTTGCAAATCAGTCCTGGCATCGCAGGATTGCAACTTGTTCCACGATTCATTTTACAAATGACTATAAGTCCCTGATAGGTGATGCCTTTCTTATAGGCCTAATCGACCAGAAGACCTAATACTGGTAAATTTACATGTACAGCTACATTTTATTATTACCAAAGATTCATAAGGACTCACATGCTTCCCCAGCAAGACCTATAGTGTCTGGAATAGGGTCACTCACTGAGAATGCCAGACTTCTTCCTTACTCCCCATGTTCTCACTGCTTGCTATTTTGAGCTTGAACTCTGCCCCACGCATTGCTCAGCAGTCGGACCTAGTCTGCCCTGCTGATTGATATTGCTATATTTGGACTTTGTCCTTCCTTACTGCATTTGATATTTGTGCTTTTTTTTTTTTCTTTGTTTTATTTGTTGTTTTCTTTTCTTTTCTTTTCTTTATTTCTCTATCTTGTTTAATCATTACCTTTCTCTTAGCTGCTCAATAGCTCTCGTATAGGAGCTTGCACTCCTCGGCATATCCTGAATCTACCCCGCGTGCAACAGGCACTGAACTTTGGCTTCGGAGTACTCTCATACTGTGTCCTCATCTATTGTAGCTTTGACAGGGGTCTGAGAATCGTTTGTCCGCCTACTGCTAACTGTAAGTCTTCTTTCTCACACCCTGATCCCCTGTCTAGACACCATGTCATTCTCCATTTTATCACTAAACGCAAAAGGATTGAACCATCCAGTCAAACGCTCTTCCTTGTGGAAGTCAGCCTTATCACTTAACTGTGATATTCTCTGCGTCCAGGAGACTCACCTGACACAACAATCGCACCCCCGCTGCCAGCACCGACAATTCCCCCATGTCTTCACTTCATCCTATACGAAGAAGCAGAGGGGGGTGTTAATTGCTATCCGAGATTCAATCTCTTTTCAATTGCAAGATAGCATTCTTGACCCGGAGGGACGTTTTATCATTTTAATATGTTTGATTAATAATGTTCAGTACACTCTGGTTTCGCTATATGCACCCAATGAGCGTCAGATATCATTTCTTAAATCCGTCATGAAAAAGGTCAAAGGTTCCCAGAAAGGTCATCTCCTACTATGCGGAGACTTTAACCTTGTCCCAGACCAGGTTATGGACTCCACTGCGGGTCCCAAGCGACATGCATCCCCCCTGAAAAGCTTTATTTCATCGAATGATCTGTTCGACGTGTGGAGGTGTTGTCATGCGAGCGAGAGGGATTATACCTTCCTCTCCCCGCGTCACAACACCTACTCGCGAATAGACCTGTTCTTGTCAGACAGGTCGTTACTCCAAAGAATCTCTGCCTCAACGATCCACCCCACCACCTGGTCGGACCATGCCCCTGTTAGCATCACTATTGATTCCCAGATCTCCCCATCAAATTCTTACCTCTGGAGGGCTAACAACTCTCTCATTCGAGATCCGCACACTGCTAATCTTATACAGCAACACCTGGAGGAATACTTCTCCCTAAATTCCCACTCTGTGTCTGACCCGGTGGTGCTGTGGGCTGCTCACAAGGTGGTAATCAGAGGGGTATTTATACAACTAGGAGCTAGAGCGAAACGCACTAGAGCGCGGAAAATAGATCAACTGACAGCTGACATAGAGCTCACCGAATCCCAAAATAAGGCTCTGCCCTCTCCCATTCTGCAGGCTAAAATCTTTTCTCTCCGTCACGAGCTGCGATCATTACTTTTAGAATCATTTAAAAAAGGCCTGTACAAAAGTTAGGGCTACGACCTACGCAACAGGGAATAAGGCAGGCAGGATGTTGGCATTAAAGATACGAGGTCATAGACTCAAATCAAAAATCCCTTACATTTACCACCCCCACACCAAAGAGAAACTGCTGAAACCCCACGACATCTCAAATGCATTTAGTAAATACTATGCGGACCTTTACAACTTAAAGAATGACAAGAACACCACCCATCCATCGAGAAATAGCAACTTTCCTGGACCGAATCAGCCTTCCTTCACTATCTGAATCCCAACTAGCAACACTTAACGCCCCTTTCACGACCATAGAGCTGGAACATACAATCGCCAAGCTGCCTAATGCCAAGTCACCAGGACCAGATGGTTTCACCGGGGAATACTATAAAAAGTTCCAACATGTCCTAGTCCCCCACCCTCTCTGAAGTCTTTAACTCAGCGGCGACGTCCTCATCTTTCCCCCCAGACATGTTGTCTGCGATTGTAGTAACTCTCCCTAAACCGGGTAAAGAACCGACCTCGCCCCAAAACTTTCGCCCCATCTCCCTCCTCAATGTGGACGCTAAATTGTATGCCAAACTGATAGCTAATAGAATGAACTATATCCTCCCCACACTTATACACACGGACCAATCAGGCTTTACAAAAGGACGGCAGGCATCGGATGCCACAAGGCGGATGATAAATGTCATCCACCAAGCAGGAACATCTGGGACCCCCTCTGTACTCTTGTCCCTAGACGCTGAAAAAGCGTTCGACAGAGTACATTGGGGGTTCCTGTCTTCGGTTCTAACTAAATTTGGATTCACAGGCCACATCCATGGCGCAATCATGGCATTATACTCCAACCCATCAGCCAGAGTATACTCTGCTGACTCGCTGTCTTCCCCTTTCACTATTACTAACGGGACCAGACAGGGGTGCCCCCTGTCCCCCCTGATTTTTAACCTGTTAATGGAAACACTAGCCCAATCCATCCGTACGAATCCACTCATATCGGGCATATTGGTAGGAGGCCAAGAGCAAAAAATCAGCCTATTCGCTGACGACGTCATCCTCATGCTATCTGACCCGTCCTCGTCACTCCCTGCAGTTCAGGAGACGCTAGCCTGTTTTAGTAAAGTCTCTTACTACAAAGTCAATGAAAATAAATGCCATGTCCTGAACTTAGGAATTAACCCCGCCACTACCCTCTTATTGCAACAACTCTACCCGTACTCATGGGCAGATCATAGCATTACTTACCTTGGCATCCAACTCACAAAGTCTACTAGCCAGTTATTCAGCTACAACTATATCCCCTTTCGTAGTAAACTCCAGACCGATCTACACAGGCTGGCGTCTCAAGAACTATCCTGGACGGGCCGCCTAGCGGCCTTCAAAATGTTTCACTTACCCCAGCTCCTGTATCTCTACAGAACCCTACTAATCAATATACCGACCCAATACTTCAAATCCCTTCAGTCCATTTTTTCCTCCTACATATGGCAGGGAAAAAGGGCTAGAAGTGCACATTCCACCCTTATTAAGCACCGCAAGGCAGGAGGCACAGGATACGTGGACTTTTACCATTACTACCTGTCCTCGGTCCTTACCCAATCCAGAGAATGGTTTCGTCCTGAGCCACAAACTCCGTGGGGAAGGTTGGAGTCCGCTCTCCTCCCTAATTCCTCTCTAGCCCCCTGGTTGCTCTCTACCACTTCTAAAACTAAACTCCCCTCCTTCGTCTCCCCCACTATGTCTGCCACGATACATGCATGGAACAAATTTGTCCACATCTGCCAAGGATACCCCTAAAACACCCCCTTAAAAATCCTGATCGAGACTCTACAATTTAATATAGACATGATATCCTACAAACATTGGCGTGAAAAAGGCATTCTATTTATCGATGATCTTTTCACAAATGGAAAGACTAAATCGTTCCCCAATTTGCAACAAGAATTCAACTTACCCAACTCTGACATGTATCTTTACATTAGAACCCAACACTTCCTGACTGCCTCTCCCCACTGGGAACGTCGCATACCTGTGTCCACTTGGTCTTTTCTTAAATACCCCTCACCCTCCCAAAAGGGCACCTCGCTCTTCTATAATGCACTCCAACAGAAGATCATCTTTTCCAAATCACCCGCCCTGCTCAAATGGGAAATAGATTTAGGTAGTCCATACACCACCCAACAATGGGCTAAAGCCTGCACAGCCACACTTAAGGTTACTAGTTGCTCTACCCTCTGGGAACTCTCCACCAAAATAACACAGAGGTGGTATCTGACTCCTGAGAGATTGTCCAAATTCAGCAGAACTCAGAGTGATAGGTGCTGGAGAAACTGTGGACATCGGGGGACATTACTTCATACCTTATGGAGTTGCCCTAGTCTATCTCAGTTCTGGACTTCAGTTTTCCACGTGCTCTCCGAAGCCTCTCACTCTGTGATCACTCCCCAACCGGGACTAGCACTCCTGTCGCTCGACCTGGACCAAGTCCCAGTTCATGCCAGGCACACTGTCCTACATATTCTGTTGTCTGCCAGGCTTAGCATTACAAGGAAATGGAAAAATTATTTGCCTCCCACTATAGGGGATGCTATACAAACGACCCAATTGCACTGTACGTATGAGAAAGTACTAGCATTCAGGGATAAGAACAGAGATGAAGCAACTAAGAAGTGGCAGCTATGGTCATCCTGGTACGACGGGAATGGCTTGAGCCCACTTGCCTTACCATGAGACCTCTGGATCAACTTTTAGGAACTTGAGAGAGGTCCGCCTCGGGGCTCGGGACACAGTCTTGAACCCGGCTGGGGGTGTCTGGAGCTAGAGGTGGCCCTCCCCTGGAACACACATGTCAAAGATACCCTGACCTTGTTCCCTGCTGCCACAGGGCGGCTTCTATCGAGACTAGAATCCAGTCGTAGATAATAGATTGGTTAAAACTTGTTTTAAAGCCATGGTGTTGTTTGACCACCATGCTTGTTCTTGTGTTACCTTGAGTTAGTACCTACTATGATGTTAAGCTTGACGGAACTGCTCCGATTGCAATGTATTTCACTGCATTGAACTACACTGTATTGCATTATATTGCATTGTTATGTGAAAACCTTAATAAAAACCTAATGATGAAAAAAAAAAAAAAAAAGATTAATCTTATATGCCTTATATTATGAATATTATGAAGTTAATCTGTATATAGTAATAATATGTATATATATATATATATATATATATAGGGCCAGATTCAGCAACACTTGCGCTGGAGTATTTCGATATGCGCCGCGTAACTGTGAAGATGCGCCGTCGTTTCTATGTGCCCGTACCCACCAAACTAGATGCGCCCAATAACGGGCCATTTGCGACCGGCGGAACGTTCCGACGCCAGAGTATCGTCAGCGCTTAATTTCGCTTGGCGCATCAGTCGCGCCTATTGATTTCCCCTGCAAATATGCAAATGAGGGATTTTTCCCAATTCACGAACGGATTAGCACCATACGCTGGCTACATGCGCCGCACGTATCTCGTCCGTCCGGCGCAAAGTTATTTCTACAAAAGGCTGCTTTATCTTTACTCCAGACGGCCACAGGTCAGCAGGAGAGCAGCTACAGCAGCGTTACCGACAATAAGAGCTAGCTGAGCACCCCCACTTGCAGGACAACACCTCTGTCCATGCTTGTCTGTCAAATTTTACAGCCATGGAGGAAGACATCTTAGGTCTCCATAGCCGAGATGATGGTTGACAGCTCCTGGCCATTAAAGTTCAGCTTTCTCCTGTGTGTTTGCGGGGAACGGGAGCAGCCATCTCAGAACAAAAGTAACATCACTGCGGGGAGGGGGAGCAGGATATACTTTAGTGCCGGAATGGCGCTTCTACGGGCGCATTTAAACGCCCAACGGAAGGCATTGCGCTGACGTTTCCCGTGAAGTGGTGCCGACGGAAGTTGTGAGCATGCGCCCAAAGGGGGCGAGTGGAGCCTCACTCACTGCGCATTCTCCGTGGTTGATGCGCTGAACATAAGCCTCTGCGCTGGGCTCCGCCCATCATTTACATATGATCACACCCACTTCCCCTTGCGTCAGGTTACGCCAGCGCATTATTGTTACTCTGGCGCAAGTTTACGCGCAACTGCTATGTGAATAACAGTACTTGCGCTGAAAGGGTCGTCAGAGTAACGTAAATGAGAAGCGTTACTCTCGAGCAAAGATGCTCTCATCTACCTGAATCTGGCCCATAATATTTTAGTATGTACTATCTATCTATCTATCTATCTATCTATCTATCTATCTATCTATCTATCTATCTATCTATCTATCTATCTATTATCTATTGACATTTTCCACATTTTGACATGTTACAGTCAAAAACATAAATGTATTTTATTGGGATTTTATGTGATAGATAGACCAACACAAAGTGACACATGTGGAAGAAAAATTATCTATGATTTTCCCTTTTTTTACAAATAAATATGTGAAAAGTGTGGCATGCATTTGTATTTAGCCCTCTTCCTGAGTCAATACTTGTAGAATAACCTTTTTCTACAATTACAGCGGCAAGTCTTTTTGGGTATGTCTTTACCAGATTTTGACATCTAGAGAGTGACATTTTTGCCCACTCTTCTTTGCAAAATAACTTAAGCTCTGTCAGATTGGATGGAGAGTGTCTGTAAACAGCAATTTTCAAGTGTTGACACAGATTCTCAATTGGATTTAGGTCTGGACTTTGACTGGGCCATTCTAATACATGAATATGCTTTGATCTAAACCATTCCATTGTAGTTCTGGCTGTATATTTAGGGTCGTTGTCCTGCTGGAAGGTGAACCTTTGAACCAGTTTAGGTGGACGGCCATGTCTTGGTAGGTTTGCAGTTGTGCCATACTCTTTCCATTTTTAGATCATGGATTTAACAGTGCTCTGTGAGATGTTCAAAGCTTGGGATATTTTTTTTATGACCTAACCCTGCTTTAAACTTCTCCAAAAATGTTATTCCTGACCTGGTGTGTTCCTTGGCCTTCATGATGTTGTTTGTTCCCTAAGGTTCCCTAAACTTCTGAGGGCTTCACAGAACAGCTATGTTTATGCTGAGATTAAATTACACACAGGTGGACTCTATTTACTAATTAGGTGACTTCTGAAGGCAATTGGTTAAACTAGATTTTAGATATCAGAGGTATCAGAGTAAGGGTCCTTTCACACGGAGCGGACCTTTTTTTCGGTCCGCTCCGTGTGTGTCCGTCGGCTCAGCGGGGATCATCCGTAAATCCCCGCTGAGCTGTCGGCGGACAGTGCGGTCCCCGCACACTGTGCAGGGACCGCCCTGTCTCTCCTCTGCTCTCCCCTATGGGGAATCGGATAAATACGGACCGTTTGTCCGTATTCTTCCGATCCGCCTGACGGGAGAAAAATAGGGTTTTCTTCCGTCCGAAAAACCGGATCCAGACGGACGCGGATCTTTGCGGACGTTAGCGGATGCATCATCCGCTAACGGACGTGATCCCATAGGGATGCATTACAAGTCCGTTTACGGACTTGTAAAAACGGACAAACAGAGGCGGACGTCTGAAAGGGGCCTAAAGGGGGCTGAATACAAATGCACGCTAAACTTTTCACATGTTTATTTGTAAACAAAATTGAAAACCATAGATCATTTTTCTTCCACTTCACAAATATGTGCCACTTTGTGTTGGTGTATCACATAAAATCCCAATAAAATAGATTTACGTTTTTGAATGTAACATGACAAAATGTGGAAAATTTCTAAGGGTATGAATACTTTTTTGCAATCACTTTAAATTAAGAGTAAGTTAATTTTCTTTACACTAACCCTTATGCATATCCTTGTAGTGTGGAAGATAAAGCAGGAGCTCCAATAAATATTTCAATGACCCCTGTAAGCACTGTTTAGGATTCTGTATCATTTAAAAATTGTACATAAAGCTTTGGGTGCTGTTTTCTCTATACTCAATGTTATCTATAAGATGTAAAGTTGCATTCTATAAGTGCATGCTATAAGGACTGGCAAGTTTTAGGTAGTTCTGCTGTTAGACAAACTAGAGTATATAGAAAAAAGATAAGCTTCAAATAAACTGTAAATCGAAAGACACTTCTGTATGATATGTATACCGGAGGATTTTTTCCTCTTCAAGAAGATGCAAATTCAAATTGAATTTAAACAACCCAATTTGATTCCAGCTCATCCCTCAACAGCAATTTGTTCCAGAGAAATGCATTATAAGGTAAAATTAAATAAACCTGTTCATTACAGCAGCAGCAGGATATCTGCTAGAAGATGTGGCTGAGAAGATCTGCTCTATATTCGATCAGAAACTGGAGGAGAAAGACCTACTGTGCTTTACTGACCTGGAAAGAGCAGCACACTCTCATTCGAACTGATAGAGAGCCACACATTATTTTTCCCTTACAAGAGCTCATTGCCAGGAGGATAGCTGAGTCCTGTTGATTGTCGAGGTATCTAATTGTGGGGAGAGCTGTGATCTCCTGCTGGTGAACTTAGCCGAATGCATGCTTGTGCATTGATACTTGTACTTCCTGAAGCAGCATAGAGTGAGCTATCTCTTAATTTCTGACAAATAAACGGCAAACAGGATGAGACAGGTACATCATTATTCTAAATAGTCGTGGACTACAAATGTAGTTAATGTAGAGATATTGGGCCAGATTCACAGAGCGATTACGCCTGCGTAACAGGAGATGCGCGGCATAAGTCTAAATGTGCGCGTGCGTTTCGATGCACGGCATCCCCAGAACGAGATACGCAAGAAATCTACTTTTTTTTGTCCAGCGTAATTTCGTTAGACAGGCACATCCGTCCGCGCAAAACTGCGCTAGACAGACCATTGATTTGCTAGTCAAATATGCTAATGAGGGACTTACGGGGATCCACAAAAGAACGTTGGGGCAGCGCAGGCTACGCAGTGTGCGCAACAGCAAAATGTCCTGTCTAAAATTAGACCATATAAAAGCTGGTCTAAAATTTGAAAAATCGTCTACATGTCAGAGAAAGCAACACTGTTAGTGAGGAGTTGAGCAGTCACACGTGTTGCACAACAATCTGTATGCCAACATGCCAGTGGTATCCATGCTCATAGCTATACTACTGACTTTAGATGAGCAAAGAAGGAGGAGGGCACTGAGGAGGGCACTGAGGAGGGCACAGGATTTTTTTTTTTTTTTTACTTTTTATTTGCTTATATAAACTTTACAATTTAATCTAATCTCTGTAGATGGAATAATGAGTTGCAGGACTGGGCAGGGGCTGTGTATCCTATTCAATCTATCATACCAATTAACATCAAGAGCAGCCCAGAGCATGTGTAAAGGGATGCTGGGGATGCCATCCCCCAGAACACAGCACACTGAACACTGTGACTCAACTCGGTTCTCTCTCTGTGCAGCCCGAGATAGAGATGGGAGAGGAGGCATTCCAACTGGAGTTAGTGAAGACAGTGCAGGTTCCAAGACTCCCAGTGTGAGGAATTCATTCCTGCACATCAGCACTCAGCAGCCACTGAAAACGAGAACCCTTGTGTCCGGAAGAGGAGCGGTCCGTCCCCCGAGCACTGCCAGGCTGCCCTATGCTCACACATGAGTGCTGGACGGACACACACCTATGCTCAGAACACTAGTTCTGGACAGACACAAACAAGAAGAGAAGGATGGGGGGGGGGATCTGGCACTTTGGCGCCCCCACCTCTGCAGGCGCCTGGGTGCACCCTGCCTAAGATCCTGTCCATGATAGACAACAATATAAAGAATGGAATCACAAAACTGTACTAAGCATTTTAATTACCTTGTATAATGTTTTGTCCTAACAAGAGGCCTTCTGATTCCTTGACTAAATATAGGTGGTTTGTGTTTGAGTTCCTATTCCCCGATCAAGTTCTTATTAGTGGGAACAGGAAAATGTTCTTTGTCAAATCAAAAATCTGAAAAATCCACCCTAACTAGAGTTGAGCGGACACCTGGATGTTTGGGTTTGACGCGTTCGGCTGAACTTCGGAAAAAAGTTTGGGTTCGGGACCCGAACTTGACCCCGAACCCGAACCCCATTGAAGTCAATGGGGACCCGAACTTTTGACTACTAAAATGTCTCTCAAAAACTATGGGAAAGGGCTAGAGGGCTGCAAATGGCAGCAAAATGTCGGTAAGAGCATGGCAAGTACTCTGCAAATAAACGTGGATAAGGAAATAACTTAAAATAACATAAAAAAATAAAAATAAAAATAAAAAATAAATTGAGGTGGCGGACCTCAACCTCCGAGGTCCATGTGGAGTAGGAGGTTGAGGTGGCGGTGGATGTGAAAGCAGCGGTGGAGGAGGACGAGGTAGACAACACAGGTTTTTCTTTTTAATTTATTTATTTTTTAAATTAGGGTACACCCCAAAAGAGTGAGAAAGATCTAGGGTTGCCACCTCATCCCTTTAAACCTGAACACATAGTAATTACACAGGTTCTCGGGCTAATTTAATGTCGATAAGGCACCAAGTGAGTTTAATTAGCACCTTAATCAGCCAGAGAACCTGTGTAATTAATATGTTTTCGATTTTAAAGGGATGAGGTGGCAACCCTAGAAAGATCAGAAATAGAAGAATGGCTGGGTAAGGCCGGTATACATGCAGGGCCGTTTGAAGGAATTAGGGGGCCCCAAGCAAAATGAACATGGAGGCCCCCCGCAGAAACCCCCCTTAATGCAAACCCCTCCAGTGCAGAGACACCCCTGCACCTCTAGACCCCTTTACATTACACAGCACCTTGCACCTCAGGACCCCTTTAAATTACACAGCACCCTGCACCTCTGGGCCCCTTTACATTACACAGCCCCCATAGCTCTGGACCCTCTGCATGTTACACAGACTCTTTTCAGTGCAGACCCCCCTTCAGTTAACACCCCCCCTCAATGAACGCTCAGGCAATGTGCCTAATTTGTAGACCCAGAACTTTAAGGGGGCAGACCCGTCATTCAGTAGGTGTAAGCGTGTGCACACATACTGCTTCACCATGTTGCTGAAATGCTGCCTCCTGCTGAAACGTTCCAAAGCTTTTCCACATTTCGGCCATGCTAACCCTGCCTTCTGAGGTGCTGGCGGTGCCCCTGCTGTGTTGGTGACCTCTTCCTCCTCCTCTGCCTTTGCCTTGTGCTTCCACTGTGCCCCGCTGTCAGGTGGGAAATGCACCAGCATCTTGCGATTACGCTCCAGTGAGGGAATTAAGGACAGTACATTGTCCTTGTAACGGGATCCAGCAGCGTGGCCACCCAGTAATCAGCACCTGTTAAAATGTACGAAACACGGCGGTCGGTGCGGGGACACTGCAGCATGTAATCGCTCATGTGTGCCAGGCTGCCCAGAGGCAACGAAAAGCTGTTCTCTGTGGGAGGTGTATCATCTGTGTCCTCTGTATCCCCCCAGACACTCAGCAGTGATGGCCATGAGCTGGTCTGGGTACCACCCTGCTGTAAACATGGTTCCTCCTCCTCCTCATCCTCCACCTCGTCATCCTCCAGAACTGTGCCCTTGCTGGACAAGTGTGTACCTGGCCTTTGTTGGTGCAGGAACCCACCCTTGGAGACACTTGTGAATGACTTCCCTGAAAGCCTTGGAAATGATCCTGATTCCTCCTTCTCCTCCTCCTCCTTATGTGCCACATCCTCTTCCATCATCGCCCAAAGCGATTTTTCAAGGAGGCATAGAACTGGGATAGTTACGCTGAGAACGGCGTCATTGGCACTGGCCATGTTGGTGGAGTACTCGAAACAGCACAACAATGCACACAGGTCTCGCATGGAGGCCCAGTTATTGGTGGTGAAGTGGTTCTGTCCTGCAAAGCGACTCACGCGTGCATGCTGCAGCTGTAACTCCACTATCGCCTGCTGCTGCTCGCACAGTCTGGCCAACATGTGCAAGGTGGAGTTCCACCTTGTGGGCACGTTACATATGAGGCGGTGAGCGGGAAGGACGAAGTTACGCTGCAGCGCTGCCAGGCGAGCAGCAGCAGGGTGAGAGCGCCGAAAGTGCGCACAGATGGCCCGCACTTTCTGCAGCAGCTGTGTCATATCGGGGTAAGTTTTAGGGACCTCTGCACCACCACATTAAGCACATGCGCCAGACAATGGATGTGCGTCAAACCGGCTAGGCCCAGAGCTGCTACAAGATTTCGCCCGTTATCGCACAACACCAGGCCCAGCTTGAGGCTGCCTGCTGGCATTTACCCATGGCTGTGCTGAAGTTGGTGGTGAATGTGTTACGCTGACCGGATGAGGAGGCGGTAGAGGTTGAGAAAGCGGAGTAGGAAGAGTTAGCAACAGGAGGCAAACTGAAGTGCTTTGCAATCCTCGGTGGTGGAAGGTCATGCACCAAACTACTATCTGCCTCAGGCCCAGCCGCCACTGCATTTACCCAGTGCGCTGTTAGTGAGATATAACGTCCCTGACCATGCTTACTGGTCCATGTATCCATAGTTAGATGGACCTTGGCACAGATGGCCTTGCGCAATGCACACCTGATTTTGTCCCCCACTTGGTTGTGCAGGGAAGGGATTGCTCGCCTGGAAAAGTAGTGGCGGCTGAGCACGACGTACTGTGGGACAGCCAATGCCATCAGGCTTTTAAAACTCTGCGTCTCCACCAGACGGAATGACAGCATTTCAAAGGCCAGGAATTTTGAAATGCTGGCATTCAGGGCCAGGGATCGCGGGTGGGTAGGGGGTACTTCCTCTTCCGCTCCAGTGTTTGGGAGATAGAGAGCTGAATGCTTCCATGGGACATTGTGAAGACGTTTGGTGACCCAGGTGGTAGTGTTGCTTGCCGGTCCTCTAATTGTGGGGTGGCAGGTGGCACTGTTACTACAGAGGTGGATGAAGAGGCCGAGAGGCCCAAAACCTAAACAGAAAGGGAAGCTGGAGGAGCCAGAGACCTTTCTTGGTTTTTGAGGTGTCTACTCCACTGCAGCTTGTGCCTTGCACGTAGATGCTTGTTCATGCTGGTTGTGCTCAGGTTGAGCGTGCAAACCACTCAAGTCTTGTCATCAGCACATTGTGTGAAGAACTGCCACGCTAGGGAACTCCTTGGACCTGGCTTTGGTGTGTTTGGTCCCTTGCTGCGTTGGGCAGTAGCAGGCGTACTGTCTAGGTGACGGACGCTCCGCTTTGGCACCATGCTCTCTCTTCTGCTGTGCTGGTGGCTCTGTGCGACCACCGCCTCTTCCTCCGAACTACATGGGTCACCTGCATGAGGTTGATTCCATGTGGGGTCGAGGACCTCATCGTCCACCACATCATCTTCCACCCAGTCTTCACCACTGCCCTCCTTGTCGGTCTGCACAATTGTGAAAGCAGCAGCAGTTGGCAACTGTGTTTCTTCATCATCGGAGACGTGCTGTGATGGTCCCCCAATGTACTCATCTTGAAACATAAGTGGTTGGGCATCGGTGCACTCAATCTCTTCTACTTCTGGGGCAGGGCTAGGTGAATGGCCCTGGGAAAACATGCTAACAGAGTCATCAAAAAGCAGAAGAGACTGATGCATGATTTGGGGCTCAGACTGCTTGGCTGCAGGTGCCAACTCCAATCTTTCAGCACAAGACTGGTTGGGAGACAATGTGAAGGAACTGGAGGCACTGTCAGCAACCCAATCTACTATCGCCTGTTCTGCTCCTGGCCTCAACATTCGTAGAGCCGGATTAGGCCCCACCAAATACCGCTGCAGGCTCTGTCACCTACTCGCACCTGAGAAAGGTGTTTCACTTGTGTGTGTAGCTGGCACAGATCGACCACGTCCTCTCCCTGTAATAGGAGCTCCACCAGCAGCACCACGACCGCGGCCACGTCCCTTATTTGACGTTATTCTCATATTTCTGAAATGTAGGATCTTGCCCTAAATGGGTGGTTTTTAAATACAACAATAGAAAAACACTAGCTAAGGTGTTTATCTCACACCTACAGATATGCAGGAAACGCACCAAAAAAATTATTTGCCCAAAATAATTGTTTTTTTGAATAGCACAATAGAAAACAGCATGCAAAGTGTGTATCTCACACGTACAGATATGCAGGCAAGACTGCAAACACTGGAGGAAAAGCTGTAAAATATATATTTTTGCCCTAAATGGGTGTTTTTTAATACAACAATAGAAGAACACTAGCTAAGGTGTTTATCTCACACCTACAGATATGCAGGAAATGCACCAAAAAAATATTTGCCCAAAATAACTGTTTTTTTGAATAGCACAATAGAAAACAGTATGTAAAGTGTGTGTCTCACACATACAGGTATGCAGGCAAGACTGCAAACACTGGAGGAAAAACTGTAAAATATATTTTTTTGCCCTAAATAGGTGTTTTGAATACAACAATAGAAGAACACTAGCTAAGGTGTTTATCTCACACCTACAGATATGTAGTAAACACTGAGAAACACTGGAGGAAACACTGCAAACATTTTTTTTCCCTAAATGGTTGTTTTTTGAATAGCACAATAGAAGAAAATTATACAAAGGGTGTATCTCACAGTAACATATGCAGTGCTGCTGCACTTTGATTTGTGAAGCAGGACTGACTCCTATATATTTCTCTCCCTATAAGCACAAACAGGAACCTTTCCCTAAACTATCTAATGCAGAGTATCTCACAGGAAAATATGCAGTGCTGGTGTAATATGCAGAGTATTTCACAGGAACATATGCAGTGCTGGTGCAATATGCAGAGTATCTGACAGGAGCATATTCAGTGCTGCTGCAATTAGATTTGTGAAGTAGGACTGACTCCTATCTAATTCTCTCCTTATAAGCACAATCAGGAAACTTCCACTAAATTATCTAATGTGGAGTATGTCACAGGAAGATATGCAGTGTTGGTGCAATATGCAGAGTATCTGACAGGAACATATGCAGTGCTGGTGTATTATGCAGAGTATCTCACATGAACATATGCAGTGCTGGTGCAATATGCAGAGCATCTGACAGGAACATATGCAGTGCTGCTGCAATTAGATTTGTGAAGTAGGACTGACTCCTATCTAATTCTCTCCCTATAAGAACAATCAGGAACCTTCCCCTAAATTATCTAATGCAGAGTATGTCACAGGAACATATGCAGTGCTGGTGCAATATGCAGAGTATCTGACAGGAACATATGCAGGGCTGGTGTAATATGCAGAGTATCTCACAGGAACATATGCAGTGCTGGTGCAATATGCAGAGTATCTGACAGGAATATATGCAGTGCTGCTGCAATTAGATTTGTGAAGTAGGACTGACTACTATCTAATTCTCTCCCTATAAGCACAACCAGGAACCTTCCCCTAAATTATCTAATGCAGAGTATGTCACAGGAACATATGCAGTGCTGGTGCAATATGCAGAGTATCTGACAGAAGCATATGCAGTGCTGGTGTAATATGCAGAGTATCTCACAGAGTATCTCACAGGAACATATGCAGTGATGGTGCAATATGCAGAGTATCTCACAGGAACATATGCAGTGCTGGTGCAATATGCAGAGTATCTCACAGGAACATATGCAGTGCTGCTGCAATTAGATTTGTGAAGTAGGACTGACTCCTATCTAATTCTCTCCCTATAAGCACAATCAGGAACCTTTCCCTACAGTAGCTAATGCTATGTAGATCGCTGAGTATTGTAATTCGATTTTTGAAGCAGGACAATCCTAACGAAATCTCTCACTAAAGTGACGAGCTGTGCTGTGTGCCTCTAGCTTATATAGAGGCTGGGTCACATGCTTGGTCACATGCTGCACTGGCCAATCACAGCCATACCATTAGGCATGGTTTCTAGGTCACACAAGTAAAACAAATGCTGATTGGCTGCCCTGCAGCACGCCGTTACATAGCCGAACACCGGACCCGAACCCGAACTTACAGCAAATTTTTCGGGTTCGTACCGGACTTTTGGATTTTTTGGACCCGGACCCGAACCCGAAAAATTTGCTGTAAGTTCGGGTTCGGGTCCGGTGTTCGGCTATGTAACGGCGTGCTGCAGGGCAGCCAATCAGCATTTGTTTTACTTGTTTACTTTACAGTTCGGGTTCGCTCAACCCCAATCCTAACAGGTGCAAGGTAACTGACTTTCTATAAACATTCTCTTTTACTTGTTACTCATTGACTTGCCTATCCAACTGACTTCAAAAATGGGATTGTTCTTGTTTCAATAAGCCAGTTTTCCTAAAGTGATATTAAAGGTTCAATTTTTATTAAATAAAATAATAAACATGTTATACTTACCTGCTCTTTGCAATGGTTTTGCACAGAGAAGCCTAAATCCTCCTCTGCTCAGATCCCCTGTCGCGGCTTGCTATGCTTTCACTTGTGTGTGCTCACTTCTGAGCTCTGCTATGTGTGTCCAATCAGTGTGGTTTTGCCCCACCCCTACCTCTGCTCTTTCCTCACTGGCTGTGATTGAGGAATGATGTGATTGAGGAATAATGTGATGGAGGAAGAGAGCGGACAGCTCTGCTCTCGTGCACTGTGCTGGAACAAGGTAGAGCTCAAGTAATGGGTGGCTGGGGGAGAAGCTGCACACAGAAGGTTTTTTACCTTAATGCATAGAAATATGACTTATCCTTACTTCTGAACTTTCCATGGATTAAAAAGTATGTTTTCATGGATCAAATCTCTTTAATTTTTAAATATTTGGGGGGCAAAATGTTCATTTTATATTTCTTCCTAATACATGCCTTTTCTCTTCCTCCCAAATTGCTTCCTATTAAAAATAATATGACTATGTGCTTCAATTGTGTACAATGTTCATACAGGGTCTCTGAAAAATAAAATCTCACTTAATATTTCTGGGTGAAATGTGCCTACGCTCTGCCTCCAAAACCCAATGACATTGTAGAGAATGTGATTCAGCAAATAATTTAATTAAATTTTTGTAATCGCCTTTGTTTTTGTTTTTTTAATTGGTTGAACTATGCCAACTCTCTGCCTCCCAAATTGTCTCCCATGGAAAATAAAAATATACTATTTAGGGAATGCATTCAAATTATACGTTGTATCTTAAAAAATACACTTTCATTCAGCTTTAATTGTAAAATAGGACTACTGACTCTCTCTAGGATTACCTCCCGTTAAATGTATGAGATTATTTTTTGCAAATACATACGATTTTCTTACAGTGTCTTTGTAGAAAATACATTTGTAACGGAATGGCCTGTGATACTCAGAGATGTTTGAAGGATGCGGGGTACTCCTGTGCCAGCTTCACCAATGACTCTTGGGTCTAGGGTCATCCTATCTCCGTTTTTGCAGAGCGTTGTGAAAAAACCGAGCGGGAGGTGTATTGGTAATGCACGAATTAGATACAGATATCAGAATAGTTATCTTGATTATTGCCGCACGCCTGAACCACAAAAAGAAGCCCTTGTGCCATCTCTCAAGGTCATTTTTGATCGTACTATAAAGAGGGATAAAGTTTTCGAGGATAAGCGTGATGTCAGTTGTATTCCTAGATATTTCATGCTCTTGGTAGTCCACCGAAAGATGGAGTTTTTTTTGGCGGCTGCTAGAGCACTCTCTGATAAGTTGATGTTCATGGCCTCAGATTTCGCATAATTTATTTTTAAATTGGAAATGTAGCCAAAATCGCGTGAAATGTTTTATTAAATTAGGGATAGTGATATGTGGGTTAATGAGGAAAAATAATAAATCGTCCGCAAAAGCGGCTATTTTATATTCTCTACCTTTAATCTTGAAACCTTTAATCAAACTCTCTTTGTTTATGGTTCTAATAAAGGGCTTCAGCGAGAGAATGAACAGAAGTGGCGAAAGTGGGCACCCCTGTCTCTTACTGTTCGAAATATGTACTTTTCCCGAGAGCGTTCCGTTTATTTTTAATCTGGCTGTTGGGTTTTGATACAAGGAGGCTATCCAAGTCAGCTTCTTGGGACCCAGCCCAACATGTTCGCATGTATCTAACATGTAGTCCCACGCCACGCGATCAAAGGCCTTCTCCGCGTCTGTGGACAGGAGAAGGCCCTTGATATCCATCGGAACAGCCGCGTGAATCAGCAGCAGTGCTTTGTAAATATTGTCCCTCGCTTCTTTACCTGGCATAAAGCCCACCTGCTCGGGGCCGATTAATGACTTAAGGAGTGGTGTTATTCTCTTAGCAATTATTTTGGCAAAAATGTTTACATCTAAATTGAGGAGGGATATAGGTCTGTAACTCGTACAGTCAGATGGGTCCTTGTCTGGTTTTGGGATCACTGTAATGAAGGGTGAAAGCCAGTCAGGTGTCACCTCTCTAGGGCTGGACAATGAATTCAGTGCCTTCACTAGTGGCTCTGAAATGAGGTCCACAAGGGATCTATAGTAGATAGCTGTGAAGCCATCTGGGCCTGGACTTTTTCCCAATTTTAAATGCTTAATGACACTCTGGATTTCCGTGGGGGTGATTAGTCCTGTAGTAATTAACCCTTGTAGATTCGGTGCCATTACGTCTGCAAAAGAGTGTGTATTGTGTGTCAAGTGAATAGCGTGTCGCAGAGTCAGAATGTCTGGGTAATGACTAATAATTAACTCATCTGAATGTCATTGTCTAAGAGAGAGAGTATTGAAGTTCCTTGTGTAATGTGGTGGGTGGAGTTGATTCATTGTTTATTTGGTTTTCTAACTGTATAAAAGACTGAGTTTTACCATTAAAAGTATTCATTCATTTTGGAACCAAAGAAAACAGAGCTGTGTGTCTCGTTTATTCTGGGAAATGGAATGGGTCGTGCCTGCTGGATTGTTGGAGTGTCGGATAAGCTGTCTTGGGTTGGTGGAATGGAAACGGTGGTGACCGTTACAACATTTGTAGTCATGACTCTCTGGCTTTTTCCCCATTATTAAAGTGTTACTAAACTCAGGACCCTGCATTGGCTATATTTGGTCTTCCACAGTGCACAGAATATGGAAATGCAATTATTTTAGTAAATACAGATTGCTAAATTCCCTTTCTCATCAGCAGTATAAATGCAGTCCTGTGACTTCTATCAATGTCTGGTTAAAGCTTGTAGGAGGAGTTTTCATTTTCCTCTGATTGTCCTATGAGGCTGCAGGACCCCCAGACATCTGTTTGGACCCTGTGCTGATTACATGCACCCTCCCAAAAAAAAAAACCTCTAGCAATACACATTAAACTGAGCATATGCAGAGTGCCACCTAAGGCTCTGTATTATCAGCAGATGGATTGAGGACAGTAAAAGAAGGGGATCAGAGAAGACAAGATCAAACTTTTTACACAGGATTAATCCGTTATATTCCACACTGAGTATAAAAAGCATGCTCTACTGCATATAGACTGATTTTACTGTTGGTGGCTTAGTGACACTTTAAGTAAGAGATTCTCTGCAGCAAATCTGTACGATATTTCTGCTATGTCTATGCAAATATTTAGTCTAAATTGATGTTTATTGATGAAATCTACCTGCTCTCTACCTCAGAAATAGTGGTCTACTCAAAAGGGTAAAAAAAAGTAAACTTGACCTAATTTATGTTATCTGTAATTACATTTTAAATTAAAATAGATTTTTTTTTTCAAATGTAGTCTGCCTCCTCTATATTTCAAAAAAGGTATACACAAATATAAAAGATGTACTGCAAATTTTTATTTTATTTCTTTCTTCTGCTTGGAAAGAAATAATTCCATTTTTTTAATACAATATATAGCAACCATCATTTAGCAACCTATTGGCATCTGTGTGAAATATTTACTTTTTTTCTAGATGCAATCTACTTGTTCTTCCCCTCAGAAAAAAAACAACCTGTCCAAAAATGATTAAAAGCCTAGCAGAAAATCCATGAAATCTTTAGTTATTCAGTCTGAAAAAGGCAGAAAATGTTTTTGCTTGACGATGCCATCTGCTTATTCTCTCCTTCACAAATCAAGGCCTATTTTAATGAATGCTTGAAAAGTGTGGAGCAATTCTGTTCCTAAAGGCTTGATATCTGTGGTGAAAATCGCTAACCTTTTCTCATCTTCAGTCTCCGAAACAAGACAGTCATTTTTTTACTACCAGAAGCAATGCGATTGCTTTTTCTCTCAGAAATTAGAGACTATCTAAAGTATTACATAAATCCACAAAATAAATAGTAGTAAAGACAAACACTCTGCATATTAATTAGCAAAACAACCACCTAGTGTAATTATAAAAACAATACAGCTGATGAGGTTGTCACAGAGTACTGTACATGTATAAACCACTACACTGAACATTGGATGTGAAAGTGCTCTATTCCTCTATCCCCCAAATAACTGGATTACAGGCTATCAAGTATCATCTAAAACGGTATGGTTCATACTCATCAGAGCTACATGAATACATTTTGAGCAGTGTTGAGTTTTTGTTATTACATAACAATTTTTTATTTGATGACAGCTATTATATCCAGTGCTGTGGAGCCTCAGTGGGGGCTAGATTTCCACCATCCATGGCAAATCTATACATGGGATGGTAGGAAGAGCTGTTTTTATTTTAAGCTGACAACTATTTTTCTGAACACAATAAATTGATATATTCATTATACTGTATAGATGGCCTGTTGATGGTGTGGAATGGAGACATGTCTGCTCTGACCGGCTTTTTTGGAGTACATCAATACTAACTTGTTCAATTTACAGTTTTCAGTTCAGTCTAATAATTCAAGTATTGATTTTTTTGGATGTTATCCCTTTTGGGTGATACTAGTACTGAAATGATCTCCATAACCACATTCAGAAAGGCGTGCTCTAGCACAACTCTTTATGCCACCAGCTACCACCCATCCCACACCATCAATGCCATCCCTTATGGTGAATTAATTCGTACTAGACGTCTTTCAAAAAATGGCTATAGTAGCTCTTTTATACAACAAGGCTTAGCCAGAGCCAGGATGAGACCTTTAGATCTAAGAATCAGTCTATCGATAACACATTGTTACATTTGTCATTTCATATTTTAAAATGGGGTCAGCAACCATCGATCATGATTTACCTGTACTATGGACAGGTGACAGGTAGATCCTGAAAATGTCCCCGCTTTGCTAACCCTTACTTGCATGCCGCTCCTTTTCCCCTGCCTCTGCCACTCCCATCCTCATGGCAGAGGGCAGAAGGCAGCACAGCTCAGGATGGAGGGCGGGAGCTGGCCAAGTTAACTTTTCAAGGTAACCGGCATATTGATTGGTTGCTAGGACAAAGGGCAGTCCTGGCAACCAATCACCAGCTTGTTAATATGGGAGATGCTACGCGTTACGACACCGTCACGTGTCTTCAACTGGGGACCCAGTTGAAGACATGTGACGGTGTCGTAACGCATAGGGAGTGGACGGCGTACACCTGGTGTGACGTAGGCAGGTGTTGAGACGCCGCTGCTTTGTTTACTTTACTGCTTTTACTGTTGTTTTAAATGTGAGCGCAGGTTTTTCTTATTCAATAAACCTTCCCTGTGCATTGACCACTACATTATTGGAGGCCTCTCTCTCTTTTATCTCTCCCTCCCCTGCGAGACTTCTGGCTTCACAGGTTATAGGTCCTGAGCGGCTATTAGTGGAGAGACAGGAGATATCCCATAGGAGACACCCCATAGTAGTAAGCGGAAGTAGGAGAGAAGATTCGTCGGTGATCGAGGAGGTGGATGACAGGACAGGATCCCTTTATAGGCATCTCTTATCCCACATTGAGGTGAGAGTTCTGAGAGCCCTGTGATGGATACCTACCCACAATCCCCCCTACCCTCTGAGTGGACATTTAACTTTTACATTTCCAATTTATTATTATTAATTTTGAGTTTGACAGCCCAGCATTGCACTGCTGCATACGGGACTTTTCTCTGGAAAATGATATTATCTATTTTGTCTATTTATCACTTATTGTTATACATTTTATATATCTCTATTTTACTTTTACTTTTATTTGGTAGTGTTATGCCGCGTACACACGGTCATTTTTTACGATTAAAAAAAACGACGTTTTCTGTGAAGTAAAAA
Organism: Rana kukunoris; assembly: GCA_029574335.1. NCBI lineage: Eukaryota > Metazoa > Chordata > Amphibia > Anura > Ranidae > Rana > Rana kukunoris. The sequence goes on from CM056052.1 coordinate 105,606,817, forward strand.
ACGACGTTTTTGAAACGTCACTTTTCAAAGACAATTTTGCATACACACCATCGTTTTTTCACAAAAAGCAAGGTTACGTTCACCACTCTTTTCCATTAAAGCTCGCTTCATAACTAGCTTCTGGGCATGCGCGGGTTGAAAAACGTCGTTTTGAACGACGTTTTTGCTACACACGGTGACTTTTTGTGAAACAAAAAACAACGTTTTGAAAAACGACACAAAAAATTCAAACATGTTGGAATTTTTTTTTGGTCGTTTTTTTGAAGACAAAAAACGACGTTTTGCCCACACACGATCAATTTAAATGACGTTTTAAAAAACGTCGTTTTTTTTCATCGCAAAAAACGACCGTGTGTACGCGGCATTAGTGTTTGCGCATTCCTCCCTTTAACATTTGTCTCACGTGTGTACAGTAAAACACTTTAGGTTTGCGGCACTCACTCTTTGTTTATTGACACATCATTGACACATAGGGCCAGATTCAGGTAGATGAGAGCATCTTTGCTCCAGAGTAACGCTTCTCATTTACGTTACTCTGACGACCCTTTCAGCGCAAGTACTGTTATTCACATAGCAGTTGCGCGTAAACTTGCGCCAGAGTAACGATAATGCGCTGGCGTAACCCGACGCAAGTGGAAGTGGGTGTGGTCATATGTAAATGATGGGCGGAGCCCAGAGCAGAGGCTTACGTTCAGCGCATCATCCACGGAGCATGCGCAGTGAGTGCGGCTCCACTCGCCCCCTTGTGCGCATGCTCACAACTTCCGTCGGCACCACTTTCCGGGAAACGTCAGCGCAATGCCTTCCGTTGGGCGCTTAAAAGCGCAGGCGGAAACGCCATTCCGGCGCAAAAGTAGTTCCTTTCCCCCCACCCCAGGGAAGATACTTTTGCTCAGTGATGGCTGCTCCCGCTACCCCCAAAGAGAGGAGGAACCTCAATTTTAATTCCCAGGAGGTCTCGGTCATCATATCAGCAATGGAGTCTGTTAATGATTTACTCCATGGGAAAAAAAGCCGGAAGACCAGCCGGGAGAGAAAGCAGGGCATCCTGGAGACCATTGCTGCCAGGGTGAATGTCTTGGGGTACTCCACCCAGACTGCTTCTGACATTCAGAAAAAAATTAATGACTTGCGGCGCAAGGTCAAGGGCAAGGTGGCCACCATCAGGAGGCATGAGAGGGGCACAGGTGGTGGTCCCCCATGTCCTGTCAGCCTGACCGCAGAGGAGGAGGTGGTCGCACGCTGCCTGGACAGGGAGCAGTTGGAGGGGGTCCCTGGATATGACTCCATGGAGGAAGGCTCCAGGACAGGTAAGTGTTTTTTATCCCCTATTTGGTGTGTTGCATGTGGGGGGGGGAGGGTACATGTGCCAAGTGTGTGGGACCACCAACATGTGTCTTCTTTGTGTCATCCACAGATGACGGAGCTGGGCCATCATCTCTTGGCAGCCAGTCAACCCCAACCTCCCAACGGGATCGTGATGATGAGCCCCTGGGTGCTGAAGAGACCGAGGTGGAGGAGAGTGCCCACACCACCTCTGCAGAGGTGGTTGTGGAGGAGCCTGTCCCTGAACAGGACTTCATCTTATTGTTGGAGGAGTCCTCCTCTTCAGCAGGGCCCTCTGTCATCCCCTCCCCCATCCTCAGTAGCCCCTCAAGGGCGACTCCATCCCCACGGGGACAACCTTCTCCTGCCCCCAGGAAGGCCACCCGGAAGACCAGGGGTGTGTGTGATCTGGTCGAGGACCAGGTGGTGTTGGACCACGCCAAGCAGACCCAGCAGATGGGGGAGATTGCTGGCCACCTGGACCGGGTCGCTGACAGCCTGGGCTCCATGTCGCAGCTGCCCAGTGGTGTTCAGAACCTTGTTACCAGCCTGGGGGAGGTGCAGGCTGATGTACGGCACCTGACAGCAGCCGTACATGCCAACACTGCTGCCATCCGTGAAGAGGGGAGGCAGCGGCAGCGTGACCAGCGGCATCAAGTCACCCGCCAGTTGAGGATGCAGGCCCAGACTAACCTCTATTTGAGCCGGATTGCAGTGGCCTTGGAGGGCATGCAGCCAACAGGTGCCCGGAGTGGCCCACCCGGGGAACAGCCTCCTCAAGATGCCCCCACACCCCCACCACCACCCACTCCCTCCAGGCAGCTGAGGAGCCAGAGAGTGCCCCCAAGGAGGAGCCCCCTTCCTCCCAGATGAGGGTTTTTTTTTAATTTGGTTTATATTTTTATTTTTTTTATTACTCAGGTTATGAGTTTTTATTTTATTTTCTTGCTCAGGTTATGAGATTTTTTATTTCTTTTGAACTGCACACGGTCAGGAGTGCAGGGGACAGTGTGAATGGTGTGTGAATGTGAGGGGGTGGCACTCCTGACAGTAAGGGGTGTCACCCTCGGCCGTGGTGGTGAAGTTAACCCCACGGCTGTATGAATGACGTGTGAAAGGTGTATGAATGGACAGTGACATCATTGGGGCCTTGACGCTGGCGTTGCTGCTCCCAAGTCCTACATGCTGGACTTGGGCTAATCCAATGCGATGTGCATGTGGTGTGTGTGATCTAGGGACATCAGTGGTGTACACGCGTGCATTGTCCGTGTGATCAATGTTTTGGTTTATTGTCCAAAGATGCCTACGGCGAGGACCCTCCTGACTGCTCTTCCATCAGCAGACTGGTTCTCCTCTGGCAGGTGGGGACTGTGTGGGTCGGGGGTCAGGTCATCACGCATGTCAATCTGCAGGCCTTTTCTCATAGCAAAGTTGTGCAGAATGCAACATGCAGCGATGATCTGACACACAAAGGTAGGGGAATACAATAGGGTCCCCCCGGACTTATCCAGGCAGCGGAAACGGGACTTCAGGAGCCCGAATGTTTGCTCCACCACTGCACGAGTTTTGATGTGTGCTTCATTGTATTTTCTCTCTCCTCTGGTTTGGGGGTTCCGGAAAGGAGTCATTAGATGGGGTCCCAGTACATATGCAGAGTCACCTGTAAGGGAAAAGACAGGAGGATGTTAGTCATGCATGTGCCACTTCTGATGTGCATCACGGGAGGGGATAGTCATGCCTGACTCCCATGTCACTCACCAACCAGCCAGCTGTCCCCATACATGTTCTGCTCGAATTCTGCTGGGATGGGACTCTGATTGTATATGAAGCTGTCATGGCTGGACCCGGGGTGTTTGGCACGGACTTGCCATATGAGGCGTTGGGCATCGGCTATCACCTGTACGTTGATGGAATGCCAATGCTTCCGATTGCGGTATATGTGCTCTGTGGCACTGGGGGGCTGAAGGGCCACATGTGTGGAATCAATGGCCCCCACAGTGCGTGGGAATCTGGCAATGCTGTAGAAATCTGTCATTGCCTTCAGCCGCAGCTCCTCAGTGGTGGGTCTGATGAACTGGTTGGACATGCGTCTGAGGATTGCAGGGACAACCTGGTGCACACATCTGCTTATGCTAGATTGTGACATCCCAGCCACCACTCCACTTGTACGCTGGAATGATCCACTTGCAAGGAAATGAAGTGTTGCCAGTACCTTCACCAGTGGCTGCACTGCTTGTGAGCGGTGTGTCTTGCTGGTGATGTCACCCTGCAGGGTTGTGGTTAGTTCAAGTATTGCATCTGGGCTGAATCTGAAGAGGCGATACACCTCCTCATCACCCATGCCAAAGAGGTTCATACGCGTGCGGTATATCCTCTCACGTGCCCGCCTCCTCCGTAGCGAGGGACCCAGTACTAGTCTTAGGACCACGAGTGCCCCCGGCATGTTGGCACACAGAGGTGTTGTCCTTTCAAGTGTGGTTGTTCAGCTTGCTAGTTTCGTCGGTAACGCTGCTGTAGCTGCTCTCCTGCTGACCTGTGACCGTCTGGAGTAAAGATAAAGCAGCCTTTTGTAGAAATAACTTTGCGCCAGACGGATGAGATACGCGCGGCGCATGTAGCCAGCGTATGGTGCTAATCCGTTCGTGAATTGGGAAAAATCCCTCATTTGCATATTTGCAGGGGAAATCAATAGGCGCGACTGATGCGCCAAGCGAAATTAAGCGCTGACGATACTCTGGCGTCGGAACGTTCCGCCGGTCGCAAATGGCCCGTTATTGGGCGCATCTAGTTTGGTGGGTACGGGCACATAGAAACGACGGCGCATCTTCACAGTTACGCGGCGCATATCGAAATACTCCAGCGCAAGTGTTGCTGAATCTGGCCCATAGTAGCGCAGAAGCTACCCGACATAATAAAGTAAAGTAGACACCATTTTTTATTCCAGATGCAATATGCCCATTCCATCACTAACAAATTGTGACCTATCTACAAAGGCTTAAAGGGGATGCAAACCCTCCATACACCCAGTGAAGTGAACAGCCTTTAGATGATACACAGGAATGAATCAAATTTCCCTACATAGGGTTTTCATGTATATCTGCTGTCTTCACATTTATATTGGGTTTAGAATGTTCAGATCATGTTATGAAGTCTGATGTGATGAGTGTGATGTCTGGGCATACAGCCAATATAGCTAAAATTGCTGATTGGAGGAAAGGCACATGCCCCCTCTCCACATAGGCAGAGACTCTCAGATGTGTTTTGTAAGGCCGCGTACAGCCCGATGAGAATGGTCAGATGGACTGTTTTCATCGGTTCACCGCTGAAGTGGCCTGATGGTCTGATGTGCGTACACACCATCAGTCCAAAATCTGATCGGGTCAGAACGCGGTGACGTAGAACACAACGACTTGCTGAAAAAATGAGGTTCAATGCTTCCAAGCATGCGTCGACTCGATTCTGAGCATGCGCGGTTTTTGGTCCGATGCTTTTGCATACTAACCATCGGTTTGGTCCGATGGTCAGGCGTCCATCGGTCTGATTTTAAAGCAAGTTTTAAAACTTTGGTCCGACGGACGACGGTCCGATGGGCCCTACACACGCTAAGTTTGGACCGATGAAACTGGCCTTAAGGCCAGTTTCATCAGACAAAACCGATCGTGTGTACGCGGCCTTACAGGTCCAGCTGCCTGCTAATCAATTTATAGCAACCTCCCCCAACAGAAATGTCAGACTGCTTTTATCTAAGAATTTGTCAGAAGTTATCAGGCTGATAATATAGGAACAGGAGAGAGCTACAATATTGGACTTAGCTCTTTAAAGAGAGATAACAAAATACTACAGATATATGTGCCCAGCTCAAATTTCATGAATTCACAATAATATCAGTGGTGCTAAACTATAAAAGTTTAGTCTCATAAGTTTCTATATCTAGACACTCATTTTTAATTTCTAGATGTAATATGCTAACTCAATTGATTGATACAGAGGCCTGTGCATACATGCTTAATATCTGTAATGCAAATTTGTAACATTTCTAATGTGCTTGCTCTCCCTCCGAAATTGTGTGCTGCAAATCTGTACAATTTTCAGTCTTCAATCATTTTTTTTTTTACTTTTTAGACACAATCTGCCTACTCTCTCCCTCTGAATTAGCAAACTATCTAAATGCTTCATGAATTTGCTGAACATATGTACTATTTTTCAATCTCCAGTCTCCAAAATATAGAAAAAATTAAATTGATTTGCTCTCTTGTGACTGGAAAATTACACTTAATTTGACTTAGTTACATAAAACACCTGCCTAGTTTGTCTGTCTTCCATTGTGTCCTAGGGAAAACATTTACATAGGGTGCAGTTTGTCTGTAAACTATTTCTGGCTCTTTACTTGGCATATTCTTTTTGGAATAACATTTGCCATCTATTCCTCTAACATAGTAGCCAAGTACAAATGCTTGCTTGACATGTATCAATATGTATTGCTGCTGTCTTCAAATTATTAATAAATCACCTATCTCTTTCTCTTTCATTGCTACCCTGGGCAGCATTCAAACTGCTTACATATTCTCCAACCACTGTGTCATATGTTCTACTGTTGTCTCTGAAACATGAAACATTTTTTAGTTCACCTAAACAACTCCCTAATCTCTGTAGTGTTTTTTTTATGATGTGTTCTAGTGAACTCTGAGTTGACATTTCCTTAAACTTTGTACACAATACTATGTAATACTAAAAAGAAAATCACAATCTATGCTATGTTTAAGCTTTATTTTTTATTTATTTTATATTTATTATTTTATATTATTTATTTTTAATATATAGTTTACAATATTGTCTTTGATGCTTCCGGCACTCAATTATGGTATATAAAGCAATCTTTGGCTTTGAAAAAAGTACCTAATACATATTCTTCTGAGGTAAAATGAATCATATTTAGTTGTTTCTGCTGTTTGTAAGTCAAGGAATAACGTAAAAGTAAAATAAGTTATTACACGTGCAATTTCTGTGATGCTCCAATGTCCTTGAGAATTTTAATGTCCTATGAAACCACGTACAACTGTTTTGCATCCTCTAAGCATGTAATTTGAAGGATTGTTATTTTATTTCCAGTGTTGTCCTTAAAGCAGCCTGAAATTACCCTCTTTGTGCAAAGGATGTGTTTAAAAGATTTTCATCTGTACATGTCTCCCAGGCTACTGTTCAGCTCCCCATGCGTTTTGATGTAGCCATCCCCTGCATATTAGCCAGGAAATTGGCCATTATTAATTTCTGAGATTTGGCTCCCCTTTATTTCAGTGGGGTTTGGAAGCCAAGCTTCAAAAATGTTTGCCAAACCTATGTCAAACCAAACCTTGGTACATTCGGCTTACACCTACTTTGGAATAATAAACTGAAGATTTCCTATACACAATATTTCTCTTTCTCATGAAGGATTCAAATTTAAATTAAACAAATTGTGCTCTATTCTCTGACACTAGTTCCTTTGGGTTAACTTCCCTACTGAAGACTTTGATGAGAAATGTAATTACAGTAACAGATGTTATATTTAAGACAAATGCAATTTCTGGCCATTTGATTAAATAATCTGTTAATGTCAAAGCAAATCAGTAGACTACAGGTGCCTCTGGGAAAGGTCATACAATATCAATAGCAAATTTCTACCAAGCAGAATCAAGAAATGGCACTGGCTGGAGTGGTAGAATGGCCATCTGTTGTGACTCTCACAATTAATGCAAGATTAAATGTCAGTTAGTGCTTAGTTCATGAAGTCTTTGCTTTGTTCTACAAGTTCTACAAGGTGCTCCTGCAAGGTTTCTGGTACAGTACTAGTAAGCAATGAAATCCACAGACAATATAGCTACTAGAGGAAAAGTGACCATTTGCAAAAAAACTAAAAAAAGAGGCAAGGTGGTGACCACTGATTATTACAAGGAAGCTTATAGACAACTATTAGAGCAACTGTCAGATACAAATACCAATGTACAACTTAAAGGGGACCCAACAGAAGGATTTAAAAAGAAACTAAAAAGTTTGGTATCTTGGGTGGAGTCTGTATTGGGTTGGGATATGGGAGGATAAATTGGGCCCAGCCTTTTCTATCACTCCTATTTTCCACCACTTGCCCAAAGTACACAAAACATATAACAACATAGGTGAGAGAACTGACATTGGACATATAAGTATCTGCAGCCCCTTGAGACTAGACTGTTTTTGAATCTCAAAGATACCCAACATACCATCACGCTCAGTGCCGAGACAAGGTCATCCCGAGCCCAGGGCGAACATGCCAAACTGGATTGTGCATGGGTTAAATGCTCAATAACGCCTAATACATTGAGAACATTGGACAAAGGCAAGTGCATTTGGAGTGATTGTCTGATAATCTGATCATAAGTACACAGCTTTCAATAGCTGTTACAACAGTTCATGTGAAAATATCACAAAATAGGCACAAAAAAAGTTCTTGTAAGATAACAAAACAAACAATTTATATGTAATTAGTGTGGTATTTGCACAAAAAAAATCTGCACATGCTCGAAAATGAAAGAATGCATTACAATACAATTCTGTCTAATGGGAGTTTTTGTAACTTTAATAACCTTTTTTTTCAATATGAGACTAGCATGAAAAAAAAAATTGTCCAATATTCTCATTTTGTATATGGGCCTTTTATTCTAGGAGCAGAGGATTACGGTAAAACCACTTAAACTGGTACACATCCAATTTGCATGACAGGAGACTGTGACGTGCTCTCAATGGAGCCTGTTCACACGTCTCTGGGGTGGCTGTGGAGCGAATTGCACAGTTGTCCTGTGCATCTTCTGGTCTGTTTAAGGTCGTAAATTAAGCCCAAAATTTGGACCAAAATCAGACCCGAAACAGTGAACAGGGACACACCGGACCCCTGCTGTGAGCCGCTCCACACAGCAGTGTGAATTGAGCCTAACAGATTCATCCATCCACACAAGAGGTGGATGTATAAATCCCCTTTACTGAGACGTATTCTGGCAGTGGGGACTCTTCTCTGTCAGAATACACTGATCAGCGCTGGAGCTGATTGGCTACAAGCCACTGATAAAACAAGTTTTTCCAGCAGTCCCATTCTACAGAAGCTGATCTGACAGGAATTCAGCTGGTCCCTGCTAAACCGAGCAAATTTTGATCCGTGCTTTACCTTATTCCTTGCTCCAGTAGGCTTTCTCCAGTGCTGTGACTGGTCCTTTGGAGCTCCTGGGTAAATTGTAAATGACTGTGTTTACACTCCAGCCTCATCAAACCATACAGGGTTAATGTTCCTGTATGGTATGTGATGATGCTGAGGCCTGGGTGGAGGGGGAGAGCACTGCAGCTGGCTGGAGCAAGTACATGCTTCCCCCCAGCACTGCAAGGGTGGACGTTTACACTTTGTTGGGCTGCATCACATCACTTGCTGTTTTTGGTCAATTCTTTGAATACGTTAGAAATATAGATGAATGAAAAAAAGATGACAGCACTCCCAAGTTGATGCAAAAAAGGGAAGATTTATTGCAGGAGTATAAACGCATATACAAAAAGTAATGACATGCAAATGGCAGGGGAAAAGGTGACATGTTTCACACGACTAGCATGCTTCATGCTAGGTTTTGACGAAGCACGCTAGTCGTGTGAAACGTGTCACCTTTTCCCCTACCATTTGCTTTTTGTATATGCTTTATACTCCTGCAATAAATTTCCCCTTTTTTGCATTGACTTGGGAGTGCAGCCATATTTTTTTTGGACTTACCAACAGAAGAAGAAAGGTGTAGTACTATATTATAGAGTTGTAATACTATAGTATAAGAAGCCAATTTCTAAAAATCCTATACAAAAGAAAGACACCTGGTAAGAGCTATACAAAAGGGCCAAATTAGTTGTTTGCATATTTTTTCAGAGATGCTGTGATGTGAGGAATGTAGAGATTGCATACAGATATGCTAAAAGTAAGGACAGAGGCCCAGATTCAGAGAGAATTAGATTAGCGTAGAGTAACAGAAATACTCTACGCCGCCGTTTTTTACCTGGCTCTACGTGGAATCCCGGTAGATTTTGTCCAGTAAACGACGGCGCCGTAGAGTATTTCTCCCGGAGCAAGCCATCTATGCGAGTAGGGGGCGTGAAGCATTTAAAATAGGCGCGTTCCCACGGCGATCGAACTGCGCATGCTCCGTTCAGAAATTTCCCGCCGTGCATTGCGCGAAATCACGTTGTTACGTCATTCGTTGTTTGAGTAGCGTTGTTTACGGACATTTCTATTCCCGAACGACTTACGTAAAAAAATAAAATAATTTAATTTGACGCGGGAACAACGGCCATACTTAATATGGGCTACGCACCGTTAGACCAGCAAAAAGCTGGTCTAACAGTACGTAAAAAAAAAATAGACGTAAGCGATTGCGAAGACCGCTCGTATCTTCGTGGATCGCCGTAAAAACTCATTTGCATATCCGGACGCATGAAAACGACGCAAACTCCTCCCAGCGGCCGCAAAAATATCGCAGCGTAGATCCGAAGGCTTACGAAGACGTAAGCCTCTCGGATCGAAGCCCGAAGCCGCCGTATCATGGTTTGAGGATTCAAACTAGTGATACGGCGCGCGAAATTTGAAATTACTCCTGTCTAACACCAGTTAGACAGGCGTAATTGCTCTGTGAATCTGGGCCAGAGAGTCTATTATTTAATACCAATGGAAGAATGTTATTTAGGAAGTCAGGGAAAGGTGTAAATGAGTGTAATCCCAGCAGAGATCTCCAATAAATTTAGCATCAGGTTTTATGTTATTAAGAAGATTATGAAAGTGTACAAAAATCTCCTAAATTGACTCAAAATGTATACTTTTTTAAGTAAGAAGATACCTGATGTTGTAGTTGCAATTTTACTGGGGAGATGTCAAGACTAGTGTTGAGTGGAATACGCCATATTCGATTTCGCGATATTGCGCGAATATATAGAAGAATATTCGCGAATATTCGCTAATATCGAATATTCGTGATATTTTATCCAAAAAAAAATTTGCGAAATTTCGCTAATGCGAAAATGATTGCGAAATTCTCATAAACGGAGATCATTTCCTGTATTACTAAACTAATATGCACTAAACACTAACTCTACACTAACTCTACTTAAAAGAAAGGCGAATAAGGGGGCAAAAGAAGGGCGGAGAAGATAATCGCGCAATATTCCTATTGCGCGATTATCTTCTCCGCCCTTCTTTTGCATCAGAGACAATCAGAATAACTCGAATATTCGGCAAAAGGAATATCGCGCAATATTCCTTTTGCTGAATATTCAAGTTATTCTGATTGGCTCTAAAGCAAAAGAAGGGCGCATCAGAGCCAATCAGAATAACTTGAATATTCGGCAAAAGGAATATTGCGCGATTATCTTCTCCGCCCTTCTTTTGCATCAGAGCCAATCAGAATAACTTGAATATTCGGCAAAAGGAATATCGCACAATATTCCTTTTGCCGAATATTCGAGTTATTCTGATTGGCTCTGATGCAAAAGAAGGGCGGAGAAAATAATCGCGCAATATTCCGTTTGCCGAATATTCGAGTTATTCTGATTGGCTCTGATGCAAAAGAAGGGCGCATCAGAGCCAATCAGAATAACTCGAATATTCGGCAAAAGGAATATTGCGCGATTGTCTTCTCCGCCCTTCTTTTGCATCAGAGCCAATCAGAATAACTCGAATATTCGGCAAAAGGAATATCGCGCAATATTCCTTTTGCCGAATATTCGAGTTATTCTGATTGGCTCTGATGCAAAAGAAGGGCCGAGTAGCTGATGCGATTCTTTTATGTTGCCGAAAATTCGCAATGCGAATTTTCGGCAACATAAAAGAATCGCATCAGCTACTCGGCCCAGGGTCTCTCTCTAATCATACCAGCAATGCTTTTAGACGTCGATGGAGATCACTAGGATGTGATCTGTTTTAAAAATAAATTTGAAAAACTACGAATATTCGCCATAGCGAATATTCGCCGCAATATTCGAGTTATTCGCGAATACTCGAATATGCAATATTCGTAGCGAATATTCGCAATGCGAATATTCGTGAGCAACACTAGTCAAGACGTACATGTATGCAGAGCCTGATACGATGAGGGTGGCCTTTTGCACAATTTGCTGTCTGAGCACCTCTGGAAGTTGAGACAGGGACTAGAAATTGGGAGTGCTAGTGTTAGATGATAGGGGCAGTGGTGGCCCGTCTATTAGGGGCACACAGGGCCGTCCCCTATCAATGCATCCGGCCCAGTAATCTACATAAAGGGCACCAGGCTATGGATTCCAATGGGGGATTGAAGCCCCGCACCCCTAACCACCCAGGGGAGGGGTTTGTTTGCCACCCCCTCCCCCCAAAAAAACAGCTGCCACTGGATAGGGGTACCACTGGTGGTACACTGTGAAAATGCCAAGTTTGATTCATAAGCTGGGTCCAGTAACAGCTGAACAAGAAGGCACCAAATCAGATTCAGCAACAAGAAGAGGTTTATAATGTGCAACAGTGACATACAAAGTTTATGGACAGAATCATGGTCAGAAGTCCAGGCTGAGGTTGGTATCAGAGGAGGACAGAAAGCATGTGTCAATAACAAGGTCAATCTAAGTTTCAGGATCAGGAACATAGGCAAAAAGATTGCAAGACCATTCAGCAATGAATGGGAGAACACTCTTATCACATTGGCCTCCACCTGATATGTGACATTCCCAACATTTTCAGTGATTTTTCTCCCTTAACTTCATTTTTTCCCTTCTGTCTTCCTCACCCTTACCCCTTTTTCTCCTCCTCCTTCCCCTACCTTCTTCTCTCCCCTTCCCCCTCTCTCCCCCCCTAAAACCCATCCAGACCCATTTTCACTTTTCCCCTTCCCTCTTCCCCTCTATTCTCCTCCTTGCCATTATTCCCCACTCTTGTTTTTCTACTTTTTCTCCTCCTTTCTCTCTTTTCTTTCAGTAAAAAAAGTGCTTTTAGATAGGGTTTAAAAGCGTCAATATATGTATATTTTAAGTGGATGTTAGAAATAAATATATATATATTTTTTTTAATATTTAGATGTTGTTTGATAGTGGTTGAGATTTCATCTATATATTTTTATTGTCCATATATTTATGGATTAATAGAACTGGTCCCCTTGAGGGCCCATTGACAACTTTTTTGAAATATGTATAAATACTCATATCTCCCCACATTCTCTTGCTCTATGGTTAACGGTGTAGCAGCCTCCTTAGCACTCCCCTAATTACTTACCTGAGCCCCATATATCTCCAGTGATGTCCACGAGTGTCTTAGTTGTCAGGGAAACTCCTCCTGATTGACTGAGACACAACAGCAGCGCCATTGGCTGTCAATCCAAGTCAATCAGCCAATCGGGGGAGAAAGGGGGCAGAGCCAGGTTGGGGCTCCATGTCTGAATGAATACTGGGAGCTCTGACTCGGCTCTGGTGCCCCCATAGAGAGCTGCAAGCTGAGGGGGCACACAATAGGAGGGAGGGTCCAGGAGAAGCAAAAAGGCACCCGAGAAGATAAGGGTCCTGTCACGATCCCCATCGTGTCAGGCAGACGGCCAGGCGTGGCCGTGCTCAAGGTGGCTTAGGGTGGAATTGAACCTGGGACCTCTTTGTTACCAGCCCAAACCCTTACCTCTCAGCCACTGTTGAATTAGAAATTCATGTTGCTTTCCAGCTATGGTGGTGCTGAATGGAATGTTCACCTTAGCTGGATTTCATTACCTTCCACACCTGAGATTCTTGCTACAGCTGACACAGCTTAACCAGTTAGCCAACCTATAAAGCCCTACCTCACTTAGAGAGCAGGGTCAGTTCATTTTGGTTTGATCTCCCTGTCTGTGCTAAAGCAAACTGCTTATATATTAAGCTCCTTGACTGACCCCGGCTTTTGACCCTTGGCTTTGCTTTCTGGACTGCTGTTTGCCTGAACCCTTGACCCGGCTTGGACTTCGGATACCTGTGACTTCTCCAACACCTGACCACGGCTTGTGACCCGGATTTATCTCTTGCTTTCCCTATTGCGAAAGGACGCCTGCTGTCCTGAGAACCCCTTTCACGCCACCTCGCTGTACCCGCTCTGAACCTCAGTGGACACCACAGTTCGCTCTACACCCCCTCCGGGACCACCAGCATACCAGGCTTTACTCTCCTAACCGCAAGTACCACATACTATAGTCTGTGCTTGTAGATTTGTAGTACTACCTTGTGTGTATCTGAGATACAATCCTGTTTTCCCCTGTGGTAGTTGGTTATAGGGGAATAAGCTTCTGCAGTCTCTCAGTTGGTTATTCACTAGAGGTTGTGATGAATTAACCCCAATCTCTCTGATTACTCTGAGTGAGAAGTGGTGGTTGTATCTGAGAGACCTCTATAGTTTAAAAACCAACTGTATACTGTAGTTGCGTAGCAGGGATGTTACAGGTCCAGAATGCTCTGTGCAAAAGCACTGCACAGAAGAGGTAAATAAAACATGTTTGTTATTCTTTACAATCACTTTAATACCCAGAAGTGCTGTGTGTCCTCAAATGTTCTGTAAAGTAAAGTTATTTTGTGCCTAGCGGAAAAGCAGTGCACAGCTCCCAATTATGGTAGGTGGACTGGTTTGGAACAGAGGAGCACACCCCAGGTCTAGTAGATTTCCTCAGGCAGTGTTGAGACAGCAGATACCGTATCAAGTATCGGGATAACAGAGTATTCCTTGCTAACAGAAGCAGTCATAAAAGTTACAGTACACAAAACTTTATCTGGAATAGAAGTGACATACTTATATATGCTTCATAAAGTAACTCTGGGGCAGTAACGTCACAAACTTGTCTAGCAGTAGAAATAGGTCAGATTTATTCAGTGTCCCATTTTCTTGCATTTACAGCATCATACATCTTTTGCAGGACACACAACATAGTTTGCAATGTTGGGGACATGTATTAATGCAAAAAAAAGTTTTAAAAACGGGCGTTTTATCGGGAACAGTGATTTTAATAATACTTAGTGTGAAAACAATAGAAGTGAAATATTCCTTTAAATCTCATACCTGGTGTTGTCTATAGTATGCCTGTAAAGTGGCACATTTTTCCCAGTTTAGAACAGTCCCGCAGCAAAATTACATTTCTAAAGGAAAAAGTCAATTTAAAACTACTCGCAGATATAATGAATTGTCGGGTCTCGGCAATACAGATAATTAAAAAAAAAAAACGGCATGGGTTCCCCCCTTTTCCATTACCAGGCCATTTGGGTCTGGCATGAATATTAAGGAGAAACACACACCAAAATTAAAAAATAAAATATTTTACATTTTGGCACAGGGTTCCCCTTAACCACTTGCCTACTGTGCACCTACACCCCCTTCCTGCCCAGACAAAATTTTAGCTTCCGGCAATGCGTCGCTTTAACCGACAATTGCTCCCAAACAAAATTGGCATCCTTTTTTCCCCACAAATAGAGCTTTTGGTATTTGATCGCCCGTGCGGTTTTTATTTTTTGGGCTATAAACAAAAAAAGAGCGTACATTTAAAAAATAGGGAGCTGTGGTGGCTAAAAGTGATTGGCACTGCGCTGACAAGCCGTTCACCTCTGCAGCCAAGGGTTCGGATCCCGGTCTCGGCTACATGTGAATTGAGTTTGGTGGTCTCAGCCCGGCTCCCGGTGGGTGTGCTATGCAAGGTACGCCTGTGCTTAGTACGACTACCCCCCCACAAAAACCACCACACTTGCACGCACACGAAATTGGAAGAGAGGCGAAGGACCTATGGGGCTGGCTGGGTGGGCTAGGCCCCCTCACTCCCTCATAGGGGGAGTCCCTCTGCCCTGTTGGGGTCCCGTTGGGCCCCAGTTGGGCTCGCAAGTGGAGCAGATAGGGCGGGGTGAGTGGGAGGCCCCCCCTCACACCCACCATTGCCACCGAGGGCATGGAGAAGGATAATGATTGCCTCCGGAGGGAGGGTCTGCCTACTCCCAACTCCGGCAGTCCGGCTCCTCTCTCTCGAGTTCACGCACAAAAAATACACGTAAAAAAAAATAATAATAATAAAAAAAAAAAAAACACAATATTTTTTAGCTTTTTGCTATAATAAATATCCCATTTAAAAAAAAAAAATACATTTATCTCAGTTTAGCCGATACGTATTCTTCTACATATTTTTGGTTAAAAAAAAAATTTAAAATTAAAATCGCAATAACCGTATAGTGACTGGTTTGCGCAAAAGTTATATTGCCTACAAAATAGGGGACATAATTACATTTTTTTACTAGGAATGGCGGCGATCTGCGATTTTTTTGGGGGGATTGTGACATTATAGCGGACACATCGGACACTTTTGACACATTTTTGGGACCATTCACATTTATACAGTGAACAATGCTACAATGCTACAAGGCGTGCGCCCCCTAGCTGCTTTAAATGACAGGACATTATATGACGTCCTGTCAGAACAACAGAGCATTCCGCCCGCCGTCATTTGACGGTGGGCGGGTGTTAAGTGGTTAAAATCCATTACAGACCTGAATTGTTTGGTATGGATTTTAAGGGGAACCCTGCGCCAATTAAAAAAATGGCATAAGGCCCCCCTCAAAATCCATACCAGAACCTTATCCGAGCACACAACCTGGCAGCATGCAGGAAAAGAGGGGGGAATGAGAGAGCGCCCACCCCTCCTGAACCATACCAGGCCACATGCCCTCAACATGAGGGGATGGGTGCTTTGAGGCAGGAAGGGCTCTGCACCCCCCACCCCAAAGCCCATTGTCCCCATGTTCAAGGGCCTCATCCCCACAACCCTTGCCCAGTGGTTGTGGGGGTCTGTGGTCTGTGGGCAGTACCATTTTAACAAGAGAACGCCCCGATCCCGCCCCGATCCTGCCCCTATGTGAATTGGTAATGGGTACATTGTACCCCTACCATTTCACCCAAAAAAATGACAACAGTTTAAAAAAAGACAAGAGACAAGTCCTTTATTAAAAAAAAAAAAAATACAAATTTCCAGCGATGTAAATCCATCTCGCTTTTTTTTCCTCAGTCCGGTGGTGCGAGATGGATTTATATCACTGTAAATTTGTATTATTTTATTTTTTAATAAAGGACTTGTCCCAAGCTGTCTCTTGTCTTTTTAAAACATTTTGACACTTTTTTGGTGAAATGGTAGGGATACAATGTACCCAATACCAATTCACATAGGGGGGACTGGGATCTAGGGTTCCCTTGTTAAAAGGGGCTTCCGGATTCCGATAAGCCCCCCGCCCGCAGACCCCCACAACAACCAAGGGTTGTGGGGATGAGTCACTTGTCCCCATCAACATGGGGACAAGGTGCTTTGGGATGGGGGGATGCAGAGCCCCCCCACCTCAAAGCACCCATCCCCCGTGTTGAAGGCATGTGGCCTGGTACAGTTCAGGAGGGGGTGCTCTCTCGTTCCCCCGATTTTCCTGCGACCTGCCAGGTTGCGTACTCGGATAAGGGTCTGGTATGGATTTTTGGGGGGACCCCTACGCCATTTTTTTTTTTAACAAATTGGCGCAGGGTTCCCCTTAATATCCATACCAGACCTGAAGGGCCTGGTATTGAATTTGGGGGGACCACCATTCAATGTTTTTTTTTAATTTTGGTTCGGGGTCCCCAAAGGGCCTGGCAATGAATTGGGGGGGGGGGGTCCTGTCGTTTCTTTCAATTACTTTTATCTGTATTTATGAGACCCAACAATTCATTACAGCCGAGAGTAGTTTTAAATGACTTTTTTTTGCATTGATACATGTTACCTGGCGCCGGACCTAGGTCCCCAAACACTTTTTATGCCAATTATTTTTGCCCCATATTGACATAATAGCATTCCATCACATCCCAAACGTGCTCTATTGGATTGCGATCTGGTGACTGTAGAGGCCATTGGAGTACAGTGAACTCATTGTCATGTTCGAAAAAACAGTTTGAGATGATTTGAGCTTTGTGACGTGGTGCATTACCTGCTGGAAGGAGCCATCAGAAGATGGGTACACTGTAGTTATAAAGGAATGGACATGGTCAGCAACAATACTCAGGTAGGTTGTGGCATTTAAACGGTGCTCAGTAGGTACTAAGTAGA
Organism: Rana kukunoris; assembly: GCA_029574335.1. NCBI lineage: Eukaryota > Metazoa > Chordata > Amphibia > Anura > Ranidae > Rana > Rana kukunoris. Next base: position 105,624,240 of record CM056052.1, read on the forward strand.
CATGTGCATTTGTTATCGTCCGAATGCAATTCCGTCCAAATTTCAGGAATTTTCGTGTTCATTTTAACAAAACTAAAACGAACACGCAGAATCCGAAAGATCCAAAATAAATAAAAAGCTTTATTTTTGTATCCATTATATTTTTCCTATTGTTGCGATAACAGTTCGACATAGAGAGAGAAGATTCGAGATGATGGTGACAATAGTAAAAGAGCTGTTACTTAGTGGTCGCTGGTGGAATGGGTGGTGGAAGTAAACTGGTGATGATGATGAATGTTATTGGCTGATTGTAACCAAAGAGGAGGAGCAGTAAAATAGCTAGAAATAAATACACACGTACAGCCAACTTACTTTCACTTACGATTGCTAGCAGAGAGAGAGGCACACTGAATCATTTCAGATAGAATCATGTCAGACAGAATGTGGAGCATTTCGACCGGAAATGTACGGTCATGGTGTTGTACAGTTTAGCTACTTTGTCAAATCTTCTTGGAGCATCCGAGAGACACCATAAGCCTTCATTTGACAGATTCAACCTTAATTAATTTAGATTTTTGTACGAATGCATTTTTTAATGAAACAAAATGCATAAAAACAGATTTCGAAAGTAACTAAATCAATTTACTTTTCAGACGAAACTGAAATTATAAAGAAATATATTTCAGTGTGAACATGTTTAATACTAAGGGGCTCAAAGTGTGGCAAGAAAATTTCCCCCATACCAATACACCACCAGCCTGAACCATTGATACAAGGTAGGATGGATCCATGCTTTCATGTTGTCTACACCAAATTCTGATCCATCCATCAGAATGGCGCAGCTAAAAGCGAGACTCAGACCAGACAATGTTTTTCCAATATTCTATTGTCCAATTATTGTGCGTGTGTGCAATTTGTAGCCTTAGTTTCCTGTTCTTTGCAGACAGGAGTATCACTGGGTGTGGTCTTCTGCTGTTGTAGCTCATCTGCTTTAACCACTCCCATACCAGGCACTTACGCACCTTCCCGCCCAGGCCAATTTTTAGCTTTCAGCACTGTCGCAATTTGAATGACAATTGCGCGGTCATGCTACACTGTACCCAAACAAAATTGGCGTCCTTTTTCCCCCACAAATAGAGCTTTCTTTTGGTGGTATTTGATCACCTCTGCATTTTTTTTGCGCAACAACTAAAAAAAGACCGACATTTTTGAAAAAAATACGTTTTTATTTTTTTCTGTATTTTTTTTTAAATAAATAGGTTTTCTTCTTCAATTATGGGCACTGATATGGCGGCACTAGTGGGCACCGATGAGGTGGCACGGGTGGGCACCGATGAGGTGGCACTGGTGGGCACCGATAGGCGGCACTGGTGGGCACCGATAGGTGGCACTGGTGGGCACCGATAGGCGGCACTGGTATGCTGCACTGATGGGCACTTATAGGCAGCACTGATGGGCACTCATAGGCGGCACTAATAGGCGGCACTAATGGGCACTTATAGGCGGCACTGATGGGCACTCATGGGTGGCACTGATGGGCACTCATGGGCACTAATAGGTGGGCGCTGGGCATAGATGGACACTAAGAGGTGGCACTGATGGACACTGGGTGGCACTGATGGACACTGGGTGGCACTAAGGGGTGATACTGATGGCATTGCTGGGCACAGCCAGTGCCCATATTGCCAGTCAGTGCCCATTTGTGGGCACTGATTTGCATAATTTTTTTTTTTACTATTTGTACTCCCTGGTGGTCCAGTGTGTATATCCGAGGGGGGGCGCCGATCGGCTCTCCTCTACTCGCGTCTATTAGGTGAGTGAGGAAGAGCCGGTCAATGGCTCTTCCTGTTTACATCGTATTCAGCCGTGATTGGACACGTTTGATCACGTGCTAATGAGCCTCCGCCAGGGACTCGTTACCGAGATCGGAGATGCAGGGTGTCTGGGTGTCAGGGCGCGCACGCCATGAAATCCTGCAGGACGTCAATAGACGACCAGTCAGGATTTCAGAACCACTTCCCGGACGTCAATCTCCTATTGACCGGGCGGGAAGTGGTTAAGGTTCAATGTGTTGTGCATTCAGAGGTGGTATTCTGAGTAGTTGTTAGAGTTACTGTTGCCTTTCTATAATATAAAAACAGTCTGCTCATTCCCCTCTGACCTCTCACATCAACAAGGCATTTTTGTCCACACAAGTGCTCACTGGATATTTTCTCTTTTTCTGTAAACCCTAGAGATGGTTGTGTGTGATGCGCTGGTGGGAGAGAAAAAAATCTCCTGCCAGCAGCATCTTTGGAGCGGTGAGAGGAGCGGCATGTATACCGCTCCTTCACCGCTCCTTCCCATTTAAAACAATGGGAAACCGCGGCAATAGCGCCCGCAATGTGCCTCTGCAGAGATGCATTGCGGGCGATATTAACCCTTTATCGGCCGCTAGCGGGGGTTAATACCACACCCCTAGCGCCCGAATCCCGCGGCAAATCTGACGGTATTGCGCCGCTATTTTTAGTGGCGCTATACCGCCACCGCGCCTCCCGCCCCAGTGTAAAAGGGGCCTTACTTGGAAATACAGTTTGTGTGTCTCCACTGACTCCCTACCTGCTTGTTTTTGTGACTACACAGATTTCTGTTCCTTGAACGCTATCAAGTTTCTTCACCCCCAAAGTTCACAAAACTCCTAGATGTGTTCAGCAGACCCTGCTACCTATTACAATCTTATTCAAAATCAATATGTCATAAAGAAGCTTTTTTAATGTTACAATTATAACAGGTTCCTATCTGTACAATTTGTAATTTGTTATAAACATGTTTTGCTCTTTAGAAATCCCTCAAACCCAGGAAGCATAAAGTATCAAACTCACCCAATGTTCTGGTCCTTGAGACTCCCCCATATCACTCAAATCTTCCCACAATTACCGTCTTCATCTGACAGAAAGGTCAAACTTTAATTATCCTGTTTGGAATGTGATTGCCTGCTGTGGTAAAACAGTTCATAGTTCAGACAATTTGACGGTGCTCTCATTATGTCAATGCTACACTGAACTGCCATGTTTCATTTAGGCAACTCAAAGTCACTGGCCCAGATTCACAGAGCGATTACGCCTGCGCAACTGGTGTTGCGCGTGCGTAAGTCTAAATGTGCGCGTGCGTTTAGATGCGCGCGATTCAGAAAACGATTTACGCCAGAAATCTACTTTTTTTTTGTCCGGCGTAATTTCGTTAGACAGACGCATCCGTTCGCGCAAAAATGCGCTAGACACACCATTGATTTGCTAGTCAAATATGCTAATGAGGGAGTTGCGGGGATCCACAAAAAAACGCAGTTGCTGCGCAGGCTACGTGATGTGCGCAACAGCAAAATGTCCTGTCTAAAGTTAGAGCACCTAAAAGCTGGTCTAAATTTTGAAAAAACTTCTACATCTCACAGAAAGCAACACCGTTACTGAGGAGCAGACCACACACACGTGTTGCACTACAATTTGACTGCCAACATGCCAGGGGCATCGTCGCTCATAGCTGCACTAGTGAATTTAGATGACCAAAGAAGGAGGAGGGCACAGAGGATGGCACGGAGGATGGCACAGGAGAGGGTATACCGCACACGCATAGACCTCTTTGGCATGAGTGATTCTGAGGTGTATCGCATCTTCAGATTCCCCCCTCATGCCATCCTGGAATTAACCACAACCCTGCAGGAGGACATCAGCAGCCCAACACATGACACCACCCATGACACCCATGACAGCTACATATACAATCAGAGCCCCATCCCCACAGATTGCGAACAGAACATGTATGGGGACAGCTGGCTGGTTGGTGAGTGACATGGGTGGCAGGCATGACTGTCCCCTCCCGTGATGCACACCTCACAAGTGGCACATGCATGACTAACATCCTCCTGTCTTTTCCCTTCAAGGTGACTCTGTATATGCACTAGTACCCCATCTCATGACCCCATCTCATGCCAGCGCACATTATGCATCTTTGCACGTTAAACACACACATTAATCATGGCACAATGAGAATGCATGCATGCACACCACTGTGGTCCCTAGCACACACACCCCACATCCTCATCACATTGGATTGGCACCAGTCCACCATGCAGGACTTGTGAGCTGCAACGCCACGCCACGGCTCCAATTATGTCACTGTACATTCATACACCATTCACACAGACCTGGGGATCACTTCTCCACCACAAATGAGGGTGACACCCCTTTTCCCGCAGGAATATCACCCCCACATTCCAAAATCATACACAAACAGAACCAAAAAAATTAAATAAATGACGAGCAAAAAAAAAAAAATGCCCAGCAAAAATATAATTTAAACAAAATAACAACAAAGAAAACACATAAAAGACAAAAATCACTCTGCAAAACAGTCCCCAAATATCTCAAAGACACGTCACAAACAAACAAAAGCACCTTGCTGTATAGGAAGGGATACAAAGGGATGTACTTTTGCAAAGGAAGTGCATTTGTGTGTGTCTATTTATGCTGTCTGCGTAGTTCACAAAGTTGCCCTAGTCCATTTCCAATTTCACTGATTGCGCCGCTCCCGAGTTGTGAGCATGCGCACAGCGGAGCTGACCATGGTCTCCTTCAAGCGCGCATGCGCGAGCCGGCCGGCCCTTCATTTGCATGGGGTCACGGCTCATTTCAATGTAACACGCCCACGTCCTTCCCAATTTGTATTACTCCTCCTTACGCCTCTGGAAAAACGTTACGTATGCGCAATTTCCTGCGCAAAAGCTACGAGAATAGGGTGATTACGCGGCAAAATTGCGCAAGTCTAACGTAAAGGCGGTGCGCTACGCCGGTCCAATAATGCGCAGATGTACGTGAATCTGGGCCACAGTCTTTAAATACAACAATGTAGTTGAATTTCTGGAGCCTGTACTATACATTTTGCTCATATGAATATGTACACACTCTAATCTCTGTTTTAAAGTCTTCAGTAAAGGGGTTATCTTCTTACCACAGTTTTTACTTTTGCCTTTCTTAACCACTTGCCGACCGCCACCAGTACATAGGCGTCGACAGAATGGCACGGCTGCGCAAAGCAATGTACAGATAGGTTGCTTTGAATTTGCCACTGCCAGCGTGCGCACTCCCCTGCTGCGAGCTCAGTGACCGTGCCCGCGGGGCCGGATCGTGTCACGGAGCTGAGGAACGCAGAGATGCCTATGTAAACAAGGCATTTCCCTGTTCTGCCTAGTGACAAGACACTGATCTACTGCTCTCTGTCATCGGGAGCAGCGATCAGTCTTGTGTCAATGGTAGTCCAGCCCCCACACAGTTATAATCACTCCCTAGGACACACTTAAACCCTCCTCACCCCCTAGTGGTTAACCCCCTTCCCTGCCAGTATCATTTACACAGTAATCAGTGAATTTTTATAGCACCGATCGCTGTATAAATGACAATGGCATCAAAAGTGTCTGATGTGTCCACCACAATGTTGAAGTCACGATAAAAATCGCAGATCAAATAAATAAAAAAGTAATAATAATAAAAATGCCATAAATTATCCCCTATTTTGTAGGCACTATAACTTTTGCACAAACCAATTAATTTGCGCTTATTGGTTTTTTTTTACCAAAAATATGTAGAAGAACACATATCGGTCTAAAATTAGAAAAAAAATATGTTTTTTTTATATCTTTTTGGGGGATATTTATTATAGCAAAAAGTCAAAAATATTGCTTTTTTTTCAAAATGTATACTTTTTTTGTTTATAGCGCAAAAAATCAAAACTGCAGAGGTGATCAAATACCACCAAAAGAAAGTTCTATTTGTAGGAAAATAAGCACGTCAATTTTGTTTGAGAACTACGGCGCAATTGTCAGTTAAATCAACGCAGTGCAGAATCGCAAAAAGTGCTCTGGTCAGGAAGGGGGTAAATTCTTCCGGGGTTGACACTCTACTGAGCCTGGTAAAGCTAGAAGAGGTCCCAGGTGTAGTACATCTTGTGATGTTAGACAACAGGGTTACCATACAATATGTATTATTTGGCAAAATACTGTACAGCTGAATTTTGAGTAACCAAAGAATATTGTAGTCTGATAGAATGCATATAAGAAGGCAAAACAAACTTAATTATGATACAAAACAATGGCTTATCATAGATTCAACTAAATAGAACCCCTCTCTTACCTACATGAGGTCAGTGTAATAGATTTGTTTAGGTTCTTAAAATGTCTCAGGGCATATGGCCCCTCATTAGTTTCTTTAACCACTTCAGCCCTGGACGGATTTACTCCCTTAATGACCAAGCTATTTTTTGCGATACGGCATTGCGTCGCTTTAACTGACAACTGCGCAATAGTGTGACACTGTAATGCACTATAGTAAAAAAAGTGTACATTTTGAAAAAAATATGACATTTTTGACTTTGTGCTATAAAACATTTCCAAAAAATGTATTCATCAGTTTAGGCCGACATGTATTCTGCTACATATTTTTGGTAAAAAAAAATCAAATAAGAGTATGTTGATTGGTTTGCGCAAAAGTTATTGCATCTTCAAAATAGGGGATAGATTTATGGCATGTTTATTATTATAACTTTTTTTTACTAGTAATGTCGGCGATCAGTGATTTTTAGCAGGACTACGACATTGCGGTGGACAGATCGGACATCTAACAGATATTTTTGACACTTTTTTTGGGAACCAGTGACAATTATTACAGTAATCAGTGCAAAAATATGGGATTGGTACCCTGGTGTCCACAGGTTGCGAGTCCTCTCTCTCCCCTATTGCACCCTGCAGAATTAATGGGTCTGGGCCTGGTACAGGAGAGCTGGTGATAGCCCCATGTAGGCAGCCATGTGCCTAGGATTTAAGGTTGGTTGGGGTCACACTTATGCAAATTGGATGCTGGTTTCCCCACATCCAATTTGCATAGCAGGAAATTGTGACTGGCTCTCTATGGAGCCGGTTCTCACATCTCTGCAGTGTTCTAATGTGAACCCTAGCCTCAATGTTTCAAAAAGTCCTTCAAGTGAGATGAGCTTTTGTACCAGGCACTCCTCCGTACACATCCAACACTACAAATATTTAGGCATTATAACTAGGGTTGTCCCGTTACCGATACCAGTATCGGAACCGATACCGAGTATTTGCGGGAGTACTTGTACTCCCGCAAATACCCCCGATACCTAAATAGAATACTTGTCCCGCTGCCGCCGCACACGCCGCAATGAAAGCCGACATGGCTGCATATGTGGGGGACATGGCTGCATATGTGGGGGACATGGCTGCATATGTGGGGGACATGGCTGCATATGTGGGGGACATGGCTGCATATGTGGGGGACATGGCTGCATATGTGGGGGACATAGCTGCATATGTGGGGGGACATGGCTGGAGGCACATGGCTGCATATGTGGGGGACATGGCTGCATATGTGGGGGACATGGCTGCATATGTGGGGGACATGGCTGCATATGTGGGGGACATGGCTGCATATGTGGGGGACATGGCTGGAGGGACATGGCTGCATATATGGGGGACATGGCTGGAGGGACATGGCTGCATATGTGGGGCATATGTGGAGGGACATGGCTGCATATGTGGGGCATATGTGGGGGGACATGGCTGCATATGTGGGGGGACATGGCTGCATATGTGGGGGGACATGGCTGCATATGTGGGGGGACATTTAAAAAAAGTATCGGTATTCGGTATCGGCGACTACTTGAAAAAAAGTATCAGTACTTGTACTCAGTCCTAAAAAAGTGGTATCGGGACAACCCTAATTATAACATAATGCTAACAGGTGTGAGACATTTGGGGTTGATTTATTAAAGGCAATCAGGCTTTTCACTTTGTACGGGAACATGCACTTTGCAAGAGAATTAGCCCCGGAGCTTAGTGAATGTGATGAAGTTTCATAGTACAAAAAAATACTCAATCATGTTTAGGGGAATTAAAAAACAAAAAATAAAAAACAGCATTTTTGCTTGTACATGATTTGATGATGGAATTAGTCAGCACAGCTTCATTTACTAAGCTCTGAGGCAAATTCCCTTGCAAAGTGCAACTCCCCTCGCATTTTTGCCTTTAGTAAATCAACCCTTTGATCTCTGTGTATAACCCAATAATAGCAAATTTGTAAAAAGCAACTAAGGGAATTAATAAAAAGCCTCTCTGGACTATTTCACACCTCCCAACATTTTAAGATGGGAATGGGGGACACCTACTGGCAAACATATGTAGGCATAGAACACGCCCCTGCCACGCCCCCTTAAAGGAGAATTAACAAAAAAAAAAGTTAATTAACTTCACAAGGGGCTTTTTTTTCCACTACTATTCCTTTATATTGTCTTTTAAAATTTACAAATGCAGCAATTTAGAAATTGGATGAAATGTTTAGCACTGGGAGACACTTTATGAAAGATAAAAAGTGCATTTTATATACCGTATTTATCGGCGTATAACACGCACAGGCGTAAAACACGCACCCTAACTTTAAGATGGAAGTTTCAGGTAAAAAAAAATCCACAGCCCCCTACGTGTAAGACGCAGGCACAGTTTGTGCTCTATTTTCAGGGTAAAAAGGTGAGTGTTATACACCAATAAATACAGTACATCTATATAGATCAGACCAACAAAGGGGACAAATGAGGAGGAAAGCGGGACAGGGGGACATCTGTTCCAAATCAGGGACAGTCCCTCGAAATCAGGGACAGTTGGGAGCTATGCTATTTAGAAGTCTTTCTTTCTGGAGTTGCAGCTACAGACACTGACTCCTATCACCTGGTTTGGAGACACCTTCTTTAAAGTCACTGAACCTAACCGTGCAACTTCTTTCTCATTTCTTTTATTCCTGTTAGTATAGTTCTTTATTACTAAGAACATTTAGCCAGGTACAAAGGAGTGCTTGAAAGACATGAAACAGTTTAAACTTCCAAATGCTTTGACATGATTTAGAAACCTTTGTGAAGTCTGAAGGACGTGGGTACAAAAACTAAAGGCTTTTCAGTGCAGAGGATTAGAGAAATAGTCATTCTGTGGTACAGCAAAGGCAAAGAAGGTTTGTTGTGAATATACTGGGAGAATCTACAGGCGTGCTGCACATAACAGCATTCTTTCAAAACTAGGAATGAAAAGTATGTTTCAGAGAAATTAGTTCTGGGCACACAATATGCCAGACAATTGCATGGACAAATATTACATCAGAATGAGCGAAAGGTAAAATACTGAGAATTTAGAAAGATAGAAAAATCTCATACTTAAAGAAGAAAATGATTACACTATTACAAAACATATTTGTTTTGCTGCAAGCGATTGGGATTATAATATATATATATATTTATATATACACTATCATGTGGTTTGTGTATACTACTCTGTGTGTGGTCTTTTATGCATTCTCCTACCCATTACCACTTTGAGGTGCTGTGCAGTAAAGGACTGTGGAGGTGATGGAGTCAGTGATATCCTGAGTGGTGGCCCCCCAATCGGATGATTTCTGCATAGTTAATCTCTTATCATTTGGAGATCATTACTATTTGGTAAGGGAACTGGAACATTTGTCTGTGAGGTGGTTTGGGATTTTTACACATTGATATTCATCCTTTTCAAGATTTCACACTTGGACTTTTATATATTTCTCTTTGAAGTTTACATCTTTGTTATTCATACGCGAATTATATGTTGTGGGGCTGTTTTTTTTTATCATTTATTTGATGCACATTGTTTATTATGGTTTAATATGAGTTAACTTGTTCTTTTTTTTTTTTCCCACATCAGTCACGACCCGGGGACCACCTCGTTGGTCCAGCTCACGGGATTTCCGCCCTTCGCTTTTCTCCATGGGTTCCTCCATGGTCTTCGCATCATTTGTGGTTTCTTATTTGCTATTTTAATTTTTCTATCTTTTTTTTTTTTATATATAAATTTACCTTTATTTTCTTATAAGAAAGGCGTAATTAAATATTAAACCAAAAAAGAGAAAGTGGGATTTTCCCCCATCTGCCCCCCCCCCTCCACCACCATCTCGGGATTCCACTCCCCCTTCTAGCTTGGTATCTAACTGGTTTTAGGTCCTATTACCTCCTTGCCAACCTCATATCACTCGTAGATTTTCGGCAAAACTCCAAGTTTTTTTAAATTCTTTCCAGGCTGCCCATTTTTCCTGGGTGTTTTTATTGTCTTCTTCCCACCTATATTTCAGCTCTTCCCTCCTATATGTTTCCTCCACAGAGTCGATCCATTCCCAAACCTGTGGGCTTTCAAATTCCCTCCATTTTTTGTGAATCAGCCGTTTGGCTGCGTTCAGGAGGTGCGGTATCAAAGATCCTTTGTATTCTTTTATATTTTCCATTCCCCCGTGGAAAAGGACCACCCATGGATCTTCTTCTATCTCTTTTTTGGTTATGTCTTTAATCAGTATCAAAATTTTCTTCCAATAACTTTTAATCTTAGGACATTTCCACCATATATGGGCCATGGAACCACTGGTTGGACATCCCCTCCAGCAGTTTGCCGACTGTCCTTCTCTATACTTACTAATTTTGTCTGGGGTGTTGTACCAGCCAGTGATGCACTTAAAATTCATCTCAGCCGTTCTTATGTCGATTGCTGAGGAATGGGTCAGATTGATGATTCTATCTACTGTGGTTTTTCCCCTTTCTATTTCCAATTCCCTTCCCCATTTGTGAATATACGGGGGTATCCCAAGCTCTTCCGCCCCCAATATGAGTTAACTTTTTCACACACATATTTTTGTATTTGTCACTACAGAGATATTGGCTTTGCGCACCTTTCAGAGCAATTAAACATCTAAGGATTGGTAAGCTGCAATGTATTCCATTGTTCTATGGGGTTAGATATGCTTTCACGGCTGGGGCAACAGCAAGGATATTTTTTTTTTCCTATTTTTTGCAATTGGGCAAATATGTTTTAGGGGTAACAGTGGGTTAAGAGTTAAGGGCTTGGGTAGTGTTGGGTCACAAAGAACGTGATTTTTAAAAACTGCAGTCATTTATTTAACAGGATAGATTCATTGTAAGTAACATGCTGTATGTTAAATAAATTATTTTCTAATAGTTAGTCTTAGACTGCAGAACAAATAAAAGGTGAAGAAAGGGTTCAATCCCCCCCCCCCCCCCAAAAAAAAAAAAGCTTGTAAGAATTATCTCAATGATTTATTTTTAATCCCCTCTGTAACATTTTACAGAGGGGTGGGTTAGATACAATTGCTTATTTGGAAGACTAATAGATGATAGATGGTAAAAAGATGTTAATACTGTAGATGAGAGCAGGAAAACATTAGATACAATTAGTTGGTTTCATGTCATGTAAGAGCTCTGAATGGTGTATGCCCCCTTTTTACACCTTTGTGCTTTTCCTGCTCTTCACACTCACTTCTCCCCACGTTTTTCCTTTTGGTAAGATTTATTTTCTGCAATAATGTGTATGCAAACCCTAACAGTGAACTTCTCTTATCTCCATCCCTTTAGTCTTCTAAGTTTAACATTGAAAGTGTTTTGTTATATCTGCTTGATAAGTGCAAACAACTCGATAGCTGGGGATATTTTGTATGCCATATGCAACACCTCCTACATTTCGAGGAAGCAATATTTCTTTTTTGACAGATTTACAAAATTACATTTGCAGATAATAGGTGAGTCTTAATAATATTATATTACAAAATGGCTTGTGTAGCAATTATATGCCGTATTTTGTATTTTTTTAATTGCTACAAATGAAGAACAATGACAGAGCCTAATTAACAATGGAATGTTTAAAATGTAGGAAACAAGAAAAGGGCCACCTAAGTGCAGTATTAAAATCATCAATTTAATTTCAAAGGTTAAAAACACTCACAGGAAATCAATCAGAAACTCATTTGTCATTGGGATGGTAAGGTCTGCCACTCGTCTTCATCCTGCTGGTGCCGCCTGGGGTCTAGATTGCTGGAGATGTAGAAAATAAGAGGAATGGACACCCTGTGACGTCACCAGAAACAAAATAGAGGGCTGGGAAAAACAGTCCTGTTTTTCCCGGCCCTCTATTTGGATTCTGGTGACGTCACATCTGCCGGTGTGTTCCACACAGGTCAGCGGGGACTTCTTGACTCCACACAGAGTGTCCATTCCTCCTAGTAGGTGAGGTTGAAAAAAGACACAAGTCCATCAAGTCCAACCAATGTGTGTGATTATATGACAGTATTACATTGTATATCCCTGTATGTTGTGGTCGTTCAGTTGCTTATCTAATAGTTTTTTTTAAACCATTGAGACCACCGACTTTTTGAAGGGAATTCCAAATCCTTGCTGCTTTTACAATAAAGAACCCTCTATGTAGTTTAAGGTTAAGTATCTTTTCTTCTAATTTTAATGAGTGGCCACGTGTCTTGTTAAACTCCCTTCTACGGAAAAAAAAAAAGATTTATCCCTATTGTGGGGCCACCAGTATGATATTTGTAAATTGAAATCATATCCCCTGTCAAGCATCTCTTCTCCAGAGAGAAGAAGTTCAGTGCTCGCAACCTTTCCTCATAACTATTATCCTCCAGACCCTTTATTAGCTTTGTTTCCCTTCTTTGTACTCTCTTTATTTCCAGTACATCCTTCCTGAGGACTGGTGCCCAGAACTGGACAGTATACTTTAGGTGCGGGCAGACCAGAGTCTTGTAGAGCGGATGAATTATCGTTTTATCTCTGGATTTAATCCCCCTTTAAATGCATGCCAATATTTTGTTTGCATTTGTATTTTTGCCACCCAAATGCATTATTTAAATGTTTTCTACATCAAACCTCATTTGCCATGTAGCTGCCCACCCCATTAATTTGTTCAGAACTTTTTCAAGGTTTCCACATCCTGCGGTGAAGTTTTTGCCCTGCTTACCTTAGTATCGTCTGCAAATACAGAGATTGCACTGCTTGCCCCATCCTCCAGGTTGTTTATGAACAAATTAAACAAGATTGCTCCCAGCAGAGAACCCTCGGGGGACCCCACTACGCACCCCTGAACATTCTGAGTACTCCCGATTTATCACCACCCTCTGAACTCACCCCTGTAGCCACTTTTCAATCCATGTACTCACTCTATGGTCCATGCCAACGGACCTTATTTTGTACAGTAAACGTTTATGGGGAACTGTGTCAAATGCTTTTGCAAAATCCAGATACACCACATCTACGGGCCTTCATTTATCTAGATGGCAACACACCTCCTTATAGAAGGTTAATAGATTGGTTTCGCAAGAACGATTCTTCATGAATCCATGCTGATTACTGCTAATTAAGGATGAGCCCGATGTTCAAGTCTAACAATTTGGGGTGTTCGCGGCAAATTCAAAAACCGCGGTACACCCTTTAACTTCTTGAGGCCCGCGCTATAGCCGAATGACGGCTTCAGCGCGGACCTGAAATTCCAACAGGACGTCTTTTGACAAGCGCGCAGCGGGGAAATTCTAAGCTGGCCGTGTCCCTTGGACACAGCAAATCACAGATCGCGGTGAACGGCCAATCAGAGTGGCCGTTTGCTATGCATATGTAAACATATGAGATCATCTCTCATGGTCGGCTAACACAGAGACAGCGTACTGTCACTGTCGGAGAGAGGAGACACAGATCGGTCACCTCCCCCAGTCACCCCCCTCCACCTACAGTTAGAACACTATGCAGGGAACACATTTAACCCCTTCAACACCCCCTGGTGTTAACCCCTTCAATGCCAGTCACATTTATACAGTAATTAGTGCATATTTTTAGCACTGATCGCAGTATAAATGTGAATCGTGCCAAAAATGTGTCAAAAGTGTCCGATGTGTTCGCCATAATGTCGCAGTCCCAATAGTAAAAAAATAAATAAAAAAAAATAATAATTATGTCCCGTATTTTGTAGGCGCTATAACTTTTGCGCAAACCAGTAGCTTATTGTGATTATTTTTTTTTTACTAAAAATATGTAGAATACGTATCGGCCTAGACTGAGAAAAAAAAATGTTTTTTTTTTTTTTTAATTGGGCTATTTATTATAGCAACAAGTAAAAAATATTGTATTTTTTTCAAAATTATCACACTTTTTTGTTTATAGCGCAAAAAATAAAAAACGCAGAGGTGATCAAATACCATCAAAAGAAAGCTCTACTTGTGGGGAAAAAAGGATGTAAATTTTGTTTGGGAGCCACGTCGCACGACCGCGCAATTGTCAATTAAACAACGCAGTGCCGGAAGCTGAAATTTCACCTGGGCAGGAGGGGGTATATGGGGGGTATATGTGCCCAGTAAGCAAGTGGTTAAAAGTCTATGGGAGAAATCAAAAGTGCCAATTTTAAAGGCTTATAAGCATGGTTTTGTCTTAAAAAAAAAAAAATTGGGGACCTGGGTCCTGCCCACGGGGACATGTATCAATGCAAAAAAAGTTTTAAAAACTAATGTTTTTCGGGAGCAGTGATTTTAATAATGCCTAAAGTAAAAACAATAAAAGTGAAATTACTTTAAATTTTGTACCTGGAGGTGTCTATACCTGTAAGGTGGCACATTTCCCCCGTGTTTAGTACTGTCCCTGCAGCAAAATGAAATTTCTAAAGGAAAAAAGTAATTTAAAACTGCTCACGCCTATAATGAATTGTCGTGTCCCGGCAATATAGATAACAGTCATTGAAAAAAATGGCATGTGTTCCCCCCAGTTCATTACCCGGCCCTTTGGGTCTGGTATGAATATTTAAGGGAACCCCAAACCAAAATTAAAAACAATTATTATGTGGGGGGTCCCCCCAAATTCCATACCAGGCCTTTCAGGTCTAGTATGGATTTTAAGGGGAACCCCGCACTAAAATAAAAAAATGGCATTGGGTTCCCCCCAAAAATCCATACCAGACTCTTACCTGAGCACGCTACCTGGCAGGCTGCAGGAAAAGAGGGGTGACCAAAGAGCGCCCCCCCTCCTGAACCATAACAGGCCACATGCCCTCAACATGGGAAGGATGCTTTGGTGTCCAAAGCACCATTTCCCCATGTTGATGGGGACAAGGGCTTCATCCCCACAACCCTTGATTGGTGGTTGTGGGGATCTGCAGGCAGGGGGGCTTATTGGAATCTGAAAGCCCTCTTTAACAAGGGGGAACCCCAGATCCCGGCCCCCCTATGTGAATTGGTAACGGGGTACATTATACCCTTACCATTTCACAAAAAAGTGTCAACATTTTTTAAAAACACAAGAGACAACTTGGGACAAGTCCTTTATTAAAAAAATAAAATAAAAATCTAGCGATGTACATCCATTCCCGACCCAACTATACTGAAAACAAAAAGCTGCTACCGATACCTCATAGGAGATTCCAGTCGAATGACCCTACACCAATCGTGACAGCTCCTAAATAGCTGAGGGCAGGGCCACCGTGACGTACGCGGATGACCTCCCCCCCTGGGTTTCCTGCGGTTTCTCTGTGGCGTCAGATGGGGGTCACCTGTGATGTACACGGATGACCCTGCCCCATCTGACGCCACGGTGGAAACCTGTGGTTTCCTGCGGTTTCCCCGTAGCGTCAGATGGGCCAGGGTCACCCGCATGCATCATGGGTGGCCCCTCCCTCAGCTATTTAGGAGCTGTCATGGCGGACGTAGCATCATTCGACGGGAATCTCTTTTGAGGCATCAGTGGCGGCTTTTTTTCCTGGTATCGTGTAATGGTATGGATGCAATGTAGGGGTGGGATCTGGAGTTCCCATTGTTAAAGGGGGCTCAACTCCGATAAGCCCCCTGCTGGCAGACCCCCCACAACCACCGGGCAAGGGTTGGGGAGATGAGGCCCTTGTCCCCATCAACATAGAGACATGGTGCTTTGGACCCAAAAGCATCCTCCCCATGTTAAGGGCATGTGGCCTGGTACGGTTCAGGAGGGGGGGCGCTCTCTCGTCCCCCCTCTTTTCCTGCGGCCTGCCAGGTGCATGCTCAGATAAGGGTCTTGTATGGATTTTTGGGGGTAACCCTATGCCTTTTATTTTTTTGGCGTGGGGTTCGCCTTAAAATCCATACCAGAGCTGAAGGCTCTGGTATGGATTTTGAGTGGGACCCCTACGCCATTTTTTTTTATTTGTTAAAGGGTTCCCCTTAATATCCATACTAGACCTGGTCTGGTAATGGACTGGGACTGGTGAAGGGTCTGGTAATGGACTGGGGGGGACCCAATGCATTTTTTTTCAATGACTTTAATCTGTATTGCGGGACCCAACAATTCATGCCCAAGCAGTTTTAAATTACTTTTTTCCTTTAGAAATATAATTTTGCTGCAGGGACTGTTCTAAACACGGGAAAAATGTGCCACTTTACATGCATACTATAGACACCCCCCAGGTACTAAATTTAAAGGAATGTTTAACTTTTATTGTTTCACGAAAAAAAACACGCAATTTTTTTTTACATTTTAGTTTGAGATTCCCCTTAATATTCATACAAGTCCCAAAGGGCCTAGTAATGGACTGGGGGAACCCATGACATTTTTTTCAATGACTTGTATCTGTATTGCGGGACCTAACAATTCATTAAAGCCACGAGCAGTTGTTAATGACTTTTTTCCTTTAGAAATTTAATTTTGCTGCAGGGACTGTTCTAAACACGGGAAAAATGTGCCTACACGAAATTTAAAGTAATATTTCACTTTTATTGTTTCACTTTAAGCATTATTAAAATCATTGCTCCCGAAAAAACTTTTTTTTGCATTGATTCATGTCCCCTGGGGCAGGACCTAGGTCCCCAAACACGTTTTATGGCAATAACTTGCATATAAGCCTTAAAATGAGCACTTTTGATTTTTCATGTTCGTGTCCCATAGACTTTAATGGTGTTCACCTGTTCAAACCAATTTTTTGTCTGTTCGCAAGTTCTGGTGTGAACCAAACTGGCTCATCCTTACTGCTTATGATACTGCTCTCATTACTAAAATCTTGTATATAGTCCCTTATCATCCCCTCCAAGAGCTTACATACTATTGATGTTAGACTAATTGGTCTGTAATTCCCAGGGATTTATTTTGGGCCCTTTTTGAATATTGGTGCTACGTTGGCTTTTCTCCAATCAGCTGGTACCATCCCAGTCAGTAGACTGTCAGTAAAAATTAAGAACAATGGTCTGGCAATTACTTGACTGAGTACCCTCGGGTGCAGGCAATCTGGTCCTGGTGATTTATTAATGTTTTTTTTTTTTTAAAGTGTATTTTTTGTGCGTGAACTCGAGAGAGAGGAGCCGGACTGCAGGAGTTGGGAGTAGGCAGACCCTCCCCCCGGAGGCAATCGCCATCCTTCTCCATGCCCCTGGTGGCAATGGCGGGTGTGAAGGGGGGCCTCCCACTCACCCCGCCCTACCTGCTCCTCTTGGGAGCCCAACTGGGGCCCAACGGGACCCCAAAGGGGCAGAGGGACTCCCCCTATGAGGGAGTGAGGGGGCCTAGCCCACCCAGCCAGCCCCGTAGGTCCTTCGCCTCTCTTTATTTTAGGAGACCGCATGGCCAAAGTGCATGTGTTTTAAACCAATTTCGTGTGCGTGCAAGTGTGGTGGTTTTTGTGGGGGGGGGGGTGGGTGTACTAAGCACAGGCGTACCTTGCATAGCACACCCACCGGGAGCCGGGCTGAGACCACCAAACTCAATTCACATGTAGCCGAGACCGGGATCCGAACCCTTGGCTGCAGAGGTGAATGGCTTGTCAGCGCAGTGCCAATCACGTTGAGCCACCACAGCTCCCTGGTCCTGGTGATTTATTAATGTTAAGTTTCCCAAGTCTAATTTTAATTCTCTGTTAACCATGGAGGTGCTTCCTGTGATGTGTCATGAGGATAGACACTGCAGTTTTGGTTACTGAAGCCCCTTGATTCCCCAGTGAAGACTGGGGAGAAGAATAAATGCAATAACTTCACCATCTCCCCATCCTTTGTAACCAGATGTCCTTCCTCATTCTTTATGGGGCCAATATGGTCTGATTCAATGGGATTTATTGGCTAATGCCCTTATTTAATATGCTCTTAAAGCAAACCCATCTATCCTCCTTGTTCTTTGTTCTAAGATTTTATCCCATTTTTTGCCTTCTAGCAAGGTTCGTAGTTTAAGGAACTTGGCTCTTTTGAAATTCAGAGTCTTTGTATTGCTTATGTTTCCTATTTGTGTGATTTACACTGAAGCCAATTGACCTGTGATCACTGTTACCTAAATTGCCCCATATTTTCCACATCCGTTATCAGGTCTGTATTGTTGGAAATTAGTAGATCCAGTAATGCTTTATTTCTAGTTGGTGCGTCTACCATCTGACTCATAAAATTGTCCTGCAAGATATTTAGGAACTGGCAAGCCTTAGATGTCTGGATAATTAAAATCCCCCATTATGATAACACTTCCCGTCCTTGCTTCTAATCTAAATTGTGATAGGAGATCTGTCTCGTTCTCCTCCCTCAGGTTAGGGGGCCTATAGCATACTCCCAGTATTATTTCCCCCTTAGCTTTATTTCTTTAGAGCTCTACCCATAAGCATTCCACCTCCTCCCTATCTCCATTAGTGATGTCTCTCACATTCACTTGTACATTATACTTGATATATAGGCATACCTCTCCCCCTTTTTTACCCTCTCCTTGCGATAAAGAATATACCCTTGAATGGTTGCCAGCCAATCATGAGAGCTGTTGAACCAGGTCTCTGAAATTCCCACAACATCAAAATCCTCCTTGTACAACAGTATCTTTAATTCACCCATCTTGTCCGCCAGGCTCCTGGCATTGGTGATTGGTGAACATGCCACATAGTTTAGACCAGTCGCATACTATCCTCTTATTGGGTGTTGGAATATGTTCCGCGCTGACTATCTCTACCATTGGACCCTCCCCCATTGCCTAGTTTAAATACCCCTCTAACTTTTTGGCCATCTTCATTCCCAGCTGATCTGCACCCTCCTCATTTAGGTGCAATCCATCCCTTCTATAGTACTGGTTATCAACTGAGAAGTCGCCCCAGTCCTCCACAGACCCAAACCCCTCCTTACTACACCAGCTCTTCAGCCACTTGTTTACTTCCCTAATCTTACTCTGCCTTTTTGGTGTGGCTCGATGTACCGGTAATATTCCTGAGACTACCATCTTGGAGGTTCTTTTCCTCAATTTAGCTCCCAAGCCTCTAAAATCGTTCTTTAGGACACTCCATCTGCCTCTGACTTTGTTATTGGTGCCAACGTGCACCATGACATGACAAGTGAGTTCCTCATTAATTTCCTAAGTGTTTTCAATCTTCGAGATTAAATTGATGGTTTTAATACTGCACTTAGGTGGCACTTCCCCCTTTTATGTTTTCTTATACTATACAGAGCTGACTCTACTCTAAGGGCAACAGCCGCCTGTGCTTCTTAACCTGTGCATCTGCATATAGACTTTCCCTTTGGTATTTACTATCGACTATATTGACTACAACAGCTCAAATGGGACACAACCTCTGCATGCACCAGAACATTCCTCCCCTGTAGGTATGGCAGCAAATAAAGTGACAAATTGTCAATCCACCTCTACCTGTAACGACCATTGCTAACTTATGGTTTTTAAAATGCAAATTGCCTGGCTCTCATGACAATCTGTTGGCTTTTTTTTTTTTGGCACTACCTAAAATGTATGCCGATATGGAGTTCCATCAGCGTTTTGATGTATACTTGTTCTGGGTCATATCTTTACAAAATATAAAAGTCAAAAACAGACAAGTTTATCAATTACAGCTTTCCTAGACAATGACAACTTCCCGTATTTTACTTAGCAAAGCGTTATTGTTTATTTTTTACCTTGTGTTATTAAAAAGTTAAACAAAGTGGAGTACGAGTTATTGAAAAATCTGCAGATTCTAGTTACCTCTGCCAGATCTGCCTAGTTTAGGTCATATCTCCACTTAAAAATATGTAAACCCAATCAGTAAAATCACATTAAAGCATTAACATGTTAATGTAATTCCAAAATTTTTGATATTTTTAAATGTAGCTTTTATTAAAATATTACATGGTGATACTGCCATGAGGGTTTCCTGTTCAGGCACTTCCTCTCATAGAATAGCAATCACCTGTTTTTGCCTCCCAGCTGTATTTAATGCGTTGATTCTCTTGTCATGAAACCTGCCCTGAGAAATGCTATGCAGTCATTACTAAAGAACACACATGGAGCCTGAAAGTCGCTGCAAAAAAGCTGAATGAGATAAGAAGATGCAGCAAAGGATGTAGAAACATAGTTTTTTTTTATATATGTGTATACAAATATATAAGGGTGTGTCAATAACTATCCACACTCTGGGCCAGATTCAGATACATTTTCGTATCTTTCCGGCGGCGTAGCGTATCTCATTTACACTACGCCGCTGTAACTGAGAGCGGCAGGTCCTGTATTCAGAAAGAACTTGCACTCTAAGTTACGGCGGCGTAGTGTAAATGGGCCGGGGTAATTCAAAATAGGCAGACAGCACCTGGGACATTGTGAGTAAAGCCTGATTTGGGACTTTAGTGTATGCCTGCTCCTATAAGGATTTTTTTCTGCTAAGAAGTGTGTCCTCCAATTGATTGCAATTATCCTTTTGGAGTACCCTGAACCACTAACCCTTCTCCTGCTTCAAGTTATTCAGCAATACATTCTAAAAAGACACTACTGAGCCTGTTCTGTATTTCAGTGCGTGCTGGTGACTGCCAGCCACTGTACTGCCACCAAGGGAGGCCCTGTCTATTCTCCTCTAGGAGTGAGCACTACACTTACATATTGTAAGATCTGTTAAGTGCAGGCTACATTATTTTATGCCACAGTAGGTTTTCTGGGCAAAGTAATTTCTCTTGCCAAATACAGGAACACATGGGCTTTGCTATAAAACACAGACTTGTGCGTTTTCGGCCTTTAGTAATTAATACAGCACATCATCTATATGTGAAGTACAGTATATGTGTTCTCTGCCTTTAATACTACTGCTTATATTGCCCTGTCTACAGATATAGTAGTCTTAACATTGTCATTGTCACTTTGCCCTAGTTCCAAATGTGTTTTCCTGTGAAAGAAATGTAGAAGGAAATTCATTACAAAAATCTATGCCAAATGACATATAGGTCACTGTCAAATAAGAAGGATTTTACAAATGTGGAGGTGTGTAAGTTGTAGGAAAGCATGGCTAGATAACATAATTTGTCAGGATCAATTCAACTGACCCACTGAGACATAGACACAGATGTCTTCATTGGCTAAGTGGGAGGTTTGCCAATGATAGATTCAAATTGCTGCCATTTTTTAAAACAATACAGCTGGCATACCAGCTCTATCTATGTTATGTAGGTCAGTGAAAGTATTTTAAAGGTGAATACCAAAAAGGATGGGAATGAGCTTTTTTGTATATACCTTTGAGGATTGATGGGAAATCAATCAGGTACCACAGTCCTAATAGAATAAGCATAGAAACGATTCATTATAAATAATGGAACTTTAAGGGTGCCAGCTAATCAAAACACATAAACTGCTTAAAAGATATTTTATTAGAATATGTATCATTCAATAAAATCTTGTGACAATAACATATTTTTGGGGTAAAAGGATGCTTAAAGTACATCCCTCATAGTGGGAGCAGTGGGATCTACTTGGGAACGACTTGTTATATGCTCGCTATTCAATATATTTAGTGGTTTATGTCAGTTGATACAGTTTATGCTATGTACCTACTGTATCAGAGATGTACTGTAAGCATCCATTTGACCAAAAAATATATTAATGTCACAAGATTTTATCAAATGATACATATTGTAATAAAGTATCTTTTCAATTCCAATAATTTTTATTGAGTATAAGGGACATACAGAGGAATAAGAAAACAATACCATATAGAACAGAGACAACAAAAGTGTCTATAGCAACAGCTTTAAAGTAGTAACAAAATAAAAATCAGGAGCACCGTAAATAAACAATGCGATGGAAAAATAGAGCATCCGAAAAAAACGGATAAACCAAGAAATATAAAAACAATATAGAAACAATAAAGTGTTGTTCAGAACTTTAAATCTGAAAAAGGACACGAGCAGCTAGAGGAGACAAGATCGACTACACATCAGTTTTTATAAACCAAGCTATACCACTTATTCCACTTGGACCATTTGAGTTCCATAGAGGTGTAATTGCTCTGGGCTGCAGCAAACATTAGCTCATAAGTGGCGTGAGTATTAGTTATTTCAATGATTTCTTTCAGCGAGGGTGGGTTTGCGCCCTTCCAGTGCTGCGTAATACCTAGCGCTAAGAAGAATATGATTGATAATAGTTCTCATAGAAACTGGGACAAGATCCAAACCTAAGGATAGAAGTGCCACCTCCGCCGAGGGTGCAAAGTGTATGCCTGCAAACCGGGACAGTAAACTGAATACACTTGACCACAAGCCTTTAAGAAAAGGGCATGACCACAAGGCGTAGAGCAACGTCACCTCCCCGCCACAGTTTCTCCAACACAGAGGGGAAACTTTAGGGTCAAACTTAAATAGTCAAACTTAAATAGTCGGTACGGTGTTAAGTACCACCACACCAAAATTTTATAGGATAATTCCCACAGATTTACGCTCCTAGACACAGAAAAATACTGCGCAGAGCTCTTTGCCATTGATCTTCGGTGAACATTGATCCCAAATCTCGCTCCTACGCCTCTATGTTGGTGGTTTTGATAAAGACATTTCTATTGTTTAAGAGGTTGTAAAACATCGAAATCCCTTTAATATTAGTTGTGGGGTTGGTAAGATATAGCGTTGCGCACCAAGGTAGCACTGTGGACATTTCAGGTGTTTTCGAGAGAAAATTAACTATTTGGAAATGCCTATAGAGGTCAGTATCATCCAGACCATATTCGATCTGTAAATCTTTAAAAGATTTGAGTGAGGGGCCTATCGACAGGTCTCCTACAACTTTGATACCTTTAGTTACCCAATGAGAAATGCGTAAATCTGGGATGATTAGAGGTAGGCTTGTGATGGTAGATAAAGTATCTTTTAAGCAGTTTATGTGTTTGTTTTTTGCACCCTTAAACTTCCTTTATTTATAATGAATAGTTTCTATATGAATCAGCTAACGTCTTCATTACATATTGCGGTATTAATAAAATTAGTCTAAATGTTTAAAAGCAAATGTTTCAGGACCAGCTACATTATTACACTTGAAAGACCAATTTACAATAATTAAAAATTGAATTAACCACACCTGAAATGCTATCCTTAGCCATTGACCTAAGCCTAACCTGAATGCCCTTTACGCCCAACCACTACAAATTTGAGTTCCCTATCTTTAGGCCCAACCTCTAAATGCCATCTTACACCTGAAGATATTATCAATTATACTCACTTTAATTTCTACTACCATTTGCTTCAGGCCAATACTAGGGTCAGCTTCTCATGGTAAACTCTCTGAGCCAAAATACAACATTCTAAAAAGTCTATGCTAGAAAGTCATAGACAGTGGAACATTAACCAAACTGAACTTATATATGGGAAATAAAGGATCATATATAAAATTGATGAAAGGGAACTTACAGTGTATCTTTTCTTTTTATTTGTATTATTGTGGATAAGACTAAAATAATGACAGATTAATCAATACAGTAACTTACACCTTATTTGATGACCCTCTCTCTAAGCTTCAATCAGATATACCATGCCTCAAAGCAGGCAGTGACTACTGTGCTGTTTCTTTAGTGCTTTAGTAACCCTTTTTCATGGAATAAATGCTATTAGCAAAGCAAATATTTTATACATATGGTAAAATATCTCAAATTATTAAAACAAATGATCACTAAATTGAAATGAACTCCAGACCATTTGAGTTTTTCTGTGACAGAAACCTATCTTTCCTGCAAGATATTAAATCCTGCTTTAGGTTCTGGTTATTTGCAAATATAGTCTAAACTGGTCCACTATGACATTGTCTTTCTATAAATTTTCATTTCTAGCATACAGATATATATTTTTTCCATTAAAGGTTAGTGCACATGTTCAGATTTAGAAGTAAGCCTAAAAGGTTCTATTAGAGAAAATAGCTTGCAAATCAGTTTGAGAAGCATAGAAGGTACATTCACCTCAACTTGTATTCAGGAATAAAAGCCACACATGACAAAAGCAACAATAAACACACGTGTATGCTGCTCCATAGGATTCTTTTCAAATGTCAAACAATGCTTTTAAAAAATGCTTCACAAACTGGTTTTAGGAAGAAAGCACAAACACATATGCATACACTAGCCCAAACTTTTGGTAGGTACGAATGTAAGGTATTTAGTATATGTCACAAACTACGGTGAACAAGAGTGAACCACAAATGCGGTTAGGGAAAGATTTCAATGCACTTCTCTATGCAATGTTATTTTCACTACTGGACCCCAGGCGTCACTCTAATCAGGGAAAAAGAGTTTGGGGGTTCACTACATCATCTCTCTCACATATAGGAATGAGTTGAGCTACTAAAAAAGGAGGTATTACAACATACCTTCAACCCCTAGCCATAAAAGGTTACGGTGAACATGAGTGAAGCGCAACTGCGTTAAGGAAAAGATTTCAATGTATTTCTCTATGTGAAGTGATTTTCAGTACTGGACCCCAGGCGTCACTTTAATCAGAGAAAAAGAGTTTGGGAGTTCACCACATCATATCACTCACTTATAGGAATGCATTGAGCTGCTATGGGAGGAGGTATAACATACTTTCAACCCTTAGCCTTAAAAAGGTATAGCGAACATGTTCAGTATTTTAGGCCGGGAGACCAAATACTATTAACAACAAATGTCAAGCATGTAACATATGAAAATATTGTATGCAGATAGCATTTACTTGAGAGAGGCAACTGAAGATTAAATGGTTTAAGAGTGTATGTCCCTTTAAGATATGCCACAACTGTTATATGAAACCATAATAACTAATCCCAAGCATAGCAGTAGTGTAAACTTGAACCAGGTTCAAAGACAGTACTTAGTTAATACAATGTGAACAGAGTAATTCTAGAGCAATAAATGTAACGTGGTAATGGTACTTATCCGGTTGCAGAGATGAGAGTTCTTCAACATTAGCAGAGTATTGTAGCAGAAATGGGATTCTGTAATTCCTTGTGATGAATATCTTAGGGTGTTCCCTGGGCAATGGCAGTAAGCATGGCAGCGTGGATCCAGGTAGATGATATTTAGTAGCGTTAGTTGTAGCTTAATGCTGGCATGGTTCCTGCATGCAATGGTTTTCAGCTGAGTGGAAAACCAGTAGTTTGGTGTAGCGTGGTCCGGCTACGGCCGACAATAATAGAACAGCGTGTAGTAAACACGCTGTTTATAGGAGAAAGGCATGTGTGCCGAATAGAGCGTTGATTCCGCCCGGCACTTCCACGTTCCACGCTGGAACGCACGCGGCGCCGGGCGATGACATCAGTTTTTTTTTGTCGCCGTATGCGTTCCAGCGTGGAACGCAATACGGCGACAAAAGCGGCGTTTACAGCATACATGTAAACGCAGCATATTTTGAGGAAAAACTGGCCTACATCTAAGATCTGTCTGAGATTAGTTTGGGGAGATGCAATTGAGATACACATACATGTATACAAGTAAAGCGGCACTTAGAAAAAGCCTCTGCAAATGTAATATAGGTGTATGCTGCTCCATACAAGACAATTCAAAAGTTAAATAGTTTTTCAAATCTTGCAAAAATACTTTACAAATAGGTAAAAAGAAAAACACACATGCCATAGCACACTAACCGTTCTTCTGCTACAAGCAGGTAAAAAATCTGAGAGTAAATGTTGGCTATATTATTACTTTTATAATCAGACTTCTGCCCATCTTTAATCAGTTCTGCTTTTGTTTCTGTTACATAATGCATAATAGATTCATTACATGTATGTCCTGGCATTACCCCTTACCTACTTTACCTACTCATTTTTTCTTTTACTTTACTCCCATAGCAACTATATCTTTTTATTCTCCCTAACTACATTTCTCAAAAACTATTTTCCTACAGTGTGTGGGTAGGTATTGGGGGACAATCCAGCACAATTATTTTGTGGGAAATAATTTAATGCATGGATATGTAAAGGACAGAGAGTTATGGTGGACAGAGAAGACATGTGTTGTCAACCCAAACAGGAAGTTAGATTTCTGACTAATCAACAGGTATCTTTTTGTACAGCACCTGAAGCAGGGGTAAAACATGGAGGTTGTGAACTATTTGAACTGACTTACATTTTAAGGGGTTTATTTATAAATGTTTTCATTACAGATTCACATAGCTTGTATAAGAGAGATGGTCTGCATCCCTCACACAAGGGCACTAAGCTTCTTAGTATAGAATTTTTTGGACATGAATTTAACCACTTGACCACTGGGCACTTAAACCCCCTTAATAACTAGACCAATATTTAGCTTTCGGTGCTCTCACAGTTTGAATGACAATAACTCAGTCATACAACACTGTAACCAAATGAAATTTTTGTCCTTTTTTCCCCACAAATAGAGCTTTCTTTTGGTGGTATTTGATCACGTCTGCGGTTTTTATTTTTTTTGCTATAAATGCAAAAAGAACAAAATTTTGCAAAAAAAATAATTTTTCTTCATTTCTATTATAAAATTTTGCAAAAAAGTATTTTTTCTTCATAAATTTGGCCTAAAATGTATACTACATATCTTTGGTAAAAAAAAAAAAAAACGTTGGATATTATTTAGTCTGGGTGAAAGTTATGGGGTCTACAAGCTATGGTACCAATTACTGAAAATTTATCAATTTCATCACATCTGATGTACTGACAGCCTACTGACAGCCTCTCTCGTTTCTTGAGACCCTAACATGCCAGAAAAGTACAAATACCCCCCAAATGACCCCTTTTTGTCACCCTTCAAAATTGCTCATGCTTGTGGAATGGCGCCAAACTTCGGTACTTAAAAATTCCCATAGGCAACGCTTTAAATATTTTTACTGGTTACATGTTTGCGTTACAGAGGAGGTCTAGGGCCAAAATTATTGCTCTCGCTCTAACGTTCGCAGAGATACCTCACATGTGTGGTTTGAACACCGTTTTCAAATGGGGGCGGGACTTGCGTATGCATTCGCTTCTGCATGCGAGCTCACGGGGACAGGGGGGGTATGCCCAGAGTATACCCAGAGTATTGCAGAGTATGCCCAGAGTATTGCGAAGTATGCCCAGAGTATTGCGAAGTATGCCCAGAGTATTGCGGAGTATGCCCAGAGTATTGCGGAGTATTGCAGAGTATATTCCCAGAGTATTGCAGAGTATATGCACAGAGTATATGCCCAGAGTATTGCAGAGTATATGCCCAGAGTATTGCAGAGTATATGCCCAGAGTATTGCAGAGTATATGCAGCAGGGATGGCTGAGCAGGGAGGGATGGATGGATGGATCTGTGACTACATTTGTCACAGATCCAGCCCACAGCACTGGCGCTGCCATCCACTCCCTCCCCCCTCCTCTCACACTGTACCGATCGGTACAGAGAGGAGAGGGAGGAACCGGCGTCAGCACATGACGCCGGTTTGTTTACAAGTGATTGCTCCGTCATTGGACGGAGCGATCACATGGTAAACCGCTGATATCAGCGGCGATTTACCGTGATCCGTGATGCGCCGGGTCCTCTGGACCCGGCCGTCATGGATGCTCCCGTGTGCGCGCCTCAGGAGGCGCGCGGGAGCGCTATTCTAAGAAGCCGTTAATTAACGGCCACTTAGAATTGAGCAACCGCCCTGTAGCCATACTTTCTCTATAGGGCGGTTGCAAAGTGGTTAAACTTAGAAACGGGGGCAGAGAAGTCTGTCCCCAACAGGTTGAAACAAATGAAGCAGTAGAAAGCATCATGTGCACTAATTCTCGTGGTTTAGGCAGCAAGCTTTGTGAGCTGGGAACTGTTATGACAATGGACAATTTGAACCTTGTTGCAATTACAGAGACATGTTTCAATGATTCACAGGAATTAGAGTAGGAAAGAGGAGTGGTGGAGTTGCCATATATCTCAAAAATAGCATAACACTAATATTAATTCCAAAAACAAATTAAATACTAAAAACCCTCTGGGTCTGCCTTCTGACCAGAGAGGGGGCTTCCCTTAGAATTGGTGTAGTATACAGACCTCCAGGACAGACTGAAGATTATAACCTATTGATTGACAAGATAACTCAAATGACAATGAAGACAGAGGTTTTGATGGGTGACTTCAAAATGCCTGACATTAACTGGAATTCTCAAACTGCTATCAACTGCTAGCAGGAGCAGGGATGTAATGAAGGCAATCAATGAATGGATGGGGTTTTCTCTGGAACACTTAATAAAAAGTTCAAACCAAGGTGATTATATTTTAGACCTAGTACTGACAAATGGGGATCAACTGTCTGATATTGAGGTAGGAAAAATTTGGGTTT
The DNA here is from genome assembly GCA_029574335.1 of Rana kukunoris. Taxonomy (NCBI): domain Eukaryota; kingdom Metazoa; phylum Chordata; class Amphibia; order Anura; family Ranidae; genus Rana; species Rana kukunoris. Next base: position 105,652,589 of record CM056052.1, read on the forward strand.
TAATGATCACCAATGTCTTTGGTTTGATATTAAAACAAGAACTGCAAAAATGTGATACAAAAACTACAATTTTAGATTTCAAAAAGACAAATGTTCCTGGAAAGGGTGGAATTTCTAAAAAATAAAAGTTTGGAGTAAACCGACAGGAGTAAGTAATCAGTGGGCAATGTTAAAGTCTGCAAAATATAGAATTTATGGTGTATAATGGGAGTCTAATCCGAAAGCTTAAACAGAGTCATATCCTGGCACACGGCCTTTTGACAAAAATCAGAAGCTCGGTTGGCCAACAATCGTAACGTGTGTATGAAACTTAACTGTGGGATCAGTGTACTGACTGGAGGAGAAGAGAGATCGCTGTTCTTGATCACTAGGAACAGCAGATCTCTCTCTACTCCCCTGTCAAAATTAGGATCTGTTTGTTTACATACACAGATCCCTGTTCTGGCCCTCTGTGGAGCGATCGCGGGTGACTGGCAGACATTGCGGCTGCGTGGCGTTGCTCTGCGGCA